>JAKOGI010000397.1:0-632447 GCA_029747015.1 Carnegiea gigantea | reverse complement strand
TCCATTTCAGCTAGAATGATTATGAATAGTCTAAATCTATTATTTCTAATGCATTATGGAGGTAGTATTTTATAATAATTTAAATTTTATATATCAAAAAATTTTAAATTTTTGTAATCATTTATTTGGAGTAGGATATATTGAGTCCAATTTTACTATTTGGGAGCAATTGTTCAATTGTGAGTGCACATACAGAGATCTCTATTTTATATTTCCAATCCAATTTTCAATTTTAGGTAACATATGCCAATATGATTAGAATTTCTCACACAAAATTTCCAATTGTAAATATGTTACAACTATAATGCATGCATTGTTGGAGATTGATGCTAAGCTATCTTTATTTTTCATCGATGATACTTTATAATGATTTATATTTTGTACCCCGAATCAAATTATAACTTATTCAAATATCTTTATAGTACCAGAC
Organism: Carnegiea gigantea; assembly: GCA_029747015.1. NCBI lineage: Eukaryota > Viridiplantae > Streptophyta > Magnoliopsida > Caryophyllales > Cactaceae > Carnegiea > Carnegiea gigantea. The sequence continues at coordinate 632,017 of JAKOGI010000397.1, read as the reverse complement.
ATTGAATCAAATTTAAATTTGTACTAAAGCATAAAATGCTAATGCATGCATTGCATGAGACTGATTTTAGATCTCTTTATGATTGATGTTGTACATTTGTTATTTCTGATGCATTATATGTGTAGTATTTTTTAATTATTTTTGTTTATATCTCCAATCCAACTAAAATTTATTGTAATTAATGGATATCACGAGATATTGGATCAAATTTCAATAATTGGGAATTATTGTAGAATTGGAGCATAGATAAATATCATACATCTTTTCATTCTACTTTGAAATTTAGGCACATGTATGAACATGTCCAAAATTTCTCCTTTCTTTGGGTAAACTTTTAGTTTTTTTAATCTATAATGCAGACTAAACATCATTTTTCATATGCATACATTATAGAAAACATTGGATCAGATCTTACACTCTAAACCCAAATTCTTCCACTATAAGATGCAAAATGCTATCAATATCCAATTATCATTTCATGAGCACACAGTTATCGATGTCTTATTTTTAATCATGTTTGTTTTATATTCCTAATCTATAGCTCGATGTCTTATTTTTAATCATGTTTGTTTTATATTCCTAATCTATAGCTTACTCCTAATATAAATTAAGTGTAGCTAACTACTTCTCTTGCCTATTCTTCATTTGCAGCTATGTTTCGTAGGTCTGCCCTTTATATTTATATTCATTGACGCTAATTTGTTATGTTACTGCATTCATTATGTTGGCAGATGGTATTATTATTATTATCATTATTATTATTGTTGTTGTTGTTGTTGTTGTTGTTGTTATTATTAACACTAATAATAATTAATATTACTGTTAATACGATAGATAGTCTACCCTAATATTATTCTTAGTATGGATAAGTATTATTAATACTAGTAAATCGTAATTATTATTCTTAGCACTAAAAATAATCAATTTTAACATTAATGATAATAATAATAATTATTAATTATTATGATTATTAATATTAATAAGAATTATTATTGCAATTATTAAGGCTAATTATTATTATTAATATTAATAGTTATTATTAATAATCATTATTTATTATTTTATTATTAATTAAACTATTATTATAATTATTATTAATTATTAATTAATAATTATTGTTAATCAACAAAAAAGAGTAATATTAATTATTTTTAATCATAATAATAATTAATAATTATTATTAATTATTAAATAGCAATTATTAATATTAGTTATTATTATTGTTAATAAAAGTAATTTGTATTATTGCTCTTTATATTACTAAATATTATTTTTATTATTATTAATTATTATTAATACCAATAAATACTAATTTGTATTATTATTAACACTAATAACAATGATAATTAATATTGACATTAAACTCACCCAAATCAATCTAAAACTACTGCTAATCATCAATACCTCCTCTAAATCAATAAAACCTATCTAAGCCCCCCTTCAGTATAGGTTTTGAAGAGAAAGTTTTTTGTTTTGCCTTGAAATGAGAGTGACAGGGGAGATGCTCGTATGAATGCTTTTTAAATAGCCCCCAAAATTTGAGAATCATATAGGAACATAAAAAAGAAGTATTCAGAGTCTTGGAATTAAGTGAATTTGCTGTAAAAATCAATTATTTATAAGCATAAAAATTTTAAACTCAAACAACCCAAAACCTCTAAACTCTCTTAAACAAAAACCAAGCAAAGAGGCTTGGTGGCTTAGCTGGGTAGCATGGTGGAGCGGCCGGCGGCAAGGGTGGCCGTCAATGGTGGCAGTAGTCGGCAGAGAGGAGAGAGAAGTGAGGGTGACACTTGTGGGTGAGAGAGAGAGAGAGAGAGAGAGAGAGAGAGAGAGAGAGGGAGAGGGGGCGAGAGAGAGAGAGGGAAATGTGAGATAGGGGAGGGCGAGTTGTTTCACATTAAAAAATTTTTTTTCCCTTTTTTTCTATTTTCTATTGATAAGGAGGGGAGGAGAGAGATTTATAGAGTGAAAATTGGGCAAGTGATGGATTTGGGGTATTTTGTTTTTATTTCTTCCAAAATGCTAATACATTCAAATTTTAAATTTGAAACTTAGGAAGCAAAACTTATTTAAAAAATCTGAATTTTTATTAAAGAGGATTAATATTTTCTTTAATAAAGCATTGGGTTCGATCAAAAATAAAGAATTTTGGACTTGGTCTGAAGTCCTAATTTATACGAAGGCCTAACACTAAACTTACTACTTACAAGCTCAAGCGACCAACAATAAATTCTCAACATTAAAAATCAACTTAATTATTCTTCGAGAATTATACATATGAATTTCCAAGGTTTTACATTTTATCCCCTTTAAAAGAAGTTTCGTCCATGAAACTTCACAAACCACTCAGGATTAAACATCCAAATTTCCAAGGTCTCATATCTCACCCCTCTTCAAAGAAATTTCGTTCTCGAAACTTAGACATGCCTGGTCCTGTAAACAAATGAGGGTACTTAGATCGCATTTCTTCTTCCGAATCTCATGTCACCATGGTTGTGATGTGGTTAGCCTAAAGGACCTTCATAAATAGAACCACTTTATTTCGAAACTACTTCTTGCTGCAGTCTAAGACCTTGATCAGTTACTCCTCGTAAGTTAAGTCCTCCTAGAGTTGTAGAGGCTCTAGCTTGACACATGAGTCAAGTTTAGAATGTGTTTATGTAGCTGGGACATGTGAAGTGCATCATGGACTCTCGAGAGTTCTTCGGGTAGTTATAATCAATATGCTACTTCTTCCACCCACTCTATGATAGGATAAAGGCTGAAATACCTTGGGTTAGCTTACCTAATTTCCAAACTACGTCACACCCTTGGTGGGTGAAACTTTTATAAAAACTAGGATGTCCACTTCAAATTCTAAGGGCCTCTATTGCTTGTTTGCATAGCTGTTCTGCTAACTTTGGGGTACCTTTATCCCCTCTTGTATCATCCGGACCTTTTGTATAAGTTAAGGTCCTATGGTGAGAACATCATCAATCTCTCGAACCTATAAGGGTGTTCCACAGCTCTTACCATATAATGCTTCAAATGGAGACTTTCTTGTACTAAAATCATAGTTGTTATCGTAGGAGATCTCGATTAGTGCTAACTGCTTATCCCATGCCTTCTTCAATCCAAACCATAAGCTCGAGATATGCCCTCTAACATCTCAGTTGTTCATCTCGTCTACCCTCTAGTGATTGGTTCAAATAAGGAAATGAAATTTAGCCTAATTTGAGAAGCCTCTTGGAGATGTCACCAAAGTATTGCCCATTTCCAATGTCAAAAGCTGGCACCATGGAATAGGGTGCCCATACCATACAATTGCCTATTCTTCTCTAGGTAGGCATGAGCAAATAGACCTAAGGCTCAGGTAGCAAGTGACGCTTGGCACTAGCTTATGGATGATTCTATAATTTGTAACCTTCTTATTTGGTGATACCTTCATTGGTACATTACTTTCATATTCTGGTCCCACTTTACTAGTTACATAAGTGTTTAGCCTTAACTCACTACGTAATCCCTACTAGTACGTGGATTACTTCGTCCTGCACCCTTAGTTCACCAAAATGTAACCAATAAACTCCCTGACTCACCAAGAAACATACCTCGAGCACCTGTAGCTAATTATAAAATCCTTAAACTTTAAACAACTCATATATATACATCCCTAGACTCATATACAATGCGGTAAGCTTCTCCTCTCATCCTAATTGTATTTTTTTCCTGAACGTTCCTTAAGTATTCACAACGATTGTCTTATAATAGTCAAGCTAGCCAAACTAAGCTCAATTAAGGTAATGATGCCTAAAAATATAATTCTGCTTGATAAATGTACTATAAAATTGTAATCAAATAATGCATATCTCAATAGATCATGTTAATTGTCATTTTCTCATACCAAAGTCTATCTTCATACTTTCTTATTGCTTTTTTGAATTACTTCAATTGTTTCAGTCACAAACTTCATGGACATATTTATCACAACAAAGAAACCTAATGGTGTGAAATCCATATATAATCACATAAGATGAGCTACTCAAGAGCAACCAACATTACATGTATAACTATGAAAATATAGGCTCATCTACAAGCCAAGATATGTTAGAATACTATATCTCGCTTCCAAGACCCAGACTAATCTTAAGATTTTTATAAAAGGGGGAGTAGTAAGAATCATATAGGCTATAAAGGCTAGCTCTGAGTTACAAAGTTACGACAAAAGGAAGAATATAGGCTCAAGTGGTTGCAAGGAAAACAACCAAATGGTATTTGTAATCGAAAGGAAAGATCATTAGTATCTAATAGCAATAACTTAAGGGTCACTAAAGTAATCGTAATGCCAAAAGAAAGAAAAGAAATATCGATCTCAAGCATTTAGAAATTCCAGCACATTATAGTATCCCACCAATGCATACAAAGGAATACTTGTCCAATAAAACCAACAAATGAAATGAGGCAACAAGATAAGGCTAAGGTTCCTAGCAAGCAAAATAAGCCATCTTGAGTGATGATGGAGTACTATTACAAGTGTATGCATGTATTAAGTACAAGAGTCCATTGAAAATGTGGGAATGTAAGGTTAAATATAGCAAGCATACAAGTCAAAATTGAATATATGAGATTAAAAAACTAAGATCAGTACAAGGCAAGATTTTCATTTATAAATGAAATCCAAAATTTCTATCAAACAACAAAACTATCAACAAAACAAAATGACAATTGTCCTTCACAAGAAGCAGTTGCTTATAACTTAAGAGTCACCAAGTGAACATAACTTTACAGGAAACACAAGGAATGCCAAACAAATTCAAAGCTCGATACAGGGTCAACAAATTGATTCAATAAGCATACTCATCCCAAAATTAGAGAAAGAAATTAATGAGATGAGATCATGATTGAGAAAACAAGTGGAAAGAATTCTAAGAGATAACAGAAGAATATAGGTAGGTATATTAATACAATAAACATGAGAGTCAAGTGAACGTATAAGATCAAAAAGTGGAAGCAACAAGCACATGAATAAAAGCAAGGGATCACAAGGTTTCGAGAAAGTACAAAGCACAATTTATTGAAAATACAAAGATGTCAATGACAAAGTAGCGAATGTTATTCCCAACAGGGGACTGATTACAATAGGGTTAGGAAGAAGTTAGCCAAGGAAGGTAGAAAAAAATAGATCAAAAAGGTAGAAGATTTTGGAGGTTGGTAAGATAGAAGAAGTACAAGGTTAAAGAAAGAACAAAGATGGTTATGGGCCCTCCTGTATCATGCCACAATAATCATCTACCCCCTTGTACCACCTTAAGCTCCCTTTTTACCTAGGATAGTGTTTTTAACTAAGTACCTCAATGGCCATGTTCAATCCCGAAATTAGTACAAGCCCACAATAGGTTAACTAGGCACCTTATAGTCATCCAGTTAGCTCATTAAACTTAGTAACCAAGCTTAGCATCGACCACTAGACAGATACATCATAGCATTCTATGGTTTCAGCCAAGGCTATACACTATAGTTCATAATCACTAGATAAGCAATTAAATTCTTTATTTAAGGTTAGTTCTCAGTGTAATGGTTTGGACCACATGCTCTTCATATCAAACACACACACACAAAAAAAGTACTTGGTAGCTTTGGCCACACGCGCAACATTCAAGTTACCAACCATCAAATAGAAGATGTAAGGCATATGCATAATGATACTTATGAAATTTCCCATACTTACACTCACACTCCATTTACCACCTATGCAATTAGTGACTTTTAGGTGCCTAAGTTCTTTAGTTACTATTGTTAGGCCCCTATAATTTGAGATCTAATTCTGGGATATCTTATGTTTTTAAGTAACTAATTTTTAGCTCCTTTTTTTATTATTTTAGTCCTTGAACTTTTAGAAATCACAGAAAGACCCCTAGTTTGGGTAAACTATGCAAATAGGCTGTTTTGTGCTTGTTTTTAGCTATTTAACTGCTTGTAAAGATTTTACTGGTACTAGTTATCACAATCTACTACTTAGATCATAAATATTATATTTTCCGTTATTAACGACCCATCATGCTTAGCAAAATAATTAAAGTTTAATTAGAGAGTTTTGACCGTTACTCGAACTTAGTCAGTGCTGGACTTCAGTGCTCCTCTAACTTCCGGTTTACAGAGATTACTAATCTCAACCCCACATTTCTTAGATCAGATACATCACAAATCTATTTCATTTCCTACCTCAGATCACAGTCACTAATCAAGTTTTAAGTATTTTAAAGGATAATGAGACTTTAATCAAGAAATTATAATATTTAAGACATAAGGTTCGATTGAATAACGTTCCCTATTGGAAAACTTCTTTTATTAAAAGCTTGAAAGTGAAAATATTACAATGGAAAGCCTGAAGAGAGACTTAAGCTAAAATCATTGGAGATGCTTACTCATATAGAAATGGAGAATCATGACTTCTCTTGTGCTCAAGAATGCTCAAATGACTATGTCCCTTCTCAACACTTGACCTCTCCTTTTATAGAGGGGATGGGATATATAGGATGCCATATTGGCTACAGTACACGCTGATTTTTTTATATAGCTATAGTAGACACTGATTCTTCATATGGCTACAGTACAGACTTAATTTTATAGGCCAGACACTTATCAAAATAGTACAATAATGGGGTAATCACTTCTCAGAGCTTTTAATGATGATAAGACTAATTATCATTATTGAGATTCTACATGCCTTCATCTCCAATTATATCTTTCAAACCTTCATTATCTGGATAATCATCAAAATCTTCACGTAATTGAAGATGCTCTGAATCCCATTTTTCAAATAACTCGAGAAGATATTTCTTTTCTTTTTCTGATAAGAATTTTCCAGCTCCAACATCAAAGAGATAGCTAAAGATATCTTCCCAGAATGCACCTTCCACCTTCATGTACTCTTGAAACTCATTATCATACGCGAACAAGTGTTTCCACAATGCATTAATGTTTTTTCTTATTCAATTCCAACATTGATGATAAATGTTGAAAAATCCAATAGCTCTTGCTAAAGCAGGATCAATAATTAATTCTCATTGTTCAGGAACCCATTCTTGTCATTGATCATAGAGATCGTCGTAATTAACTATCTGAATAAGATAATGGGCTGGTTTGGCTTTTCCATTTTCATATATGATTAGTGTCCTATACACTTCCAAATTTAGGCATCTACTAATTGAAATTTTTGTTGGACCTTTCGGAGATGTAAGAATCCAATGGATACTTCGGAACATGCATTGCTGAAATTTCGTTAGTCTTTGAGGAAAATGAAAACTTTGGATCTGAGATCTCTATAAAATAAAGTACCATCCTGTATTCCGAAGCTTTAATAATAGGCTCATTTGGAGATATTGAATTTGCTGGGAAACTAGCACCACTAACTCTAGGCTTATCGAAAAAGTAGATAGTTGTACACCAAAACTCTCAAATGTCATAAGAATAATAATGATAAAAGTCGATGCAGGCTGCGTACCACTCATTAAACCATTTTTCTTGAACATAAGAACTTTTTTTTTCTCGGATATCATAGGGATATCTAAGATAATTAATTTGTAGCTCTAAAAGGGAAAATCTTTGGGTTGTTAGGTAGACAGTAGATAGTACACTAAAACGCGATCTACTTTTTGTATGAAATTTCAAGTTATCAATAAGGACTTCACTAGAAGGAGAGACCTGTTCTAGTAGGAATGGCATTTCATCATGGATTTCCTCCTTTTTTAGAAGGAGGTTAGCCTCGATGATCACCATTGACGAGTTCTCGAGTTAAACTATTTGTCAGAGAGTTCTTCGATCCCTATATATGTTAAATAGAGAAGGAAAACTAATTAAGCCATAATTGCCAATGCAAGAGTCGCCCTTATGTTTGCATATTTGATAAATTCTTTTTTACAAAACTAAGTATTCCTTTGCAATTGATTTGAATAAGAAAAGGTTTTAGGGCTAAAAAGATTAAGAACTTTTCAATTTCCCTTATAACTGCAAAGATTTCTTTTTCTATCATGGGATAGTTGCATTCTGCTTTATTAAAACTTTCACTGCAATATTTGTAAAGGTTTTCTCCCTCTTTGATTTTGAGTACTGCACTCTAGTGCTCATTGCTAGCATCTATCTTAAGAACTAAATTATCTCCTTCATTACGCAAAATTAAGAATAAGAAGATTTTTACACATCTTTTTGAAGTTTTGAACAATCTTTGTATCATTAGTGGTCCATGTCCAACTTACTTCTTTCTTGAGTTTCTGCTGCAAAGGCTTCTTAGTTTAGCTAAATCTTTCATGAAATCTGAAGTATAGGTAAGACATCCAAGAAACCTTTTTAGATGCTTCCTATGTTCAATTTTTTAGGGAAAATTTCTACTTTTTTTAGAATATGTTTTTGTAGAATGATCTGTCCAGCTTTTATCTCTAGACCTAGAAATTTTATTTCTTATTCAGCATAAATACACTTGTTTTCTCCAAATATAATACCATGATCAATGTATCTTTGGATAACAGCTAAAACATCATCTTTGTGCTGCTTTGCGGTTTTGGAAAAGACAAGGATATCATCGACGTAAACTAAACAACAATGATTAAGGTCTTTGCAGATATTATCCATTCTTCTCTGGAATATTTGGGGTGCATTTTTAAGACCAAATGGCATTACTATCCACTCATAATGTCCTTGTGGGGCACTAAATGCAGTTAAAAGGAATACGTTCTTCATCCATTTTTATCTGCTAATAACTGCTTTTGCAATCCATTTTCGAGAACCAAGAGGCTCCTTGCATTCTGTTGAAAATGACTGTTTTGTTAGGAATATAGTAACCATCAAAGACAGTGTTATCATTAAACTTTTTGTAATTGATTACCATTTTAGTGTTCCCTCTTTTTTTGTCTGCATGATTTCTTACCTTGAAAGTGGGACTGGTGTGAGGACTCTTGCTGTTTCTAATTAATCTTTTATCCAGAAGTTCTTTGATTTGTTTATTAAACTCATGGATGTCCTGGTGTGTATACACCGTTTGTTTGACTTGGATAATGGTATTGGAATTTAATAAAGTAATTTTAGCAAATGTTTTATCTTATCCCAAAATTTTAGAGGATTATCAAAGTAGAGTTCTTCGCATAATTCTGCTTATTATTCAACAATCTGCTCTTTAATAGATAACTCAAGTAATGCGATTGTTAGTCTCGTTGTGCATGCATTACCTTCTCACCACGCTGGCTACGTGTAAATTCAATTTTTTGATGAGTGTAAGCCTTACTTAATTTTTCAATAGGAATTGGGTAACTATTAATTGCAAATATTATTTGGTTTATGGTCTGGGTGCATAGAGAATATAATTTTTGAAAATTATTTCCAATAATCATATCATGAGAGGGTTGATTAGTAGCCCATAGAATTGGTATAATGCGTTCAACTCCTCCTAATTCTATGGATAACCCTTCTATAGCTTTATTGTAGCTCATAATATTATTATTAGCTATCCTTACTTGTAAAGGATTCTTGACTTTTTTCCACATAAGTTCTAAAAATAACGTTCTTTTTCTAAAGCATACAGAGTAACAACTATCTATGTAAGTACACAGTTCATATTTATTATATCGCTCTAAACATACCTTTGTTGTGATATAGATGCTATTAGAATTTGTATCAGTAGCTTCATAGCATATCTACATAGCCATGTAAGTTCATCCTCATTGATTGGTTTACTAACAGTTCTAGTTTTATACACAATGATCTTTCTTTCTAGACTTATACTTCGATCTACAGTGGGTCTTGCAGATTCAAAACTCATTCTACTCATTTTACTGGTTATATTAATTGCATCATCCTCTATATATCTACATAATCATGCTAATTGTTTTAGTAGCTGATAAAGATCCTTCTTCCTAATATGATCTTATAATCATGCTTCTTAATAATTGGGGTTTAATAGTGATTTTATCCTCCTCATTAATTTTTATTATATTTTTCTTGTTGATCTTTGTAGGATTGGTAAAGCTAGATATCCATGAATGATCGATTTTTATCTCCTAAAGATTGGACTTAATCCTCTGGATCTTTTATATAGGGGCAGGACTTTTAAATTTTTTTACTTCTATCATTGTTGCCTTAGTCTTTGGGTTTATTGTATTATCTAATTTGTACATAGTTTTTCAAAATATCCTTAAAGGATATCCTTCTCTTTTCATGTCCATCCCAATTGTTTTTATCTTAAGAGTTAAGAAGTTTTTAGCTAATTCATCCTTTAGACTTACATAATATCTTGGTCGGTAATTGAATCTTACTGACCCATTACATAAGCTTGTTTTTATCCGTGCGATGATTGATTATTGAATTTAGTATGCCTGATGTCACATAGTAAAGTATAAAGATCAATATCTTTACCATATTATTGTAATGGAATAATTTGAACTTGGATACTTCCGACATAGATATATCTATACTTTCTTTGTTATGCTTAAGGATACTTTTCCAATTAACGAGATTAACTTCTCCAATGTCATACTCATAGCCCTTTATCTGTAGATCTTCTTGCATCAATTCACATACATATTTGCTTTTTCATTGAAAGATGGATTTTTTTATAGATCATGTCTTTTTGGATTATGGGAAGGACCCAATCTCCTTTGACATTTTCATTTTCATTGTCTACAACAAACTCTTCTCCTTGAAGATCACCAAGACTAATTGAGCTACTTTCCATCATATGACTTGTTTCTTCATAATTGCTTTCTTCAAATTCATTGTCCAATATAATTTCAACAATTCCTTTGTTGTTATGTAGGGGTAGGTCTAATGCTCTATCTTCACTAAGCTCAACATAATCTAAGCTTCTAAGGTTTTAATAAGCTAATTATTCTTCCTATTTTTGCATTCATTAGCATAATGTCTACTTCTCTGCATGCCCAGTATTTGCAGTTGTTATTTCTTGTAGGATAACAAGCGTCCTTCCTAAAAAATCTTTGTTTTTTAGGACTTGATTGGTGATAATATTTTCTCTTATATTTCTCTCCCCGTTGCTTGTTAAAGCTCTTTTTCCTATAAAATTTTCTTTTTCGTCTCCTTTCAGGTTCTTTTCCCCATTGGTGAGGCGAATTCCAGCAAGTTAGGAATTGCTTCTTAATTTTCTTCTACTTTTGAAGATCAAGACATTGATCATTGACCCATTTTCTTAAATAAGAGATTCTCGATCTAAGGGTGTCAATGACATCGGTTCGTTCAAGCCATGCAATATATTTTTTATGAATTATCGAATTTATAGGATATGGCAATTTGTCATAGAACATACGAAGATTGATTTCATTATGCCTGCCCAATTTTGTAATAATATTGACTAAATTCAGCAATATAATTTTTCAGATATCTCATATCCTATGATTCTATGTTGTTAATCTTTTTCTGCCATTCTTTTGTTTTTTCTTTAAATCAAGTTTAGCACCAATAAACTCAGTTTCGATTTCTTTACACAAATTTTTGAACTTGCAGCTGTTGTTTTCATCATTCTTAATGTATTTTTACCATCTTCAGTTAACGAATTATATCAGTCAGCTACAGTGCTAGAAAAACTATCCTCGATATAGTTTAGGAAATTAGCAGCAGTCCATGTAGTATTTAGGTTTAAGACACTATTCATGCCTCTTTTCCAATATTCAAATATTCCTTCTCTATTTCGAGCTCCATCTATGTTTAAGATGTATCCCGTCTGGCTAATTGGAGTAAGGTCAAACTCTTCAAAGGTTGTAGTTTTCCTTGGGATAAACCCAAAATAAAAATTGGTTGTACGTTCTGCTAGAGCGTACCTAGGTCTCATGAAATGAGTATTTCTTCTAGAAGGTTCCCCAAATTCTTCAAGTTCAGGAACAACATTGTTAACAAGATTGGTCGCTATTTCGTCCAAGTCGAGTTCTTCTCCAATTTCATTAATCTCATCTTCAGCAGTCATTTTACCATGTTTTTTTATCCAGTTTTCTTCTAATTTTTTCTATAGGTAACGTATTAAGATCATCAAGTTTAATAAGGTTCATCTGCTGATATATTTCTGCTTATAATTGGACATTATTAGTATCTTCATTATCATCAGATAAAGCATCATGTTTATCACTAATTGCCCTCATGATTTTGTTTAATTCTTCCAAATTTTGTTCTCTATCGAACATATCCTGTAGTCCTTCAACAGTATACTGCTTATAGTCCTTCTTCTTCTTCTTTTTCTGCTTTTTCACCTGATTTTTCGCCTAATTTTTCTCCCACTTCTTTTTGGATTTTTATCTCTTGTAAAGGAAATAAAATCTTATTTTTTGAGTTTTGGAAAGGAGATTTATGTTGAAATGGATTGCCAATACTGGAAGTGGCTTTTCCACTATGTCTTACTTCGTTAACTAGAGAAAAGCGGATTATCGATAAGAGGGCTTCGAATAATACGAGGGAGCAAAATATCACATATATATATTTTGATTTTTCGAAAGTAAGTTTTTAAGAATTGAGGGATAGATTTGTAAATATGAAAAGTCTAGAGCGTGTATGCAATATACGGAAATAGTGAATGAGGCCATTTTTGCTAGTTACTACAAAAGATAGGGTAAAATAATTAGATATCAAATTAGAGGGCCCTTAAAATATTTTACGATAAACAGAGGATACCTTTTGTAGTTTTTCCCCCCTATGTCTACAAGGTGTCAGGCCCTCCTTTTGAGTCAATAACTCCAAAGTGAGCCACTATGGTCAAATGTAAGGTTCTGATACCCCTCTGTAATGCCCTAAAAATTCTAATTCATTTATTCATCGACCTTTAACCTATTTAATATAGCGGGAAAAAAACTATTTGGGCATTACTGTTGTATTTCATTAAGAAGTATAAGGCAACAGGAGGTTCATTAAAATAATAAGATCAAGAGTATAGCCAACCGTTCAAAAAGTCAATGGTCCAAAAGACAAACTTAGTCAATTCACAAAGTTCAACATTTCTTCATGCTAGATGACAAGACTTAAGCTAAACTGCTATTCGGTATTACTCTCATCTCATCTCCATGCAGCACATCAGTACTTGAAGACAAAATATTTCAAACTGTGAGACCAAGCTCAATAATGTCTATCCTTAATTATAAAACACCCACTTAAATTCATTTCAAATATTTAGAGTGAAAGAGAAATATTCAAATAGTTTAAGCAGAATAATTCCTAACAAGTTCTACATATTCAAACTGTAACATTAACCATTATCCAAAACCAAAACAATCAATTTTATTGGCGAGTGACCCTACCAGAGAGTTTCATAACCTTCTGCCGAACAACTTTAATGGGTTACCAAAACCCCATCTTGGCATATGTCCACTTACAAGGCACATACTCGAAAAGCTGAGACTAATTTGTCTCAATATCAGGGTAAACCTACCCTGATTTCAGGAGGCACCCTCCTGTAAACTTGTCTTAGTCTTTCGTTTTAGGATTTAGTACATTATGAATAAATCTGTTTTCCTTCTTAAAAGTCCAACCCACCTCAAACAATCTTCTACTAACCTAGCAAAACCACTTAAACGTGAACTACTCAACTAAAATATTCAATCATAGCACAATATTCCATGTGCAAACAATCATAAAATCACGAGTAGCAGTTTATGTTTTACACATAAGGCCCCCTCAGCAGACAACGTCATGTAACAATTCATAAACATCTAAAATCATTTCAAAAGAGCAACTAAGGGGAGTTAGGGCATAGACATTAAATTGAAGAAGTGTAGGTACCTAGCTTGAGCTTGAACTAGAGTATTGGACCTAAACGATAAAAATTTAAAAGTTATGACGTGCGCTAACTTAACGGTATCCTTACACCCAAAATCAATCTTTCCAACCCAAAAGTTAACCCAACCACTAGGACCACATGAATATGACTAATGCCCCATAGATAATGCTTTTCCAAAACACAAGTAGTTTATAAAAGCTCATTTACTCAAATAAATCATTTATTGAAATTCAACCCATTAGGGTTTTGGGGACAGGTTCAGGTTAGTTTTTGACCTAAATTCTAGAGATCATAATGTTGCCTGGAAAACTCATACTGGGATGATGGGACCCAATCTAGAAAGATTAGTCCATCTACTACAACTTTTGTTTTGTATGCATTGACAAGAAATGATCACAACTGCCACAAAAATTCAATTCTTTCCTACAACTAGTTTTAGGTTAGGATTTTGTAGTCTAGGAAGAAGATTTATTTCTCCCTTGTTCTAAGCCCAAAATTTATGATTCAAAATTCTCATGAAACTAAACTCATGGATCTACATTCAGGAATATTTCTACAATTTTCAGGAGAGCTCATAAGATCAGTATAATCGATGAAGTTGCGTCACTATAGAGGCAGTTTCTGGTATTGACTAACCCTATATTCCATACATAAAATCACAACTTTCATACGACTAAACACACCCAAATCAATATAAAACTACTGTAATCATTAATACTAACTCTAAAATCAATAAAACCTATCCAAGTCCCCCTTCAAGAGAGGTTTTGAAGAGAAAGTTTTTTGTTTACCTTATATAGGAGACTAAGAGGCAAGATGCTTGTATGAATGCTTTCAAACAACCCTGAAATCTGATAATCATATTGCAACCTAAAAAAGAAGTATCTAGAGTCTGGAAACTGAGTAAATTTGTTGAAGAAATCAATTCTTTTTGAGCATAAAAATTTTAAACTCGAACAACCCAAAAACCCTAAGCTTTCTCACCCAAAAACTAGGGAGAAAACAAGCTTGGTGGCTTGGCTCGGCAGCACGGTGGGCAGCCGGTGGTGTGGCCCTCGGTGGTGGTGGTTGTCGGTAGCGAGGAGAGGGAGAGTAAGGATGAGACTTGAGAGAGAGAGAGAGAGAGAGAGAGAAAAATGAGAGATGGGGGAGGGGAAGTTGTTTCACGTTTAAAAAAAAAAGAATGTTTTTCCTTTTTTTTTCTCCCTATTTTCTACTAATAAGGAGGGGAAGGGTGAGATTTATTGGGTTGAAGTTAGGCAAGTGATGGATTTCAGGTATTTTCTTTTTATTCCTTACAAAATGTTAATACATTCAAAGTTTAAATTTGAAACTTGGGAGGCAAAACTTGTTAAAAAAATTTGAGTTTTTATTGAATAGAATTAGTATTTTCTTTAATAAAGCATTGCACTGGATCAAAAATAAAGAATTTTGGACTTGATCTCAAGTCCTAATTTATGCGAAGGCCTGACGCTAAACTCACCACGTACAAGCTCAAGCGACACGCGACAAATTCTAAAAATTAAAAATCAATTTAATTATCCTTCGAGAATTATACATATGAACTTTTAGGGTTTACACCTTTAATTCGACCTAAATTGCAATATTTCATTTGTTTTTCTCTAGATTTATTGAATTCCTATGTTTTGTATCCATTTTTAATATTTTATTTTTTTGTGTGTACTAGTTTAGCACTTATGACTGTGAATTTTTGTTGATCATGCATATTCTACTGAGTTGAATAGAGATTAAATGAATCTAGAATGATCAAATAAACTAGCAAGAACAATTTCATAAATTTAAATTTTGGTGATAAATATTTCTTTTGAAAAAATTTCTAAATTTTAGTGACGATTTTTCTTTTGTGTGTGTTTTGATGCATTTGCAGTATTTCATATTGAAAATGCATTTTGTAATCAACATATTAGTCTTGGTGATGAATATATATGCTAATCACAACTATTAGATATTTACTTTTTATTAAATATATGTAGAGAAGTAAACAACAAAAGTTGGTGTCAGGTTTAGTTGATTGATTGATGCATGTGCAAGGATAAACAATGAATATTCGTCAAAATTTGATGAATATTGACAAGTGTAGGCTTATTTCAGAAATTCCAGCAATATTGTTGTGGAATTCATCAGTATACCTGACTCATAAAATTCATTACTTGCTACCAAAATTCATGTAATTATTCAATATACTTGGTTCTTTATTTGTATACCTCTTACATGAATTAATAAATACTTATATTCATTAGTGTCCCCTTTTAGAAAAATCATTTTGGTTAAACTATTCATAACACTTGTATTAAACTCATAAATATACAGTAATAATTTTAGTGAAGTGCAAAATGAACTTCATAGAAAAGGTGTTGCTATCACAAATAGTGTACACAAGCATATAAATTCATACTGTTGTAAAAATCATCAATAACCACCAAAAAAAATCAACTTAATACAAAAATTAATGAATTTAAAAAAGTTTATTAGTTTGTATAAAAATTCATCAGTGAGCTACAAGCTAGAGTTCAGCTGTTAACGAACTAGACCACGATGCATGGACATGAGCATTGGAGTAGAATATCAAGCTGGGTTTTTCATGGGGTAAAATACAATTTGCAAATAGATTGTGACTAGTTTGTTACCCAGTGACTTCATTAAGTCAAAATTATTTGTAATACCATGAACCTAACAGTGTTGATAAACAATGGATTTTGAATGGAGAAAATAATTGCTAGAATTAAAATATTGAATATTGATATATCAAGTAATCTAAAAAATTCAGTGGCACAAAAACCTAATAACTCATAATCAGAAATTTCAGCTAGTTGACACATAATTGATCTACTCACAAATTTGGCAATGCGGATTTTCATTTTAGTAGATTCACTATCTCTTCCATTAGAAAAAAAGAAATGTTATGAACAATATTAAACATATAGCATCATTAGTTTCTTTTTATTTTTGTCATAAATTAAAATTTCTCAAACTGTCGGCAATAGAAAACAACTAACATAAACTAGTTAGGTCACACTAATCATACACTTACTGCATTTTTTTGATTGTGTACAAGTTAAAATTCCACAATTTTTTTTTTTGGCTCAAAGAGGATATATATATATATATATTTATGTATATGTATGTATGTATAAACTAGTCATATATCATGCTACTACTACATAAGTCTTATACTCTCCATACAGTATAATTTAGTATACCCTAAAAATCTTTTTCACAATGTCAATGATGATTACCAATACATTACTTGGAGAGCTCGCTAATAGTTCTTTTTTTTTTTTGGGTTAGTAAATAAAATTTCATTACTTATCCAAAAACATTACACCATACGTAGACTGCTATGCTAACAACGATTTGTGTACAATATTTGATCATCATCTTCTTCTCTTTTTCATTAGCTATAAAACGAATTTGATCCATAACAATTCTCATAACCCATTTGAATAACAGATCTTCATTAGAGGAAGTCGACCATGTAATCTGGAATTTCGTTCAACCCACACAGCATATACTATGGAAATAAACACCAAATTCAACGTCTTCTTTTTCACCTTCCCCAATCTACATTTCACAATAAGGCATCGCCAAGGTTTCCTCACAGAGATATGACACTCAAACTCACTGTTTAATCATTAATAGTTCTACAGTATAAGGGCAATGAAAAAATAACTGATCCTTGTCTTCAATATCCTGGCAACATAGAACACGAGTGTTGTCATGAACATCCCACCTACACCAAATGATTTTAGCTGATTTTTTATTAGGGCAATCCACGAGTAAGCCATCTATGTATTTTATACACAAGAAAGACCCAGTGTGAGAACCTTTCCACCAGCCTGTGTGATGTTACAAAACCATCATTGAGGAGACCCTTCGCGTTGACAACTTGTTTGCATGACCAACGAGCTGAGCTAGTGCATTTGTAAACTCATCAATTGGAATGCTTCTTATGTAGAGGTATTTTTATTTACCTTCCTCTAGGCTTTAGTAAATATTTTTAAACTATTGACTCTTTCAAATCATTCTTTATTATCGTTCACTTTTGCATAAAAGTATTATATGAAGCTAAAACCCACAAAAATGGTCTATATACTCTTGAAATTGGTTTGATTAGTTAATGGCCTGGGAAAATCATAGTTTGAGAAGACAAATTGGTGCCTTTAACAAACAAGGTGTCGATTCATCCTAATGTGGTCCGATATTGTGCAATCAAAGATAAGGAGATGAGAAAGAAACTTGACCAGGAAGGTGAAGGAAGGTTCAAACCCCGCCACATACAGGTTCTGTTAGGATGCTTGCCAAACTATGATGGCCTTAGCAATGGTCTCGTTGATCGCTATCATAGTTGCTGCTCGGCACATTGATCAGATGGAAGGTTAAAAGAATTAGATCATAGCTAAATTACGTGTCCAAGGGATATAGAAAAGAGGGTAAGGGTAAAAAATTTATAAACATGATCAGCATTTTTGTAATTGTGGGGCTTTGTAATAGTTTTACGTAAAGGTAAAGTACAAGAAATTATAATTCAAGAAGGTATGGGATGGGGTGAAAAACATTCACTAAAATTTCAAGGGGTAAATGAAAATACCTTTTTTAATATATGTGGTTAACCTATCTGATATAACCTTGTTGGGAACATTCCAGATATATCTTCCTAAGCCAGCAAAATTCCATTCGTCTACATTTTTCATTCAGAAATATTCTACATATCTGAATGACATATAGAGTTACTGATTTTGGCATGATACTTATTGAGCATTAGCAGATTCACATGCGAAGGAGAACTAAAATAATCTCCCTTTGCCTTAATTCTGCTAGTTATTCTTTCAATGAAACATTAGCAATCGTCCTTTGTCAAGTTTGTCAACTTTTAGAAGACAAGCATATACCTAGATACCTCATAAGCGAAGTTCCCGCTCTAAAACATATAGATTCAATTTTTTTGGGTATAATATCTTCATGTACTCCACCAAACACAATCTTAGATTTCTCGTTGCTCACTCTCTAAGCTAAAGCATTGGAAAACCTAAAAAAAATGTGGAAGCAAAATCCTCCTTGATCTAGCATTATCACCACACATTAAAATTACATCAAATGCATAACACAGATGATTAAGTTGTAACCCCTTACTTCTACAATAGTATATAAACCCTTCATATAGTCCCGCCAATTTTTCAAACACCTTGATAAATATTACATGCACAATACAAAAAAATAAAGGAACAGATAGGGAAGAAATTACTTTATCTTAGATATCTATCTTATCTTTGTTTTTTGCTCTCAATCACATTCGCTTCAAAGCCTTGAATTGCACCCAGTTCTAGTCAAGACCCTTGTTTCACATTCTAATCTTAGAAATCAAGATGCCTTGACCTTGACCTTGACCTTGACATTGACCTTAATGATCTAGGGGCTCAACTTTGCATCAATTGGTATCAGAGCATAAAGGTCAAGGCAATGTCCACCAAGAAAGCCTACATCTAGGCCAAGTAAATGTCTCTAGCTGCAACAGAACCAGAACTAGTCTCTAGTGAGAGAGAGAGAGAGAGAGAGAGATAACTCTAAAGAGAGAGTGAAATGGGTCTGCCTCACTGTCTTTACTATTAGCCTAACAATCTGCCTCCTCATCTTCTTCATCTTCTTCATCTTCTTGATCTGACTTCAATGGCCCCTTTAGAGCCCAAGCCTCCAGATCCACGCCATCTCGGCTCTCCTGTCATCCTGTATTTCCATGGTCAAATTCCTCACCTCCTGAAGGTCATAGACACCCGATTACTTTTTTTTCCAGTCTTCAAAATTGGGGTCAGTGCTAGAAACCGTGCGTTTTTATAGAGCCTAAGGTATGGAGATGCTTTAATATGATAATTACAAACCTCTTTGTATGAGACACTTATGTTGTTATCGACCCTGCTTCAATTAAGATCTGAAATCTCCAATAGTGAGTCTGAAATTGGGGCTTCCTGTGCCTCCATTGTCGCTGTGCCTACCCATCTACAACAGATCACCATGAAGCTTAACCGATGTGAGGGATATATGTATGTGGTCTTCTCTTCCATCACGCTCAAGGTATGTCCTTTCCTTAGTCTTCACAATTATGCAAAATTATTACTTATGCTAGGCCAAAGAATTGCTCTCTCTATGAGAAAGTTGAATGTTTTTGAAGTGTCTGAAATGAATTTGTTTCTGTCCAACCTCAATCTGTGCACTCTTTGTGGCTTGAGAGTCCGGCTTGACACTCAAGTGTCTGGTTTTCATTTTGACTTATCATTGTCAATTACTTGTGAATGTTTACTTCCGATCTGGGTTTTTTTCGTATGTATGTAGGACATTGCACAATTTGGGGCTTTGCTGTTGATGATGATTTTGAGATGCGTGGATTATGGTATTGATTTGGACTGGGTTCGGTTGTCACCTTCGGCTGGTGTCTTTAAGGAAGCTAGGGAATACATGGCTCCTTTCTATTCTAGTTTGGTTATGATTCGGTTCGAACTTACTCTGCTTCAGTTAGAATGCCTGTTCCTTAGAACTATTCCACTGTTTTTTGCCTTGCTGGGTTATGGTTGGGGCTATTTCTCCCAACAAGTTCAGGAAGTAGTGGCACCTTGGTTTTGATTGGCTAACCCAGTATCTCTTCCTTGTTCATCTTCTAAGCTTGTTTCTCTTCTAAATTTAACTTTCATTAATGAAATATTAGTTCTTTTTTTGTTGGATGAGGCTTGGCACCTTGTTTCAAATAGTTTGCCTCTGTGATTTGGGGGCTTGATGACTTCATGGAGGTGCCACTTATGTTTCACTTGGACAAGCCCCTGATTCCTTTGGTATTGTTAATTGAGTACATAATCAGGCTAAACTATTCTATAGCATGGTCAAGTCTCTCGTCACTGAGTTGGAGGTACAACATTCAAAGCTTGAGAATATTATTGTGGCTTCACTATATACTACCAAATCCATAATGGTGAGAGAAATGCTTGATGAGTTTAGTCTCTCTTGTATTTCCAAGGCCTTTATTCAGATTGCCCTCGGGCCCAGAAAATTGCACATGTCTACATTATTGTGCTTAGTTCTTATCAGGAAGCAATTTAAGTGTGGTATATTCTTCTCTATATGTTGCCTCACTATGGTCTCAGTGTGCTCTTTGCCTATGGTTGGTTTGAAGTTCTCTGTCTTCCTATTAGGCTTATTTATGAGCCATGGCTTATTGGTTTATTCATGGGCTCAGTTTGCAAAGGTATTCTTCTTTCCCTACCTGGTGAAAGAGAGAACGATGTATATCTTCTTTTTTATGATAGTATTGTATCTGATAAAGATGCCAACAAATCTGCTCGTGTTTGTAATGCCCATAATCAATGGTGGCAATTTGGCTCAAGTTCAAGGAACATTGATTTGTGGTTGGATTTGCACAATTGCATTTGCATTTTTCATTGCTTTTCTATATGTTTTCAATTTAGCTGCTGGTTTTGGGGGAATGTGGAAAGTCCTTCCTGCGGCCCAGCCTTTTAAGGCTTAAGAACAATTGAACATGGTCCTAGAACATTTTATGCATGTTTATTGTAATAAGTTTGTCATTAATGACTTCGCGTAAGTCCAGCTGCCCACTACAAGGGGTTAATTCAACATCGGTGTTACATGAAACTTATATGTTGGAATGTCCAAGGTGTGTTAAGAAAATACAGGTTTTACAAGAACTTAAGTTCTTGACAAGATCTCATAAGTCCGATATGTTCTCTTTGCTAGAAACTATGGTTAATGAATCATGCCATAAGAATGGGATACTGAATAAATTATAGCAAGATTTAGTATGATAATTATTAGTTGGAATACACAAGGTGCTAAAAAACCACAGGTTATTAAGGAAGTTCAATTCCTTACAAGAACCTACAAGGCAGACATGATTTTCTTTCTTGAAATAATGGTCAATGAAAAAAATTTGCTTAAAATCCTTCCTCAAATGGGATTTGATCACTACGACTATGTGTTACCTCTTAATCATTCAGGTAGAATTCCAGTCCTTTGGAATAATGGTAATATGCACGCATGTACCCTTCTTAAAGAACAGTGATCTATTCATATGCTTATTCAGGATCCCCACAAAGGCCAGAACTCCATTGTATCAGGAATTTATGCCCCAGCCCAAGCTAAGGAAAAGGATAAATTCTGGGAACATCTCATACAACTCAATCTTGTATTTGATGTGCCTTGGTGTTTAATGGGGGACCTTAATGCACTTGCTAGCCCCAATGAAAAGAAAGGGGGATAGGCAATCCCTAACAGTAAATTCTAAAGGCTTAATGACTTCTTTTTAGAGATTGATGCAGAATCGATCGAAGTCAAAGGAAATTTATTTACATGGAAAAAGAAAGTGAACACACATTTAATTTATGAAAGACTAGATAGAGCCATAGCCAGAAAAGATTGGCTAATCATGTATCCTAATACCTTTGAGGAACATGGTAGTTTCACATGTTCTAACCATAGGCCCATCATTGTTTCTTCTGATATTGCGATAAACAGACAAAAAGCATTCCCCTTTCGATTTCAAAACTTTTGGTGTAAATACCATCAAGTTGATAGCATTATTGCCAAGAATTGAAGAGTCAATTTCACAGGAACGAACATGTTCAAATTAGCAAAGAAACTTAAAATTATCAAGCACGAAGTTAAAGGATGGTCGAAAAACCACTTTGGCAATTTGCATAATAAAATAGCACACAACACGCAAAAAATTGATTATTTGGAGGAAAAGCTCCTATCTAATCCAGAGAGTTTTCGTCTTAATGCGTGGATGACATGCCTCCTGAAGCAGGGAGAAAAAATGATGCTTTTTAACCAAAAATATTGAGGAAAGTTCTGACGGAAAGAATAGCTGGTAAATAGAGATCGAAATACTATTTTCTTCCAGCGTAGAGCAAACACAAGAAGGAAAAAGAAAATGATTATCAAACTTCGAGATGACTGTGGTCTATGGATCGATGATCATAAAGAGATTGCTGATAAATTCACGGCAGATTTCTCCAAACGCTTTAAATCAAGTCACAATGATCAGTGCACCCTCGCCCACCTTGGGCTCCCTAGTCTAATTTCAGATCTTGAAAATAGCGAACTTATTAGACTTCCAAATTCGGAGGAAGGAAAAACCGCCTTGTTTAGCGTTGACTCCAACAAAAGTCTAGGACCTGATGGGTTCGGAGCAGGCTTTTTTAAAAACTACTAGAATATCATTAAAAAAGACCTGTTCAACTGTATCCTAGAATTCTTCACGAATGGAAAGATTTTAAAAGAACTTAACCATACCTTCATAGCACTCATACCCAAAATTGAAAACCTAGTACAGACAAACCAGTTTATACCAATAAGCCTATGCTCCACTATTTATAAGATTATTGCAAAGATACTCGTTAATCGATTAAGACCACTGCTTAATAAAATAGTCTCACTTTTACAAAGTGCCTTTATTCCTGGTAGATCTATCCATGATAATATATATACTCATCTCTCACGAGATTATGTATAAATTCAAGAACCTAAATGGCAAAGCATCCTAGGTTACCATTAAACTAGATATGGAAAAAGCATACGACAGAATGGAATGGGACTTCGTTATGCAATGTCTCTAAGAAATAGGCTTCCATCCAACCTGGAGCAAATGGATTAAAGAATGCATATCGTCCGTTTCATACTTTGTTATTGTTAATGATGAACCTAATGGGTTAATCACCCCGACTAGAGGAATTAGACAAGGTGATCCCCTTTCTTCATATATATTTATTATTTGTATGGAAGTCTTAAGTCTATCGCTAACTAAAGAGGCGGCTACTAGAAAATCTAGAATACGGCTCAAAAATCTGCCTACGATCCAACACTATTCCCGACCTACTCTTTGCAGATGACTGTCTACTTTTTTGTAAAACTACTACTGCAAGCTGTGCGCAACTGAAGTCACTACTTGATAAATTCTGCGACAATTCAGGACAATGTATTAACTATCATAAGTCGGTACTCACGTTCTCGCATAATGCCTCCCCACACCAGAAAGAAGTAGTTACGGGTATTTTTAACATTCCTCACAGAGCATCTTTAGGCAAATATTTGGGTTTCCCTCTCTTTCAAGGTCGACCTTCTGAATCCACCTTTAAAGAGATTATCGACAAAGCCACTGCAAACTTCAAGGTTGGAAAGCAAACTGTTTATCAAAAGCAGGAAGAGCAGTCATAATCCAATCATACTTAGAATCACTTCCAGCGCATACAATGCAATGCTTCTAGGTTCCAACAACTATTAGCCACCACCTACATAAACGCAGTCGAGACTTTTTTGGGAGCCACACAAACGCCGAAAAAGGACTACCACTTGTTGTGTGGAATAAACTCTGCTTACCTAAAAATAAGGCGTTCCAATACAAAATAGCCTGGAAAATTCTTACCAACAAATCTAGCTTATGGGTTCAAATGATGCGAGCTAAGTACCTTCATAAGAATGAATTCTTCAACTATAAAGAATAGAACATTGACTCCCCAATCTGGAGGAGTTGATTAATTTGTAGACCACTTATAAAACAAGGAATTATGTGGCACATAGGAAATGGCGAAAGCATTTCCTTTTGGCGTGATAACTGGATAGAAAATAAGAATCTAATTGAAATATTAGATGTTGATGAAGCAACTATACCTAGTCTACATGCTAAAGTTTCTGAATTTATCGAACAGGATAGGACTTGGAATCTCACACAGCTCACCTCTACCTTAGGTAATCGCCCGATCCTGCATATTATCCAAGGAGTTGTCATTACAGCCTATAGCAAACCAGATTCCTTCTGCCAGGGTCTGGATAACTCAGGTACCTTTAGTACTAAATCAGCAATGATAGCACACGATAAGTCAATGAATGATTACTCAGACTGGTCTTTCAAGTGGATCTGACAAATAGACACCATGCCAAAAATTAAAATTTTCTTATGGCAAATTTGCCACAAAGCAGTCCCTGTCCGAGGAACTTTATTCAAACGTGGACTGAATATTGATGCAAGTTGCCCAATCTGCCTGGGTGACATTGAATCAATTGACCATTTATTTAGTGAGTGCCAGATAGGTAAAAAGGTCTGGAAACTAGTGGATAAACACCAATGGTTCCCAATACAGTTCTCGCCTGGTGGCTACCTGCAACTAGCTGAAGCGTTACAAAGGGTAAGATCCTCCAGTAATCCAAAGCTGCTCCAAAAATTATCCTTTCTTATTTGGAGCATTTGGAAAGAGAGAAATGCAGCAGTCTTCGAAAACAATTTTTTAATCCTTTAAGATGCCTTATTAAAGCAAAGAAGGCATATGCTGAATGGAGAATCCGATCTTGTATATCAGATGATTATTCACCGAGGGGATTCTCTTCTACCCCTCCCAAACCCGTCCACCTTATAAGGTGGAACCCCCCACCTCCAGGATTCGTCAAAATCAATTTTGACGGATCGTTCCTCAACTCATCAGCAGCAGGAGGTTACGTACTACGTGATTAGACGGGCAAACTACTCAAATCAAGAGCTGTTAATTATGGGTCTATTTCAATCATGGTAGCTGAAGCAAGAGCACTAAAGGATGGAGTTAGTACGGTCACACAAGCAGGCTACAAGAGTCTGTTGATTGAAGGTGACAATGCTAGAGTAATCCAAGCATTAGCAGGCAAAATCCAAGTTCCTTGGAAGATCGCCACGATTATCAAATATATTCATATATAGTTAAATCAGAACACCCATTTCCAAGTCAAACACATCTATCGAGAGGAAAATATGACGGCTGACTGGCTTTCTAAATTCCGTCACTCTATCACGAATTTGCTTTTTTCAGATATCTACTTCTCCCCAGCGTTGGGTGCTATTCTGGCAGCGGATGTAGTTGGATGTAGTCTTGTGAGAAGAGGCGCCTAACATTGGTTGTACTTCGTTTTTACCATTGTTTTTAAAAAAAAATGTCTCTAGCTACAAAAGAACCTAAAAACTACACAAAAAGCTTCCAACCGAAAATTTCCATTCCTTCACCCAAAGAGGAAAGACTGCATCTACTATCATCCCAAGAGAGCTTAACTTGAACAAGATCATGTAGAAAGTACGGAGAGAGCCATCTTCGAATTGCAACAAAGAATGGCAAACCTCAAGCAAAGGACGGATACTTTGAGTTCCCATGGTAGGGAGGGCATAAACTCCCCAATTAGGGGTCTTGACAACAATGTTGTTAGCTAAAACTCTACTTGTACTTCCAATACTGAAGAAGATGAAGTTGTTAGGATGCCAAGAAGGGATAGACCACCAAGGGATGAATTTAGAGACCTCAAAATTAAAGCTCTTGAGTTTGTGGGTAGCTTAACCCCCACCACCTACCTTGAATAGGTGAGTGAAAATTGGGGGACTTTTTGAAATCAAGGGCTAGTCTGATGAGAAAGTTTTTAAGGTAGTTGTTTTGAAGCTAATGAAATATGCCTCTTTGTAGAATGGAAAGCTTAAGAGGGCAAGAGCGCGAGATGGAAGAATACATGAGCACGAGATTTATCCGTCAAATTGATAAGTAAGAATTGTACTTAAGAATGAATTCCCATAGTCAAGGCACTCTCAAGGGGGAAGAATACATAAGGGAGTTTAAACAACTCCAAATGAGAAGTGACTTGCGTGAAGAAGAAGAGCTCACTATAGCAAAGTTAATCAAGAGCCTTGATCTTTCCACAGTCGAGAAGGCAAGCGCTGACCCTTTTTGACTTTTGAAGATGCTTGCAAATTGGCCGCAAAAGCGGAAAAACAACTCAAAGGATAAAGAACCTACCTATTTTGGTCCCAATCCTCTCAAGATGTTCCTAAAACCGAAGCCCCACCATAAGAAGAGGAAGACAAGGGTAAGGAAATAGAGGTTGTCAAGAAGCCTCCAAAGAAGGCTGAGGGGACAAAGTGCTTCAACTACCATGGATTTGGGCGTATCCCAGTAGATTGTCCTAATAGAAGAGCTCTTACCATCAATAGAGGCAAGAGTTTGCAAATACCTAATTTATCTTTTGTAATCACACTTTAATGAATGATATATAATATAGCAAGTTGCTACTTCTCCCACAAAAATCTTTCAAAAATTTATCCCATTTTTAAGGCGCATCTTTAGAATCTAAACTATATTTTAGTCCTCAGTGATTCAATTTTTAAAGGATTAATTGGTATTTAACCCCTCCAAGTGGTGGAAGAAATTTCTTTATCTTAGAGTTTATCTTATCTTTAGTTTTCATTCTCAATCACACATATCACTTCAGAGGCTTGAATTGTGCCGAATTCCGATCAAGGCCCTTGTTCTAGATTATGGTCTAAGACTTCCAGGCACCTTGACCTCGACCTTGATGATTCACGGGTTCACTTTTGCATGATTAACCAACTTAAAGGTCAATTGGTACGATTCAGTACTACAAATATAAATCTGCCAGGTCATTTTGATCAAATTAGCAAACTTAGCATAAGAGCTCCACATATTAAAATATTTGAATGGCTCAGGACCTAATTTCATGCCAAAGAACTTAGTCACATCTGATACCCCACTCTAGAAGAAATTGAGCATCAATCCGAAGAAAACTTTCCAACCATTCAGGATTGAATAAAATTTTGTCAATCTCTCAGAAAATGCCCTAAGGTTAAACCAATGTTGATTATTCCCAAGTGTAAAAGCTCTTAGTGAACTTCAAGTCCAGCAAATCAAGTCCAATAAACCACAGTCCTTCAAACTATTGGAAATGTAAAATTTCAGATGTTGTGGGCACATTGCCACCCACTCTTTCCTGAATAGATACAACATTATTGAAGTCACCACATACAAATCTTGCTTTACTCATTTGTTCACTATAGTTTGGTGACGGATCGCTAATGCGTCGTTAGTACCATCACCCCAGTCAGACATTGATGTCGAAAAGTTTGTCTCTAATAGCTTCCACAGGTTGTAGTTTCTATTAGCATCGCATATTTAATCAGACACAAAATCTAACGCTAATGGTAGCGGAAAATAGCATCCAATGGTTTTTTTTTTTTTGGAGAACCAAGGGGTCTCACAACGAATTTTTGTTCGATGATAAGCAAATTTTGTGTCAGATTTTTCCTTTATGTGACCAAATTATTCTGACACTAACACCGAGACTTCCTATAGTGTATTCACACTGAAACCATAAGCTAGGGTTATAAAAAAAACAAAGAAAGAAAGGGGGGGAAAAAACCTTTCCAGTGAAACATTACATGCAACATCGTCAAAAATACACATTTAGGGTCTGTTTTTTTCGTTGGTAAATTGGGGTGAGTAAAAGGGTGAAGTTTATTAAGGTAGGTTGAAGTGGGTTGAAGTTGGTTGAAGTTGGTATCTTTTGTTGAAGGGGGTTGAAAGAGGTTGAAGTAGGTTAAAGTGGGTTGAAGTTGATTGAAGTGGGTTGAGGTTGGTATATTTTTTATATTAGTTAAAATAGTCAGGATAAAATTTTGAATGAAGTAAGTTGAACTTGGTTGAAGTGGATTGAGGTAGGTTGAAGTTGATTGAAATGGGTTGAAGTGAGTTAAAGTTGATATTTTTTTATTGAAGTGGGTTAAAGTGGGTTGAAGTTGGTAAATTAGAAAAAAACAAACGAAAAGAACAAGCCCTTAAACATGCATTAACCAACCAAGCTAACCAAGTCCTACTTTTTTTATTCCAACTAATGTTAGAAATAAGACCATCCACGGAAGACTTTCCCCACAACAAACTCCATATTTTGCTTTTTAATTGTTTCCAAAACTTTCCCCATAACAAACCCCATAATTTGTTTTTTAACTTTTGTTTCCAAAACACTAACCATACCCATCTTATACTGAACAAGAAGGCTCCTTACTTCTTTCTGTTTATCCAAATGTTGGGCCCCCTTACATTCCAAATTCAAAACTAATCCATTAGGAAATAAAGGATCAGTGTCTCCAGCATCCTCAGTTTGCAATAACTGCCTCACAGGTTCAATATCTGCCTCACAGACCTCCAATAAGCAGTAAAATGGGTTAACGGCAGTTACCTCGAGTTAAGGGCCTACTGAAACTCTTACAACGCGAATTCTGGGAGTGACAAAATCATGAAACTGTTTAGGCTCACTTTGCTCATTCTCATGTATTTTTTGCTGCGTATGATCTTCGTCCTGCTGAACTTACTGAGACACCAAATTATCCTCTCTCACCCTTAGCTGCACCACATTAGTCCTCTTGTTACAATTCCCCTCTGAGTTACTACACAATCAACATTGCTTACACTTGACAGGCTTCCACCCATAGAGAAATAGGTTGAATAATATCAAAACCTTCCTCATTCTCAAAAGTTATCTCATTCTTGAGCAGTTGAGCTCCTGATTTAATTGAACTTACACTAACCCACTGAGCATAATTCAGACATTTCCTTTTTTCTGTGCAGTAATCTATCATCTAAGGAACCCTAATCTTACCCACAATCTTGCTCAAGCCTATAGTGCTCTAACATTGGACAATGTAAGCTAGACAATTTCATCCAAATCCACAGTTTGCACCATAGTTGCCGGATTCGCTCCAACACCCCCCTACGTACTGCGATCTGGGTCGCACGAATCGAAACGCGGTACGTGGGCGCACTGATACGCGCTGAGTCGCGCACCAGTTCCCCTCCCATTTGGAGATCAAAAATGAAGAACATACCTGACGACATTCAATAGTTCTTTTTGCAGGTTTTGCCATAAAAAATGTTGACAGAGATGGAGGAAAATGGTGGAGAATGAAGAACATGCCTAAATTCAATGGAGGGAGATAAACTAGCGGCATCAGCAACCCATTTCTTTAACCCAAAGTCCCGAGGTAGAGAAGGGAAGAGGATGAAGTTGCTGGATACCATGTCTTTAATGACTTGGGCAGTTGGGCTGGACCATAGTTACCTGGAACGCAGTACGCTTCGAGTCGCGGGATAAATTCGGGTACGAAATTCGCCACTCAGGAGAGAATCGGTACGTAGAGAATCGGTGTATCATTTTGGTACGTGGTTTACTGTACTGCACAATCCGATTCATCGGTTAAAAATGGTATGCCAATAAAAAATTTAAATAAGATGATAAAGAAATGGTGTAGAACTTATCTTTTCTTGAGTAGAACCTCCTTGTTCTTCTTGATTGCAACAAGCCAAGATAAATTTCAAAATGTCTTACAACTATTACTTCAACATTCAAACCCAAAGAGCAGAGAATAAATACTTAAACATTCTAACAGACAATAAAAATCATAACGTCTTATAACCACTAGATAACAAGATAAAATAGATATAAAATACAAACTAAAATTTGAAAATCCAAAGGCTTGATCTTCAACTTTTCCAATGCTCACAACTTTGCGCTGTTGCTGCCTTCTTCATTATCTATGCTCCACATTAATTCTTACATTCTTGTAATAGATTCTTCCATCGTTGAACTCTCTGGATCAATATCCTAATATTTATAAGGCCCGGATGTGTAGCTCTTACTGAAACGTGACAATAGGCGAATGTTGGAATGGATGAAAACCAACTTGTCAGCTCTAGCATTATTGAGTCGATTTCTTTTCACATTATGAATGTAAGAGTATGTACTCCAATTCCGTTCAGCTGAGGAGCTACTCACAGGTTGGGACAAAACTTTCTTTGCGCTTCAGCTAGCTCCGGTGTTTCAGAGCCATAAGTAGACCACCAATCAATAGGATCCATGTGGACTGCATCTTCTTGACAAGCTAGCGTAGCAAAAAGCCCCCTTTTCCTTTGATGAAACACAGCATATTGCTCCCTTAAGAGCTTCTCCTCCTCTTTGCTTTCAGTTATTTTACGAAAAGCCTCCAAGACACCTGACATTACCTCACCATCCAAATTTGAAGGCTTCCTTTCAACACCCCCGGGAGCTGAAATTTTCAAAAAATTAGCATCATAAAATGTCAGATTCAAAGCAAAACCTAGACAATGAATAGGAATATTCATCTTTTCCCATCTATCCAGGACAATCTGCTCCATTATTGGGTAGTCATCTTTGTGTACATTGTCTTTCCTAATCTCTTTTAGTTCTCCTAACATATTGTCTATCCTTTCATACGCTTCAACCATTTTTGGTCCCTCTCCATCACAAAATTTTATCAATAGAAATAGAGGCTTTGTGATCTGCATAATATTTTCAACATCATCCTAGAACTCATCATTCTTTATTGTGTCAGCAACCTTAGCTCCTGTAGAAGCATCTGCATTTTTCACCAAATCCTTCCACTTTGATAAGCAAACAGTGGTGACAAGTTGTTCTCTACAATCAAGCAAACGCCTCAATAAAGTGTAATGGGATGCAAATCTGGTCTTCGCAACCTTTAGAAGTTCCAACTTCGAATGTTCTCTAAATGTGGCAAAAATGTGACTGTGATTGATGTAGTATTTCATAATATTTTTCCCATCCTTGTATCTATCTCTCAACCATGGAAATGCTTTGGCAAAATCTTTGAAAATAAGATTCAAAGTATGACAAACACAAGGTGACCAAAAAATGTGCTTGTGTACCTTTTCTATTTCCTTTCCAGCAACTTGAAAATTTTTTACATTATTCATCACAATTTGCAAAACATTTGATGGCCCAATATCCTCAATAGCTTTCAACAAGTAATCTGAAATTGTTTTCCCAGTCTTTTCAATTCCAAAAAAATCATCAGCATACATAAACATGGCACCTCGACTATTGACCACTAAAACATTGATTAGAGGATTGTGCTTAGTATTAGACCACCCATCTGACATTATTGAAACCCCTTGAGTATACCAAGTTTCTTGAATAGGAATCAAGTCTCTTTCAAGATTTCTTTTACGTTCATCTAGCAAAGAAGTTCTTGCTTTTTCATATGAGGGAGGTTTGTAACCTTTAGGTGCTTTATTCAGGGCCATCAACATGTCAACAAATTTAGGATTTCTTAGAGCATTAAAAGGAACCCCAGCTGAGCATAATCCCCTTATAACTTTCAAATCCACTGTTTCCCTTTCCATTAACCCAAAAGCTTCATGTAAAGGTCTAGATGGAGTAGGGCTATTTTTTTTTCATAAGAGTAGAATTCTTCAGAGATAATGAGATACCTTCTTTCTCAACATGTAGGACTTTTGCTCTGATTCTGTTATGTAGAGGCCAATCTCGCATTAATTCTTTGCACCTTTGAATGCCAGCCTTTTTCCCATCTGGAGCTCCAAAAAAATGATAATGAATCCTCGTATATGAGCTTTTGAATGAGGCTTTGCAGTGCTTGCACATCCACTGTTTTGAACCCCCTGCATTGTTGCTTTTATAATCTCCAATCACAACAACTTCTTGTAAGAGAGGCTTCATATTACACTCACTGACCTTAGGCTTGTTGCTGGGAGTTTGTTGAGTGTCATGTTTATCATCTTCTCTGTCAATTGCATCTTCTGAATCACTGATTTCTTAAGTATCAGTAACCTGAAATTCTTGCTCTTCACTTGCCTCTGCCTCTGCTCTTTTTCTTTTACTTTTACCAAACACCATTGTTGCCAATTGTCTACAAAAAAAAGGATGAAATTTTATGAACTCACTAGTGGAGGATGAAAATTGAAACCAGAAATGTGACCACAAAAAAGGGGTATTTATGAACTCACCAATGGAGGTTAAAACTTAGAGATGAAATCCACTTGAGTGGCTTTACCGCTTGAATTGAGATGTTGTGAAATTGTTATGGAATAATTTTTTCATAGAATCTGAATTGAGGAGATAAAGATTTATTGGTGTTATATGTCTCTGCCTTCTGCTCTTTAAATTGAAGGCAGAATTGTGGAAGCCATAAAAGAAGGGAAGCTTGAAGGTCATTGAGCTCTGGGAGTTTGCACAGAGGCGAAAAGGGGAGGCAAAGCTGAGAGGGAAAGCTAAGAAATCCATCTGCAATAGATTGATGTTGATGATGTGATGGCATTTAATGCATAAATCTTCCAAGCTCCTACGTTGAGCACTGGGAGTTTCTAGGCTTCTAACTCTTTTTTTCCTTGCTAAAGCACATGACATTAGTTTGTTTATTTGTTATTAAGCTAATTCTTTAATGGTAGATGTACTAGATACCTATAATAAATTATAGTATATGCACTAGATATTATTTAGAGTATGTTACAAAATTAGTTTGTTATTAAGCTAATTATTAAGCATTTGACATTAGTTTGTTATATTATGTTATATGTACTAGTCTCTAAATATTTACATTAAATCAAGTTATATGTACTAGATACTTATAATAAATTATATAATGTTATTAAGCTAATTCTTTGATGCTAGATGTATATGTTATATTACGATTATATAGTTAGCATATATCAATATTATTATGATTCTATCATACCGGTGTTATGTTACAATAATTATAGTATGTTTCGAAATATCAACCATAGTTGATAATCCAAAGCTTGTGATCGCTATTCAATAGTCGGATGTCTATTGAATTGAATTTGAGATTGATTTGTTTGTTATTGGATCATACTTGCATCATATCTAAGTTATATTACAATTATTATGTACTAGTACGTATCAATCATTATATGTTAGCAACTAGATTGTATTATGCCAAGTTACAAAAGGATCAATATTGATTTGTTTGCTATTAGACTGTGGTTAGAGTCATGCCACTGAATATTGCTATTATATTATGTTAGCAAACATCAATCGTTGTCGATTGTACAAAGATTTGTAAGAAGCTACTTAATAATAAGTTGTCGATTAAACAGTATTTTAGATTGATTTGTTTGTTATTGGATCATATTTGAGTTTGCAATCTACCAATGTTACGTTATATTGAGTTATATGAACCTCAATATCGAATTGTGTTTTATACATAGACCAAGCTATATAAACGTCGATATTGAATTGTGTTTAATTCTTACACTAAGTTATATAAACCTCAATATTGAATTGTGTTTACGTGCATTAGTATTTTACTTTTTGAATTTCCTATCTTTTTAATCTTCATAGATTTATTAAGCTACTTAACATATATGTGTGTGTGTGTGCAATATGTAATATGTAATATATATATATATATATATATATATATATATATATATATATATATATATATATATATGTATATGTATGTATGTATATATATATGTGTGTGTGTGTGTGTGGTGTGTGCATAATATGTGTATGTAATATTATATATATATATATATATATATATATATATATATATATATATAATATATTATATATATATATATATATAATATATATATATCGAATTGTGTTTTATACATAGACCAAGCTATATAAACGTCGATATTGAATTGTGTTTAATTCTTACATTAAGTTATATAAACCTCAATATTGATTTGTGCTTATGTGCATTAGTATTTCACTTTTTGAATTTCCTATGTTTTTAATCTTCATAGATTTATTAAGCTACTTAACATATATATATATATATATATATATATATATATATATATATATATATATATTATATATATATGTATATATATATATATATATATATATATATATATATATATATATATATATATATATATATATATATATGTATATATATATATATATATATATATATATATATATATATAATTATAATAATATATTACATATATATATATACAGACACACATATTACATATATATATATATATATATATATATATATATATATATATATATATATATATATATATTAACACACAATATATATATATATATATTAATTACGTATTACATATATATATATATATATTGTATATAAGTATTACATATTATACATACACACACACAGATATATATATATAAATATATAAACATATATATATATATATAATATATATATATATATATATATATATATATATATATATATATATATATATATATATATATATATATATATATATGGTTTCTGTAAAAATGATTGCTCCCATCTTTTGTTATGGCTATGTTTATACTCATTTTTCTATGTAAAAATTGCAAGAAAGTTATGTACCATCACAACATAAAAGTAAATTTGCAGAAACGGTGCGAGTTTACTGTGTCTGTGTATTTATTAGGTAAATCAAAATTAATCATGACGAATCTTAGGATTTACAATTCTTATCTTATCATGGTATATATGTATATATTTTTTGGTACTGGAATTGCCTCATAAGTTGCTAATAAATGATGAGTTTTTTTTTCTATTTTTACAAAATTATTATTGAATTAGCTAGATCATATCAATAAGAAGATAATACTGAATATTTTTTATTTTATGTGATTATTTTTAAAAATAAGTTTACTTATGCAACATTTTTTATAAATTTTAAATAGATATTCACATGGAATTTGTGAATAATATGTACAAAATTTGAAATTTGTAACGAGACCGTGCAATGCAGGGGTTCTAAACTTAGTGTTACTTTATTTATCGCTGGGCATATAATTTTTTGTCCGAAGAATAATAACCTTAAAAAAAAAAAGATCACTCAAGTCTTATGGTCCTAAAATAAAAAAAAATTAATTACAACTTTTGAATTGCCAATGTTATAAGTTCCAAAAACAATCTTGAACCTAACGTTATTTATTATTAAGCCAGGAATGTTCTCAATATTTAAAAGAATATTGTTACCGAAAAAACAAAAGGCAAAAAGAAGAAAACTTGAGCTGTCAACCAAAATCAATAGCACTTGAGCTGTCCACCACTCAAATGAAAAGTAAATAAGACAATGAAGAGAGAGAAAAAGAATTGTCTACTGTCTCTTGGTCTTCTTCTCCCATCCAATTCTATCTTCGGGAAAAAGGAGAACAAGTCTCCACTCCAGCAACTTACATCCTCTTCCAGCACTCCAGAGTCCAGCCCATAATTGCCAGATTCGCTCCACCCCCCCACGTACTGTGATCTGGGTCGCACGGATCGAAATGCCGTACGTGGGCGCACTGATACGCGCTGAGTCCCGCACCAGTTCGCCCCACAGAGCGTTCGCATTTGGAGATGAAAAATGAAGAACATACCTGACAACATTCAATAGTTTATTAGTTTGTACAAAAATCAACTTAATACAAAAATTAATGAATTCAAAAAAGTTTATTAGTTTGTACAAAAATTCATCAGTGAGCTACAAGCTAGAGTTCAGCTGCTAACGAACTAGACCACGATGCATGGACATGAGCACTGGAGTAGAATATCAAGCTGGGTTTTTCAGGGGGTAAAATAAAATTTGCAAATAGATTGTGACTAGTTTGTTACCTAGCGACTTCAGTAAGTCAAAATTATTTGTAATACCATGAACCTAACATTGTTGATAAACAATGGATTTTGAATGGAGAAAATAATTGCTAGAATTAAAATATTGAATATTGATATATCAAGTAATCTAAAAAATTCAGTGGCACAAAAACCTAATAACTCATAATCAGAAATTTCAGCTAGTTGACACATAATTGATCTACTCACAAATTTGGCAATGCGGATTTTCATTTTAGTAGATTCACTATCTCTTCCATTAGAAAAAAAGAAATGTTATGAACAATATTAAACATATAGCATCATTAGTTTCTTTTTATTTTTGTCATAAATTAAAATTTCTCAAACTGTCGGCAATAGAAAACAACTAACATAAACTAGTTAGGTCACACTAATCATACACTTACTGCATTTTTTTGATTGTGTACAAGTTAAAATTCCACAATTTTTTTTTTTTGGCTCAAAGAGGATATATATATATATATATTTATGTATATGTATGTATGTATAAACTAGTCATATATCATGCTACTACTACATAAGTCTTATACTCTCCATACAGTATAATTTAGTATACCCTAAAAATCTTTTTCACAATGTCAATGATGATTACCAATACATTACTTGGAGAGCTCGCCAACAGTTCTTTTTTTTTTTTTTTGGGTTAGTAAATAAAATTTCATTACTCATCCAAAAACATTACACCATACGTAGACTGCTATGCTAACAACAATTTGTGTACAATATTTGATCATCATCTTCTTCTCTTTTTCATTAGCTATAAAACGAATTTGATCCATAACAATTCTCATAACCCATTTGAATAACAGATCTTCATTAGAGGAAGTCGACCATGTAATCTGGAATTTCGTTCAACCCACACAGCATATACTATGGAAATAAACACCAAATTCAACGTCTTCTTTTTCACCTTCCCCAATCTACATTTCACAATAAGGCATCGCCAAGGTTTCCTCACAGAGATATGACACTCAAACTCACTGTTTAATCGTTAATAGTTCTATAGTATAAGGGCAATGAAAAAATAACTGATCCTTGTCTTCAATATCCTGGCAACATAGAACACGAGTGTTGTCATGAACATCCCACCTACACCAAATGATTTTAGCTGATTTTTTATTAGGGCAATCCACGAGTAATCCATCTATGTATTTTATACGCGAGAAAGACCCAGTGTGAGAACCTTTCCACCAGCATGTGTGATGTTACAAAACCATCATTGAGGAGACCCTTCGCGTTGACAACTTGTTTGCATGACCAACGAGCTGAGCTAGTGCATTTGTAAACTCATCAATTGGAATGCTTCTTATATAGAGGTATTTTTATTTACCTTCCTCTAGGCTTTGGTAAATATTTTTTAAACTATTGACTCTTTCAAATCATTCTTTATTGTCGTTCACTTTTGCATAAAAGTATTATAGGAACCTAAAACCCACAAAAATGGTCTATATACTCTTGAAATTGGTTTGATTAGTTAATGGCCTGGGAAAATCATAGTTTGAGAAGACAAATTGGTGCCTTTAACAAACAAGGTGTCGATTCATCCTAATGTGGTCCGATATTGTGCAATCAAAGATAAGGAGATGAGAAAGAAACTTGACCTGGAAGGTGAAGGAAGGTTCAAACCCCGCCACGTACAGGTTCTGTTAGGATGCTTGCCAAACTATGATGACCTTAGCAATGGTCTCGTCAATCGCTATCATAGTTGCTGCTCGGCACATTGATAAGATGGAAGGTTAAAAGAATTAGATCAGAGCTAAATTACGTGTCCAAGGGATATAGAAAAGAGGGTAAGGGTAAAAAATTTATAAACATGATCAGCATTTTTGTAATTTTGGGTCTTTTTAATAGTTTTACGTAAAGCTAAAGTACAGCAAATTATAATTCAAGAAGGTATGGGATCGGTTGAAAAACATTCACTAAAATTTCATGGGGGTAAATGAAAATACCTCTTTTAACATATGTGGTTAACCTATCTGATATAACCTTGTTGGGAACATTCCAGATATATCTTCCTAAGCCAGCAAAATTCCATTCATCTACATTTTTCATTCAGAAATATTCTACATATCTGAATGACATACAGAGTTGCTGATTTTGGCAAGATACTTATTGAGCATTAGCAGATTCACATGCGAAGGAGAACTAAATTAATCTCCCTTTGCCTTAATTCTGCTAGTGATTCTTTCAACGTAACATTAGCAATCGTCCTTTGTCAAGTTTGTCAATTTTTAGAAGACAAGCATATACCTAGATACCTCATAAGTGAAGTTCCCGCTCTAAAACAAATAGATTCAATTTTTTTGAGTATAATATCTTCATGTACTCCACCAAACACAATCTTAGATTTCTCGTTGCTGACTCTCTAAGCTAAAGCATTGGAAAACCTAAAAAAAATGTGGAAGCAAAATCCTCCTTGATCTAGCATTATCACCACACATTAAAATTACATCATATGCATAACACAGATGATTAAGTTGTAACCCCTTACTTCTACAATAGTATATAAACCCTTCATATAGTCCCGCCAATTTTTCAAACACCTTGATAAATATTACATGCACAATACAAAAAAATAAAGGAACAGATAGGGAAGAAATTACTTTATCTTAGATATCTATCTTATCTTTGTTTTTTGCTCTCAATCACATTCGCTTCAAAGCCTTGAATTGCACGCAGTTCTAGTCAAGACCCTTGTTTCAGATTCTAATCTTAGAAATCAAGATGCCTTGCTTTGCATCAATTGGTATCAGAGCATAAAGGTCAAGGTAATGTCCACCAAGAAAGCCTACATCTAGGCCAAGTAAATGTCTCTAGCTGCAACAGAACCAGAACTAGTCTCTAGTGAGAGAGAGAGAGAGAGAGAGAGAGAGAACTCTAGAGAGAGAGTGAAATGGGTCTGCCTCACTGTCTTTACTATTAGCCTCACAATCTGCCTCCTCATCTTCTTCATCTTCTTCATCTTCTTGATCTGACTTCAATGGCCCCTTTAGAGCCCAAGCCTCCAGATCCACACCATCTCGGCTCTCCTGTCATCTCGTATTTTCATGGTCAAATTCCTCACCTCCTGAAGGTCATAGACACCCGATTACTTTTTTCCAAGTCTTTCAAATTGGGTTTAGTGCTAGAAACTGTGCGTTTTTATAGAGCCTAAGGCATAGAGATGCTTGGATATGATAATTACAAACCTCTTTGTATGAGACACTTATGTTGTTGTCGACCCTGCGTCAATTAAGATCTGAAATCTCCAACAGTGAGTCCGAAATTGGGGCTTCCTGTGCCTCCATTGTCGCTGTGCCGACCCATCTACAACAGATCACCATGAAGCTTAATCGATATGAGGGGTATATGTATGTGGTCTTCTCTTCCATCACGCTCCAGGTATGTGCTTTCCTTAGTTTTCACAATTATGCAAAATTATTACTTATGCTAGGCCAAAGAATTGCTCTCTCTATGAGAAAGTTGAATGTTTTTGAAGTGTCTGAAATGAATTTGTTTCTGTCCAACCTCAATCTGTGCACTCTTTGTGGCTTGAGAGTCCGGCTTGAAACTCAAGTGTCTGGTTTTCATTTTGACTTATCATTGTCAATTACTTGTGAATGTTTACTTTCGACCTGGGTTTTTTTTCATATGTGTGTAGGACATTGCACAATTTGGGGCTTTGCTGTTGATGATGATTTTGAGATGCATGGACTGTGGTATTGATTTGGACTGGGTTCGGTTGTCACCTTCGGCTAGTGTCTTTAAGGAAGCTAGGGAATACATGGCTCCTTTCTATTCTAGTTTGGTTATGATTCGGTTCGAACTTACTCTGCTTCAGTTAGAATGCCTGTTCCTTAGAACTATTCCACTGTTTTTTGCCTTGCTGGGTTATGGTTGGGGCTATTTCTCCCAACAAGTTCAGGAAGTAGTGGCACCTTGGTTTTGATTGGCTAACCCAGTATCTCTTCCTTGTTCATCTTCTAAGCTTGTTTCTCTTCTAAATTTGACTTTCATTAATGAAATATTAGTTCTTTTCTTGTTGGATGAGGCTTGGCACCTTGTTTCAAATAGTTTGCCTCTGCGATTTGGGGGCTTGATGACTTCATGGAGGTGCCACTTATGTTTCACTTGGACAAGCCCCTGATTCCTTTGGTATTGTTAATTGAGTACTTGAATCAGGCTAAACTATTCTATAGCATGGTCAAGTCTCTCGTCACTGAGTTGGAGGTACAACATTCTAAGCTTGAGAATATTATTGTGGCTTCACTATATACTACCGAATCCATAATGGTGAGAGAAATGCTTGATGAGTTCAGTCTCTCTTGTATTTCCAAGGCCTTTTGTTGAATTCTAAGAGTACACGACCATAAGAGGGGGGGTGAATTGTGGTGTCCGATTTTCGCCTATTTACTGACAAACAGCCTTAGACCCTGATTGCAGAGACTATTTCTGAATGACGAACAGTCTTGGGCCTTGTTTGCAGTGGCTGTTTCCAATTGGTTCAGAAGCGAAAATCAAGTAGATAAAAGCAGAAATAAAGCACACACGATTTTTACGTGGAAAACACCTCTAGCCCAACTGAGGTGTGAAAAACCACGACCTACCTCGTGTAGGATTTAACCACTTCACTAACGGGCTGAACACGTTACAAAAGTAACACTCCTTGTTACAACTTGTAACCCATGTAACCTTCTTCTCTAAGACAGGTTACACCACGTCCAATCTCTCTAGATTAGACACGTCCAAAGTCCACACAACTAAGGACACACTCACTCACTTTTGATCTGAGATCAAGGATACAAAACACCTTACTGGGGTGCTTCTGACTTAAGCAGATGTAAGATATAATGAAGTCCTAGTATGCCAATAGTTTTGAAAGGTCAATTTTTGCACAATCTTGTCACGGTTTTTTTCTTTTGAAATGTAGCTCCAGAAATCTCAATGTGTTTGTGAAAGAAACCGATATTTCCCTTGTGTATCTCTGCCGAAAGGAGTGAAAAGATTTTCTTATTTAAGCAAGCAAACCCAACGGCTAACTCCTTCAAAAAAGATAGAAAAAAATCTTCTAATTTTAGCAGCTTAGAAGATTTCTTCAGATTTCCAACGACTAGGAACAAAGAAGATAAGATTCTCCTAAAATATGGGGATTTGATACTCACGGGATAAAAACTGATTAGCCACTTAATATAGCCATGTAATTTAGCCCCAAAAAGGATAAAAATCTTGGTTTTCAAAATTTGAACCAATCATGGCCTAAAATTAAGGAATAAAGATTTTTCGGATTTTGAAAAAATCTCTGGCAAAAATGGTTTTGCAATCAGCTACATATATATAATAAATAATAATCTTTTTAGGACTTAACTAATCAGCCTAGGATTTCATAAAAGGATTCTTAGAGCAGCCAGCCAACCAAAAGAAATTTTTAGGTAAAACGGATGTGGCCGCTGCAGTTTCAGGAACACCCTAGGCACCCTGTTTGCAAGGTTGTTTGGAAATGGTGTT
Source organism: Carnegiea gigantea (assembly GCA_029747015.1). Classification (NCBI taxonomy): domain Eukaryota; kingdom Viridiplantae; phylum Streptophyta; class Magnoliopsida; order Caryophyllales; family Cactaceae; genus Carnegiea; species Carnegiea gigantea. The sequence continues at coordinate 590,519 of JAKOGI010000397.1, read as the reverse complement.
CTGAAGCAAATCTCGAAAACCGTTTCAAGAAGTGTTAGATTGAGACTTTCAAGATTGGCATATTAACAAGAATCTAAAAGATAAAACCTAAATCAAATCGAGACTTCTTGTTGTAAGAATTAGTCATCTTATCGAGGATGGATGTGCAACTCCAAACACCTTGGTCACCTTGATTACTCGGGTGATCTTGTATCGCTGAATGTAGGAACTTGGTCTTTAAGACTTAGTCAGCTATTGTCGAGATTTGTTGTGTGCTGATCTTTGTGTTACTGAAGCTTGGAACCTATTCTTAAAACTTGTTCTCAACATTTAGTAGACAGAACAGGTAAGTAGGATCAATACAAACAATTGTGTAGAACCTGTTTGGAGAGCTTGTTTGGAACAACATTACTCAAGCAAGTATGCTACGCTTGGATTTATTATCATCAAAACTTTATACAGTTAGCTCAACAATTTCCCCCTTTTTGATGATGACAAACCAATTAACCATATTGACAAGAAAAAGATTTTATTTTCGTAAGTGCCTTGAGTGCTGATATATATCCACACAGGTGCTAGGTCAGTCAAAAAACATATGTAAGTATAAAGACTAATGACTCAACCGTTCAACTCAACCAACCGTTCAACTCAACCTAGGCACTCAACCTAGGTCTACTTATCTTCCCCCTTTTCGCATCATTAAAAAGGTACAAACAACAATCAGAACATGGTGTTTGCAAGTGAATCACACAAGACATAGCAAGAGATAAGCAAGATATAACAGAACCAGATATGTCATTGAAAGTCCGAAAGGTGCAATACAAAAAAAAAAGAAACACAGAAAGAGACGGGGAAGAGAACTCTAGGAAACATCCGATGAGAAAAGGTTACAAGGGGTGATTATGGCTGCGGAGGAGGGAGTTTGGTAGCGAGGGAGGAGAGAAGGGCAAGGAGATCTTCATGACGCTTGGCAGATAGCGCCTTCTCTTCTCCCAGGGCAGCCTTGACGGCTGTGAGCTCATCCTTGAGGAGGGAGTTATCCTCTAAAACAGCCTCAACTTTGACTGATGACCTCCTAGAAACAGGAGGTCTGGGTGTTCGGCTCCCCTGTTTGGAGACCGAGCCCTCAGCCAGAGTATATCCACACCCCATGAGGGTGTCACTCCCTATCTCATCAATCACTTGAGTAGCCACCCTCCTTTTGAGCTCTATCCCAAAGTGCTCAAAAACCCTCGTCAGTAGAAAACCGTACCCAAGATCATGTACCCGGGTGGTGTTTGCAATACGCCCAATATGGCGGATCATAAGAACAGGAAGGTTGATGGGTTCCTCCCTATCCAAAAAATCCACCAGGCACTGATCAAGAGCATCAGCCTGGTTTCTACCTTGACCTCTTGGGATGATGTTCTTTATGACAAACATAAAGAGTAGTTGGTGCAGAGAGGTCATCTCACCCTTCTTCACGGATGTGGGTGTTTGCAGGCCCTGGTTTTGACTCAACCGCTGTGAAAGCTCCAGCAGCCTGGCTGTCCCTAGGACAGACTTATCCTCCTTCACATACACATCAAAGCCAAGTGAGGGAACACCCAAAATCGTACCCAGAGTTTGTGCATCAAATTACACCTGTGTATCACCAATTTTACTTGTCACCACCCCTTCGGTGACAGCACAATTGGCTTAGAAATCAGCCAATTCTGGTACAGAACACCCCAGCTGGGTGTTCGTGAAGAGGTCCAGCCAGTTCAGGGCACGCAGCTTCTATAGGAACACCCCCAACCCCTGTTCCTCGAAAAATTAAACTCTCACTATCTTCCCCCTAACTACATTGCGCTTAAGCAGATGCGCAATCTTGGTAGAAACAGGAGAGGCAATACACTTTTTGGCTCTTTTGGGGGGAGGAATAGATGAAGCAGTCTCGGGTTTAGCTGATTTTGAGACTGGAGCAGTAGAGGTCTTTCTTCTGCGAGGGGGGAGAGTGGAAGTTTTCTTGGAAGGAGGAGGAGGAGATTGAGTTTGTTCTTCTGAGGACTCGGAGAACACCGGGGTCCCCTGTTCAAAGAGGGTGTTCTCAGTAGCAGAGGAATCTGAAGAATCCTCAGAGGAAGAGGAAATTTCCTCTATTACCGGAGTAGTTGATTTTGTGGTACGCGGAGTAGACTGAAAAGCAATTCGGGTAGATTTACGGGTTGGTTGGGCAGTTTTGGGAGGAGAGGGGGCTGAGGTTTTTGAGGTTTGAGGCCTTGGTTGTGGCCTTGATCTAGGCGTTCTGCTACGCCTAGCCACTGTTTTGACCCTTTTTCTCTTCTCTCCGGATTGAGGAACCGGAGTCACTGATTCAGTTGCTGCAGGAGGGATGTCCATGCCACTACTTTCCCCTATCTCAAGAGACTGCTCAGCCAAGTCTCCTTGAAGACCAACTCTCAAATCGTCCTTAAACACCTCCTCATAGGACTCAGACCCTGTTTCGGGTACTGTTTCTTTTTCAGGAAACAGCCCGAAAGAACAGGGCTCAGAGAAATCAAAGAAACCAACATGGGACTCAAAGGCTTCATCTTGGGACCCAAGATTGTCACCAATTTCCCCAGTTGAAGCAAAGTTCTTTTTAGTGAGGGGACAAATAGTCGATCCCTCAAACACCACTAATTCTCAACCAAAATGGTAGGGAATATCTTTCAAACCCAAGCCCACTGATTTCAGGTCGACACTCTTCAAAAATCCAAAAGGTTTGAAGCTGATTGGGCGAGGAGGAGTGGAAGGTTTACCTTCTAGAATCGCCATTAAAAACGGCGAGAAGGCAACAGGGGCCGGACCTATTCGTGAGGCTGGTGCGGGTGTCCTGCTACCCTGAGATTTTGAACCAGAACTTCCAGAGCCGTTGAAGGAAGCCATTTGAGCAAGAATTGGAGAGAGATTAGGGTTTGAGTGAAAGGAAATTGCCGGGTATTCGAGAGAGAGAGAGAGGTGTGATGAGAGGGAGAGGCAAAGATTTGGAGATTTAAAGAGAGAGAGCATGCCAAATCTTTAAAGATTTACCCGTTACAACGGGTAGATCATTACTAGCCGCCGGCGCATACCTCGGGAAGGAGAAAAATTTAAAGGCTAGACAAAACTTGTTTCACATACTAACAATCAAGGAGCGTACCTGTTCTTGCTGCTTGATCTTGGAGGTGATTCAACGGTAACAAGATAATAAAGGCAATCATATTAAAGTTAAATGAATGCCAGCAGCTGCAAATAATGCACAAATACTAAAATAGCACAGAATTGATTGCAAACAATTTTTATTAAACACATTGTAGCTTCAACCTATGGAAGTTACAAACAGGGGGAGAGAACAGGGTACTTAGGTTGTTTCAATCAAACCTAGTTCAAGTCTATTTTTCTCAAATTGATCTCTACTTAGCGCCTTGGTGAATATATCAGCAATTTGGTTTTCTGTGGCACAAAAATTCATTGAGATCAACCCTTTTTCAACATTGTCTCTTAAGAAATGATGACGTATGTCAATATGTTTAGTTCTTTTATGTTGACACGGATTTTTGGCAATATTAATTGCACTTGTGTTATCACAAAAAATAGGTATGCATCCAGTGTCAATACAAAAGTCTTTGAGTTGTTGTCTTATCCACAGTAATTGAGCACAACATGAAGTAGCTGCAACATATTCAGCTTCTGCTGTGGACATGGCAACTGAATATTGTTTCTTGGTTGCCCAAGATACCAAACAAGCTCAAGGAAATGAGCCATACCTGTGGTGCTTTTTCTATCAACCAGGAAGCCTGCATAGTCAGCATCAGCATATCCAACAAGGTCAAAATTGCAACCTCTAGGATACCATAGAGCTAAATCAGGTGTATGTTTTAAATACCTTAGTATCCGTTTAACAGCCTTAAGGTGAGTTTCTTTATGATTAGACTGAAAACGGGCACATAAACCAACACTGAAAACAATGTCGGGCCTACTAGCGGTAAGGTATAAGGGTGACCCTATCATGCCCCTATAGAGTTTCTCCTCAACTGAGGGACTCCCATCATCCATTACCAACCTGGTAGAAGGCGAAATGGGAGTATCAATGGGCTTGGCCGACTCCAATCCAAAACGCTTAAGTAGTTCCTTAATATACTTTTGTTGATGGATCATGGTGCTATTTGAAGTTTGCTTGATCTGTAAGCCTAAGAAGAAGTTAAGCTCACCCATCATGCTCATTTCAAACTCACTCCTCATCATTTTTGAAAATTCATTGCATAAATCATGATGAGTTGCCCCAAATATGATGTCATCAACATATACTTGGACAATCAACAGATGTTCCCCCTTAGATTTTAGAAACAAGGTATTATCTACCTTGCCTCTTCTAAAATCATTTTCAAGTAAAAAGCTTGACAATCGTTCATACCAAGCTCTAGGAGCTTGTTTTAGACCATAAAGAGCTTTGTCAAGTTAAAAAACATGGTTTGGAAATTCACTATTTTCAAAACTAGGGGGTTGTTTGACATACACCTCTCCTTTAAGGTATCCGTTTAGGAATGCACTTTTGACATCCATTTGATATAGCTTGATCTCCATATGAGCTGCAAAGGCTATTAGGATACGAATGGCCTCAATCCTAGCAATAGGTGCAAAGGTTTCTTCATAATCGATCCCTTCTTCCTGATTGTAGCCTTGAACCACCAGCCGTGCCTTGTTCCTAGTGATTGTTCCGGACTCATCCAACTTATTCCGAAACACCCACTTGGTTCCAATGATTGTTCTGTCTGCAGGCTGGGGTACAAGGTGCCATACCTTGTTCCTTTCAAATTGATGAAGCTCTTCTTGCATTGCTGTGACCTAATCTGCATCTGCAAGAGCTTCATTGACATTCTTTGGCTTAATGTTAGAGAGAAATGCATAGAAAGCACAAAAATTCTTAAGCTTAGATCTCGTTTGTACCCCAGTATTTATATCAGACAAGATTTGATCAAGGGGGTGTGAACGATGATGCTTCCAAGGTCGTGGAGTTAGGGGATCCACAGTCACACTTTCTACTCTAGCTTGGATACTTGAAGAATCAGGTTCAGAAACAGCTCCTGAGCCTGTTCCTGCACCTGTTTGCAGGCCTATTCCTGAGGAACTGGACCGGTGTTGTCCCGAACAGGGTTCAACGTTGCTTCCCCCTGTTTGGTCCTCACCTTGCATACCGTTCTGAGGAACAGCTTCAAAACCCGTTTTCTCCACGGTGTTCTTACCTTGTTCATCTTGGTGCAACACTTCTTTTCGAACAAGACCTAATTCAAATCCTTCCTCCTGTGCATCATTCTTGCTCAACGAGTTAGATTCATCAAAAAGCACATGCACACTTTCCTCAACACACAAGGTTCTTTTGTTAAACACTTTGTATGCCTTACTATGTGAGGAATAACCGAGAAATATTGCCTCATCACTCCTAGGATCAAACTTCCCTAAGGCATCCTTCCCATTGTTATGCACAAAACACCTACAACCGAATGTTCTTAAATGCATGATGTTGGGCTTTCTACCTTTGAAAAGTTCATAGGGAGTTTTGTTCAAAATAGGTCTAATCATGCATCTATTTATAATGTAGCATGATGTGTTCAAAGCTTCTGCCCAAAAGTTCCTAGGAAGACCACTAGCAATAAGCATTGTTCTAGTCATGTCTTCTAGAGTGCAATTTTTGCGCTCAACCACCCCCCGTTCTGTTGGGGTGTTCTTGGGGCTGAGAAGTTATGATCAACACCATGTGCATTACAGTAGTTTGTAAAGCTTGCATTTTCAAATTCAGTACCATGATCAGACCTTAAACTAACTAAAGAGTGTCCTACTTTCCTTTCAACCCTTTTGAGAAAGGCAATAAAATTCTCAAAAGTTTCATCCTTGGATGCCAAGAACAGGGTCCAAGTAAATCGAGAGTAATCATCCACTACAACCAGCACATACCTCTTCCCACCTCTACTTGCTATCCTCATAGTACCACATAGATCAATGTGTAACATTTCGAGAGGTCGGGTAGTGCTAACACAATTTTTTGATTTAAAAGACGATCTGACTTGTTTGCCTTTTGCACAAACTTCACAAACCTTGTCATCATTGAATTTGATGGAAGGTAGTCTAACAACTAGGTCTTTGGAAACAAGTTTGTTCAAAAGAGTGAGACTTGCATGACCTAGTCTCTTGTGCCAGAGCATTATATCATCATTTAAAGCGCTCAAACAAGTCAGATTGTTTTAGGGAAGTGTGGAAATACATACTTTGTAAACATTTTTGTGACGCTTCCCCCTTAACACGACATCTCCTGTGTTTGAGTTTACAACCAAGCAACGTGTTGGTGAGAACACTACTAGGTTGTTCTTGTCACACAGTTGGGACACACTAAGCAGATTGTGCTTTAAGCCATCAACTAGATAGACATTATCAATTGAGTGGGAATGGGACTCACCAACCCTACCTATACCGACAATTGTCCCAGACTTGCCGTTTCCAAATGCCACACTCCCACCATCCGAAGCTGTAAGTGAGAGAAAGTTGGATTTTTCACCGGTCATATGCCTCGAACACCCACTATCAACATACCACAGCTGCTTGTTTTCAAGGTTGTTCCTAGGCTGTTTGCTAGGTTGTTTGCTGGGTTGTTCTCTCTCACTTCAGCCTGCAAAACAAATCAAGGGTTAGTTTTGGGAACCCAGATCCACTTGGGTCCCATTCTTTTAGACAGATAAATCTCATCTTTCCTAATCCAGATTTGTTTTACATAACCTTCATTTCTTTCAATGGCGTACCTTCTTGAAGGACAAGTGTATCGATAATGACCGGTTTTACCACAATGAAAGCAAACAATATTTTCAGGTAATCCAACATACTTTCTATTGACTGGGTGAGAGGTCCTTTTAGAAGCAAAACCTAGTCCCTTTTTATTTTGACTGTGGTGAGTGTTTAGCCATTCAAGCGCTTTTGAGGACTTGTTCCATAGCCTGTTTGTGGCGAGATCATATTCTAATTTTTTTATTTTCGCCAACAGGTTCTTGTTTTCAGCAAGTAAGGACTCAATCTTTTCTTTCAACTCTAGGGATTCCTTTTCTGCTTTGGCTAAAGTAACAGAGTGAGTCTCTTCTTTCAAGATCAAGGATTCCTTAAAGTTTTGGTGTAAAAAGGATATTTTCTTTTCAACCTCGAGTTTTTCACTCTTGAGGATCTCATTTTCTAGTTCTAGGTCTCGGATATCTCTTTTCAATTCTGCACAAGTATCTATCAATGAATACAACAATTCTTTAAGAGTTGCCTTATTGAGACCACGTACCTTGTTCTTGAGATCAATAAGGCTGTTTGTTGACTCATCATCTGAATCCGTGTCACTTTGTGCCATGAGAGCTACAGCACCTTCATCAGTTTCAGACTCTTCTTCATCTTCAGAGGAGTCACCCCAGGCAGCCAGCATTGCTTTCGAGAATCGCTTCCCAGAACTGTTTGCAGCTTGTTTTCTACCTTGTTTCTTGGGGTGTTCATGCTCTTGCTCTTCTCAAAGTAAGGGACAGTTTCACTGTGGTCTGTTCTGCCACATTTGAAACACCCAGAAAACTGTTCTCGGGGGGTGTTTCTGGTTTTGTTGAAATCCTTCCTTTTGTTTTCTTTGACTTTCTTGAAGAATTTCTTGAACTTTCAAGTCATCATAGCCATCTCTTCTTCCTCAAGATCAGAATCATCATCTTCTTGTGCTTTTAAGGCAAGTCCTCGATCTTTCTTCATCTCCTCTTTCTGTTGAGAATTTTTTCTCAGTTCGTATGTTTGGAGATTACCAATCAACTCGTCTAGGGTGATCTTGTTCATGTCTTTGGCTTCTTGGATGGCTGTTACCTTGGCTTCCCCTGATCGAGGCAAAATCCTTAGAATTTTCCTTACCAACTCTTCAGTGGTGAAGGATTTTCCCAGGGATTTTAACTCGTTTGTTATGTGAGTGAAGCGGGTATACATATCCATCACATTCTCACGATCACCCATATCAAACAACTCATATTGTCTCATGAGTAACTCAATGCGTGATTGTTTGACTTGACTTGTTCCTTCATGAGCTACTTGTAAAGCATTCCATATTTCTTGAGCTGACTCACATTCTGAGATGCGAGTATATTCATCGGGTCCTAGGCCAAAATAGAGAAGTTTCTTGGCCTTGGCATTCTTTTCCATTTTCTTGTAATCCTCAGCATCATATTCAGTAGGATCTTTGGGAACCTTTTTTCCATCTTCAAGAACTTTCGTGGGAACAAAGGGCCCGTTCTTGATGAGCATGCATAACTCGTAATCTTTAGCTTGTATATAGTTCTCCATCCTGTTCTTCCACCAACTGTAGTGTTGGCCATTGAAATAAGGTGGTCGAGTGATGGATTGGCCCTCAAGTATGCCTTGTGGTGTACTCATTTTCAAAATCTCTCAAGGTGTTAACCTTTTAGAAGAGAACTTGCTCTGATACCACTTGTTGAATTCTAAGAGTACACGACCACAAGAGGGGGGTGAATTGTGGTGTCCGATTTTCGCCTATTTACTGACAAACAGCCTTAGACCCTGATTGCAGAGACTGTTTCTGAATGACGAACAGTCTTGGGCCTTGTTTGCAGTGGCTGTTCCCAATTAGTTCACAAGCGAAAATCAAGTAGATAAAAGCAGAAATAAAGCACACACGATTTTTACGTGAAAAACACCTCTAGCCCAACTGAGGTATGAAAAACCACGACCTACCTCATGTAGGATTTAACCACTTCACTAACGGGCTAAACACGTTACAAAAGTAACACTCCTTGTTACAACTTGTAACTCACGTAACCTTCTTCTTTAAGACAGGTTACACCACGTCCAGATCTCTCTAGATTGGACACGTCCAAAGTCCACACGACTAAGGACACACTCACTCACTTTTGATCTGAGATCAAGGATACAAAACACCTTACTGGGGTGCTTTTGACTTAAGCAGATGTAAGGTACAATGAAGTCCTAGTATGCCAATAGTTTTGAAAGCTCAATTTTTGCACAATCTTGTCACGGTTTTTTCTTTTGAAATGAAGCTTTAGAAAGCTCTCAATGCTCTTTGAAAAACCGATTTTTCCCTTGTGTATCTCTGCCGAAAGGAGTGAAAAGATTTTCTTATTTAAGCAAGCAAACCCAATGGCTAACTCCTTCAAAAAAGATAGAAAAAATCTTCTAATTTTAGCAGCTTAGAAGATTTCTTCAGATTTCCAACGGCTAGGAACAAAGAAGATAAGATTCTCCTAAAATATGGAGATTTGATACTCACGGGATAAAAACTGATTAGCCACTTAATATAGCCGTGTAATTTAGCCCAAAAAGGATAAAAATCTTGGTTTTCAAAATTTAAATCAATCATGGCCTAAAAATAAGGAATAAAAATTTTTCGGATTTTGAAAAAATCTCTAGCAAAAATAGTTTTACAATCTGCTACATATATATAATAAATAATAATCTTTTTAGGACTTAACTAATCAGCCTAGGATTTCATAAAAGGATTCTTAGAGCAGCCAGCCAACCAAAAGAAATTTTTAGGTAAAATGGATATGGCCGCTGCAGTTTCAGGAACACCCTAGGCACCCTGTTTGCAGGGTTGTTTGGAAATGGTGTTCTGAAGCAAATCTCGAAAACCGTTTCACAAAGTGTTGGATTGAGACTTTCAAGATTACATATTAACAAGAATCTAAAAGATAAAACCTAAATCAAATCGAGACTTCTTGTTATAAGAATTAGTCATCTTGTCGAGGATGGATGTGTAACTCCAAACACCTTGGTCACCTTGATTACTCGGGTGATCTTGTATCGCTGAATGTAGGAACTTGGTCTTTAAGACTTAGTCAACTATTGTTGAGATTTGTTGTGTGCTGATCTTTGTGTTACTGAAGCTTGGAACCTGTTCTTAAAACTTGTTCTCAACATTTAGTAGACAGAACAGGTAAGTAGGATCAATACAAACAACTGTGTAGGACCTGTTTAGAGAGCTTGTTTGGAACAACATTACTCAAGCAAGTATGCTACACTTGGATTTGTTATCATCAAAACTTTATACAGTTAGTTCAACACCTTTATTTAGATTGCCTTCGGGCCCAGAAAATTGCACATGTCTACATTATTGTGCTTAGTTCTTATCAGGAAGCAATTTAAGTGTGGTATATTCTTCTCTATATGTTGCCTCACTATAGTCTTAGTGTGCTCTTTGCCTATGGTTGGTTTGAAGTTCTCTGTCTTCCAATTAGGCTTATTTATGAGCCATGGCTTATTAGTTTATTCATGGGCTCAGTTTGCAAAGGTATTCGTCTTTCCCTGCCTGGTGAAAGAGAGAACAATGTATATCTTCTTTTTTATGATAGTATTGTATCTGATAAAGATGCCAACAAATCTGCTCGTGTTTGTAATGCCCATAATCAATGGTGGCAATTTGGCTCAAGTTCAAGGAACATTGATTTGTGGTTGGATTTGCACAATTGCATTTCCATTTTTCATTGCTTTTCTATATGTTTTCAATTTAGCTGCTGGTTTTAGGGGAATGTGGAAAGTCCTTCCTGCGGCCCAGCCTTTTAAGGCTTAAGAACAATTGAACATGGTCCTAGAACATTTTATGCATGTTTATCGTAATAAGTTTGTCATTAATGACTTCGCGTAAGTCCAGCTGCCCACTACAAGGGGTTAATTCAACATCAGTGTTACAAGAAAGTTATATGTTGGAATGTCCAAGGTGTGTTAAGAAAATACAGGTTTTACAAGAACTTAAGTTCTTGACAAGATCTCATAAGTCCGATATGTTCTCTTTGTTAGAAACTATGGTTAATGAATCATGCCATAAGAATGGGATACTGAATAAATTTTAGCAAGATTTAGTATGATAATTATTAGTTGGAATACACAAGGTGCTAAAAAACCACAGGTTATTAAGGAAGTTCAATTCCTTACAAGAACCTACAAGGCAGACATGATTTTCTTTCTCAAAATAATGGTCAATGAAAAAAATTTGCTTAAAATCCTTCCTCAAATGGGATTTGATCACTACGACTATGTGTTACCTCTTAATCATTCAGGTAGAATTCCAGTCCTTTGGAATAACGGTAATATGCACGCATGTACCCTTCTTAAAGAACAGTGAGCTATTCATATGCTTATTCAGGAATCCCACAAAGGCCAAAACTCCATTGTATCAGGAATTTATGCCCCAGCCCAAGCTAAGGAAAAGGATAAATTCTGGGAACATCTCATACAACTCAATCTTGTATTTGATGTACCTTGGTGTTTAATGGGGGACCTTAATGCACTTGCTAGGCCCAATGAAAAGAAAGGGGGATAGGCAATCCCTAACAGTAAATTCTAAAAGCTTAATGACTTCCTTTTAGAGATTGATGCAGAATCGATCTAAGTCAAAGGAAATTTATTTACATGGAAAAAGAAAGTGCACACACATTTAATTTATGAAAGACTAGATAGAGCCATAGCCAGAAAAGATTGGCTAATCATGTATCCTAATACCTTTGAGGAACATGGCAGTTTCACATGTTCTAACCACAGGCCCATCATTGTTTCTTCTGATATTGAGATAAACAGACAAAAAGCTTTCCCCTTTCGATTTCAAAACTTTTGGTGCAAATACCGTCAAGTTGATAGCATTATTGCCAAGAATTGAAGAGTCAATTTCACAGGAACGAACATGTTCAAATTAGCAAAGAAACTTAAAATTATCAAGCACGAAGTTAAAGGATGGTCGAAAAACCACTTTGGCAATTTGCATAATAAAATAGCACACAACACGCAAAAAATTGATTATTTGGAGGAAAAGCTCCTATCTAATCCAGAGAGTTTTCGTCTTAATGCATGGATGACACGCCTCCTGAAGCAGGGAGGAAAAATGATGCTTTTTAACCAAAAATATTAGGGAAAGTTCTGACGGAAAGAATAGCTGGTAAATAGAGATCGAAATACTATTTTCTTCCAGCGTAGAGCAAACACAAGAAGGAAAAAGAAAATGATTATCAAACTTCGAGATGACTGTGGTCTATGGATCGATGGTCATAAAGAGATTGCTGATAAATTCACGGCGGATTTCTCCAAACGCTTTAAATCAAGTCACAATGATCAGTGGACCCTCGCCCACCTTGGGCTCCCTAGTCTAATTTCAAATCTTGAAAATAACGAACTTATTAGACTTCCAAATTCGGAGGAAGGAAAAACCGCCTTGTTTAGCGTTGACTCCAACAAAACTCTAGGACCTGATGGGTTCGGAGCAGGCTTTTTTAAAAACTACTAGAATATCATTAAAAAAGACCTGTTCAACTGTATCCTAGAATTCTTCACGAATGGAAAGATTTTAAAAGAACTTAACCATACCTTCATAACACTCATACCCAAAATTAAAAACCTAGTACAGACAAACCAGTTTATACCAATAAGCCTATGCTCCAGTATTTATAAGATTATTGCAAAGATACTCGTTAATCGATTAAGACCATTGCTTAATAAAATAGTCTCACTTTTACAAAGTGCCTTTTTTCCTAGTAGATCTATCATGATAATATATATACTCATCTCTCACGAGATTATGTATAAATTCAAGAACCTAAATGGCAAAGCATCCTAGGTTACCATTAAACTAGATATGGAAAAAGCATACGACAGAATGGAATGGGACTTCGTTATGCAATGTCTCTAAGAAATAGGCTCAATCCAAACCTTTGATGTCAAATGGAAATTAAAGAATGTCATGTCGTCCGTTTCATACTCGGTTATCGTTAATGATTGAACCTAATGCGGTTTAATCACCCAGACTAGAGGAATTAGACAAGGTTGATCCCTGTCTTATATATATTATTTATATTTGTAGGGAAGTTCTTAAGTCCTATGGCTAACTAAAGAGGCAAAAAAAAACAACAGGAGCTACTAGAAAATCTAGAATACAGCTCAAAAATGTCCCCACGATCCAACACTGTTCCCGACCTACTCTTTGCAGATGACTGTCTACTTTTTTGCGTAAAAATGACTGATGCAAGCTGTGCGCACGGAAGTCACTACTTGATAAAATTCTGCGATAATTCAGGACAATGATATTAACTATCATAAGTCGGGGACTCACGTTCTCGCATAATGCCTCCCCACACCAGAAAGAAGTAGTACGGGTATTTTTAACATTCCTCACAGAGAGCATCTTTAGGCAATATTTAGGTCCCTCTCTTCAAGGTCGACCTTCTGAATCACCTTTAATAGAGATTATCGACAAAGCCACTGCAAACTTCAAGATTGGAAAGCAAACGGTTACAAAAGCAGGAAGAACAGTCCTAATCAATCAGACTTAGAATCACTTCCAGCGCATACAATGCAATGCTTCTAGGTTCCAACAGCTATTAGCCACCACCTACGGTAAACTCAGTCGAGACTTTTTTGGGAGCCACACAAACGCCGGACAAGGACTACCGCTTGTTGCGTGGAATAAACTTTGCTTACCTAAAATAATGGCGTTCATACAAAATAGCCTGGAAAATTCTTACTAAACAAATCTCGTATGGGTTCAAATGATGCGAGCTAAGTACCTTATAAGAATGAATTCTTCAAAACTATAAAATATTAGACCTACTGGACTCCCCAATCTGGAGGAGTTGATTAAATTGTACAGACCACTTATAAACAAGGAATTATGTCACAGATAGGAAATGGCGAAAGCATGTCCTTTTGGCGTGATAATGGATAGAAAATAAGAAGCTAACTTGAAATATTAGATGTTGATGAAAGCAAAATATTACCTAGTCTATATGCTAAAGTTTCTGGAATTTATCCAACAGGATAGGACTGGAAATCTCACACAGCTCACTCGACCTTAGGTAATCACCCGATCCTGCATAAAATTCCAAGAGTGTTTTACGGTATAGCAAACCAGATTCCTTCTGCCGGGGTCTGATATAACTCAGGTACCTTTAGTACTTAAAATCAAGCAATGATAGCACACGAATAAGTCAATAAATGATTACTCAGACTGGTCTTTCAAGGATCTGGCAAATAGACACCAATGCCAAAAATTAAAATTTTCTTATGTGCAAATTTGCCACAAAGCAGCCCTGTCCGAGGAACTTATTCAAATGTGGAATGAATATTGAGCAAGTTGCCCAATTGCCTGGGTGACATTGAATCAATTGACCAGTTATTAGTTGAGGCTAGATAGGTAAAAAAGGTCTGGAGACTAGTGGATAAACACCAAATGGTTCCCAATACAGTCTCGCCTGGTGGCTACCAGCAACTAGCTGAAGCGTTACAAAGGGTAAGATCCTCTAGTAAATCCAAAGCGCTCAAAAATTATACTTCTTATTTGGAGGCATTTGGGAAAAGAGAGAAAGCAAGCAGTCTTCGAAAACAATTTTTTAATCCTTTAAGAGCCTTATTACAAGCAAAGAAGGCATTATGCCGAATAGAGAATCGATCTGATATCGGATTGATATTCATCCGAGGGGATTCTCTTCTACCCCTCAAACCCTTCCACTTATAAGGTGGAACCCCCTACCTCCAGGATTCGTCAAAATCAATTTTTTGTGACGGATCGTCATCAATCATCAGCAGCAGGAGGTTACGTATACGTGACTAGAACGGGAAAACACTCAATCAGGAGCTGTTTAATTATGGGTCTACTTCAATCATGGTAGAGAAGAAACAGCACTGAAGGATGGAGTTAGTGCGGCCACACAAGCAGGCTATAAGAGTCTGTTGATTTGAAGGTGACAATGCTAGCGTAATCCAAGCTGTTAGCAGGCAAATCCAAGTTCTGGAAGATTTTGTTTTTTTTTTTTGCCATGATTACAAATATACTCGTATATAGTTAACATAGACACCCATTTCAAGTCAAACACATCTATCGAGAGGAAAATATGGCAGCTGACTGGCTTTCGTAAATTCGTCACTCTATCACGAATTTGCTTTTTTCAGATATCTGCTTTTCCCCAGGTTCGGTGCTGTATTCTTGGCAGCGGATGTTAGTTGGACGTACTCTTGTGAGAAGAGGCGCATAACATTGGTTGTACTTAGTTTCTTACATGTTTCCCCCCCCCCTCCCCCCCCCCCAAAAAAAAAATGTCTCTCGCTACAAAAGAAACCTAAAAACTACACAAAAGCTCCAACGAAAATCCATTCCTCACCCAAAGAGGAAAGACTGCATCCCACTATCATCCCAGAGAGCTTAACTTGAACAAGCTCATGTATAAAGTAGGGAGAGGAGCCATCTTCGAATGCACAAGGAATGGCAAAACTAAAGCAAAGGACGGATACTTTGAGTTCCCATGGTAGGGCGGGGTATAAACTCCCCAATAGGGGTCTGACAACAATGTTGTTAGCTAAAACTTACTTGTACTTCCAATACTGAAGACAGATGAGTTGTTGGGATGCAGAAGGGATAGACCCCAAGGGATGAAATTTAGAGACCTCAAATTAAAAGATCATGAGTTGTGGGTAAGTTAACCCCCACCGCCTACCTTGAATAGGTGAGATGAAAATTGGGGGACTTTTGAAATCAAGGCTAGCTGATGAGAAATTTTTTAAGGTAGTTGTTTTGAAGCTAAGAAATAATTGCACTCTTGTAGAATGGAAGCTTAAGAGGGCAAGAGCGCGAGATGGAGAATACATGAGCACGAGATTTATCCGCAAATTGATAAGTAAGAGTTGTATTAAGAATGAATTCCATAGTCAAGGCACTCTCACAGGGGGAAGAATACATAAGGGAAGTTTGAACAACTGCAAATGAGAAGTGACTTGCATGAAGAAGAAGAGCTCACTATAGCAAAGTTAATCAAGAGCCTTGATCTTTCCACAGTAGAGAAGGCGAGCGCTGACCCTTTTTGACTTTTGAAGATGCTTGCAAATTGGCTGCAAAAGCGGAAAAACAACTCAAAGGATAAAGAACCGACCTATTTTGGTCCCAATCCTCTCAAGATGTTCCTAAAACCGAAGCCCCACCATAAGAAGAGGAAGACAAGGGTAAGGAAATAGAGGTTGTCAAGAAGCCTCCAAAGAAGGCTGAGGGGACAAAGTGCTTCAACTACCATGGATTTGGGCGTATCCCAGTAGATTGTCCTAATAGAAGAGCTCTTACCATCAATAGAGGTAAGAATCTACAAATAAACCTAATTTATCTTTTGTAATCACACTTTAATGAATGATATATGATATAGCAAGTTGCTACTTCTCCCACAAAAATCTTTCAAAAATTTATCCCATTTTTAAGGCGCATCTTTAGAATCTAAACTATATTTTAGTCCTCAGTGATTCAATTTTTAGAGGATTAATTGGTATTTAACCCCTACAAGTGGTGGAAGAAATTCCTTTATCTTAGAGTTTATCTTATCTTCAGTTTTCATTCTCAATCACACATATCACTTCAGAGGCTTGAATTGTGCCGAATTCCGATCAAGGCCCTTGTTCTAGATTATAGTCTAAGACTTCAAGGCACCTTGACCTTGACCTTGATGATTCACGGGTTCACTTTTGCATGATTAACCAACTTAAAGGTCAATTGGTACGATTCAGTACTACAAATATGAATCTGCCAGGTCATTTTGATCAAATTAGCAAACTTAGCATAAGAGCTCCACATATTAAAATATTTGAATGGCTCAGGACCTAATTTCATGCCAAAGAACTTAGTCACATCTGATACCCCACTCTAGAAGAAATTGAGCATCAATCCGAAGGAAACTTTCCAACCATTCAGGACTGAATAAAATTTTGTCAATCTCTCAGAAAATGCCCTAAGGTCAAACCAATGTTGATTATTCCTAAGTGTAAAAGCTCTTAGTGAACTTCAAGTCCAGCAAATCAAGTCCAATAAACCACAGTCCTTCAGACTGTTGGAAATGTAAAATTTCAGATGTTGTGGGCACATTGCCACCCACTCTTTCCTGAATAGATACAACATTATTGAAGTCAACACATACAAATCGAGCTTTACTCATTTGTTCACCATAGTTTGGTGACGGATCGCTAATGCGTTGTTAGTACCATCGCCCCGGTCAGACATTGATGTCGAAAAGTTTGTCTCTAATAGCTTCCACAGGCTGTAGTTTCTATTAGCATCACATATTTAATCAGACACAAAATCTAACGCTAATGGTAGCGGAAAATAGCATCCAATGGTTAATTTTTTTTTTTTTTGGGAGAACCAAGCGGTCTCACAACGAATTTTTGTTCGATGATAAGCAAATTTTGTGTCAGATTTTTCCTTTATGTGACCAAATTATTCTGACACTAACACCGAGGCTTCCTATAGTGTATTCACACTGAAACCATAGGCTAGGGTTATAAAAAAACAAATAAAGAAAGGGGGGGAAAAAAACCTTTCCAGTAAAACATTACATGCAACATCGTCAAAAATACACATTTAGGGTCTGTTTTTTTCGTTGGTAAATTGGGGTGAGTAAAAGGGTGAAGTTTATTAAGGTAGGTTGGAGTGGGTTGAAGTTGGTTGAAGTTGGTGTCTTTTGTTGAAGTGGGTTGAAGGAGGTTGAAGTAGGTTAAAGTGGGTTGAAGTTGGTTGAAATGGGTTGAGGTTGGTATATTTTTTATATTAGTTAAAATAGTCAGGATAAAATTTTGAATGAAGTAAGTTGAAGCTGATTGAAGTGGATTGAGGTAGGTTGAAGTTGATTGAAATGGGTTGAAGTGAGTTAAAGTTGATATTTTTTATTGAAGTGGGTTAAAGTGGGTTGAAGTTGGTAAATTGGAAAAAAGCAAACGAAAAGAACAAGCCCTTAAACATGTATTAACCAACCAAGCTAACCAAGTCCTACTTTTTTTATTCCAACTAATGTTAGAAATA
Source organism: Carnegiea gigantea (assembly GCA_029747015.1). Classification (NCBI taxonomy): domain Eukaryota; kingdom Viridiplantae; phylum Streptophyta; class Magnoliopsida; order Caryophyllales; family Cactaceae; genus Carnegiea; species Carnegiea gigantea. The sequence goes on along the minus strand of JAKOGI010000397.1, from coordinate 572,722 downwards.
AGACCATTCACGAAAAACATTCCCCACAACAAACTCCATATTTTGCTTTTTAATTGTTTCCAAAACTTTCCCCATAACAAAATCCATAATTTGCTTTTTAACTTTTGTTTCCAAAACACCAACCATACCCATCTTATACTGAACAAGAAGGCTCCTTACTTCTTTCTGTTTATCCAAATGTTGGGCCCCCTTACATTCCAAATTCAAAACTAATCCATTAGGAAATAAAGGATCAGTGTCTCCAGCATCCTCAGTTTGCAATAACTGCCTCACAGGTTCAATATCTACCTCACAGACCTCCAATAAGCAGTAAAATGGGTTAACGGCAGTTACCTCGATTTGAGGGCCTACTGAAACTCTTACAGTGCGAATTCTGGGAGTGACAAAATCATGAAACTGTTTAGGCTCACTTTGCTCATTCTCATGTATTTTTTGCTGCGTATGATCTTCGTCCTGCTGAACTTACTGAGACACCAGATTATCCTCTCTCACCCTTTGCTGCACCACATTAGTCCTCTCGTTACAATTCTCCTCTGAGTTACTACACAATCAACATTGCTTACACTTGACAGGCTTCCACCCATAGAGAAATTGGTTGAATAATATCAAAACCTTCCTCATTCTCAAAAGTTTTCTCATTCTTGAGCAGTTGAGCTCTTGATTTAACTGAACTTACACTAACACACTGAGCATAATTCAGACATTTCCTTTTTTTGTGGAGTAATCTGTCATCTAAGGAACCCTAATCTTACCCACAATCTTGCTCAAGCCTATAGTGCTCCAACATTGGACAATGTAAGCTAGACAATTTCATCCAAATCCACAGTTTGCACCATAGTTGCCGGATTCGCTCCAACACCCCCCCACGTACTGCGATCTGGGTCGTACGAATCGAAACGCGGTACGTGGGCGCACTGATACGCGCTGAGTCGCGCACCAGTTCGCCTCCCATTTGGAGATGAAAAATGAAGAACATACCTGACGACATTCAATAGTTCTTTTTGCAAGTTTTACCATGAAAAATGTTGATAGAGATGGAGGAAAATGGTGGAGAATGAAGAACATGCCTAAATTCAATGGAGGGAGATAAACTAGCGGCATCAGCAACCCATTTCTTTAACCCAAAGTCCCGAGGTAGAGAAGGGAAGATGATGAAGTTGCTGGATACCATGTCTTTAATGACTTGGGCGGTTAGGCTGGACCATAGTTACCTGGAACGCAGTACGCTTCGAGTCGCGGGATAAATTCGGGTACGAAATTCGCCACTCAGGAGAGAATCGGTGTATCATTTTGGTACGTGGTTCACTGTACTGCACAATCCGATTCGTCGGTTAAAAATGGGATGCCAATAAAAAATTTAAATAAGATGATAAAGAAATGGTGCAGAACTTATCTTTTCTTGAGTAGAACCTCCTTGTTCTTCTTGATTGCAACAAGCCAAGATAAATTTCAGAATGTCTTACAACTATTACTTCAACATTCAAACCCAAAGAGCAGAGAATAAATACTTAAACATTCTAACAGACAATAGAAATCATAACGTCTTACAACCACTAGATAACAAGATAAAATAGATATAAAATACAAACTAAAATTTGAAAATCAAAAGGCTTGATCTTCAACTTTTCCAATGCTCACAACTTTGCGCTGTTATCAATTCTTGCATTCTTGTAATAGATTCTTCCATCGTTGAACTCTCTGGATCAATATCCTAATATTTATAAGGCCCGGATGTGTAGCTCTTGCTGAAACGTGATAATAGGCGAATGTTGGAATGGATGAAAACCAGCTTGTCAGCTCTAGCATTATTGAGTCGATTTCTTTCCACATTATGAATGTAAGAGTATGTACTCCAATTCCGTTCAGCTGAGGAGCTACTCACAGGTTGGGATAAAACTTTCTTTGCGACTTCAGCTAGCTCCGGTGTTTCAGAGCCATAAGTAGACCACCAATCAATAGGATCCATGTGGACTGCATCTTCTTGACAAGCTAGCTTAGCAAAAAGCCCCCTTTTCCTTTGATGAAACACAGCATATTGCTCCCTTAAGAGCTTCTCCTCCTCTTTGCTTTCAGTTATTTTACGAAAAGCCTCCAAGACACCTGACATTACCTCACTATCCAAATTTGAAGGCTTCCTTTCAACACCCCCGGGAGCTGAAATTTTCAAAAAATTAGCATCATAAAATGTCGGATTCAAAGCAAAACCTAGACAATGAATAGGAATATTCATCTTTTCCCATCTATCCAGGACAATCTGCTCCATTATTGGGTAGTCATCTTTGTGTACATTGTCTTTCATAATCTCTTTTAGTTCTCCTAACATATTGTCTATCCTTTCATACACTTCAACCATTTTTGGTCCCTCTCCATCACAAAATTTTATCAATAGAAATAGAGGCTTTGTGATCTGCATAATATTTTCAACATCATCCTAGAATTCATCATTCTTTATTGTGTCAGCAACCTTAGCTCCTGTAGAAGCATCTGCATTTTTCACCAAATCCTTCCACTTTGATAAGCAAACAGTGGTGACAAGTTGTTCTCTGCAATCAAGCAAATGCCTTAATAAAGTGTAATGGGATGCAAATCTGGTCTTTGCAACCTTTAGAAGTTCCAACTTCGAATGTTCTCTAAATGTGGCAAAAATGTGACTATGATTGATGTAGTATTTCATAATATTTTTCCCATCCTTGTATCTATCTCTCAACCATGGAAATGCTTTGGCAAAATCTTTGAAAATAAGATTCAAAGTATGACAAACACGAGGTGACCAAAAAATGCGCTTGTGTACCTTTTCTATTTCCTTTCCAGTAACTTGAGAATTTTTTGCATTATTCATCACAATTTGCAAAACATTTGATGGCCCAATATCCTCAATAGCTTTCAACAAGTAATCTGAAATTGTTTTCCCAGTCTTTTCAATTCCAAAAAAATCATCAGCATACATAAACATGGCACCTCGACTATTGACCACTAAAACATTGATTAGAGGATTGTGCTTAGTATTAGACCACCCATCTGACACTATTGAAAACCCTTGAATATACCAAGTTTCTTGAATAGGAATCAAGTCTCTTTCAAGATTTCTTTTACATTCATCTAGCAAAGAAGTTCTTGCTTTTTCATATGAGGGAGGTTTGTAACCTTTAGGTGCTTTATTCACGGCCATCAACATGTCAACAAATTTAGGATTTCTTAGAGCATTAAAAGGAACCCCAGCTGAGCATAATCCCCTTATAACTTTCAAATCCACTGTTTCCCTTTCCATTAACCCAAAAGCTTCATGTAAAGGTCTAGATGGAGTAGGGCTATTTTTTTTTTTTTTCATAAGAGTAGAATTCTTCAGAGATAATGAGATACCTTCTTTCTCAGCATGTAGGACTTTTGCTCTGATTCTGTTATGTAGAGCCCAATCTCGCATTAATTCTTTGCACCTTTGAATGCCAGCCTTTTTCCCATCCAGAGCTCCAAAAAAATGATAATGAATCCTCGTATATGAGCTTTTGAATGAGGCTTTGCAGTGCTTGCACATCCACTGTTTTGAACCCCCTGCATTGTTGCTTTTATAATCTCCAATCACAACAACTTCTTGCAAGAGAGGCTTCATATAACACTCACTGACCTTAGGCTTGTTGTTGGGAGTTTGTTGAGTGTCGTGTTTATCATCTTCTCTGTCAATTGGATCTTCTAAATCACTGATTTCTTGAGCATCAGTAACCTGAAATTCTTGCTCTTCACTTGCCTCTGCCTCTGCTCTTTTTCTTTTACTTTTACCAAACACCATTGTTGCCAATTGTCTACAAAAAAAAGGATGAAATTTTATGAACTCACTAGTGGAGGATGAAAATTGAAACCAGAAATGTGACCACAAAAAAAGGGGTATTCATGAACTCACCAATGGAGGTTAAAACTTGGAGATGAAATCCACTTGAGTGGCTTTACCGCTTGAATTGAGATGTTGTGAAATTGTTATGGAATAATTTTTTCATAGGATCTGAATTGAGGAGATAAAGATTTATTGGTGTTATATGTCTCTGCCTTCTGCTCCTTAAATTGAAGGCAGAATTGTGGAAGCCATAAAAGAAGGGAAGCTTGAAGGTCATTGAGCTCTGGGAGTTTGCACAGAGACGAAAAGGGGAGGCAAAGCTGAGAGGGAAAGCTAAGAAATCCATCTGCAATAGATTGATGTTGATGATGTGATGGCATTTAATGCATAAATCTTCCAAGCTCCTACGTTGAGCACTGGGAGTTTCTAGGCTTCTAACTCTTTTTTTCCTTGCTAAAGCACATGACATTAGTTTGTTTATTTGTTATTAAGCTAATTCTTTAATGGTAGATGTACTAGATACCTATAATAAATTATGGTATATACACTAGATATTATTTAGAGTATGTTACGAAATTAGTTTGTTACTAATTATTAAGCATTTAACATTAGTTTGTTATATTATGTTATATGTACTAGTCTCTAAATATTTACATTAAATCAAGTTATATGTACTAGATACTTATAATAAATTATATAATGTTATTAAGCTAATTCTTTGATGCTAGATGTATATGTTATATTACGATTATATAGTTAGCATATATCAATATTATTATGATTCTATCATACCGGTGTTATGTTACAATAATTATAGTATGTTTCGAAATATCAACCATAGTTGATAATCCAAAGCTTGTGATCGCTATTCAATAGTCGGATGTCTATTGAATTGAATTTGAGATTGATTTGTTTGTTATTGGATCATACTTGCATCATATCTAAGTTATATTACAATTATTATGTACTAGTACGTATCAATCATTATATGTTAGCAACTAGATTGTATTATGCCAAGTTACAAAAGGATCAATATTGATTTGTTTGCTATTAGACTGTGGTTAGAGTCATGCCACTGAATATTGCTATTATATTATGTTAGCAAACATCAATCGTTGTCGATTGTACAAAGATTTGTAAGAAGCTACTTAATAATAAGTTGTCGATTAAACAGTATTTTAGATTGATTTGTTTGTTATTGGATCATATTTGAGTTTGCAATCTACCAATGTTACGTTATATTGAGTTATATGAACCTCAATATCGAATTGTGTTTTATACATAGACCAAGCTATATAAACGTCGATATTGAATTGTGTTTAATTCTTACACTAAGTTATATAAACGTCGATATTGAATTGTGTTTAATTCTTACACTAAGTTATATAAACGTCAATATTGAATTGTGTTTAGGTGCATTAGTATTTTACTTTTTGAATTTCCTATCTTTTTAATCTTCATAGATTTATTAAGCTAATTAACATATAATAGATATATATATATATATATATAGATCTATATATATATATATTATATATATGTATATATATGCTATGTATGTATATATATATATGTGTGTGTGCGCGTCGTGTGTGGTTGTGCTGCGCATAATATGTAATAGTAATAATGTATATATGATATATCGAATTGTGTTTGATACATAGACCAAGCTATATAAACGTATTCTACACTAAGTTATATAAACTCAATAATTGATTTGTGCTTATGTGCCATTAGTAATTTTACTTTTGAAATTCTTATGTTTCACCTTCCATCAGATTGATTATAGCTACTTAACTAATATATAATTATATAATATTATAGATAGTATATATATATATATATTATAGTATCAAATATATATTAATACTATGTTTGTGAGTGTGGTTGTGTTATATCTTATATATATATATATATCTATATATCTATTATGAGATAGTCTATCATATATATATATCTATAATATATAATATATATATATATATATATTACATATTTTATATCATATATAATAATTACATATACATATTATACACACACACATATTGACATTATTATATATATATAATATATATATATATATATATTATGAATATAATATATATAATATACATATATATAACTATAATATGATATAATATTATATATATATATTATATAATACAATACACATCATTAGATATAATAGGTAACTGTATATATACACACACATAAGATATATTAATTACGTGACTTATATATATATATTATTATCTATAAGTATTACATATTTACATACAGCCACATACAAGAAATATATATAGATATATTATATATTACATAATATATATATATATACATATATTATGAATATAATACTATAATATATATAATATCATACTTATATATATATATATATATATATATATATAAGGTTTCTGTAAAAATGATTGCTCCCGTCTTTTGTTATGGCTTTGTTTATATTCATTTTTCTATGTAAAAATTGCAAGAAAGTTATGTACCATCACAACATAAAAGTAAATTTGCAGAAACAGTGCGAGTTTACTGTGTCTGTGTATTTATTAGGTAAATCAAAATTAAACATGACGAATCTTAGGATTTACAATTCTTATCTTATCATGGTATATATGTATATATTTTTTGGTACTGGAATTGCCTCATAAGTTGCTAATATATGATGAGTTTTTTTTCTATTTTTACAAAATTACTTTTGAATTAGCTAGATCATATCAATAAGAAGATAATACTGAAGATTTTTTATTTTATGTGATTATTTTTAAAAATAAGTTTACTTATGCAACATTTTTTATAAATTTTAAATAGATATTCTCATGGAATTTGTGAATAATATGTTTAAATTTTGAAATTTGTAACGAGATCGTGCAATGCAGGGGTTCTAAACTTAGTGTTACTTTATTTATCACTGGGCATATAATTTTTTGTCCCAAGAATAATAACCTTTAAAAAAAAAGATCACTCAAGTCTTATGGTCCTAAAATAAAAAAAAAATTAATTACAACTTTTGAATTGCCAATGTTATAAGTCCCAAAAACAATCTTGAACCTAACGTTATTTATTATTAAGCCAGGAATGTTCTCAATATTTAAAAGAATATTGTTACCGAAAAAACAAAAGGCAAAAAGAAGAAAACTTGAACTGTCAACCAAAATCAATAGCACTTGAGCTGTTGTTGATTTAGAGAGTACACAACCACAAGAGGGGGTGAATTGTGGTGTCCGATTTTCGCAAGTTGCTGGCAAACAGTCTGAGACCCTGTTCGTACAGGTTGTTCCTGAGATAAGCAGAAGCGAAAATCCAACAAAATTGAATGCGAAAATAATGGACACAGGATTTTTACGTGGAAAACATCTCTAGCCCAACTGAGGTGAAAAACCACGACCTACCTCGTGTAGGATTTAAACACTTCACTAAATGGGCTAAACACGTTACAATAGTAACACACCTTGTTACAACTTGTAACACACGTAACCGTCTTCCCTAAGACTAGTTACCCCACGTCCAAAATCCCCTTGATTTGGACACACACTCTACTCACTTTTGTGAAAGAAGAGTATAAAGAAAAACACCCTATTACAATGCTTCTCAACTAAGCTAATATAGGGTACAATGAAATCTTAGTATGCCAACTTTGAAAGCTCAAATAACTCACTCACTAGACACGGTTTTCTTTTCAAACTTTTAAGCTCATGAACACTAAATTTTTCTCTTTGAAAACTGATGCTTCTAACGTTCTAAGAAGCGACTTTATATAGTGCTTGGAAAAACAATTCCTCAAATTTTTGGAAATTAAAATCCCTAAAGAATATAGAATTCTTTAGCCACAAGGGATGAGGAAACATAAGCTGGAACCACTTCCTAAACCGTGTGCATAAGGCGGTGATTCTCAGCAACTAGCCCATGTTTTTCTCAACAACCTTATCTACTTGCCAAAAATTGGATATTCTTTTTATTCAAAAAAGATTTTACAAATCCCCTTAGATTTTAATAACCGTTTTTAGGATAAGGGGTAAGATACTCCATAAAAAAATCTTTCTTGCAAATCCTTGAAGAAGCTGCTCAAAATCCAAAAGATAAAAATCGTGCAAAACAGTTTTTTTCGCAGCTTATTCTGGAAACACCCTGATCACCCTGTTTTCAGGATTGTTCAGAAGGGTGATCTGAAATATTTACAAAAAAAAAAAACAAAACCGTTTCAAGTAAGTGGTAAGTTAAGAGTTTCTGATTGGCATATTAACAAGAGTCTAAAAATATAAAACCAAATTAAATCAAGGCATCTTGTTGTAACCACTAGTCATCTTGTAGAGAGACGAATCTGCTGCAAACACTTCACTGAACCTGTTCGTCACGGCTGCACTTATATCCTATGCTTCAAAACTTCACAGGACATGTTTCAAACACCTTACAGAGCCTATTCCTCATGGTTGTTCTTACATCGCTGACTTGAGTACCTGTTCTTGATAAACCATTAGTCACGCAGTTTTAATATATTGAAAAACAGCGGTAAGGCCCTTTTGGTAAAGCCTGTTTGGAACAACAACAACCAGTACAACACTTGGATTTGTTATCATCAAAACCTTATACATTCTAACAAATTCTCCTTTTTTGATGATGACAAACCAAGTGACCATATTGACTTTCAAGGACAATTGAAGTGATTAGTGCTAATTATTTATAGGACCGACAATTAACATGAAGCAGTTAGTATCAAAAAAGTGTAAGAAATTTAACTCGTCCATGGCAAAACTAAAACAATATTGGTCAACCTATCTTCCCCCTTTTGGCATCATTAAAAAGTAGGGGCGAACAGTCAAACATAGGGTGTTTGTTATCACCACCACTTGGGTAATGGAGGAAAGTCAACAGGCGATACACTCAAGTGTGTTGGTACGGTAATGAGATTGGCCATCCTAGTCATACACAAGCAATTCACAACCGAAAGCAAGCAAGGCAAAGCCAATCAAAAAACAAGATAACCTGTCATTCACCAAACAAGTGCAACAGAAAGTACAAACTGGCAAGAGAGGATAACCAAGAGAAGTGAGAACAGGCTATGAGAACAACGGATGGGGGGTGATCAGGGAGCAGGAGGGGAAAATTTTGCTGAGAGGGAAGATAGAAGGGCGAGGATATCTTCATGGCGTTTTGCATTGAGAGCATTTTCCTCGTCCAGGGCAGCCTTTATCGCAGTAAGCTCAGCACTGAGTCGAGAGTTTTCTTCCAAAGCAGCCTCAAGCTTGACTGAGGAACTGCCAGGAACAGGAGGACGGGGTGTTTTGGTCCCCTGTTCTGAGGCAGACCCCTCAACCAAAGTGTATCCACACCCCATAAGGGTGTTACTCCCAATCTCATCAATGAACTGAGCACCCACCTTTTTCTGCAGAGTCACCCCAAAGTGCTCAAACACACTAGTCAAGAAGAAGCCGTATCCCAGGTCATGTTCCCTGGAGGTGTTTGCAATTCTTGCTATGTGGTGAATCATGATGGCAGGAAGGTTGATTTGCTCTTCCTTGTCCATCAGATCCATCCAACATTGATCCATGGCATCAACAAGATTGCGACCCTGGCCCCTGGGGATGACATTCTTGATGATAAACCAGAATATCAATTGATGGAGCGATGTTATGTCCCCTTTCTTCACGGACTTGGGTGTTTGGAGGCTTGATTGCTGGCTAAATTTTTGGATGAGCTCCAGCAGCCTGGCTGTCCCTAGAATAGTCTTGTCTTCTCTCACATATATATCAAAGCCCGAGGAGGGAATCCCTAGAATTTTCCCTAATATCTTCGCATCAAAGCGAAGCTGTTGCCTATAAACAATACTTGTCACCACTCCTTCGGTGATAGTGCAGTTGGCATAGAACTCTGCCAACTCATGTATAGAACACCCCAGCTGGGTGTTTGTAAACAGCTCATACCACCCCTGTGCACGCAGCTTGTGCAGAAACACCCCCAGACCCTGTTCCTCAAAATATTTACCTTGATAATTTTGCCCCTGACTACCCGTCTCTAAAGCAGTTGGGTCAGTTTGGCTGAGATTGCGGATGGGGTAGACTTCTTGGCTCTTTTAGGTTGAGGCTCAGTAGGAGGGTCTTGGGTGGAGGCGTGTTTGAGAGAGGCTTTCTCTTGGGAGTTTTGAGGGGTGATGGTTTGGAGGGTAAAGTGGAGGTCGATTTTGGTGCAGGCAGAGGCTTATCCTCTAAGGGCTCTGAGAATACGGAAGTGCCCTGTTTGAAGGTGGTGTTCTCAGTGTCGCTATCTGATAAAGGCTTAGAGGAGGAATCAATTTCCTCAACAATAGGGGATGACTGTTTGACAGGACGAGGTGTGGAGTGGAAAGCAATTCGGGCTGATTTTCGAGTTGGCCTGGTTGTGGGTTTGGCCGAAGAGGAGATTTGTGGTTTTGGTTTGACAGAGATTTCACTTTTTGAGCATTCTTCAGTCTGGTCGCTTTTAGACCTTGATGGTGGTCAGGTTCTTGGCATTCTGGTACGCCTAGCCACAATTTTGTATCGTTTACGTTTCTCGCTGGTTGGTGGTACAGTTGTGGCTTGGTCAGGCTTCACAGGAGACTCCTCCATTTGACCACTACTTCCCCCTTCTTCTTTTGACAAATCCTCCCCTAGGTCATCCCTAAAAACCTCAGACCTGTTTCGGCCCCTGTTTCCTGCTCTAAAAATAGCCCGAAGGAATTGATATCATCTAGTCCATGATCGAACAGAAAGATTTCATCTAAAGGCCTAATTTCTCTTTCAGATGCCCCAACAGGTTCTTGGGGTTTACATGCCCCCGTTTCTCCAAACAAAATCAATTCCCACCAAAATTTGTAAGGGATGTCTTCCAATTTCAGATTCACTGTTCTAAGGTCGATGCTTTTCAAAAACCCAAAAGGTTTATAGACAATAGGTCGAGAAGGTTCAGTAGTTTTACCTTCCATGAGGGCCGTCAGAAATTGTGTAGGCGCAAACAGGGCTGCGGCTGTTTGCAAGGCTGTGCTCTGTGTCTGGTTGCCCTGAGTCGAGGTCGAGGAGCTCTCGGAGCAAATAGGAGACGCCATTTTTCAGAGGAAGGAGAGAGATTAGGGTTTCTTGAACAGAGTTTCAGAGTAAGAGAGTTTCGGTGGAGGTGAGAGATTGGGCAAGAGAGCTATAAAGAGAGAGAGAGACATGCGAAATCTTTAAAAGATTTTGCCCATTTTACAACGGGCTTTTGCATTTATTTAGGCCGCGCACGCCTCGGGAAGAGATTAGCAATTCTCAATTTGTTGCACACATTTGACAAACAAGAGGCGTACCTGTTCCTGGAGCTTGTTCTTAAAGTTACTTGCTCGGTAATATGGGACAATAAGGGCAATCTCATTAGACCTCAACAAGTGTCAGCAGGTTGCAAACCTCACATATGCTAAACATAGCACAGAAGTTGATTGCAAACAAAAAAATTTTAACATGTTTTACCTGTAACTTTTAAATGTTGCAAACAGGGTGAGAGAACAGGTTGGTCAGGTTGTTCTAATTAAGCCTAGTTCGAGTCTATTCCTTTCAAATTGTTCTCTACTCAATGCCTTGGTGACTATGTCAGCAATTTGATTTTCAGTGGCACAGAAATTCATTGAGATCACTCCTTTTTCAACATTGTCTCTTAAGAAATGATGACGAATGTCAATATGTTTTGTTCTTTTGTGTTGACATGGATTTTTAGTAATGTTAATTGCACTTGTATTGTCACAATAAATAGGAATGCATCCTCTGTCAACACAAAAGTCCTTGAGTTGTTGTCTTATCCATAATAACTGAGCACAGCAAGATGCAGCTGCCACATATTCAGCTTCTGCTGTGGACAAGGCAACTGAGAGTTGTTTCTTGGTTGCCCAGGATACCAAACAAGGTCCAAGAAAGTGAGCCATACCTGAGGTGCTTTTCCTATCAACTAAGAAACCTGCATAATCAGCATCAGCATACCCAACAAGATCAAAGTTGCAACCTTTAGGATACCATAAGGCTAGATCAGGTGTATGTTTTAAGTATCTTAAAATCCTTTTTACAGCCTTAAGATGAGTTTCTTTAGCGTTAGACTGAAAACGTGCACATAGACCAACACTGAAAACAATGTCAGGTCTACTAGCCGTCAGGTATAGGAGTGACCCTATCATGCCCCTATAGGATTTATCCTCAACTGAGGGACTACCATCATCCATTATCAGCCTGGTTGAGGGAGAGATGGGAGTATCAATGGGCTTGGCCGACTCCATCTTAAAGCGCTTAAGTAACTCTTTGATATACTTTTGTTGATAGATCATGGTGCCGTTTGAAGTCGGCTTGATTTGCAAGCCTAGAAAGAAATTAAGCTCACCCATCATGCTCATTTCAAACTCACTCCTCATCATTTTTGAAAATTCATTGCACAAATCATGATGAGTTGCACTAATTATGATATCATCGACATATACTTGGACAATCAACAAATATTCCCCCTTAGATTTTAGAAACAAGGTATTGTCTACCTTGCCTCTTGTAAAGTCATTTTCCAATAAAAAAACTTGACAACCGCTCATACCAAGCTCTAGGGGCTTGTTTCAAACCATAAAGTGCTTTGTCAAGTTTGAAAACATGGTTAGGAAATTCATCACTTTCAAAACCGGGGGGTTGTTTGACATACACTTCTTCTTTCAGGTACCCATTTAAAAATGCACTTTTGACATCCATTTGATACAACTTGATCTCCATATGGGCTGCAAATGCTATCAAGATTCGAATAGCCTCCATCCTTGCAACAGGGGAAAAGGTTTCTTCATAATCAATTCCCTCTTCTTGGTTGTAGCCTTGAACCACCAGCCGGGCCTTGTTCCTAGTTTCTGTTCCGCACTCATCCAGCTTGTTACGGAACACCCACTTGGTTCCAATGATTGTTCTATCCTCTGGCCGTGGCACAAGGTGCCATACCTTATTCCTTTCGAACTGACGGAGTTCTTCTTGCATGGCTGTGACCCAATCTGAATCTGCAAGGGCTTCATTAATATTCTTAGGCTCAATTTTTGAGAGAAAAGCATAGAAAGCACAGAAATTTTTGAGTCTAGATCTAGTTTGAACTCCTACATTAATATCAGATAAAATTTGATCAAGAGGATGTGAACTTTGGTATTTCTATGATCGTGGTAAAAGTGGGTTCACAGACTCGCTCTCCATCCTAGCTAGAATACTCGATGAAACAGGTTCAGAACCTGTTCTCGAGCCTGTTTAGGAGCTTGTTCCTGGATTTATCCCTGAAGGATTCGGCTGGTGTTGTCCCGAACAGGGCTCCACCCTGTTTCTCCCTGTTTGGTTCACACCTTGCTTACCTTCCTGAAGAACAGCCTCAGTCCTTGCTCCCTCCGATTGATCCTTACCTTGTTCACCTTGAAGCAGCACATCTTTTCTAACAAGACCTAGTTCGAAGTCTTCTTCCTGTGCATCATTCTCGCTTAGAGAGTTAGTTTCATCAAAAAGCACATGCACACTTTTCTCAACACACAAGGTTCTCTTATTAAACACTTTGTATGCCTTACTATGCGAGGAGTAATCAAGGAATATTGCTTCATCACTCCTTGGATCAAATTTTCCTAAGGCATCCTTTCCATTATTATGCACAAAACATTTACAACCAAAAACTCTCAAATGCATAATATTAGGTTTTCTTCCCTTGAAAAGTTCATAAGGAGTTTTGTTAAGAATAGGTCTAATCATACATCTATTTATAATAGAACATGATGTATTCAAAGCTTCAGCCCAAAAGTTTCTAGGAAGACCACTAGCAACAAGCATTGTTCTAGTCATGTCCTCTAGAGTGCGATTTTTGCGTTCTACCACCCCGTTCTATTGGGGTGTTCTTGGAGCTGAAAAATTATGATCAACACCATGCTCATTACAATAATCAATAAAGCTCGAATGTTCAAATTCTGTCCCATGGTCAGACCTTAAGCATACCAAGGAATGTCCTACTCTCTTTTCAATCTTTTTAATGAAAGCAAGAAATTTTTCAAAGGTTTCATCTTTAGAAGCCAAAAACAAAGTCCAAATGAAACGAAAGTAGTCATCCACTATCACAAGCACATACCTCTTGCCACCTCGGCTCATGATCCTCATTGGACCACATAGATCCATATGTATCAATTCAAGAGGTTGAGTAGTGCTTACACATTTTTTAGATTTAAATGAATTTTTGACTTGTTTGCCTTTGGCACATGCATCACATGCCTTGTCATCATTGAATTTGATGGACGGTAAGCCTACCATTAAGTCTTTGGTTACAAGTTTGTTCAATAGTGAGTAACTTGCATAACCTAGTCTTTTGTGCCAAAGCATAATATCATCATTTAAAGCACTCAAATAAGTCAAATTATTTTGGGGAAGAGTAAAAATACACACTTTATAAACATTTTTGTGTCGCTTCCCCCTCAACACAACATCTCCTGTGTTCATATTTACAACCAAGCAACGCGTTGGAGAGAACACTACTAGGTTGTCTTTGTCGCACAGTTGGGACACACTTAGCAAGTTGTGTTTTAATCCATCCACAAAATAAACATTGTCAATTGAATGGGAGAGTGACTCACCTATCTTACCTATGCTGACAATTGTCCCGGATTTGCCGTTTTCAAATGCCACACTCCCACCTTCTGAAGCTGTAAGTGAGAGAAAATTGGATCTTTCACCAGTCATATGCCTCGAACACCCACTGTCAACATACCACAGCTGCTTGTTACCTAGACTGTTCCCTGCACTGTTTGCTGGGTTGTTTGTTGGGATGTTCTCTCTCACTTCAGCCTGTAAAACAAATCAAGGGTTAGTTTTGGGAACCCAGATCCACTTGGGTCCCATTCCTTTAGACGTACAAATCTCATTTTTCCTAACCCATATTTGTTTTACATGAACTGTGTTCCTTTCAATGGCATACTTTCTTATAGGACAAGCATATCGGTAATGACCCATTTTACCACAGTGATAACATACAATATTCTCAGATAATCCTACATATTTTCTATTCACTGGGTAGGTCATCTTAGGCACAAAACCTAATCCTCTTCTATTTCGACTATGATGGGTGTTTAACCATTCAAGTGCTTGTGAGGACCTGTTCCAGAGCTTGTTTGTGGCAAGGTCTGATTCCAAGTGTTTTATTTTCTCAAGCAAGTTTTTAGTTTTTTCCAGCAAAGACTAGACCTTACCTTTTAAGTCAAGGGATTCTTTTTCTAGCTCAGTCAGTTTAGTGGAACAAGTCTCTTCTTTCATGAGTAGAGTTTCTTTAAGCACATTGATGTTTTCATGCAAGGCAAGAGTTTCTTTGTCAACTTCAAGTTTTTCTAATTTAAGGGTTTCATTTTCAAGTTCTAGATCTCGAAACATCCCTTTTTAATTCAGCACATATATCCATTATAGTGTACACTAATTCCTCAAGAGTTGATTTATTTAGACCCCATACCTTGTTCTTGAGTTGAGTCAGACTGTCTGTTGATCCATCATCTGAGTCAGTGTCACTTCTTGCCATGAGTGCTACATCAGCTTCCCCAGCTTCAGACCCTTCCTCATCCTCACTTGAGTCTCCCCAGGCTGCGAGTATAGCTTTTGAGAACCTTTCTGCTGAGCTGCTTACACCCTGTTTCCTCCCCTGTTTTCTAGGGTGTTCGGGTTCTTGTTTTTCCTTGTGCAGTGGGTAGTTTCTCACAATGTGGTCCAGTTTGCCACACTTGAAACACCCTGAGCACTGTTTTCGAGAGGTGTTTCTGGCCTTGCTGAAGTCCCTCCTTTTGCTATTTTCTTTGACTTTCTTAAAGAACTTCTTGAACTTTTGAGTGATCATGGCAATCTCCTCGTCATCAGAATCAGAATCATCTTCTAAGGCCTTTAGTGCAAGACCTCGATCTCTCTTTGTCTCATCTTTCTGTTGAGAATTTTTCCTAATTTCATACGTTTGGAGGTTGCCAATGAGCTCATCTAGGGTGATCTTGTTCATGTCTTTAGCTTCTTGGATGGCCGTTACTTTCGCTTCCCAAGAATGAGGTAAAATTCTTAGAATCTTCCTCACTAATTCTTCGGTGGTGAAGGATTTTCCTAGGGATTTCAGCTTATTCGTTATGTGAGTGAAGCGAGTGTACATGTCCATCACACTATCACGATCAACCATCTCAAACAGCTCATACTTTCTCATAAGCAATTCAATCCGGGATTGCCTTACCTGATTGGTCCCTTCGTGAGCTACTTGCAAAGCATTCCAAATTTCTTTGGCCGACTCACATTCAGATATGCGAGTATATTCATCAGGACCTAGGCCGAAATATAGGAGTTTCTTGGCCTTGGCATTCTTCTCCATCATCTTGTAATCTTCAGCATTGAATTCCTTAGGCTCCTTGGGGATTGACTTTCCATCTTCAGTGATTTTCTTAGGGATGAGTAGTCCATTCTTGATGAGCATCCATAACTCATAATCCTCGGCTTGGATGTAGTTTTCCATTCTATTCTTCCACCATCCATAGTGTTGGCCATTAAAGTATGGTGGTCGAGTTATGGATTGACCTTCAAGCATGCCTTGTGGTGTACTCATCTTCAAGGATCTCTCAAAGGGGTTAGCCTTTCAAAGGAGAACCTTCTCTGATACCACTTGTTGATTTAGAGAGTACACAACCACAAGAGGGGGTGAATTGTGGTGTCCGATTTTCGCAAGTTGCTGGCAAACAGTCTGAGACCCTGTTCGCACAAGTTGTTCCTGAGATAAGCAGAAGCGAAAATCCAACAAAATTGAATGCGGAAATAATGGACACAGGATTTTTTACGTGGAAAACACCTCTAGCCCAACTGAGGTTAAAAACCATGACCTACCTCGTGTAGGATTTAAACACTTCACTAAACGGGCTAAACACGTTACAATAGTAACACACCTTGTTACAACTTGTAACACATGTAACCGTCTTCCCTAAGACAAGTTACCCCACGTCCAAAATCCCCTTGATTTGGGCACAAACTCTACTCACTTTTGTGAAAGAAGAGTGTTGCAAGAAAAACAGAGTTTTAATATTTGTAAACCCCAAGTGCAAGATGTATCGTTAAGTACTTGGGGTGTCGTCCGCAGGGAATTGTGTTTCCAACTACCACAGTTTACTAGAGCGTCTCAAGCTAGGCAAGATCAACGGTGAAGGAAGGGAGCTAAACTACGCTACAAATACAGAAACAAGCGACTTGGAGTTGTGATTTTACCAATGGATGAACTAACTAACCAAGACGAGTCCTAACCTACCCAAACCACACTATGAACTAGAGATGGTCGGTTGCACCATCAAAGACCACCCAAGCCCTCTCTCAAGGGTCATTAGCTAGTCTAACTCGCGTAACCACCTACTTTCGTGGGGTTAGTCGAATTAGACCACAAAACTAGCAACCCCGGACCTAGCTCAATTCGGATACTACTTTCGTGTCCCGAACTCGGCTATTCCCTCTCCCACACTAGCTAATTGACCTCACCTCTCAGCATAAGTCAATCGCCCAAAAAATATGGATGAACGCTCTCTCAAGCATTTCATCGAACACTTGGCGGGTGTGAAGGAAAACTCTAAGTTCTAGGCATAGATTGGGTATGGTTAGGCCAACTACAAGATTAATTAGCCATCAAGAGGCTAATCACAATCCAAGCCAACACAATCTACCAACAAAACATCAAAAACACAACAAAACCTAAACTAACAAACAAGAACATGAAGAACAAAGCAAAGGAAATGAAATAAAACGAATCTAAACAAGTAAATAACATAAATTAACAACAAAAACTAGACATATAAACTAAACAAAGCAAATACAAGAATTAAACTCAACAAAACATAAATAACAAGAACATGAAAACAAATAGAGAAAGGAGGAGAAAACTTAGTCTTGAATTGATGAAGAACTTGAAATCCAAAGGTTGAATCCAAGGTTACAATCTTCAATCCTAAACTAATCTCCCTTATTAACTAAAATCTAACCTAAACTAACCTAATCTACTCTAGAAATCCCCATAGCCAAAACCCCGAACGACCTCCTCTCAACAAACTGCCCGAAAAAGGGGTTTTATCGCGAACCCAGGCCCGACGCACGGCCGACCGTGCGCCACCACGCATGGTCACACGCACGGCCGTGCGCCTGGCCGTGCTGGCCGTGCGTGGCTTCGGCCACCGGTGCACGGTCGTGCTTCCCTGCAGGATGGCCGTGCACTGCTGTTTTTCGCCTGTTTTCGCTGATTTTCATCGTTTTGTCCCATCTTCGTCCCTTTCTGCGACGTTTGCTTGATTTGGAGTTATTTTCTACAAAACATAAATAAAACAAGGTAAAATCCTAAGAATTAAGTTATTATACGAGCTAAAAGTGGGTGAAAGAAGCACATAAAATAGGTAAATTTACCGCTCAACACACCCCCACACCTATCTTTTGCTCGTCCTCGAGCAAAATAAAAGAAAAACTAAAGTAACCAACTAACTCACTTTTGTAGGAATCACGGTTGCATTTAGCGTATGCAACAAGCCCTTTAAACCCTTTGGTTACCCCAAGTGGACGAGTAAGGTCTCGTGAGGGTTTGCAGAAGATATACCCACAAAATCTCAAAAAGGAAAAACAAAGAAAAGAGAAACAAAAATCGAAAAATAAAAATGGCAAAACACAATATATACAACAGGATGAACTGTTCAAGTATCAGTCTGTGCACAAGCATTATATGCATTTCAGGACAAATCATCCCAAAGAATGACATCCAGATATCAGCTTTTCACCCCACGACACATGAAAATAATGAATCCATCCTGGTGCCTGGTGTGCAAGTGTATCATCACCCTAACACTAAGCCTACCAAAAACAAACTCAATCCCATGCAATTGACACAAGCTACCTTTTTGATTGGCTAGCATGGAAAGCAGGCTTCCCCAGTAGCAATATTGCCTCAAAGGATAACACCCAGTAGCGCATGCCTCAAAGGGGTACTTGTCATTTCCAACTCTTTTCTTCCCCACTTTCTTTCTTTCCATTATTATTTTTTTCAATACAAACTCATGTCACGCCTCAAAGGGATACACCCAGTAGCGCTTGAATTTGTTTGTTTTTGCTTTTGTTTTGGAAAAAAGGGGGTGCCAGCACATATAAAGGGAACTGTGCAGTGGACAATGGGAGAGTCGATCGTGGAAGACTAAGAATTCAGGATGATGACAATACATGAATTCAGAACTGGATTGCAAAATTACGATGGACTGTTGGGATTAGAACTGAGGTCTAAAATGACAGACTGGGGATGAACATCTATCATGCACATTATACTTATATACAAGCTAATAGTCAAGGTATCAGGGATCAAGGCTGATCAAAATAGTACAAAACTCCCTTAAATGCAAAAAGAAAAGAAAATTTTACACAAAAATGAAAAATTTTCACAAAATTAAAAAGAAAAATGGGAGATGACCCCACCCCCACACCTAAATCTCACAATATCCTCATTGGGAGCCTTGAGTCATCACCAACACACAAAAATAAAGAAAACAAAATCAAACACAAGAAAAACAAAAGACGACAAAAATATACACAAGCTAACACACTCTCCCAAAAACACAATCTCACCCAAAATAAGAACACGATCACACATATATACAAACTGATACCACTAAAAACAAATATGGACCAATCCAACAACACCACCAATCACAACATAATAAAAATCCACAAAAATACGAAAATGGTGATCATAGCCAACAACGGCTCGGCAGCATCCACATTTCACCACAAGATGATCACCAACCAAGACACAATCCTAAATATCCACAACTAAACAAAAATAAAAAGAAAGAAAAGAAAAATAGAAAGAAGGGGGGGAAGAGCGAGAACGAGTATACCAGGTCGGGCACTGAATGTACCCGAACTATGCCATGACGGCTTAAGGAGCATCAGCCACTCCTTGCCGCTCAAGATGCGAGTCGGCAGCTCGGATGCAGTCAAAACTCTCAGAAGCTTATCGTGTGCCTGTGCATGCATCTCCGAATGGTGCGAATAAGAGAACACTAGTAAGAATTGAGCAAACAAAGTGAGTGTCCTCTTAGACTTATCAAATGCCATAGAAAAATTGGAATAATGATGAAAGAAAGTGGTCCACTCAGGTTTTCTAGGCATGTCCTCTAGGTATGCACAAAAAGGGTCCAAGGAGGGATTATACCCCCGAATGTCACCTAGGGACTCATGAAGTGCATACAAGTGGGAGTGCGTGGTGGAAAGGAGAGGAGATGAAGTGGGGGTGAAGTCAAGTGGGTTGGTGCAAATTGGGCTGATGTGGTCAATCCTAGGTGCGGCACCAACCACCGAACTGTTATCACACAACTCCTCGGAAGGAGCCTCCTCAAGATATGGCTCAACCAATGTAAGTTCTCCTGACCAAGGAAGTAAAACATCCTCTACAAAGCTAGCATCACCTTGAAAAGTCTCGCCGATCTCTAACCCAGTGCACTGAGTTAAAGGGAAGGGAGAAGCATGTAAACCCAAGAAAAACAGAGTTTTAATATTTGTAAACCCCAAGTGCAAGGTGTATCGTTGAGTACTTGGGGTGTCGTCCGCAGGGAATTGTGTTTCCAACTACCAGAGTTTACTAGAGCGTCTCAAGCTAGGCAAGATCAACGGTGAAGGAAAGGAGCTAAACTACGCTACAAATACAGAAACAAGCGACTTGGAGTTATGATTTTACCAATGGATGAACTAACTAACCAAGACGAGTCCTAACCTACCCAAACCACACTACGAACTAGAGATGGTCGGTTGCACCATCAAAGACCACCCAAGCCCTCTCTTAAGGGTCATGGGCTAGTCTAACTCACGTAACCACCTACTTTCGTGGGGTTAGTCGAATTAGACCACAAAACTAGCAACCCCGGACCTAGCTCGATTCGGATACTACTTTCGTGTCCCGAACTCGGCTATTCCCTCTCCCACACTAGCAAATTGACCTAACCTCTCAGCATAAGTCAATCGCCCAAAAATATGGATGAAAACCCTCTCAGGCATTTCATCGAACACTTGGCGAGCGTGAAGAAAAACTCTAAGTTCTAAGCATAGATTAGGGATGATTAGGCCAAATACAAGATTAATTAGCCATCAAGAGGCTAATCACAACCCAAGCCAACACAATCTACCAACTAAACATCAAAAACGAATCAAAACCTAAACTACCAAACAAGTGCAAAACACGAAGAACAAAGCAAAGGAAATGAAATAAAATGAATTCAAACAAGTAAATGACATAAATTAACAATGAAATTAAACAAATAAATCAAACAAAACAAATACAAGAATCAAAATCAACAAAACATAAATAACAAGAACATAAAAACTAGAGAGATAAAAAAGGAGAAAACTTAGTCTTGAATTGATGAAGGACTTGAAATCCAAAGGTTGAATCCAAGATTACAATCTTCAATCCTAAACTAGTCTCCCTTATTAACTAAAATCTAACCTAAACTAACCTAATCTACTCTAGAAATTGCCATAGCCAAAACCCCGAACGACCTCCTTTCAACAAACTGCCCGAAAAAGGGGTTTTATCGCGAACCCAGGCCCGACGCACGGCCGTGCGGGGATGCACGGCCGACCGTGCGCCACCACGCATGGTCACATGTACGGCCGTGCGCCTGGCCGTGCTGGCCGTGCGTGGCTTCGGCCACCGATGCACGGTCGTGCCTCCCTGCAGGATGGCCGTGCACTACTGTTTTTCGCCTGTTTTCGCTGATTTTCATCGTTTTGTCCCATCTTCGTCCCTTTCTGCGACGTTTGCTTGATTTGGAGTTATTTCCTACAAAATATAAATAAAACAAGGTAAAATCCTAAGAATTAAGTTATTATACGAGCTAAAAGTGGGTGAAAGAGGCACGTAAAATAGGTAAATTTACCGCTCAACAAAGAGTATAAAGGAAAACACCCTATTACAATGCTTCTCAGCTAAGCTAATATACAGTACAATGAAATCCTAGTATGCCAACTTTAAAAGCTCAAATAACTCACTAGACACGGTTTTCTTTTCAAACTTTTAAGCTCATGAACACTAAATTTTTCTCTTTGAAAACCGATGCTTCTATCGTTCTAAGAAGCGACTTTATATAGTGCTTGGAAAAACAATTCCTCAAATTTTTGGAAACTAAAATCCCTAAAGAATATAGAATTCTTTAGCCACAAGGGATGAGAAACATAAGCTGGAACCACTTCCTAAACCGTGTGCATAAGGCGGTGATTCTCAGCAACTAGCCCATGTTTTTCTCAACAACCTTATCCACTTGCCAAAAATTGGATATTCTTTTTATTCAAAAAAGATTTTGCAAATCCCCTTAGATTTTAATAACCGTTTTTAGGATAAGGGGTAAGATACTCCATAAAAAATCTTTCTTGCAAATCCTTGAAGAAGCTGCTCAAAATTCAAAAGATAAAAATCATGCAAAACAGTTTTTCGCAGCTTATTCTGGAAACACCCTGATCACCCTGTTTCCAGGATTGTTCTGAAGGGTGATCCGAAATATTTACCAAAAGAAAACAAAACCGTTTCAAGTAAGTGGTAAGTTAAGAGTTTCTGATTGGCATATTAACAAGAGTCTAAAAATATAAAACCAAATTAAATCAAGACATCTTGTTGTAACCACTAGTCATCTTGTAGAGAGATGAATCTGCTGCAAACACTTCACAGAACCTGTTCCTCACGGCTGCACTTATATCCTATGCTTCAAACACTTCACAGGACATGTTTCAAACACCTTACAGGGCCTGTTCCTCATGGTTGTTCTTACATCGCTGACTTGAGTACCTGTTCTTGATAAACCATTAGTCAAGCAGTTTTAATATATTGAAAAACAGCAGTAAGGCCATGTTGGTAAAGCCTGTTTGGAACAACAACAACTACTACAACACTTGGATTTGTTATCATCAAAACCTTATACGTTCTAACAGCTGTCCACCACTCAAATGAAAAGTAAATAAGACAATGAAGAGAGAGAAAAAGAATTGTCTGCTGTCTCTTTGTCTTCTTCTCCCATCCAATTCTATCCTCGGGAAAAAGGAGAACAAGTCTCCACTCCAGCAACTTACATCCTCTTCCAGCACTCCAGAGTCCAGCCCATAATTGCCAGATTCGCTCCACCCCCCCACGTACTGTGATCTGGGTCGCACGGATCGAAATGCCGTACGTGGACGCACTGATACGCGCTGAGTCCTGCACCAGTTCGCCCCACAGAGCGTTCCCATTTGGAGATGAAAAATGAAGAACATACCTGACGACATTCAATAGTTTATTAGTTTGTACAAAAATCAACTTAATACAAAAATTAATGAATTCAAAAAAGTTTATTAGTTTGTATAAAAATTCACCAGTGAGCTACAAGCTAGAGTTCAGCTGTTAACGAACTAGACCACGATGCATGGACATGAGCACTGGAGTAGAATATCAAGCAGGGTTTTTCAGGGGGTAAAATACAATTTGCAAATAGATTATGACTAGTTTGTTACCCAGCGACTTCATTAAGTCAAAATTATTTGTAATACCATGAACCTAACATTGTTGATAAACAATGGATTTTGAATGGAGAAAATAATTGCTAGAATTAAAATATTGAATATTGATATATCAAGTAATCTAAAAAATTTAGTGGCACAAAAACCTAATAACTCATAATCAGAAATTTCAGCTAGTTGACACATAATTGATCTACTCACAAATTTGGCAATGCGGATTTTCATTTTAGTAGATTCACTATCTCTTCCATTAGAAAAAAAGAAATGTTATGAATAATATTAAACATATAGCACCATTAGTTTCTTTTTATTTTTGTCATAAATTAAAATTTCTCAAACTGTCGGTAATAGAAAACAACTAACATAAACTAGTTAGGTCACACTAATCATACACTTACTGCATTTTTTTTGATTGTGTACAAGTTAAAATTCCACAATTTTTTTTTTTGGCTCAAAGAGGATATATATATATATATATATATATATATATATATATATATATATATATATATGTATGTATGTATGTATGTATGTATGTATGTATGTATGTTTGTATGTATGTATAAACTAGTCATATATCATGCTACTACTATATAAGTCCTATACTCTCCATACAGTATAATTTAGTATACCCTAAAAATCTTTTTCACAATGTCAATGATGATTACCAATACATTACTTGGAGAGCTCGCTAATAGTTCTTTTTTTTTTTTGGGTTAGTAAATAAAATTTCATTACTTATCCAAAAACATTACACCATACGTAGACTGCTATGCTAACAACGATTTGTGTACAATATTTGATCATCATCTTCTTCTCTTTTTCATTAGCTATAAAACGAATTTGATCCATAACAATTCTCATAACCCATTTGAATAACAGATCTTCATTAGAGGAAGTCGACCATGTAATCTGGAATTTCGTTCAACCCACACAGCATATACTATGGAAATAAACACCAAATTCAACGTCTTCTTTTTCACCTTCCCCAATCTACATTTCACAATAAGGCATCGCCAAGGTTTCCTCACAGAGATATGACACTCAAACTCACTGTTTAATCGTTAATAGTTCTATAGTATAAGGGCAATGAAAAAATAACTGATCCTTGTCTTCAATATCCTGGCAACATAGAACACGAGTGTTGTCATGAACATCCCACCTACACCAAATGATTTTAGCTGATTTTTTATTAGGGCAATCCACGAGTAAGCCATCTATGTATTTTATACACGAGAAAGACCCAGTGTGAGAACCTTTCCACCAGCATGTGTGATGTTACAAAACCATCATTGAGGAGACTCTTCGCGTTGACAACTTGTTTGCATGACCAACGAGCTGAGCTAGTGCATTTGTAAACTCATCAATTGGAATGCTTCTTATATAGAGGTATTTTTATTTACCTTCCTCTAGGCTTTAGTAAATATTTTTTAAACTATTGACTCTTTCAAATCATTCTTTATTATCGTTCACTTTTGCATAAAAGCATTATAGAAACCTAAAACCCACAAAAATGGTCTATATACTCTTGAAATTGGTTTGATTAGTTAATGGCCTGGGAAAATCATAGTTTGAGAAGACAAATTGGTGCCTTTAACAAACAAGGTGTCGATTCATCCTAATGTGGTCCGATATTGTGCAATCAAAGATAAGGAGATGAGAAAGAAACTTGACCTGGAAGGTGAAGGAAGGTTCAAACCCCGCCACGTACAGGTTCTGTTAGGATGCTTGCCGAACTATGATGACCTTAGCAATGGTCTCGTCAATCGCTATCATAGTTGCTGCTCGGCACATTGATCAGATGGAAGGTTAAAAGAATTAGATCAGAGCTAAATTACGTGTCCAAGGGATATAGAAAAGAGTGTAAGGGTAAAAAATTTATAAACATGATCAGCATTTTTGTAATTTTGGGTCTTTTTAATAGTTTTACGCAAAGGTAAAGTACAGCAAATTATAATTCAAGAAGGTATGGGATCGGGTGAAAAACATTCACTAAAATTTCATGGGGGTAAATGAAAATACCTCTTTTAACATATGTGGTTAACCTATTTGATATAACCTTGTTGGGAACATTCCAGATATATCTTCCTAAGCCAGCAAAATTCCATTCATCTACATTTTTCATTCATAAATATTCTACATATCTGAATGACATACAGAGTTGCTGATTTTGGCAAGATACTTATTGAGCATTAGCAGATTCACATGCGAAGGAGAACTAAATTAATCTCCCTTTGCCTAAATTCTGCTAGTTATTCTTTCAACGAAACATTAGCAATCGTCCTTTGTCAAGTTTGTCAATTTTTAGAAGACAAGCATATACCTAGATACCTCATAAGCGAAGTTCCCGCTCTAAAACATATAGATTCAATTTTTTTGGGTATAATATCTTCATGTACTCCACCAAACACAATCTTAGATTTCTCGTTGCTCACTCTCTAAGCTAAAGCATTGGAAAACCTAAAAAAAATGTGGAAGCAAAATCCTCCTTGATCTAGCATTATCACCACACATTAAAATTACATCATATGCATAACACAGATGATTAAGTTGTAACCCCTTACTTCTACAATAGTATATAAACCCTTCATATAGTCCCGCCAATTTTTCAAACACCTTAATAAATATTACATGCACAATACAAAAAAATAAAGGAGCAGATAGGGAAGAAATTACTTTATCTTAGATATCTATCTTATCTTTGTTTTTTGCTCTCAATCACATTCGCTTCAAAGCCTTGAATTGCACCCAGTTCTAATCAAGACCCTTGTTTCAGATTCTAATCTTATAAATTAAGATGCCTTGACCTGGACCTTGACCTTGACATTGACCTTAACGATCTAGGGGCTCAACTTTGCATCAATTGGTATCAGAGCATAAAGGTCAAGGCAATGTCCACCAAGAAAGCCTACATCTAGGCCAAGTAAATGTCTCTAGCTGCAACAGAACCAGAACTAGTCTCTAGAGAGAGAGAGAGAGAGAAAACTCTAGAGAGAGAGTGAAATGGGTCTGCCTCACTGTCTTTACTATTAGCCTCACAATCTGCCTCCTCATCTTCTTCATCTTCTTCATCTTCTTGATCTGACTTCAATGGCCCCTTTAGAGCCCAAGCCTCCAGATCCACGCCATCTCGGCTCTCCTGTCATCCTGTATTTCCATGGTCAAATTCCTCACCTCCTGAAGGTCATAGACACCCGATTACTTTTTTCCCAGTCTTCAAAATTCGGTTCAGTGCTAGAAACCGTGCGTTTTTATAGAGCCTAAGGCATGGAGATGCTTGAATATGATAATTACAAACCTCTTTGTATGAGACACTTATGTTGTTGTCGACACTGCTTCAATTAAGATCTGAAATCTCCAACAGTGAGTCCGAAATTAGGGCTTCCTGTGCCTCCATTGTCGCTGTGCCTACCCATCTACAACAGATCACCATGAAGCTTAACCGATGTGAGGGGTATATGTATGTGGTCTTCTCTTCCATCACGCTCCAGGTATGTCCTTTCCTTAATCTTCACAATTATGCAAAATTATTACTTATGCTAGGCCAAAGAATTGATCTCTCTATGAGAAAGTTGAATGTTTTGGAAGTGTCTGAAATGAATTTGTTTCTGTCCAACCTCAATCTGTGCACTCTTTGTGGCTTGAGAGTCCGGCTTGACACTCAAGTGTCTGGTTTTCATTTTGACTTATCATTGTCAATTACTTGTGAATGTTTACTTCCGATCTGGGTTTTTTTCGTATGTATGTGCACAATCTGGGGCTTTGCTGTTGATGATGATTTCGAGATGCATGGACTGTGGTATTGATTCGCACTGGGTTCGGTTGTCACCTTCGGCTGGTGTCTTTAAGGAAGCTAGGGAATACATGGCTCCTTTCTATTCTAGTTTGGTTATGATTCAGTTCGAACTTACTCTGCTTCAGTTAGAATGCCTGTTCCTTAGAACTATTCCACTGTTTTTTGCCTTGCTGGGTTATGGTTGGGGCTATTTCTCCCAACAAGTTCAGGAAGTAGTGGCACCTTGGTTTTGATTGGCTAATCCAGTATCTCTTCCTTGTTCATCTTCTAAGCTTGTTTCTCTTCTAAATTTAACTTTTATTAATGAAATATTAGTTCTTTTCTTGTTGGATGAGGCTTGGCACCTTGATTCAAATAGTTTACCTCTGCGATTTGGGGGCTTGATGACTTCATGGAGGTGCCACTTATGTTTCACTTGGGCAAGCCCCTGATTCCTTTGGTATTGTTAATTGAGTACTTGAATCAGGCTAAACTATTCTATAGCATGGTCAAGTCTCTCGTCACTGAGTTGGAGGTACAACATTCTAAGCCTGAGAATATTATTGTGGCTTCACTATATACTACCGAATCCATAATGGTGAGAGAAATGCTTGATGAGTTCAGTCTCTCTTGTATTTCCAAGGCCTTTATTCAGATTGCCTTCGGGCCCAGAAAATTGCACATGTCTACATTATTGTGCTTAGTTCTTATTAGAAAGCAATTTAAGTGTGGTATATTCTTCTCTATATGTTGCCTCACTATGGTCTTAGTGTGCTCTTTGCCTATGGTTGGTTTGAAGTTCTCTGTCTTCCTATTAGGCTTATTTATGAGCCATGGCTTATTAGTTTATTCATGGGCTCAGTTTGCAAAGGTATTCTTCTTCCCCTGCCTGGTGAAAGAGAGAACGATGTATATCTTCTTTTTTATGATAGTATTGTATCTGATAAAGATGCCAACAAATCTGCTCGTGTTTGTAATGCCCATAATCAATGGTGGCAATTTGGCTCAAGTTCAAGGAACATTGATTTTTGGTTGGATTTGCACAATTGCATTTGCATTTTTCATTGCTTTTCTATATGTTTTCAATTTAGCTGCTGGTTTTAGGGGAATGTGGAAAGTCCTTCCTGCGGCCCAGCCTTTTAAGGCTTAAGAACAATTGAACATGGTCCTAGAACATTTTATGCATGTTTATCGTAATAAGTTTGTCATTAATGAGTTCGCGTAAGTCCATCTGCCCACTACAAGGGGTTAATTCAACATCGGTGTTACATAAAAGTTGTATGTTGGTATGTCCAAGGTGTGTTAAGAAAATACAGGTTTTACAAGAAGTTAAGTTCTTGACAAGATCTCATAAGTCCGATATGTTCTCTTTGCTAGAAACTATGGTTAATGAATCATGCCATAAGAATGGGATACTGAATAAATTGTAGCAAGATTTAGTATGATAATTATTAGTTGGAATACACAAGGTGCTTAAAAACCACAGGTTATTAAGGAAGTTGAATTCCTTATAAGAACCTACAAGGTAGATATGATTTTCTTTCTCGAAATAATGGTCAATGAAAAAAATTTGCTTAAAATCCTTCCTCAAATGGGATTTGATCAATACGACTATGTGTTACCTCTTAATTATTCAGGTAGAATTCCAGTCCTTTGGAATAATGGTAATATGCACGCATGTACCCTTCTTAAAGAACAGTGAGCTATTCATATGCTTATTCAGGATCCCCACAAAGGCCAGAACTCCATTGTATCAGGAATTTATGCCCCAGCCCAAGCTAAGGAAAAGGATAAATTCTAGGAACATCTCATACAACTCAATCTTGTATTTGATGTACCTTGGTGTTTAATGGGGGACCTTAATGCACTTGCTAGCCCCAATGAAAAGAAAGAGGGATAGGCAATCCCTAACAGTAAATTCTAAAGACTTAATGACTTCCTTTTAGAGATTGATGCAGAATCGATCTAAGTCAAAGGTAATTTATTTACATGGAAAAAGAAAGTGCAGACACATTTAATTTATGAAAGACTAGATAGAGCCATAGCCAGAAAAGATTGGCTAATCATGTATCCTAATACCTTTGAGGAACATGGCAGTTTCACATGTTCTAACCACAGGCCCATCATTGTTTTTTCTGACATTGCGATAAACAGACAAAAAGCTTTCCCCTTTCGATTTCAAAACTTTTGGTGCAAATACCATCAAGTTGATAGCATTATTGCCAAGAATTGAAGAGTCAATTTCACAGGAATGAACATGTTCAAATTAGCAAAGAAACTTAAAATTATCAAGCATGAAGTTAAAGGATGGTCGAAAAATCACTTTGGCAATTTGCATAATAAAATAGCACACAACACGCAAAAAATTGATTATTTGGAGGAAAAGCTCCTATCTAATCCATAGAGTTTTCGTCTTAATGCGTGGATGATGCGCCTCCTGAAGCAGGGAGAAAAAAATGATGCTTTTTAACCAAAAATATTGGGGAAAGTTCTGACGGAAAGAATAGCTGGTAAATAGAGATTGAAATACTATTTTCTTCCAGCGTAGAGCAAACACAAGAAGGAAAAAGAAAACGATTATCAAACTTTGAGATGACTGCGGTCTATGGATCGATGATCATAAAGAGATTGCTGATAAATTCACGACAGATTCCTCCAAACGCTTTAAATCAAGTCACAATGATCAGTGCACCCTCGCCCACCTTGAGCTCCCTAGTCTAATTTTAGATCTTGAAAATAGCGAACTTATTGGACTTCCAAATTCAGAGGAGGTAAAAACCGCCTTGTTTAGCATTGACTCCAACAAAACTCCAGGACCTGATGGGTTCAGAGCAGGCTTTTTTAAAAACTACTAGAATATCATTAAAAAAGACCTGTTCAACTGTATCCGAGAATTCTTCACGAATGGAAAGATTTTAAAAGAACTTAACCATACCTTCATAGCACTCACACCCAAAATTGAAAACCTAGTACAGACAAACTAGTTTAGACCAATAAGCCTATGGTCCACTATTTATAAGATTATTACAAAGATACTCGTTAATCGATTAAGACCACTGCTTAATAAAATAGTCTCACTTTTACAAAGTGCCTTTATTCCTGGTAGATCTATCCATGATAATATACTCATCTCTCACGAGATTATGTATAAATTCAAGAACCTAAATGGCAAAGCATCCTAGGTTACCATTAAACCAGATATGGAAAAAGCATACGACAGAATGGAATGGGACTTCGTTATGCAATGTCTCCAAGAAATAGGCTTCCATCCAACCGGGTGCAAATGGATTAAAAAATGCATATCATCCGTTTCATACTCTGTTATTGTTAATGATGAACCTAATGGGTTAATCACCCCGACCAGAGGAATTAGACAAGGTGATCCCCTTTCTTCATATATATTTATTATTTGTATGGAAGTCTTAAGTCTATGGCTAACTAAAGAGGCGACTACTAGAAAATCTAGAACACGACTCAAAAATCTGCCTACGATCCAACACTGTTCCCGATCTACTCTTTGCAGATAACTGTCTACTTTTTTGTAAAACTACTGCTGCAAGCTGTGCGTAACTGAAGTCAGTACTTGATAAATTCTGCGACAATTCAGGACAATGTATTAACTATCATAAGTCGGTACTCATGTTCTAGCATAATGCCTCCCTACACCAGAAAGAAGTAGTTATGGGTATTTTTAACATTCCTCACAGAGCATCTTTAGGCAAATATTTAGGTTTCCCTCTCTTTCAAGGTCGACCTTCCGAATCCACCTTTAAAGAGATTATTGACAAAGCCACTGCAAGCTTCAAGGTTGGAAAGCAAACTGCTTATCAAAAGCAGGAAGAATAGTCCTAATCCAATCATACTTAGAATCACTTCCAGCGCATATAATGCAATGCTTCTAGGTTCCAATAGCTATTAGCCACCACCTAGATAAACTCAGTCGAGACTTTTTTTGGAGCCACACAAACGCCGAAATAGGACTACCACTTGTTGCGTGGAATAAACTCTGCCTACCTAAAAATAAGGCGTTCCAATACAAAATAGCCTGGAAAATTCTTACCAACAAATCTAGCTTATGGGTTCAAATTATGCGAGCTAAGTACCTTCATAAGAATGAATTCTTCAACTATAAAAAATAGGACACTGACTCCCCAATCTGGAGGAGTTTATTAAATTGTAGACCGCTTATAAAACAAGGAATTATGTGGCAGATAGGAAATGGTGAAAGCATTTCCTTTTGGCATGATAACTGGATAGAAAA
This sequence comes from Carnegiea gigantea, assembly GCA_029747015.1. Taxonomy (NCBI): domain Eukaryota; kingdom Viridiplantae; phylum Streptophyta; class Magnoliopsida; order Caryophyllales; family Cactaceae; genus Carnegiea; species Carnegiea gigantea. The sequence continues at coordinate 541,331 of JAKOGI010000397.1, read as the reverse complement.
TAAGAATCTAATTGAAATATTAGATGTTGATGAAGCAACTATACCTAGTCTACATGCTAAAGTTTCTGAATTTATCCAACAAGATAGGACTTGGAATCTCACACAGCTCACCTCTACCTTAGGTAATCACCCGATCATGCATAAAATCCAAGGAGTTGTCATTACGGCCTATAGCAAACCAGATTCCTTCTGCCGGGGTCTGGATAACTCAGGTATCTTTAGTACTAAATCAGCAATGATAGCACACGATAAGTCAATAAATGATTACTTAGACTGGTCTTTCAAGTGGATCTGGCAAATAGACACCATGCCAAAAATTAAAATTTTCTTATGGCAAATTTGCCACAAAGCAATCCCTGTCCGAGGAACTTTATTCAAATGTGGACTGAATATTGATGCAAGTTGCCCAATCTACCTGGGTGACATTGAATCAATTGACCATTTATTTAGTGAGTGCCAGATAGGTAAAAAGGTCTGGGAACTAGTGGATAAACACCAATGGTTCCCAATACAGTTATCGCCTAGTCGCTACCAGCAACTAGCTGAAGCGTTACAAAGGGTAAGATCTTCTAGTAATCCAAAGCTGCTCCAAAAATTATCCTTTCTTATTTGGAGCATTTGGAAAGAGAGAAATGTAGCAGTCTTCGAAAATAATTTTTTAATCCTTTAAGATGCCTTATTAAAGCAAAGAAGGCATATGTCAAATGGAGAATCCGATCTTGTATATCGGATGATTATTCACCGAGGGGATTCTCTTCTACCCCTCCCAAACCCTCCCACCTTATAAGGTGGAACGTCCCACCTCCAGGATTCGTCAAAATCAATTTTGACGGATCGTTCCTCAACTCATCAGCAGCAGGAGGTTACGTACTACGCGACTAGACGGGCAAACTACTCAAATCAGGAGCTGTTAATTACGGGTCTACTTCAATCATGGTAGCTGAAGCAAGAGCAGTGAAGGATGGAGTTAGTGCAGCCACACAAGCAAGCTACAAGAGTCTGTTGATTGAAGGTGACAATGCTAGAGTAATCCAAGCATTAGCAGGCAAAATCTAAGTTCCTTGGAAGATCGCCACGATTATCGAAGATATTCGTATATAGTTAAATCAGGACACCCATTTCCAAGTCAAACACATCTATCGAGAGGAAAATATGGTGGCTGACTGGCTTTCTAAATTCCGTCACTCTATCACAAATTTGCTTTTTTCAAATATCTGCTTCTCCCCAGCGTTTGGTGCTATTCTGGCAGCGGATGTAGTTGGACGTACTCTTGTGAGAAGAGGCGCCTAACATTTGTTGTACTTCATTTTTACCATGTTTTAAAAAAAAATGTCTCCAGCTACAAAAGAACCTAAAAACTACACAAAAAGCTTCCAACCGAAAATTTCCATTCCTTCACCCAAACAGGAAAGACTGCATCTACTATCATCCCAAGAGAGCTTAACTTGAACAAGCTCATGTAGAAAGTATGGAGAGAGCCATCTTCAAATTGCAACAAGGAATGGCAAACCTCAAGCAAAGGATGGATACTTTGAGTTCCCATGGTAGGAAGGGCATAAACTCCCTAATTCTTGACAACGAAGTTGTTAGCTAAAACTCTACTTGTACTTCCAATACTGAAGAAGATGAAGTTGTTGGGATGCCAAGAAGGGATAGACCACCAAGGGATGAATTTAGAGACCTCAAAATTAAAGCTCCTGAGTTTGTGGGTAGCTTAACCCCCACCGCCTACCTTGAATAGGCGAGTGAAAATTGGGGGACTTTTTGAAATCAAGGGCTAGTCTGATGAGAAAGTTTTTAAGGTAGTTGTTTTGAAGCTAATGAAATATGCCTCTTTATAGAACGGAAAGCTTAAGAGGGCAAGAGCGCGAGATGGAAGAATACATGAGCATGAGATTTATCTCTCAAATTGATAAGCAAGAGTTGTACTTAAGAATGAATTCCCATAGTCAAGGCACTCTCAAGGGGGAAGAATACATAAGGGAGTTTGAACAACTCCAAATGAGAAGTGACTTGCGTGAAGAAGAAGAGCTCACTATAGCAAAGTTAATCAAGAGCCTTGATCTTTCCACAGTCGAGAAGGCGAGCGCTGAACCTTTTTGACTTTTGAAGATGCTTGCAAATTGGCCGTAAAAGCAGAAAAACAACTCGAAGGATAAAGAACCGACCTATTTTGGTCCCAATCCTCTCAAGATGTTCCTAAAACCGAAGCCCCACCATAAGAAGAGGAAGACAAGGGTAAGGAAATAGAGGTTGTCAGGAAGCCTCCAAAGAAGGCTGAGGGGACAAGGTGCTTCAACTGCCATGGATTTGGGCATATCCCAGCAGATTGTCCTAATAGAAGAGCTCTTACCATCAATAGAGGCAAGAATCTGTAAATAAACCTAATTTATCTTTTGTAATCACACTTTAATGAATGATATATGATATAGCAAGTTGCTGCTTCTCCCACAAAAATCTTTCAAAAATTTATCCCATTTTTAAGGGGCATCTTTAGAATCTAAACTATATTTTCCTCAGTGATTCAATTTTTAGAGGATTAATTGGTATTTAACCCCTCCAAGTGGTGGAAGAAATTCCTTTATCTTAGAGTTTATCTTATCTTCCGTTTTCATTCTCAGTCACACATATCACTTCAGAGGCTTGAATTGTGCCGAATTCCGGTCAAGGCCCTTGTTCTAGATTATGGTCTAAGACTTCAAGGCACCTTGACCTTGACCTTGATGATTCACGGGTTCACTTTTGCATGATTAACCAACTTAAAGGTCAATTGGTACGATTCAGTACTACAAATCTGAATCTGCCAGGTTATTTTGATCAAATTAGCAAACTTAGCATAAGAGCTCCACATATTAAAATATTTGAATGGCTCAGAACCTAATTTCATGCCAAAGAACTTAGTCACATCTGATACCCCACTCTAGAAGAAATTGAGCATCAATCCGAAAGAAACTTTCCAACCATTCAGGATTGAATAAAATTTTGTCAATCTCTCATAAAATGCCCTAAGGTCAAACCAATGTTGATTATTCCCAAGTGTAAAAGCTCTTAGTGAACTTCAAGTCCAGTAAATCAAGTCCAATAAACCACAGTCCTTCAGACTGTTGGAAATGTAAAATTTCAGATGTTGTGGGCACATTGCCACCCTTTCTTTCCTGAATAGATACAACATTATTGAAGTCACCACATACAAACCGAGCTTCACTCATTTGTTCACCATAGTTTGATGACGGATCGCTAATGCGTCGTTAGTACCATCGCCCTGGTCAGACATTGATGTTGAAAAGTTTGTCTCTAATAGCTTCCACAGGTTGTAGTTTCTATTAGCATCACATATTTAATCAGACACAAAATCTAACGCTAATGGTGACGGAAAATAACATCCAATGGTTATTTTTTTTTTGAGAACCAAGGGGTCTCACAACGAATTTTTGTTCCATGATAAGCAAATTTTGTGTCAGATTTTTCCTTTATGTGACCAAATTATTCTAACACTAACACCGAGACTTCCTATAGTGTATTCACCCTGGAACCATAGGCTAGGGTTATAAAAAAACAAAGAAAGAAAGGGGGGAATAAAAACCTTTCCAGTGAAACATTACATGCAACATCGTCAAAAATACACATTTAGGGTCTGTTTTTTTCGTTGGTAAATTGGGGTGAGTAAAAGGGCGAAGTTTATTGAGGTAGGTTGAAGTGGGTTGAAGTTGGTATTTTTTGTTGAAGTAGGTTAAAGGAGGTTGAAGTAGGTTAAAGTGGGTTAAAGTTGGTTGAAGTGGGTTAAGGTTGGTATATTTTTTATATTAGTTAAAATAGCCAGGATAAAATTTTGAATGAAGTAAGTTGAAGTTGGTTGAAGTGGATTAAGGTAGGTTGAAGTTGATTGAAATGGGTTGAAGTGAGTTGAAGTTGATATTTTTTATTGAAGTGGGTTAAAGTGGGTTGAAGTTGGTAAATTGAAAAAAGACAAACGAAAAGAACAAGCCCTTAAACATGCATTAACCAACCAAGCTAACCAAGTCCTACTTTTTTTATTCCAACTAATGTTCGAAATAAGACCATCCACGAAAAACTTTCCCCACAACAAACTCCATATTTTGCTTTTTAATTGTTTCCAAAACTTTCCCCATAACAAACCCCATAATTTGCTTTTTAACTTTTGTTTCCAAAACACCAACCATACCCATCTTATACTGAACAAGAAGGCTCCTTACTTCTTTCTGTTTATCCAAATGTTGGGCCCCCTTACATTCCAAATTCAAAACTAATCCATTAGGAAATAAAGGATCAGTGTCTCCAGCATCCTCAGTTTGCAATAGCTGCCTCACAGGTTCAACATCTGCCTCACAGACCTCCAATAAGCAGTAAAATGGGTTAACGGCAGTTACCTCGAGTTGAGGGCCTACTGAAACTCTTACAACGCGAATTCTGGGAGTGACAAAATCATGAAACTATTTAGGCTCACTTTGCTCATTCTCATGTATTTTTTGCTGCGTATGATCTTCATCCTGTTGAACTTACTGAGACACCAAATTATCCTCTCTCACCCTTAGCTGCACCACATTAGTCCTCTTGTTACAATTCTCCTCTGAGTTACTACACAATCAACATTGCTTACACTTGACAGGCTTCCACCCATAGAGAAATAGGTTGAATAATATCAAAACCTTCCTCATTCTCAAAAGTTATCTCATCCTTGAGCAGTTGAGCTCCTGATTTAATTGAACTTACACTAACACACTGAGCATAATTCAAACATTTCCTTTTTTCTGTGTAGTAATCTGTCATATAAGGAACCCCAATCTTACCCACAATCTTGCTCAAGCCTATAGTGCTCCAACATTGGACAATGTAAGCTAGACAATTTCATCCAAATCCACAGTTTGCACCATAGTTGCCGGATTCGCTCCAACCCCCCCCCCACGTACTGCGATCTGGGTCACACGGATCGAAACGCGGTACGTGGGCGTACCGATACGCGCTGAGTTCGCGCACCAGTTCGCCCCACAGAGCTTTCCCATTTGGAGATGAAAAATGAAGAACATACCTGACGACATTCAATAGTTCTTTTTGCAGGTTTTGCCATGAAAAATGTTGACAGAGATGGAGGAAAATGGTGGAGAATGAAGAACATGCCTAAATTCAATAGAGGGAGATAAACTAGCGGCATCAGCAACCCATTTCTTTAACCCAAAGTCCCAAGGTAGAGAAGGGAAGAGGATGAAGTTGCTGGATACCATGTCTTTAATGACTTGGGCGGTTGGGCTGGACCATAGTTACCTGGAACGCAGTACGCTTCGAGTTGCGGGACAAATTCGGGTATGAAATTCGCCACTCAGGAGAGAATCGGTACGTAGAGAATCGGTGTATCATTTTGGTACGTGGTTCACTGTACTGCACAATCCGATTCATCGGTTAAAAATGGTATGCCAATAAAAAATTTAAATAAGATGATAAAGAAATGGTATAGAACTTATCTTTTCTTGAGTACAACCTCCTTGTTCTTCTTGATTGCAACAAGCCAAGATAAATTTCAGATGTCTAACAACTATTACTTCAACATTCAAACCCAAAGAGCAGAGAATAAATTCTTAAACATTCTAACAGACAATAGAAATTATAACGTCTTACAACCACTAGATAACAAGATAAAATAGATATAAAATACAAACTAAAAGGCTTGATCTTCAACTTTTCCAACGCTCACAATTTTGCGCTGTTGCTGCCTTCTTCATTATCTATGCTCCACATCAATTCTTGCATTCTTGTAATAGATTCTTCCATCGTTGAACTCTCTGGATCAATATCCCAATATTTATAAGGCCCGAATGTGTAGCTCTTGCTGAAACGTGACAATAGGCGAATGTTGGAATGGATGAAAACCAACTTGTCGGCTCTAGCATTATTGAGTCGATTTCTTTTCACATTATGAATGTAAGAGTATGTACTCCAATTCCGTTCAACTGAGGAGCTACTCACAGGTTGGGACAAAACTTTCTTTGCGACTTCAGCTAGCTCCGGTGTTTCAGAGCCATAAGTAGACCACCAATCAATAGGATCCATGTGGACTGCATCTTCTTGACGAGCTAGCTTAGCAAAAAGCCCCCTTTTCCTTTGATGAAACACAGCATATTGCTCCCTTAAGAGCTTCTCCTCCTCTTTGCTTTCAGTTATTTTACGGAAAGCCTCCAAGACACCTAACATTACCTCACTATCCAAATTTGAAGGCTTTCTTTCAACAACCCCGGCAGCTGGAATTTTCAAAAAATTAGCATCATAAAATCTCGGATTCAAAGCAAAACCTAGACAATGAATAGGAATATTCATCTTTTCCTATCTACCCAGGACAATCTGCTCCATTATTGGGTAGTCATCTTTGTGTACGTTGTCTTTCATAATCTCTTTTAGTTCTCCTAACATATTGTCTATCCTTTCATACACTTCAACAATTTTTGGTCCCTCTCCATCACAAAATTTTGTCAATAGAAATAGAGGCTTTGTGATCCGCATAATATTTTCAACATCATCCCAGAATTCATCATTCTTTATTGTGTCAGCAACCTTAGCTCCTATAGAAGCATCTGCATTTTTCACCAAATCCTTCCACTTTGATAAGCAAATAGTGGTGACAAGTTGTTCTCTGCAATCGAGCAAATGCCTCAATAAAGTGTAATGGGATGCAAATCTGGTCTTTGCAACCGTTAGAAGTTCCAACTTCGGATGTTCTCTGAATGTGGCAAAAATGTGACTGTGATTGATGTAGTATTTCACAATATTTTTCCCATCCTTGTATCTATCTCTTAACCATGGAAATGCTTTGGCAAAATCTTTGAAAATAAGATTCAAAGTATGACAAACACAATGTGACCAAAAAATGTGCTTGTGTACCTTTTCTATTTCCTTTCCAGCGACTTAAGAATTTTTTGCATTATTCGTCACAATTTGCAAAACATTTGATGGCCCAATATCCTCAATAGCTTTCAACAAGTAATCTAAAATTGTTTTCCTAGTCTTTTTAATTCCAGAAAAATCATCAGCATACATAAACATGGCACCTCGACTATTGACCACTAAAACATTGATTAGAGGATTGTGCTTAGTATTAGACCACCCATCTGACACTATTGAAACCCCTTGAGTATACCAAGTTTCTTGAATAGGAATCAAGTCTCTTTCAAGATTTCTTTTGCATTCATCTAGCAAAGAATTTCTTGCTTTTTCATATGAGGGAGGTTTGTAACCTTTAGGTGCTTTATTCACGGCCATCAACATGTCAACAAATTTAGGATTTCTTAGAGCATTAAAAGGAACCCCAGCTGAGCATAATCCCCTTATAACTTTCAAATCCACTGTTTCCCTTTTCATTAACCCAAAAGCTTCATGTAAAGGTCTAGATGGAGTAGGGCTATGTTTTTTCATAAGAGCATAATTCTTCAGAGATAATGAGATACCTTCTTTCTCAGCATGTAGGACTTTTGCTCTGATTCTGTCATGTGGAGCCCAATCTCGCATTAATTCTTCGCACCTTTGAATGCCAGCCTTTTTCCCATCTGGAGCACCAAAAAAATGATAATGAATTCTCGTATATGAGCTTTTGAATGAGGCTTTGCAGTACTTGCACATCCACTGTTTTGAACCCCCTGCATTGTTGCTTTTATAATCTCCAATCACAACAACTTCTTGCAAGAGAGGCTTCATATTACACTCACTGACCTTAGGCTTGTTGCCAAGAGTTTGTTGAGTGTCATGTTTATCATCTTCTCTGTCAATTGGATCTTCTGAATCACTGATTTCTTGAGCATCAGTAACCTGAAATTCTTGCTCTTCACTTGCCTCTGCCTCTGCTCTTTTTCTTTTACTTTTACCAAACACCATTTTTGCCAATTGTCTACAAAGAAAAGGATGAAATTTTATGAACTCACTAGTGGACGATGAAAATTGAAACCAGAAATGTGACCACAAAAAAAGGGGTATTTATGAACTCACCAATGGAGGTTAAAACTTAGAGATGAAATCCACTTGAGTGGCTTTACCGCTTGGATTGAGATGTTGTGAAATTGTTATGGAATAATTTTTCCATAGAATCTGAATTGAGGAGATAAAGATTTATTGGTGTTATATGTCTCTGCCTTCTGCTCTTTAAATTGAAGGCAGAATTGTGGAAGCCATAAAAGAAGGGAAGCTTGAAGGTCATTGAGCTCTGGGAGTTTGCACAGAGACGAAAAGGGGAGGCAAAGCTGAGAGGGAAAGCTAAGAAATCCATCTGCAATAGATTGATGTTGATGATGTGATGGCATTTAATGCATAAATCTTCCAAGCTCCTACGTTGAGCACTGGGAGTTTCTAGGCTTCTAACTCTTTTTTTCCTTGCTAAAGCACATGAGATTAGTTTGTTTATTTGTTATTAAGCTAATTCTTTAATGGTAGATGTACCAGATACCTATAATAAATTATGGTATATACACTAGATATTATTTAGAGTATGTTACGAAATTAGTTTGTTATTAAGCTAATTATTAAGCATTTGACATTAGTTTGTTATATTATGTTATATGTACTAGTCTCTAAGTATTTACATTAAATCAAGTTATATGTACTAGATACTTATAATAAATTATATAATGTTATTAAGCTAATTCTTTGATGCTAGATGTATATGTTATATTACGATTATATAGTTAGCATATATCAATATTATTATGATTCTATCATACCGGTGTTATGTTACAATAATTATAGTATATTTCGAAATATCAACCATAGTTGATAATCCAAAGCTTGTGATCGCTATTCAATAGTCGGATATCTATTGAATTGAATTTGAGATTGATTTGTTTGTTATTGGATCATACTTGCATCATATCTAAGTTATATTACAATTATTATGTACTAGTACGTATCAATCATTACATGTTAGCAACTAGATTGTATTATGCCAAGTTACAAAAGGATCAATATTGATTTGTTTGCTATTAGACTGTGGTTAGAGTCATGCCAATGAATATTGCTATTATATTATGTTAGCAAACATCAATCGTTGTCGATTATACAAAGATTTGTAAGAAGCTACTTAATAATAAGTTGTGGATTAAACCGTATTTTAGATTGATTTTTTTGTTATTGGATCATATTTGAATTTGCAATCTACCAATGTTACGTTAGATTGAGTTATATGAACCTCAATATCGAATTGTGTTTTATACATAGACCAAGCTATATAAACGTCGATATTGAATTGTGTTTAATTCTTACACTAAGTTATATAAACGTTAATATTGAATTGTGTTTACGTGCATTAGTATTTTACTTTTTGAATTTCCTATCTTTTTAATCTTCATAGATTTATTACGCTACTTAACATATATATATATATATATATATATATATATATATATGTATATATACATATACATATATATATATATATATATGTGTGTGTGTATGTGTGTGTGTGTGTGTGTGTGTGCGCCATATGTAATATGTAATCTATATATATATATGTATATATATATAGATATATATATATATATATATATATATATATATAGATATAGATATATATACATATATAATATATATATATATATATATAATATATATATATATCGAATTGTGTTTTATACATAGACCAAGCCTATATAAACGTCAATATTGAATTGTGTTTAATTCTTACACTAAGTTATATAAACCTCAATATTGATTTGTGTTTATGTGCATTAGTATTTTACTTTTTGAATTTCCTATGTTTTTAATCTTCATAGATTTATTAAGCTACTTAAATATATATATATATATATATATATATATATATATATATATATATATATATATATATATATATATATATATATATATATATATATATATATATATATATATATATATATATATATATATATATATATATCTTACATATACATATTATACACACACACATATTACATATATATATATATATATATATATATATATATATATATATATATATATATATATATAATATATATATATACACACACACATATATATATATTATATTAATACATATTTTATATATATATATATATATATATATATATATATATATATATATTATATATTATATATATAAGTATTACATATTATACATACACACACACATATATATATGTATAAGGTTTCTGTAAAAATGATTGCTCCCGTCTTTTGTTATGGCTATGTTTATATTCATTTTTCTATGTAAAAATTGCAAGAAAGTTATGTACCATCACAACATAAAAGTAAATTTGCAGAAACGGTGCGAGTTTACTGTGTCTGTGTATTTATTAGGTAAATCAAAATTAATCATGACGAATCTTAGGATTTACAATTCTTATCTTATCATGGTATATATGTATATGTTTTTTGGTACTGGAATTGCCTTATAAGTTGCTAATAAATGATGAGTTTTTTTTTCTATTTGTACAAAATTACTATTGAATTAGTTAGATCACATCAATAAGAAGATAATACGGAAGATTTTTTATTTTATGTGATTATTTTTAAAAATAAGTTTACTTATGCAACATTTTTATAAATTTTAAATAGATATTCACATGGAATTTGTGAATAATATGTTCAAATTTTGAAATTTGTAACGAGACAATGCGATGCAGGGGTTCTAAACTTAGTGTTACTTTATTTATCACTGGGCATAAAATTTTTTGTCCCAAAAATAATAACCTTTAAAAAAAAAAAGATCACTCAAGTCTTGTAGTCCTAAAATAAAAAAAAATTGATTACAACTTTTGAATTGCCAATGTTATAAGTTCCAAGAACAATCTTGAACCTAACGTTATTTATTATTAAGCCAGGAATGTTCTCAATATTTAAGAGAATATTGTTACCGAAAAAACAAAAGGCAAAAAGAAGAAAACTTGAGTTGTCAACCAAAATCAATAGCACTTGAGCTGTCCACCACTCAAATGAAAAGTAATTAAGACAATGAAGAGAGAGAAAAAGAATTGTTTGCTGTCTCTTTGTCTTCTTCTCCCATCCAAATATATCTTCGGGAAAAAGAAGAACAAGTCTCCACTCCAGCAACTTACATCCTCTTCCAGCACTCCAGAGTCCAGCCCATAATTGCCGGATTCGCTCCACCCCCCCACGTACTGCGATCTGGGTCGCACGGATCGAAATATTGTACGTGGGCGCACTGATACGCACTAAGTCCCGCACCAGTTCGCCCCACAGAGCGTTCCCATTTGGAGATGAAAAATGAAGAACATACCTGACGACATTCAATAGTTCTTTTTGCAAGTTTTGCCATGAAAAAATGTTGACAGAGATGGAGGAAAATGGTGGAGAATGAAGAACATGCCTAAATTCAATGGAGGGAGATGAACCAGCGGCATCAGCACCCCATTTCTTTAACCCAAAATCTCGAGGCAGAGAAGGGAAGAGGATGAAGTTGCTGGATACCATGTATTTAATGACTTGGGCGGTTAGGCTAGACTCTGGAGTGCTGGAGGAGGATGTAAGTTGCTGGAGTGGAGACTTGTTCTCCTTTTTCCCAAAGACAGATTTGGGTAGGAGAAGAAGACAAAGAGACAGCAGACAACTCTTTTTCTCTCTCTTCATTGTCTTAATTACTTTTCATTTGAGTGGTGGACAGCTCAAGTGCTATTGATTTTGTTTGATAGCTCAAGTTTTCTTCTTTTTGCCTTTTGCCTTTTGTTTTTTTGGTAACAATCTTCTTTTAAATATTGAGAACATTCCTGGCTTAATAATAAATAACGTTAGGTTCAAGATTGTTTTTGGAACTTATAACATTGGCAATTCAAAAGTTGTAATTAATTTTTTTTTATTTTTGGACTATAAGACTTGAGTGATCTTTTTTTTTAAAGGTTATTATATGCCGAGTGGTAAATAAAGTAACACTAAGTTTAGAACCCCAGCATTGCACGGTCTCGTTACAAATTTCAATTTTTGAACATATTATTCACAAATTCCATGTGAATATCTATTTAAAATTTATAAAAATGCTGCACAAGTAAACTTATTTTTAAAAATAATCACATAAAATAAAAAATCTTCAGTATTATCTTCTTATTGATATGGTCTAGCTAATTCAATAGTAATTTTGTAAAAATAGAAAAAAAAACTCATCGTTTATTAGCAACTTATAAGGCAATTCCAGTACCAAAAAATATATACATATATATGATGATAAGATAAGAAATATAAATCCTAAGGTTCATCATGATTAATTTTGATTTACTTAATAAATACAAAGACACAGTAAACTCGCACCGTTTCTCTAAATTTATTTTTATGTTGTGATAGTACATAACTTTCTTGCAATTTTTGCATAGGAAAATGAATATAAACATAGCAATAACAAAAGACGGGAGCAATCATTTTTACGGAAACCTTATATATATATATATATATGTGTGTGTGTAATATGTAATGCTTATATATATAATATACATGTATAATATGTAATATATATATATATATATATATATATGTGTGTGTGTGTGTGTGTGTGTGTGTGTATATGTTACATATTTATATATATATATATATATATATATATATATTATATATATATATATATATATATATATATATATGTAATATGTGTGTGTGTGTGCGTAATATAATATGTAATATATATAGATATAATATATATATATATATATATATATATATATATATATATATAGTATAGTTAGGTAGCTTAATAAATCTATGAAGATTAAAAAGATAGGAAATTCAAAAAGTAAAATACTAATGCACGTAGACACAAATCAATATTGAGGTTTATATAACTTAGTGTAAGAATTAAACACAATTCAATATCGACATTTATATAGCTTGGTCTATGTATAAACACAATTCGATATATATATATATATTACATATTACATATTTCACACACACAGATATATATATATATATATTATATATATATATATATATATATATATATATATATATATATATATATATATATATATATATATAATATATATATATGTTAAGTAGCTTAATAAATCTATGAAGATTAAAAAGATAGGAAATTCAAAAAGTAAAATACTAATGCACGTAAACACAATTCAATATTGAGGTGTATATAACGTAGTGCAAGAATTAAGCACAATTCAATATCGACGTTTATATAGCTTGGTCTATGTATAAAACACAATTCGATATTGAGGTTCATATAACTCAATCTAACATAACATTGGTAGATTGCAAACTCGAATAAGATCCAATAACAAACAAATCAATCTAAAATATTGTTTAATCGACAACTTATTATTGAGTAGCTTCTTACAAATCTTTGTATAATCGACTACGATTGATGTTTGCTAACATAATATAATAGCAATATTCATTGGCAAGACTCTAACCACAGTCTAATAGCAAACAAATCAATGTTGATCCTTTTGTAACTTGGCATCATACAATCTAGTTGCTAATATATAATGATTGATACGTACTAGTACATAATAATTGTAATATAACTTAGATATGATGCAAGTATGATCCAATAACAAACAAATCAATCTCAAATTCAATTCAATAGACATCCGACTATTGAATAGCGATCACAAGCTTTGTATTATCAACTATGGTTGATATTTCGAAACATACTAAAATTATTGTAACATAACACCGGTATGATAGAATCATAATAATATTGATAAACGCTAACTATAGAATCGTAATATAACATATACATCTAGCATCAAAGAATTAGCTTAATAACATTATATAATTTATTATAAGTATCTAGTACATATAACTTGATTTAATGTAAATATTTAGAGACTAGTACATATAACATAATATAACAAACTAATGTCAAATGCTTAATAATTAGCTTAATAACAAACTAATTTCGTAACATACGCTAAATAATATCTAGTGTATATAACATAATTTATCATAAGTATCTAGTACATCTACCATTAAAGAATTAGCTTAATAACAAATAAACAAACTAATGTCACGTGCTTTAGCAAGGAAAAAAAGAGCTAGAAGCCTAGAAACTCCCAGTGCTCAATGTAGGAGCTTGGAAGATTTATGCATTAAATGCCATCACGTCATCTATATCAATCTACTGCAGATGGCTTTCTCAGCTTTTCCTCTCAGCTTTGCCTCCCCTTTTCATCTCTGTGCAAACTCGCAGATCTCAATGACCTTCAAGCTTCCCTTCTTTTATGGCTTCCACAATTCTGCCTTCAATTTAAAGAGCAGAAGGCAGAGACATATAACACCAATAAATCTTTTTCTCTTCAATTCAGATTCTATGAAAAAATTATTCCATAACAATTTCACAACATCTCAATTCAAGCGGTCAAGCCACTCAAGTGGATTTCATCTCCAAGTTTCAACCTCCATTGGTGAGTTCATAAATACCCCTTTTTTGGTGGTCACATTTCTGGTTTCAATTTTCATCCTCTACTGGTGAGTTCATAAAATTTCATCCTTTTTTTTTGTAGACAATTGGCAACAATGGTGTTTGGTAAAAGTAAAAGAAAAAGAGCAGAGGCAGAGGCGAGTGAAAAGTAAGAATTTCAGGTTATTGATGCTCAAGAAATCAATGATTCAGAAGATCCAATGGACAGAGAAGATGATAAACATGACACTCAACAAACTCCTAGCAATAAGCCTAAGGTCCGTGAGTGTAATATGAAGCCTCTCTTGTAAGAAGTTGTTGTGACTAGAGATTATAAAAGCAACAATGCAGGGGCTTCAAAATAGTGGAGGTGCAAGCACTCCAAAGCCTCATTCAAAAGCTCATACATGAGGATTCATTATCATTTTTTTGGAGCTCCGGATGGGAAAAAGGTTGGCATTCAAAGGTGCAAAGAATTAATAAGAGATCGGGCTCTGCATGACAGAATCAGAGCAAAAGTCCTACATGCTGAGAAAGAAGGTATCTCATTATCTCTGAAGAATTCTACTCTTATGGGAAAAAAAATAGCGTTACTCTATCTAGACCTTTACATGAAGCTTTTGGGTTAATGGAAAGGGAAACAGTGGATTTGAAAGTTATAAGGGGATTTTGCTCAGCTGGGATTCCTTTTAATGCTCTAAGAAATCTTGAATTTGTTGACATGCTGATGGCGATGAATAAAGCACCTAAAGGTTACAAACCTCCCTCATATGAAAAAGCAAGAGCTTCTTTGCTAGATGAATGTAAAAGAAATCTTCAAGACTTGATTCCCATTCGAGAAACTTGGTATGCTCAAGGGGTTTCAATAGTGTCAGATGGGTGGTCTAATACTAAGCACAATCCTCTAATCAATGTTTTAGCGGTCAATAGTCGAGGTGCCATGTTTATGTATGCTGATGATTTTTCTGGAATTAAAAGACTGGGAAAACAATTTTAGATTACTTGTTGAAAGCTATTGAGGATATTGGGCTATCAAATGTTTTACAAATTGTGACGGATAATGCAAAAAATTGTCAAGTCGCTGGAAAGGAAATAGAAAAGGTACACAAGCACATTTTTTGGTCACCTTGTGTTTGTCATATTTTGAATCTTATTTTCAAAGATTTTGCCAAAGCATTTCCATGGTTGAGAGATAGATACAAAGATGGGAAAAATATTGTGAAATACTACATCAATCACAGTCACATTTTGGCCACATTCAGAGAACATTCGAAGTTGGAGCTTCTAAAGGTTGCAAAGACCAGATTTGCATCCCAATACACTTTATTGAGGCGTTTGCTTGATTGCAGAGAACAACTTGTCACCACTGTTTCCTTATCAAAGTGGAAGGACTTGGTGAAAAATGCAGACGCTTCCACAGGAGCTGAGGTTGCTGACACAATGAAGAATGATGAATTCTGGGATGATGTTGAAAATATTGTGCGGATCACAAAGCCTCTATTTTTATTGATAAAATTCTGTGATGGAGAGGGACCAAAAATGGTTGAAGTGTATGAAAGGATGGACAATATGTTAGGAGAACTAAAAGAGATTATGAAAGACAATGTACACAAAGATGACTACCTAATAGTGAAGCAAATTGTGCTGGATAGATGGGAAACGATGAATATTCCTATTCATTGTCTAGGTTTTGCTTTGAATCCGAGATTTTATGATGCTAATTTTTTGAAAATTCTAGCTCCCGGGGGTGTTGAAAGGAAGCCTCCAAATTTGGATAGTGAGGAAATGTCAGGTGTCTTGGAGGCTTTTCGTAAAATAACTGAAAGCAAAGAGGAGGAGAAGCTCTTAAGGGGGCAATATGTTGTGTTTCATCAAAGGAAAAGGGGGCTTTTTGCTAAGCTAGCTTGTCAAGAAGATGCAGTCCACATGTTCCTATTGATTGGTGGTCTACTTATGGCTCTGAAACACCGGAGCTAGCTGAAGTCGCAAAGAAAGTTTTGTCCCAACCTGTGAGTAGCTCCTCAGCTGAACGGAATTGGAGTACATACTCTTACATTCATAATGTGAAAAGAAATCGACTCAATAATGCTAGAGCTGACAAGTTGGTTTTCATCCATTCCAACATTCGTCTATTGTCACGTTTCAGCAAGAGCTACACATCCGGGCGTTATAAATATTGGGATATTGATCGAGAGAGTTCAACGATGGAAGAATCTATTACAAGAATGCAAGAATTGATGTGGAGCATAGATAATGAAGAAGGCAGCAATAGCGCAAAGTTGTGAGCATTGGAAAAGTTGAAGATCAAGCCTTTGGATTTTCAAATTTTAGTTTGTATTTTATATCTATTTTATCTTGTTATCTAGTGGTTGTAAGATGTTATGTTTCTATTGTCTGTTAGAATGTTTAAGTATTTATTCTCTGCTCTTTGGGTTTGAATGTTGAAGTAATAGTTGTAAGACATTCTGAAATTTATCTTGGCTTGTTGCAATCAAGAAGAACAAGGAGGTTCTACTCAAGAAAAGATAAGTTCTGCACCATTTCTTTATCATCTTATTTAAATTTTTTATTGGCATACCATTTTTAACCGACGAATCGGATTGTGCAGTACAGTGAACCACGTACCAAAATGATACACCGATTCTCTCCTGAGTGGCGAATTTCGTACCCGAATTTATCCCACGACTCGAAGCGTACTGCGTTCCAGGTAACTATGGTCCAGCCCAACCGCCCAAGTCATTAAAGACATGGTATCCAGCAACTTCATCCTCTTCCCTTCTCTACCTCGGGACTTTGGGTTAAAGAAATGGGTTGCTGATGCCGCTAGTTTATCTCCCTCCATTGAATTTAGGCATGTTCTTCATTCTCCACCATTTTCCTCCATCTCTGTTAACATTTTTCATGGCAAAACCTGCAAAAAGAACTATTGAATGTCGTCAGGTATGTTCTTTATTTTTCATCTCCAAATGGGAGGCGAACTGGTGCGCGACTCAGTGCGTATCAGTGCGCCCACGTACCGTGTTTCGATTCGTGCGACCCAGATCGCAGTACGTGGGGGTGTGTTGGAGCGAATCCGGCAACTATGGTGCAAACTGTGGATTTGGATGAAATTGTCTAGCTTACATTGTCCAATGTTGGAGCACTATAGGCCTGAGCAAGATTGTGGGTAAGATTAGGGTTCCTTAGATGACAGATTACTGCACAGAAAAAAGGAAATGTCTGAATTATGCTCAGTGTGTTAGTGTAAGTTCAATTAAATCAGGAGCTCAACTGCTTAAGAATGAGATAACTTTTGAGAATGAGGAAGGTTTTGATATTATTCAACCTATTTCTCTATGGGTGGAAGCCTGTCAAGTGTAAGCAATATTGATTGTGTAGTAACTCAGAGGAGAATTGTAACAAGAGGACTAATGTGGTGCAGCTAAGGGTGAGAGAGGATAATTTGGTGTCTCAGTAAGTTCAGCAGGACGAAGATCATACGCAGCAAAAAATACATGAGAATGAGCAAAGTGAGCCTAAACAGTTTCATGATTTTGTCACTCCCAGAATTCGCGTTGTAAGAGTTTCAGTAGGCCCTCAACTCGAAATAACTGCCGTTAACCCATTTTACTGCTTATTGGAGGTCTGTGAGGCAGATATTGAACCTGTGCGGCAGTTATTGCAAACTGAGGATGCTGGAGACACTGATCCTTTATTTCCTAATGGATTAGTTTTGAATTTGGAATGTAAGGGGGCCCAACATTTGGATAAACAGAAAGAAGTAAGGAGCCTTCTTGTTCAGTATAAGATGGGTATGGTTGGTGTTTTGGAAACAAAAGTTAAAAAGCAAATTATGGGGTTTGTTATGGGGAAAGTTTTGGAAACAATTAAAAAGCAAAATATGGAGTTTGTTGTGGGGAAAGTTTTTTGTGGATGGTCTTATTTCTAACATTAGTTGGAATAAAAAAAGTAGGACTTGGTTAGCTTGGTTGGTTAATGCATGTTTAAGGGCTTGTTCTTTTCGTTTGTTTTTTTTCAATTTACCAACTTCAACCCACTTTAACCCACTTCAATAAAAAATATCAACTTTAACTCACTTCAACTCATTTCAATCAACTTCAACATACCTCAATCCACTTCAACGCATTTTCCCCACGCCCTATGAAAAACCCCTCTACAACCGTAAAAGGAGGATTAACACGCAAACTAAAAGCAATCACTGAAAATTTTCCAATGATCAACTTCCTCCTGTGTATCAGCAAGATCAATTTTAGGTTTCGCATTTGAATTAATAAACATTGGAGTTTCACCCACCTGATTTGCCATGAGCCGATCCGTCCAAATAGCTGTTGGATTTCGCATCTCAACTCTTTCTGACACAATCTCAGTGCTCTATTTCTTTTCATTCCTTAATTCCCCATTTCGATTTACAGTCACTGAACATTCAGTTTCAAAAACCTACTCAGTTCGTCGACTGTCAAAGACATTGTTGCATTCCTACACATGCCTCTATGCAAAAGATGTGCTTCAGATTGAAGCCAATTGAGTTACAATGCCTGACGGGCGCTGTTTGTAGGTGGCTTCCTTACTCTCGTCCCCTTCGCCATAGTAGGTTCATGCTAGCACAAAGGAAGCTATCGTGCAACAAGAGCGAGAAGCACAGCAACAATTCTAGACCACCAGTTTTGTACTAAATTTTGACTGTAATTTATTCTCATTCATCACCCCCCCCCCCCAAAAAAAAAAAAAACAAATGGAAGCCATAAGAAAAGGATTACCGGAACATGAAGTAATTATAAACATGAATTTTCATTCCTATGTAGGCACTAAACTTCTATAAACGGATCTCTGCCCCGCACCCAAAAAAACAAACCTTCTGTAAATGGATAACTTCATCCATTTCAAATGTGCATCCCATGTCTATCCAATCAAGGTATGCATGGGAAGGAAGGAATCTCTTTGAATTCGAGGAATGGGTGCAGATACTTGGAATACAAAACAGGGGCAAAACTCAAAGATGAATAGGGTCTATATGTGAAAGCAAATTTCCCTACTCCCTTAAAAT
Source organism: Carnegiea gigantea (assembly GCA_029747015.1). Taxonomy (NCBI): domain Eukaryota; kingdom Viridiplantae; phylum Streptophyta; class Magnoliopsida; order Caryophyllales; family Cactaceae; genus Carnegiea; species Carnegiea gigantea. The sequence goes on along the minus strand of JAKOGI010000397.1, from coordinate 521,916 downwards.
CCAAAGCATATAAGAAAGGAGGTGCAAAACACCCTCAACTTGAACCTCCAAACATTGAGCTGTTCAGGAACTTGAGTAAATCAGGGTGTCACAGTTGAAAATGTGTTGTGGAAAAGTATCCTAATAGCGATATATAAGTTGCTTGTAGGCCTCCTTGTTCTGTGAGTAGTAATCTACTTCAGCCTGCAAAATGAAAATATCAGACTCATCAGGTCATCACATCTACATAATATGCCATCTGCAATTAGCAAGGATGAAGGAATAATACATCTTCATATTATGCCATCTGAAAAGTACCAAGAATGAAGGTATGAAGACGTGTACGATTATAACATCTAGGGCCACCACTTAAACCTTTTTCTGTCCCCGGGGGGGGGGGGGGGATGTATCATAGAGCCCAGGATGCATTCCCAAGTATCAGACTAACCAAATTTTGACTTTACGCATGTTTTTGTTCTAAAAGGACGCATCTAATGTCCACAACCAGGATGAGTAATAGAATTTTTAGCACATAGACTTGGGGAATGAGGGGTCCATCTGATGCGATTTCAAGGTAAGCATCAGCATTAACATAACAATGATAGTTATACTTGAAAATATTACAAACTATAACAATGCTAGTTATGCTTGAAAATATTACAAACTGACTGAACAATGTCTACAGAAGAGGCCTAAATTCCGGACTTGCAAGGATTCAATCCCTAAAACCAGGAAATGGAAAGTACTGTGCTGATGTTATGTACGAATATGAATCTAATTCCTTGTAGCAAGGACCAACACATAGTGTCTCATATGAGCGTGTTTAAGTTCTCTCTCAGCGATCTCACGCTCAAGTTCTCTCTCAGCGATCTCTTGTAAACCCTCACTTCTATGTTTGGGGCCATCAAAGTTCAGTATACATAAGCATCCAATTGTCATGTTAACTTGTCAGCTTTGTCATTTATCTTACAGGTCCTGGCATTGACAATTTATATGCTAGCTAGGCATTTATTGGACACAGAGTACTGCAAAAGAAGACACCTGACAAACTATCAGACAATGATTATAAAGAGCGTGAAAATTTTCTTTATTCCTCTTTTAGTGCTCATTTACGACACAGTTTAACAGAAACTTTGCAAGCATCAAGGACATTGAATTGGATCTAAACTTACCTTTCTAACTCCTTTTACGGCTGTCAACAACTTCTGCCCCAGGAACTCATTAAAAATGTTGTCTATGCGAAGTGCTTCCAAAGATTCAGAAAGCGATTGTGGGAGTCTCTGAAGCTCGTCCTCAAGACTAGAAGGGTTTGCTTCTGTACGGCAGTTGATAATACCACATAAATTTCAGTTATATTAGATCAAACAGCAGGTAAGATTTTAACACTGGTTACACTAGAGTTCAAGCATGCAACAAATGAAGCTGACAATGTCTTCTTGAAGATCAACATCCTAACTGTTAACAAACAAATAAACAATATGCAACTCTTCTCATCGTTTCTCTATTTTACGACTGCATTAATTTGTATTTGGAGATTGTGTGCCTTGCTTTTGTAGACGTACAAGTAATTAATCAACAGAAAAATTTTTATACCATGATTTATGAAGACATGCAGACAACATAACCAAATGTTGCACGGTGGTGGAAAAATAATTCTCGGAAACAAGATGTAATTGCTCTGATTGCCACAGCACCCCTCTCCTAACCTAGAGGTTAGGTGTTTGTCTCATATAGCAATACCTCTTGGTTGCAAAGAACCACCCCCCCCCCGGCAGGGGGGAAAAAAGCCTAACCCCTACCTTGGAGCTTGGACTTAACATAAGGTTGGGTTAAGAGGCCATCCATATCCCCTTCCCACCCCAGAAGATCAGATTGAACATGGACGGTAAACTTAGCAACAATGGTTCTAGAAGAGCATACCTGTCTTTTAAAAAAAAAAAAAAGTCAAAAACTTCCCAAGACAGATTTTGACTTACCAACGGGCTGCGGCAGGCTAAGGTGTCGGCGTAGGCCATCGATCCCTGCAGCAATTATAGAAGCCAGACCCAAGTGAGGATTGGCACATCCATCAAATGATTTGATCTCAAAGTTGCTCACAAGACCATCAGCAATTCCAGGCGGGCAGGCAGTTCTGAGAGGAGCTTCTCTGTTCTCTTTTCCCCAGCATTGATATGCTCCGCTCCATGTATCCGGCTGTATACGATCATAACTGTACAGAGAATCACAGAAAGATTCATGTTAGGCCTTCTCGACTAAATGCTCCTCAGGTCATATTATTTCAGAGACCAGTACAAGTTTTCTGCCGGAGCCAGCATAAAGTGCTAATAGTAGCATAGTTTACCATGCTGCTGATGGTAAAAAAGTTAAAATGAAATCTTCATTGCTCCAAATTTATCCACATTCAAGATTCATTTCAATCTTGGATTTATGTTCATCCAGGCTTTTCAGATTTATCCAGATTTTACGTGTTAAGGAAATGAAATCTTCATTACTCCAAATTAATTCAGATTTTGAATGGTAGATATCCTCAAATTTCAAGCAAAATGAAGAGATAGAGAATGAGAGTTTCAAAGTAAGAGAGCATGTCATAAGGCTCCCAAAAGTCTTTGTTATTATATTAACTACCAACTGTTGTTAAATGCTCCAGTTCACTCATCCAACTAAAAGAACTCAGAGGGCAATTGAAAAGAGTTGGTTCAGACATCAACATGCAGGAAGAAGTCACCCAGTTCGCTGCCAGAAACAGCTGTTTATTTAAAAAGTAAGATAATAATGTTACCTATTTGGATTTGGAGCTGTAAATGCTAGAATAGCAGGAAGATGAAACAATACTCCGGCCATGAACTCTTCACCAATCTTAGACATGCCATGGGTGGATCCAGCAGCACCCATGAAAACATTATCACCATTCTTCCACAAACTCAAATGTACATGTGATCCAGATCCAATGTCGTCTAAAGTATACCTAGAAAATAACGGTCATCAGATTTGATTACAAGATACAGCAGATAAAATCAGTAAGTATATCCACTAAGAGAGAAACAAATCCATAAAATCCAAACAATAATTATTGGAGTTAACTGTTAAAGTGAAGCAAAAGCAAAGATACTTGGACTCGGCAATACATCAATCTTTCATTTGCCTGAATAATCATAAACTAGATACCCATTTTTTTAAAAACCAGGTAAATAACAGGGAAAAACTCCAAGCAGCCATGCATATGAACCTCGGTAATAGCAAAAAGTTCTGATACGACATTAAATGAGTTGACATGTTTCTGGTAAGTGAAAGTAAAAACTATTCCACGAGAACCGAGAAACAAGACAAGGCCTATAGCCCGAATATGGTGATATCCAGTCGGGTGATCAGATATAAATGTAACTGTTGTATACGCTATCAAACTGCTCCAATTTAAACGTTAAGAAACCTTAACGATCAATGGTGCTCACTTCGGGGCAAAAGTTGCCAACAATCCATGTTTCCTCGCCACACCCCTGATTACTTCACAGGTGAAAACCATGTTGTCAGCTGCATAAGTACAAACAGTATGGCTCAATGCCAATTCAAACTGGCCCTTGCCTGCTTCAGCATGCACCTATAACAATTTATGTACACATAAGATGGAAATGTCGCAGGCAACAATGAAAATATGACAGCTGAGAGAAACAAGTAAGAACAAAGTGGCAGGAGATTCAGGAATGCACTGGAGTTCAACAACAGAACGGAAAATTATGAAGCATGACAACACCGTAATGCAAATAGCTAACTGATGCCAGAACTGCACCAACAAAGTTGAATAGTTTATATTAACGTACAGAAATGTTACGACTACTCATCTCATTTCCATAAACTCCATCCTCAGCGCTCTGCTTCATATTAATCCATGTTAGCAACTTTTATAGAGTAGAAGGGCTTATGGCTTGAAGCCACTGAACGTGGAGCAGTGGTAGAGGCATTCAGCAATATTACAAAAAAATGTCCAACGCTATGTTATTATGCGCGAGTCATTAACCTTTTAGCACCTTGGGCCTTGGGGTTGCATTCATTCCCGACCCTTTCAACTTAATTTTTAGTACCCTGAAGTTAACAAGTTCGAAAATTAAGTAATAACTCTTGGACAAGCTCTGATCAGAGCAAGAGAAATGTGGATTTACCCTTATTTGTATCTCTGTTTGCTTAGTTGCAACAAACCCAGACCTTAATCTAACCAAACTCCCACCCTCTTACAGCAGGTTGGTGCTATTTTGCCTCTTACCATCTGATGCCATTCTATTCCATTCACCAAAGTGGTTGCCAAAAACCAACAACCCCAGATTTGAGGTCACAAACCTTTGATAATCACAAATTTGGCCTTCCCAGCACAACATCCTATGCTTCTTTTCTCTCTCCTAACCTTCCTTTCCCTTTCTTTTCACTGGCAGAGGCATCACTTACAAGAGAAGTCCCTTCTCATATAGACACACATTATCAAACGGAGAAGATTACTTTGCTATAATTATGGTTTGTTACACAAGATCACGTGTTTGTTTACACTCAAGTCTCATACATGTCAATCAACCACACAAAAGTTACTCAAAAAAATTATAATTTTACCACTCCCTACAAACTCTTGTGTGTTATCGTAAAGGGTATAAAACTTGTGCAACTAATAACCTGACAGGTCAATTTTTTCTCCTTTCACTGGGCTTGCTGAAGCCATGAGTAGAATACATTCTAGTCATGCCATTCATGCATCTCTGCGTCTCACTAGCCATCACAATCATTCATGGATTCATTACTAACAAAGAGGAATGAGAAGATCAGATAAAAATATAGATGGGTAATTGGCCCTTTCTTCAACTTCCTACTGCTTTCATTAAACAACCTAGGGTTGTCAAAAGTTGACACGACACGATTTTCGACCCGAACCGAACACGAAATTAAGTGCGTTTGGACAAAGATTTTCAACCCGTTTAACTAAATGGGTTGACACATTTAACCCGTTTAATTAATTGGGTTATGTTCAAGTTGATAATTTTGACACGGAAAAAATACCTATTTAACCTGTTTAATTAAATGGGTTAAATAGGTCGACTTATTTATCCAATCACCGTTTATGTTTTGGGGGAAAATTGTCAAAAAGTAGGGTTAAAAAAGTCGATCTGTGTTTGGGGTCGTGGTTCTAGCAGACTATGAATAATGGTTGCATTGTAATGACATATTGAACTTAAAACAATGGTTTTTAATGTTCTATTACTTTACTCAAAAGGTTAAGTGAGTAAATGGGTAACTGGATAATCTAAATATGACCAGTTTATATTAAATGGGTTAATGAGTAAATCTCAGGTCAACCCGTTTAAAAAATAAATGGGTACAGGTCAAGGTTTTCAACCCGTTTAATAAACGGCTTGGGTTCAGGTCGAGGATTTCTCGACCTGTTTAAGTTTGGCACGAATACGAACTCAACGCAACCTGAACTATTTGATAGCCCTGAAACAACCTCACTTTCCCTTCGTTAATAGTTTCCTTGGATCTCCATATGTGACTGAGGGAAAAGAGACAAGAAGAGTCCAAGAATATCTCACAATTGACACCCATCCCAAATCATCCTTCTATTGTACTTCTGTCCCTTTTTTCTCTGTCTCCACAAAATTCATCTTTTTTCTTCTAGGTATTTAGCTCCATTTTTTTTTGCTACCCAGGCAAACAACAAAACAGGGGAAAAAGGAGAAGATTTCTTTTTAAATTTTTTTTTTTTTTTTGATTTAGTGTTCATGGGTTGAAAGCGAACTTCACTCTTGAAATGTACCGAGCATTTCCTGAGTTATTTCTATGGTAATTCAAACAGATACCCGCCCCCCCAAAAAAAAAGGGAAAAAAAAAAACAAATGGTCATAGTCACTGAAATGAATGGAAGGGATTTCTGCTAGGGGGACGTTGGAGCCTTGTTGCTTCAATTCAGGGTTAAGATTTCAACTTTAAGGGTACTTTGAGTTTTCAAACAAAGCTATGAATGAAGGAGGCAACTTTGGCATTTCAATAAAAATTTAGTGACATCGCAGCATACTTGCTAGATTCCAGCATAGAAAGGTACTCAATTAATCATAAGTCAGCGTCTGAAGAATGAATGCACTGAACCTCACGGTACAAAGTTAATAGTTCTATTATGCACCGGTGATTCACTGTTGTACATCAGCTGATGAGCTTCTCTATGTATGCTGTTGGACTTAGGGCATGATACACCCATAAGGGGAGCGAGCCCAATAAGCATAATAAGTCGATGGCTTAAGCTACCTCAGAAACCATAGATCCTTGACTGTCCATCTAATATAAAAAGAGAGTCAGTCTAAGAGGAAATATACACCCAAAACAACGAGGGTTCTCTAAAGAGAGTTTTCTACACAAAACCTTAGGGCTCTTAGGCTGTGGAATTGTGAACGTTCTCCGAACCGTGAATTCCTTCCTCGATCAGTGATTCAAGCTAAGGTTCGATTGTCCTCCGCTGCAGGATTAAGGTAAATTCGTTTATGCTTAATTCGTTATATTAATTCCTTCATATGCTCTGTATGGCGCACTGACATCCTTAGGCCTAATCTGAAGGATGTCTTGTTAACCTAACCTTATAATGATCTTAAGAAAGTAAGATGTTAATTTTCTTAAGAGAGGCTTTTACTACTAACATGGACACACCAATAAACCATGAAAACAATTTATCATTTGTTAGTGTCTTTCACTAATTCATTAAACATAGAGAGAAGAAAAAAAGGGGGGGTTGGGTGGGGTACGAATACAAAAATGCAAGGATGCAAACCTGAATGCCTACAATTGCTCCTAACGTCTCTGCACGATGCAAAGTCAGTATCTCAAAGATGCAATAAATTATTAATATTAAATGTATACCTGTTCTGTTTGAATGTCCAATGACTGAAGCGCAGCAAAAATCTCTTGAAGGATGGGAGCAGCGGCATCAAATGAAGAAGTAGAACAGTAAGGTGTTGAATCAAATGGGACCCATTCCTCTTTTCCATCCCTATATCAATGTGCCATAGCAAAATAGAAATTGAAAGTAAACAAAAAAATTCTGAAAATGTATGGTAAATTAAAAGAGCCCAAGATGGTGCACAAGTATTAATGTGATTACCTTGTTACCGGTTTCAAGAGATAGAACTCCTTCTCAAAGCCTGCATTCATTTCCTGGGGACACAATATAGGGACATTATGAAAAAGACTGAAAGTCTGATTCCATTTATCAAATAATCGGCACTAGATGCAAATAATACCAAGTCAAATTCATCTTTTAGAACTTTGGCAACCCTCCTTAATGCTTCTCTTGGGCAATATTCCCAAGGCTCACCAGGTCTGATGTGCATGTCAGCCAAAACCATCTCTTCTCCTTTGGCCCTAAAAAGAATGACGAAGCCATGTTAACATGTTAATGACATCCAATAAAGACTTGGACTCTGGGAGCATCAGGCCGAACACCTTTGTTCAAGAGCTCTAGCATTGAGGAAGATTTCAGAAGAAAGAAACAATGAGAACTACCTTTCGTTTTAACCAAAAGACATGTGAAACTTATAGCAATTGGGAAAGTCCATTTAGATACATACTTGTATTAGGCACTTATAGCATATCATGAGTAACACCCACACAAATAGTAAGTTTCTCTGCATTCATATCTCCAAGAAATTCCAAAAACATATGCCTCAAAGTGCTTCAATGTTTCAAGATTGCCCAGTTTTCTGTAGGGTTTCTTATCACCTCTAACGAAGAAGTGGTGGAAGAGAGAATTGGCAAAGTATAATTCATAGACTGTCACTACTTCGCTTGTTCAGTTTTCCATCCTAGTAGTTCCACATTGCAAGTTTCAGAATTTTATTATTTTGTTCCTTATTATTAATGCAACATGACCTGCAGAACTATGTGTACCATCTAATCCAGTGTAGACAAATTCCTTGTCAACATCAACACTTGGACATACACATTATTGGCTATTCCTATGTAAATTCAGAGTTCAAAACATACTGCAATATGTGTCGACAAGTAAACCTCGGCCACATTAGAAGATTTATTTAACTCCTTATCAATGGCTCCTTCACAATACCTTCAACTGTGGAAGTTCCTACCCTCTTCGGACCCCCACTCTCTAATGTGGAAAAAATAGATGATGGCACATATCACTAATCTGATCATTACGAATAATAGTTCTCTAATGTGAAAAGTACAGATGATGGCCAACACTACTAGCTCTGACATGGACCAGAGCAGCATGCAGATTTCGATCGTACTCAAAAGCTTACCCAACAAATGACTTGGCAAGAGACTGCCACTCTGTACAACACTCGCCAACACCCACCCAATCCCAGCCCCCCACCCAAAAAAGAAAAAAATAATAATAATAAATCAATGCAACAAAAAAAGGGCCACCAGTCTCATGAAAAAGAATACACAAAGACTAGAGGTATCATGTTAAACCTTTCTATATGCCAAAATTTGATACGACAATTGTCAATAACCATCATTGATACATATTCAATGTCTTTCACTCTCACTAAAGCTTTTCTCATGACTAACCTTTCCAGTTCGCTTTTCTGATCCATCGTTAACGACTGGAACTAGCGGAAGGAATAAGGTCACTGAACCCTTTACGTATGCCATAAGTTTGATGCATGTAAAAAGTGGCAAAATTCCAAGGCAGAAGTGCAGCTGATCAAGAAAGAAAATTGGAAGATGTACCAAATGCTTTACCATGGAATTCGCCTTTGGGTAGACAAGTCAGGAATAAGTCTGATCTCCCCTGTTCCAGTCAACATAGATTCAGCAGCTGGACCATCCATAAATGACGTCATCCCCATACATGCAAAAGTTAAACCCACACCATTTTTCTTCACAACATCATGGAAGCGTTTTACAGGAACAACCTAATAAAATCAAACATAGCATTGCAGTGTCAATTAAGCACAAAACGACTTCAACTTGAATCATTGACACAAATAAGTTTGAGATTAGGTCAAGTTGCTCGTAACAGAAATCAACCATGCAAACTGACTACCTTCTTCGACATTCAGAAATGTCATTTGTAAAAGCATGATAAAAACTTAATCACTTTGCTATGTTTGACTTTAGCTGCATGTTCAAAATTCCAGGAGTACACATAAATCAAAATTTGTGGTTTGCTGACACTTACAAAGATGCATGTCTGGTAATGGTGCTATGGCAAACATTTCTCACACCATTCAAATGTGTACAACTTGTGCAGAAAACAAGTTCAAACATGCTAAGTAAAATTATAACATCAAGGACATTTACCCAACTAGTTAAAGTAAATATAAATGCAATTGCCAGATGGTTTATGTCAGTCTTTTCCTGTTTGATACAATATAATCATCTGCAAAGATGATCACATTGTAATCACAAGAACTTTTACTGCCTAATATTTCTATAGCTCAGGAAACAAAATTAAGAAAAAGCATGTGTCTTGCATTAATACTTTGTTTCCTATCGTTGCTTTTCTTTCTGTTACTTCGAAAGTAACTGCTTCAGCTTCAGCCACTCGAATTTTTGAGAATCTATTGAAGTAGCCTAGTGTTTGAATAACTAAGGCAATCTGATCGAAGGACATCTACGCTGAGAATTTCGTTGACCCTTTGATGATACTTATTAGATCCAATCAATCAGTCCCATGCTACATATGAACTAAGTGTGAAAAACAGAACATATCACTAGGCGATTCCATAACCAATTTTATTCTCCTTGGCAACAAGGATAAAGAGGCAGGTGTTATTTTTAACACGAAAGTTTCCCTTCCGAGGAAATAAACATGAACCACTTTAGCAGAACCTATTTGAGGACCAAACCCCCTTGAAAAAGATAGGGCGCAAAAACTTGATAACTCATGGAACATAAAGGAAGAAGACAAATTTGGGATGTCACAACTAGCCGCTACAATGATGGGGCCCTGGAGTCCACAGCCAGAGCAAGGGAAGAGTTCTATCTGAAAATTAGGAGGGGACCATTGTTCTAACAGATAATTCTGAAAAAAGAAACGAAGCTTCTGTAGTACACTATTCTGATTCATCAGTCAAACAGAACCAAAAATAAGGATAATGAAGCTAACATGGGAACTTGCATGATCTATCAGTCCAAATTTTACCCCACCCCGCCATCCCCCCCCCCCCCCAAAACACATAGAGCAGTAAGAGTTAATCATATCCGCTGTGATCAGGGATCCAATTTACACTTGAGACTTGAGTCAAACAATGCATTTTTAAGCAGAACATAGTAACAGTCTATTTCATCAACACAAATTCATAATTTATGAACCACAGCATACTGAGAGGACTTACACGACATCTACACTGTCCCGAAGTATCGACCCAGATTAAACGGACAAAAGCAATATTCCTCTGCGGCACGACATTAACATCTCCCACGCTATGAGGTACAGTATTTGTCTTGTCAGATCTAACACTCAAGTTGATCTTGTAAAAATGAATGGCATTGTCAGCAAATATATCTTTAGCTGCTTCTAATGCTTCAGAGATTGAAAGATCGCCATCATCACATGAATCACGTAGGACCGAAAAGACAACCTCACGGGCTCTCTTTGCACCTGGAAATAGAAAAATAATTAGAGCGGTATCAACATCTCTTGCATAGAGATCTTTTTTTTTGGGGGGGGGGGGGGAGAAGTCACATGTGCTTGCCAATAAAGAGATTAGCTCTTTCAAAAATGGTAGCATTAATGGAGACATCCTAATTCCAGATTAGTAACCCACATTGTTAGCAAAAGCAGATATCACGGCCATATTCAATCACTTCCAGTCCAATGAACCACTGTTTGGTTTTGACTTATAAACCTTCAGGAAATCATAGGCGTTGATAACAATGTCACAGGCACGGATACCTATATAACATAGAATGCTGGATCTTCTAAGACATCTGAGGCAAATACCCGCTAATACCTCAATGAACGGCAAACAACCTACCCTTCACATGCATCCCCTCCCCTGGGTGGCCAACCAACAAAGCAAATCACGAGTCCTGTGGAATATATAGAGTCAAAATGACAACCCTGTAAATAACATACTGACGACATACACTTCTTCCTCTGCAAGAATTATATACTTACATGATTTAATCTCTTCATTCAGAAAAGATGCCAAGATTCTATTTTGTACATCTGCAAGTGTAATATTTTTGCTCCCAACAGGCATCAATGTACTTGCACATTGGAAATGAACTCAAGCAACATCACAAGTGATGTTCCCTTGAAAATTTGTGCTTCTAAAGACAAATGACCTTAAGCTTTTTTTTTTTTTTTTTTTTTTTTTTGGGTTTAAGGGGGTTACCTTTTTTTGGGGCGGGGGTTAGATCAGCTCTTTGTAAGGGTTGCATGACTAACATTTCAATTCTGTACAACATCAACATAACCCTATAACTGGCATTTAAAAAACAGAAGCCACAGGTAGTGTTTCCACAACCATCATAACAATCAACTACAGATTTTTGGCACTGGGCTGTCCAAGACACCAACAATGAACTAACCTAAGTAGAATGCTTCTGGAAATGCAAAGCCATCAGTGCTGAACATCACCTGCATATAATCATAAGTAGAACATGAGATATAATGTCATACAAATGTATATCTTTGACATGGAAGCACCGAAATTTTGATGAGGAAAACCTGGGGCAGAAACCAAGCAGAAGTAAGATGGAAGCATAACACCTAATAGATTGATGTCTTTACCAAAAAGGAAACTGGGACTACAGTAAAGAAAACCCAAGGAGGAAAAGAACTTCCCATTATCAGCATAAATAGTTAAATTCTATGAAGGATAGGTTGAAAACTCTGCTTGATAAATGAGTTGCAATACCAAGCATGTTATTTGGTGGATATTGAGAATTGAGATTATTAATCGCGGTAGATAGCTAACTAAGAGCAGTAAATAGTTTCCAATATGACTGTCACACTGAATATGTTGGAACACAACAAGAAACTGACAGAGAACAGGGATATAAGACAGAGCATAAGATATTTGTGGAAAGTTCCCTTATAAGTAGAAATAACACTCAGGGTGCACGGCACAAAACAAACCCAAAAAAAAGGAAGGGGAAAAAAAATACAGGGGAGCCACAACAGCTCATATCTGACTGCATAGTCCACTAAAGCAAATTCAAGTACAAACGATTGCTTTCAACTGTTGAGAACGTCAGATAAAAAGTATTCAACAACAATACAGCTCTGAAAATGGTCTGATAAGCACTCCAAGCCCCCAGCCCCCCCCCCCCCCCCAAAAAAAAAGAAGAAAACAAAGAAAATAAATAAAGAAATAAAAATAAGCCTACCTAATACTAGCAATGTCAGCAAGATGATAATATTGGACAGAAAATCTGATAGATGTGGCTTTGTTGTGAAAGAGCATCCCTCATTCAGCCTTCAAGGTACAACTTAGGCCCTGTTCTTTTCGTTGTGTGGGATGGGTGGGAGTAGGAAATGGGTGGGAAGGCATGGGTGAGAGTGGGTGAGAGGGGTTTTTTTTTTTTTTTTTTTTTAAGTGTGGGAAAGGTAGGAAAGGAGTGGAAAGGAGTTAAATGAAGTAGGAGAGTTAATATAAGTTACGTATTTTTAATGTAATCTTTTATTTGTGATAGTAATTACCGATGATAAAAAAAATTTTAGGCAGAAAAATATTTTTTTCAGTGTTGACTCAGGTACGAAATATTGTTTCGTGGCTGTTGTTACCTAAAAAAATTATAATTTTCGTTATTCGTAAAACAAATTACCGATGCATTTTTTTCTTCATATATTAATCAAATATGAACAACAAAAAAAATACACATGTTCAGGGCTTGTTCTTTTCGTTGGTAAATCCAAATTTATCAACCTCAACCAACTTCAACCCACTTCACGAACTTCAATAAAAAAATATCAATTTCAACTAATTTCAACCTATTTCAGCCCACTTCAACCAACTTCAACATATTTCCCACTATTTTAACCAACTTCTACTCATCATACCCAAAAAAAAAAAAAAATTCAACCCACTTCAACCAACTTCAACCTATTGCAACAAACTTCAACCCACTTCAACAAAAAATACCTACTTCAGCCTACTTCAACCCACTTCAATAAAAAAATACCCGTTTCAACCTACTTTAATCCACTTCTATCAATCTCAACCAATTTCATTCATTTATCAATCCATATTTCCCAACGAATAGAATGGATCCTCAGTACACGGAAAATAATCATCTGCAATTTGTGTGAATAACTTCCAATATTTTGTTACTAATGCGCGCGGAAAAAAATATCTGCTCAAAATACACGTACAATACATCTGCATTTTCTATGACGAAGTACAAACAACGCCAAAAAAATTTACACGTTCCTTCATTATGCTAGAAAAAATACCTGCAAATTTGGCCCCAAATTACGATGAACGAAAAATAAATCTATTACACATACAAGAACAACCATCCACGCCTTCGTGACCTACAACAAATATTTCGTAACCAACGCCCAAAAAAAAAAAAATTTAAGCATCTCTTCCATATACAGAAATCAAACCCAAAATATTTGCCAGTCACAAAAAACTAAAATTTGCTTAACAAAGCAGAAAAAATTATTATTTCTTCGATATATATAACAAAAATTACGTCATCTACAATATCCAACACGATTAACAAATATTTCCATAACATTCGAAAAATAAGTAAGACTTTTCATAATTATTATCAGACTATTTATACACACAATTACATAGATTATAAAGGTTTTTAAAATATGAAAAATAGTAGTTATATGTAGGAGTGGGAAGGAGTGGGTGACAGTGAAAATGAGTGATATTTTTTTTAAAGTGTGGGAAGATGTGGGAAAGGGGGAAAGGAATGAGTGGGAGTGGGAATGAGTGGGTTGGATCCATTAAACTACAAAAAGAACAGGGCCTTAGTGTTGATACCCATATGGCTGTGGAGCAGACTAGAGATGATAACATCCTGCAAAAGACAATAAAGCCCCGCACTAATTTGGACCCTCACAAGTGAAAACTAGTCCGTTTAGCACCTACACAGCTCCAAAATTACCCACAATAAAACACGGAATCAAGACTAATGGGGTCATATGATTAAAAAAGTGAGTCGCATTATCGCTAGACATCATGGTATGTTCTTTCGCCATTCAACCTATAACTCCAAAATTTTTTGTTCACCAAATGCAACTCTGCTCACACAGAGCCATAGGAATATCGTTATGCGAAATTCCATTGCACCCGATTTCGCTCCAAATGAGCCATTCCCCTCTTCTAAACCTTCCCTTTTCCAACCTGGTGCTGACCATCGTTCTCCGGATCTTCTTCATTATCCCACTTCCCTACAGCAAATCGAAAACTTAATACCTAAAATGAGGTTTCATTGGACGGGAAGAGGGCGGTGGAGAAGTCACCATTCATGAGGTGGCAATATCAAAGATTGAGGAGTTTAAATATTTGGACTCAATCATTCAAGAGAAATGGGATATTGACAAAGACACTAACCAGTGTCCAAGAGGACAAAAATGGAGAAATACTTCAGGAGTGCTATGTGATAAGAGAATTCCTGTATGATTAATAGGTAAAGTTTATCGTATGATAATTAGATAGGTATTGTTGTATGGCTCAGAGAATGTTGGCCAATAACAAAGACCTAAGTTCATTGATGATATCAAAGATGAGGATGATTCAATCGATCCATGGCTTTACGAGGATGGATAGGATTAGGTTATTAGAAACAAAGTTAAAGTGGCTCCTAAAAAAGATAAGATGAGAGAGACTAGACTCAGATAGTTTGGTCATGCGAATAGAAGAAGTATGGATACTCCTGTTAGGAGATGCGAAATGATTAACCTTCTAGAAGATAGGAGAGGCAGGATACGACTGAAAAAGAGCTTGAATGAAGTGGTTAGACAGGATTTGAAACTTTTAGGACTGACGGAGGACATGACTCAGGATAGGAGTATATGGCGGTCTAGGATTAAGGTACTGGACTATAGGTAGCGAGCTTCTTGAAATTTCTTTGGATGCTATATGGCAGGAATTATTGTGTGTTGTACTGATTGTTTTTCAATTTCACGCACGCTGTATTTTTGAATGCTAGTAATAGCCGCATCTTGTAAGAACCACTAATAGCCTGCCTCTGATTGTTACGGTATAGTACTTACCTCTATTGTGTTGTTCTTATGTTTTTCAATATATATACCTAGTGCCACCTGATTTTAGTACTCCATAGTTTCATTCCCTTCTGTCCATCATTAGGTTCAAAATTTTAAAATATTTTCTCAAGATCATTTTAATGGTTCTCATAGAATCGGTCTCTATTCAGATAGAAATGTCTATAAAGGTAAGGTTATCTACATCTGAATCTCCCAAGACCCCACGAAAGCGGGACCCATACGGGGAGTGGTGGTGGTGTTGTCGCTAACCTTGCTCTAAGGATATTTACTTTGAATCACAAAAAGCATGTCTGTTGGGAGTTGTTAACTATGAAAAGTATTAAAAAAAGAAAAAGCTTAGATGGTTTGCTAGAAGAGGGAAATAGAGTTGCCTTATCCAGCATCATGCCTATTAGTCAAGTGCATTTGTCAAAAAAGTAGTACAGTATGTTTAAAGATCCTCCAAAGCACTGTACAAATGCTATGAACCGATATTTAGCAGATTGATTTTATAAGCATAATGGCAAAGAAACGCAGAGTTATATTGCATATTGTCCACAAAAGGACATCACCTTTTTTATTGGAGCTAGATGCAACAGCTCTTTAACAGCAGATATCATCCCATTGACGCTGAGTAAGAGAACACCCAAACCAAAATCCAGATAAACCTGACACATGAGGAAGGTAGCTAAATTACCATAACATTTAGCAAAATGAGCAACTCAATATTGCGGAAATATCCTAGATACACCAGGATATTCACTAATAGTGATGATTACCTGGGGGTAAACAGATGCCAAGTATGATGCTTCTTTAGAAAATGGGTAGGAAGCATGCAAAAGTACAAATCGGCATTTGGAAAATCTTTTGTCCTCAAGTAGTTTTCTTAGATGAAGGGGATTAGAAGTCCTTAAATCCTGATCTGTGTCTCCAAATCTAAGGCCAATGCCAATTAGATGGAAAAACAAGCAATAAGAGGAGAAATTGTGAGAAATATTATAGGAAGCATCCCATTGAAGGCTTTAAGATAAAATGATTATACGACAAACTACTGTCAGAATCCTATCATGAGAATTCAACTGTACCCAGGACCAAATCACAACTTCTGAATACTTGTTTACCCTGTATGTATCTGCATTGGCAGGTCAAAGCACATAGCAACCTCCAGACTGCAAGTGAAAATGTAGTCAATCAACTTCTTGTTTGCAATGCGGACAGGCTTCCCAGCTGGAAGATACAAAAACTATCAGTACCTAGAGCAGTTACAAAGACACGAAGCATTACTGAAGGCTCACTAACCATTTAAAACTTTGAAAAGACCATCCTCAGCCTCTGTTTCAGAGATATCGGTATCAATCTCTAGACCACCACGATACGCAGCGATGCTTTTCAGACCAACCACTGCACTAGCTAGCGTGGAAGAAAATTAAGGAGTCGCTAACAGACAGTAAGAGCTTTTTACACTTGTCAGGTGAATCACCAATGCTGGGCATAAGCTTATCATATGGGGCATTTACTTTATGGTGAAAGGATATGATTTCAATTTGCTGACGAATATTTCAGTGAACTTTTCCAGAGTCCATCCAGCTTCATCTGCCAAATCCTACAACATGACTCAAACAGGAGAAAACAATATATTACATATTATCATCTATAAATTCAACAAAAGCGAAGAAGACCATTCTAGAAATCTGTCAACAAAATTCAAGCAAAGAGAAAAGTATATCATTGTATTTTCTGTGGTGTTAATGTTACACCACAATTTGTAAACCAGGAACAGCATAGAATTCTGCTCATTAAATCCAAAAGGGAAGAAGCTAGAGCAGATTACTAAAATCTGATATGTAAACCAATCAAACAGCTAAACTGATGAACTGGGGCAAAGGCAGGACGTTCATGAGATGGGAACAAACCCTGAGAGTCCCAAATTGAGGCAACCAGTATCAGTTTTATTTTTCTCAATGAGCATTAAATAAAAGACAAGACCATGTAAGGACTCAACCTCTTCTGCTATATCCATTGACTAAAATTATATTTTATTCAGCTGCTAACAGACAGATGATTAAAAGAATCACCCATATTCATTAACTTAGCAGTTTATGAAAAATAACCCATCACGAGTATTCACTATCTGTCGACTTCTTATAGTATTGGCTTTTTGACCCGTTGTCCACCAACAAATGCTGCTGCCCAGAGCAAAAGGGACTTAATCAGGGAAACAAACTCCTCAGACTCCTCATTCACATCTAGTGCTCATGCAGGAGACTTGACACTGACATTTCTATGGACGCTCAACCCTTAGTTTTAGGTTAAAAAGTCCCAAAACTTTTAGACAACTTCCAAGTCCAGCACAAGAAACATGTCATATATATGCAATGTCAAGTCAGAGTCATGTAATGAAAAGTTGATCCATTTTTAGAATATTGATGAATTACAAAAGGTGTGCACATATTTTTCCCATGGAAGGTTGGCAAACTATCTGCTTTCAAGTCATTTTGGACACAAAAAGGTGTTCAGAGATTAAATGAATATATATCCTACGCAAAAACTATTAGGGTTAATTTAATCAACAGAATTCATAACTCAGAAAATACAAAATCGTTGGGAAAGTATTCAAAGAAAACGAGTCCTACAAATGCTACATTGCATCTAATGTTGCCTAAAATGCGACCAAAAGCAAATACATATTAAAAAACTGGACATCCCAAAAGTAGATTGCTAAAATGTTCTTACTTCTTCCAGAATCTTTTCAGCCAAGTGCTCGATTCTCAAAATTCGGCCAACAAAAGGCACATAACTCCTGTGCCACTCGATTTCATACTTCTTGTCCAAGTTGAGGCCATCATCAATAAGTACTCCAGAAAATCTCGCAGCTCCCAGACAGGTTGAGGTAACAGATTCTAATCCAGAACATCTCCGATAATCTTCAATACCATGCAAGGTAGGCTCACATCCGTAGAGTTCAGAAATTTCCCTCATCCCTCTCTGAAAAATAATATCATTCTCATGAGACCCAAATATGCATAAGTTTCACATGCATATTCCATTTTGTAAAACAGAAGATGCAATAAACCACTACTTCATGATTGAAGAGGTGCAGTAAATCAACTGTTATTAAAATAGCATCCCACAAAGCTATAACTAGAAGAGCTTACCCTAAGGAATTATCTCAATGTATGTCCAGTAAATTCATTTGAGACTAGAAATAAATAATGCAGTGCTATAGCCTTGTAACACTCTATGATACTTGTTTCATGTTGCATTATTTCATCTGAAATATGAAACTACACGTGTTCATGATGATCATGATTGTCCAAAAATACCTATCAGGAAAACCATCCACATCGCATGGAAAACATCACGTGTTAACCAGAATCAATAACCAACACACCTAGTAATTGCTCCAAGGCATACCTTGGCAGTCAATCACCTGAATGCACATGGATGTTGATGAGTGACATACATGAACTACTCTCCATAGTCAGGGCCTTTAAAATGATCAGAGTTCAGAAGAATCTAAATTGAGAAATCAAAATAAGTGCAATGCTTTCTTCCATAACAGATCATTCAAGAACCCAAATGTGCAGACGCATGACATCAGTTTTTGCCAATGACAGATCATTCAAGAATCAATTTAAATTCTGGTCGGTTGTTGGAGATTGATTTAGTTTAGTACAAGGCAACACATATTACTAGCAGTATCAGAGCACAGCAAAGCATCAATTGGACAGACATCCTCTCTACCAATGTGTTGCTATTGTTCCAATAAAATAATGTACCACTAACAAAGAGCAAATAACCAGTTACCATAATTTAAGACAAGTGCATTTGGAAAGGATAAAGACCTCTCGAGTCACAGGTCCTTCTATGAACCAAAAAGATTATTATGTCAAAAGCAGGCTGCCAAAAGATGCAGAAGTTATCGTCCAATCCACCACAAGAGACCTCCAAATGGGTTTGAAATCAGCATTCTAAAGGTTTTCAGCTCAAATCCCACCAACAGAGAAAAGGACTTCAAATATTCAGTGTGCTAGTTTTGGGAAATCACTTGCATAATGACCAAAAAAGAAAATAAGGGATATGTGTTTTCTACTGCCACTTGGGACCAAGGCCTTAAGATGGAGTATTGAAACAATTCGTCAAATGCCCCGCAACGCAAACTACACATTAACATCTCCAATTAAGTATCTATTTCCGATTCTATAAGTGACAAAATCCACTTTTATTTTGTTAAAACATATAAGCTTCGGCAAAGCAAAGGAGATCTGTTACTAGACAGCAAATAGTAAGTAATACACATGAAAGACACGTGCGGTTAACCTTTGTACATTGGACTCTCAGACTGAGTATAAAAATTCATCAACATAGCATCACTTAGAAACAATAACAAATGTGGTGAACTAGATAATCTCGCTGCATCTATCCTAGGACAAACTTCGTCTAGGATAGCGATATAAAAATATTTTTTTAAAATTAACCAAAAAGGACCTCTTCTGGTTTCCTCTTACACCAACGATTTACTTTTAAGTGTATCATTCTTGAGGTACACTTGCCTCAAAGGTGGTCTATGGTGCACCTAATTTGTCAAAGGAACTCATTTTTAAGCTAGCTTTTTCTTGAATATGCAACCTCACATGTTCATTCATGGTGAACCCAATCATGGGAGATTCAATAAAGTTAATCAAACGAACAAAAAAAGTACAAGCATCCCAACAAAAAGGATACTCAGTTACCCTACATTGATAAGCCACATCATCAGTATCACATTGACACCTTAAACACAAACAATTATTTGTCACTTGGTGTAAAAAAGTGGAGTGATACAGATTTTACTTTATAATTGGCCTCAACCGCAAACAACAGGATGCTATTTATGCTTTCTAAAGGGTAAAATTGAAAGCAACCCATCATTCTTAAGTTCAAAAGTGACAAGTTTTTACAAAAACAAATCAAAAGAAGACAAAGTACGGTTGTTAGTATTCCATCACCAAAAAGGTTGGCCCTGAAAGTGACAGGGACGTGCCCAGCATAAGACGCATGTGTGATATTTCATAAAGCCAAATGGACCGTTAGTTAGACAAGCCTGAATTAACTACACCATGAATGAAACTTATGTCAGAATGGCTAAAAAAGGTACCGTTCCTGTATCTGAATATTTTGTAGTAAAATTTTAATTTAGTTTTTTCATTTTAAAAGTGATTTTCAATTTCAAATTACCACCACCACCACCTCCCACCGTGGATCGCGACACCACCTCCCACCGTGGATCCCGCTTTCGCGGGGCAGCCTTACCAGTGCCGGCATCTTCAACTCATGATAAAGTGGAAAAGTAGTGCTAAAATACTCTAGCAACTTCAACTCAATCATTTCTTCTTGGCTAGTTAAAAATATCCTACAACAAATAACGGTGACCACCAAAACTAGAAGCCAGTAAGTCAACACAGTTCGTAGATTTTTCTTTTAAAAAAAACTTTTTTTTAAAATAAAAGAAATAAAAGAAGAACCCAAGTAACCATTTTCAACTGAGATCATTGCACCACAACTTAAATTTTTCCCCCCAAAAAACAAGAAAATTAAATTTATGCAAAACTAATGAGCAAAGAAATCCATCATCTCCCTAGAAAACTGGAGAAAACGGGCCACATAATACAATGATGATAATAACAACCCACTTATAAAAGAAATTAAGAAAAGATTTAGAAGGATGGGAATACCTTGAAGGAGAGGGAATGAGAGGCAAAGGATAAGGCATCGGCGTGGGCTTCAGAGAAGCATTTGATGAAAGGGAAGGAGGAATCAATGGCGACGATGTTATGGGCATGACCATCAATCAATTCCAGCTTCTCTATAGCTTCTCTTAGCTGGCTAAACCCATCCATTACAGAGGCTTGAATCAGTCAACGCCCTCCGCGGAAGAAAAGTAAGCTCCTCTGTCTCTATCTGTCTTGATTAGTTTTGACTAGACGTTGGTTGGTCCTTCTTTATATGCGCTCAGGAAGGAATGAGCAAGCACCAGGAGGGACGGAAGGCAGAAATAGCATTTTTAAGTAGATAGGAAAGTTGTTATTTCTTACTTTTCCGGGACATCGGTCGGGTTCACCGCCCCCAGGATGATATTAGCAGACAAATAATTTATACTTACGTACAGTTTGGCTAGCAAAGGTGGAATGAAATAATAAAACTAAGAAATGAAATCAAGGAATAAAATATAAGAGTTGGGTATGAAACTTGATTTTTGTTTTCATGTGTTTGGTAGATAAAAGAAATTGAATCACGTTTCAATTTTAGTTGTTTGGTTGATAGTTATAGAATGCAATCAAACTTTTTTTATTTTTGAAATATTACATGTCACGATATATTTTTCCTATTATTATTATTATTATTATTATTATTATTATTATTATATATACTCACACACACATACAACAATAACACAATTTTCAGTGTGGGTCCTGCTTTCATATGGTTTATGGAGATTCATTTATAGGTACTCTTATATCTACAGACATAGGGAGATTCATTTATAGGTACCCTTACATCTACAGACATCTCTACCCATAGAGAGACTGATTCTAAGATACTTACAAAAAAAGAATTTTGTGAAATCATTTTACAGAAGAAACTAAATATAAACAGTCGGGAATGCACTAAGAAATATTAGTAAAACAGGTAACAGTAATTATGTAAAACATGAATACAATTTCACAGAGGAAAATACTATAACTTAACAAATAGAGGAAGGCCAATATTATCTATGTCCAGATAAATGTACTACATGCATTCAACCTTGGCAAACGAAAAATAGGAAAAATTTTCAGTAACCCACAACCACATATCCTACCCTACTGCAACCCAAGGGTACCTACGATACTATCTCTCTATGTTCCAAGACCTTAATCCTATCCTAACATATTCTCCTGTCTTGAGCTGTGTCCTCTGTCAAGCTCAAAACTTTCAAGTCCTATCTAATCATTTCGTTCAAACTCTTCTTTTGGTTGTCCGCTACCTCTTCTACCTTCAAGGATGTTAATCCTTACGTATATTCTCATAGGAGCATCCACACTCCTCTTCA
Source organism: Carnegiea gigantea (assembly GCA_029747015.1). NCBI lineage: Eukaryota > Viridiplantae > Streptophyta > Magnoliopsida > Caryophyllales > Cactaceae > Carnegiea > Carnegiea gigantea. The sequence continues at coordinate 499,702 of JAKOGI010000397.1, read as the reverse complement.
CATGACCAAGCCATCTGAGCCTAATTTCTCTTATCTTATCTTCTATGGGAGTCACTTTAACTATATATCTAATTACTTCATTCCTGATTCCATCCACCATCACATAGCCACACATCCATCTAATCATCCTCATCTCAGCTACCGTCAATCTTTGAACTTGTGTCTTTTTAATTGGTCAACACTCTCATAGGAGTTATTTTTTTAAAAAAAAAATAGGAGTTAGTCAATTACGAATGGAAGATTTGTTTCCCAAAAAAGATTTTATAAAATAAATTGCAATTCCAAATATTTTCTTTCCAAATAAAAAAAAGACAATGCTTAATAATGATAAAACATTATATTTATATGAATTTTGTTAAAAAAATATTGTATTATAAGCTTCCCATATCACCAAAAACAATGTATCATATCATAATACAACAAATATACCGGTTACTAATAATCTATTGTGCGTAATTTGTTTCCAATTTTCAGTAAACTCTGGCAACTAATATAGAACGTTATAAACGCACAGTCCCAACGACGTGTTCTAATATTATACATGTTATTTACCATAAAACATACAATTCTTGTTATCAAGAAATAATAAAAGACGTTTGATTTTCATCATGATTTTTTTTTCCCTATGTATTTGTATAAAAACATAAATATGAATATGGAATACGAGAGATCTTACATACAATACAATCTCAATAACAGTAACTATATATAAATAAAAATACCACAAAATTTAGCACCAAAAGGTACCAATTTACTTTCGATTTTCAAAGAACAGGAGTCCAAGCTAGTATTAACAATTAACGGTGGTAAAGATTATATATCTTTAATACGTATTATAATTGTAATATGTGAAGACTTACCCGATTTTTTTAATTTTCATTATACAAGAGTCCTAGTGATTATTAACCATTTTTTTTGTGGTACGAGTATCTTCCATTTTAACACATTCTTACTGTGATATTCTTACTATCAATTAAAGTTCAAACAATTACTACAATTAAAATTTGTGAGATTTTTCACCCATCGCTATATTGTGAATTATATTTCATTTTATTTTTCTATAACTAAATATTTTGTAGTTGTTTAGTAACTAATTTTCTTTATTTGTAACTTTTAGTAAACCAATATTTCTACCCTGCACCCAGGAAAAAAAAAAACCCCCAAACAACATTCTCCCTCTGTCCAAATAGACCCCCAAACTCGAAGTCCCAGTACCCTTAGGCCCATCGTGACTCTCTATCTCTTTCCACCATCAAGCTCACAGGAGATGAATCAACAAGAATCCATCACCTTCTCTCTTCCCTCGCTTTCCCATTTCTTTCTCTTCTAACTAGTTGTGGAATCATATCTAGGTTGAGGAGGTCAATTTCATAGTGTGCATTGCTCAAATTTGCACAATTGATGCTGAAATCTAAGTGGAGGTGGTGATGATGTAAGTAATGGATTTATTGCCCGATGATATAGATGAGTGGTAGAGGTGCGCCAGCAGACGGAGGACCGTCGGTGGTCACGGTGTCTCCCATCTAGTTTAATAAGCCTGTGAAGCTGAAAAACCAATTGAGCAAAACTTTTTGGGGAATTGTATTGCTTTTTAAACAAATAAAATTGATTCCCCCCAAGGATTCAAAATTGATCCCCCTCGGAGGTGGAGAATATCAAGTTCTAGGGGCTTATCAAGTTCCTCATGTTGGATATTTTTTCCTATTAGTTAATTATGGCCTGATAAAATCATCAAGAGAGTTAGGAGTTATCTGCTATAAACTTGGCTAGATTGTTGGCTGCCTAACTAGTTTATAGGGATACTCAATTATTCCACTCAATAAAATCTTAACGGCTAATTAATCACATCCGTTTATTCAGTTACTTCATGAACATACCGGATTAAATATTAAAAACTATAAATTAGTCATCTCCCTACCAATGAAGATACAGAATTGAGCCATCCTATAATCTTTGTAACATAATGTGAGGGAAAAAAAAAAGGCTCAAGGGGCAGAAACTGATTTATACAACTAAGTTCTTTCGAAATCAATGGTTTGGAACTATGGCTTCTTCATCTCCTTCCGCATCAGGTATAACTTATTATGAGAATTACTGGTTCAAGATCCTATGAATTATGATTCATATTTATTAATCCTAAAGTATTAATGTTTTCTTACATGTGGTATTAGAGTCATGGTTATTAAACTTATAATTTCTCCGACTATTATTGAGTTATTGATTCCTGACTGTGTTTCTCTCCCATTAAATATCTAACTCTCAAATTGGATTAATTTGGGAGTATGGGCATATGATTATTTTATGATAATATTATAAGAAGTGAGTTGTGAGTTAGATCCCAAAATGTGGTTATGCCTCATATTTTACTTTTCTTTTGCCAGTCCTAATGACCAAAACATCACTGTTATTATTTCATTCATTTAATCAAATAGCATGATTACAAATTACATGCTTAAAGTGGTGAATGGTTATTAATTGATGATATTAAACTATGTTAGCATATTAGATTTCATTTGTTTGTGTTCTCATATTTTTGGAAGCAATCATGTCGTTATTATCTTATTATTCTAACATAATGACTGTTTAATTGTAATGCCAAAATCATGAAATTAAATCAGTTTGCTCACCAAAGTGGCCAAACTATGATACTTAATGCACATCATGATTCACAGGTCATTTATCCTCATTTAATGTTAATGCAATGATGCTTAAATAAAAAAAAGGCGATAAATGATGGCCACTTGTCACTGAAATTTTAGAATTTACCCAAAGGTAAATTATTATTCAATGGTTAGTGGGCATAATCGAGGTATTATTACATTAATCAGATTTGCTTGTATATACAGAGATAGCATATGAATTTGGCTGTGTTATCTGATTATTAATGGGATTTGCGTGTAATTGTATGCTATAGTATTTACCCAAAGGAGTATTATAGTATACTTTAATTATTCATCTATCTGACTCCATCACATAATTATTGTATTAATGGGCATTCAAGTATTAATTATAACTATTTCAGATCACTTCATTCGCATGCTGCATCTATTAGTATGTCCAATGGGCTCAAATTTACTGAATGGAGTGAACAAGTCACCTTCACTTAGGTGTATTGAATGTTGAGTTGACACTTTTGGAAGATAAACTTGCTGATGTTACGGACACTAGTAGTAATGAAGAAAAGTTGTAATATAAAACTTGGACTCGATCTAACAGATTAAGCCTCATGTTTATGCGAATGACTATTGCGAATAACATTAAAACCACTATTGAACTAACAGAAAGTGCTAAGGAATACCTTAAGTTAGTGGAAGAAAGGTTCTGGCCTACGGACAAGTCACTTGCTGGTACTCTTATGTCCGAACTCACAAACATGAAGTTTACTGAGACGACATGTGTGCAAGAGCATATCATCTAGATGACTAATATTACAGCAAGACTAATGACATTGGGAATAGCGCAGTGGATGACTCTTTCTTTGTATAATAGTCTTAAGGACAAATGGAATATTACTGAATTGTCCAGTATGCTTATTCAAGAGGAAGCGAGATTAAAGAAACAAGAAGGAAGTGGTCATTCTATTAAACTCATAAATTCAGGAGCTTTTAAGGTAAAGCCTTACAAGTTTAAGAAAAGGCTGGAGCCTAATAAAGTTTCACAGGGTAACATGAAGGGAAAAACGGCAATCAAGTGTCGCTTCTATAATAAAGAAGGATACTTTCAGAAGGATTTCCAGAAATGTAAGGGTTGGTTCAAAAAAAAACGTAATTATGCTTTAGTATCTTTTGAATCAAACCTAATTAAAATTCCTAATAAACACTTGGTGGCTTGATTGTGGTGCTACTACTCATGTATCTAACCTGATGCAGGGATTCCTTACGATCCAAACGATAAACCGAAGAGAGAATTTTTTATTCATGGGAAATCGTATGAAGGCTCCAATTGAAGACATAGGGACTTATCGTTAGGTGTTGGATACTGGTTATCACCTAGACCTGTATCAAACTCTCTATGTACCTTCAGTTTCTAGGAACTTGATTTTACTTTCAAAACTTAATACTATTGAGTTTTCCTTTAAGATTAGAAATGTTGTTTTAGTTTATTTATGAATGCTCATTTGATTGGTTCTAGTATTCCTAGTGATGGTTTATATAAATTGAAACTTGACTATGGTTTTGCTAAATCCTTACTATTTATCACAATGTTGGAATGAAACGTAGTATGCAAAATAAAAATTCTGCTTTTTTGTGGCATAAACGTTTAGGTCATATATCCAAATTAAAGAAAGGTTGGAAAGATTAGTAATAAATGAAATTCTTTCACAGTTGGATTTTACTAACCTAGGTATATGTGTGGATTGCATTAAGGGAAAGCAAACTAAACACAATAAGAAAGGAGCCACAAGAAGTGCACAATTCCTTGAAATTATACACACTGACATATGTGGACCATTCAATGTTCCATCCCTTTGGGGAGAAAAATATTTTATCACCTTTATCGATGATTATTCCCGTTATGGATATATCTATTTGCTGAATGAAAAATCTCAAGCAGTGGATGTTCTTAAGGTGTATGTCAATGAGGTTGAAAGGCAATTAGATAAGGAGGTAAAAATTGTTAGGTCCGATAGAGATGGTGAATACTATGGAAAATATAATGAAAAGGGACAATGTCCTAGTCCATTTGCAAAGTTCCTCGAGAAATGGGGCATTTGTGCACAATATACTATGCCAAGCACACCGCATCAAAATGGTGTAGCAGAAAGACGTAATCGGATATTGTTCGACATGGTTAGGAGTATGATAAGTAACTCCTCACTGCCTGAATCATTGTGGATGCATGCTCTGAAAACTGCTGGATATTTACTAAACAGGGTTCCTAGTAAGGCCGTTCCTAAAATTCCTTTTGAGTTACGGACTGGTAGAAAACCCAGTTTAAGGCACATACATGTTTGGGGATATCCAGCAGAAGCTCGATTATATAATCCACATGAAAAGAAATTGGATTCTTGTACAACTAGTGGTTACTTCATAGGTTACCCGAAAAAATCCAAAGGATATAGATTTTACTGTCCTAATCACAATCCAAGAATTATAGAAACCAGTAATGCTAAATTTATTGAAAATAGTGAGGTTAGTGGGAGTAATGAAAAATGTAATGTGGAAATTAATGAGATAAGGGAAATTGTTCCCACATCTGTGAATGTTCCATTATCAACCCACACTCTAAATATTGTTCCTATTGTTAGACAAAATACTAACACTAATGAACAACATTCGAGTGAAGATACGCCTTGTGAGGGAACTAACTCACCATTACCGACTGATCAAAATGAACAACAAGAATCAACTAATTTAAGAAGATCCCAAAGGGAAAGAAAGTCAGCAATTTTTGATGATTATGTGGTTTATTTAGAAGAATCAAATCTCGATGTAGGAATAAAAAATGATCCGGTTTCATTTTCATATGCCATGGAATGCTCTGAGCCTAATAAATGGATCGATGCTATGAAAGATGAACTTAAATCCATGGAACAAAACAAGGTCTAAGATCTCGTTGAATTACCAAATGGATATAAACGAGTTGGATGTAAGTGGGATTTTAAGACCAAGTGTGACTCAAGCAGGAATATTGAAAGATATAAAGCTAGACTTGTTGCCAAGGGTTATACACAAAAGGATGGCATTGATTATAAAGAGACCTTTTCTCTAGTCTCAAAGAAGGACTCATTGAGGATAATTATGGCCATAGTAGGTCATTATGATCTCGAACTACATCAAATGGATGTGAAAACCACCTTCCTTAATGGAGATCTTGAGGAGGAAGTTTACATGGATCAACCTAAAGGATTCCTAGTTGAAGGAAAGGGACATATGGTGTGTCAGCTTAAGAAGTCAATATATGGACTAAAACAAGCTTCGCGATAATGGTATATTAAATTCAACGATACCATAACCTCTTTTAGTTTTCAAGAAATCATTGTTGATAGATGTGTATACCGAAAGGTCAGTGGGAGTAAGTTTCTATTTATAGTATTATATGTTGACGATATATTACTTGCTGCTAATGTGTTAAACATGAAATTATGATATTTTCTGCCCTTTTATTGCCTATCAATTACTCGAAATTATTAAATTAGAATTTTAATATGTTTTTATTTATTTTGTAAGAATTGGAAGATTTGGAGAACAAAATAAAATAACTTGCTATATTAATCAAAGGTTGTATCAAGAGAAGAAGAAAGGAAATAGAAGAGGAAGACAAACCCAAGCCATAACCATGACCCAGCTAGAGCGGTGGCCCAGTCACGGGCCCATTCTGCCTCCTCCCTCCTGTGCTGACTCCATACGGGCCTGTGTTATTTGTTTTCAGTGGCCCAAAGTCTGTCTCCTTCCTAGACTTGCCTTCCCTTTCCCCCGTTGGGCCTAGCCCAGCACTATGTGCCCTCACCTGCCCTCCTTTCCTCACCAGTCAGGTCACCTTTTCTTATTCTTTCTAGGCCGACCCACACATGTCCTATTCCTCAGCTTACATCTCTCTTTTTTCCAATTAAAGATCACGCATGAGGCACGTGCCAATCCAGCCCCCATCCCTTCCTTCTTCTTCCTCATTTCTTAACCTAGAAGGACCTGAAAATAGAGAACCCAGAGGAAAATAAACAGGGTCGTGCCCCTTCATCTTCCTTTATCATTTATCACATTAATCCCATCTTCCATATCTTCCATCATCGTCATTAATTTCGCGGTTTCAAACAGTAAAGGGGGGTAATGAACAGTCTAGAGAACGGTGACTTTGGAAGCTACAAAAATGGATGGGGGTTCGAGAACAGAGCAAGTAGTGAGTAGCAGATTAGGGTAGCTTCAATTTCGTTAAAAATTATGGGTTTCAATCTTGAGTGGGAATTGTAGTTTCAGTTTCAATTCTTTTGTTTTCGTATTCGTTCTTGTTTTTCATTTTTTTTGTTTCACAAAGTTGATGTATTTGAGTCGCGAATGTTGAATTTGACTGGGCTACTGTTTTTGGATTCTGTTTTTAATTCTCAATTACAGAGCAAAAGGACGAATGCTGGTGTTGCTCGCGGAAGCATTGTGTGGGTTATGTTGTTTGGATTCTCAATTTTCTCCTCTTCTTATTTCACCTTTGCTTGCTACAGTGTAACCCTAGATCTGAGTCATAAGTGCCTTTCATTCTCAGTTGAGACTACAGTAAAAGTGTTACCATGTGTTCATTTTTTAGTTGATTTTCGGGATGCTCAATTTCAGGTCAATCTATAGAGTGCAGTGCTTGCATTTGTGTTGATTAGTAATTACATTTGGTTAGGTTGTATTACTGCTTAGTGCTGATTTCGAAAGGTTTAGTTCTTAACCTAACAACAGAATCAGTTGTGTGGCATGAGCTTCGTAGTTATTATTCAAAGTTAGAAGTTTGTTTGCAATCTTGTCTTAGTCCTAATTGAACAGTAGTTTAGTCTATTTTGCAATCTGATTTCATATTCCATCCATGAGGACACCCGTAAGCACTATAACAATAAACCATATACTTGCGGAGATTAACAATAAGTTTTTGGCGCCGTTGCCGGGGATAGATTTATGAAATTTGGTTGCGTCGAGTCATAGTTTAGTTATTTGAATCATTGAGTCATTTTCATTTTAGTTTTGTAGTTGTAATTTTTAGTTTAAATTTAGTCGTCGTTATTTCGTTTTAATAATTTAGTTTGGTTTAGATTTTTGAATTTAGTTAGTATTTCGATTTTTTTTGGTTTTTGTTAAGATTAATTTAATTTTAATTTTTAGAGGTTATTTGTTTTTGAAAATATAGTACTAATAAATTTGGTTTATGTGCAGCAAAAAGGGGACAGACCTGATCTGAAAAAAAATACGGTGCAGATTTTTCACCAATTTGACATACTGTTTGGATTTGTTGGAGCACTTTTGGTGTGATTTTTGCTGTGTTGATATTTTTCCTCGATTCAGCATAATTTTTAGAGTTTGTGTGAATTTTTCTTGAATTTTTGGAACTACCTGGATTTTTCTGTGACTTTTGGATTTAATTTTCTGTTTGGATTTTTCTGCACTGTTTGGGAACAGAAAAAATTGGTAAAAAAATATATTTATGTTCCTTGTGATTGTGTGGAATGTTCTGTATATAGAGTTTTGATTTTGGGAGTTTTGTTCTCTGTGTTGTTTTATTTTTCGCTTTTATTTTGTTTTAGGTTGTTTTGATTTAAGAAAATGGTGTACAGGTTTTGTGTATATGCTCCTCTTTAGGTTTTTGTGCTAGGTCAATTCTTGTTGATTGAGTCTTTTGTGTTTGTCTTTTCTTTTTTGTAATATAGTTTTATTTTTGTTAGTTTATTTTATTTTGCTAACTTAATTATTTAGGTGTCTTATTTTTGTTTTTGTCATTAGTGTCATGGAGTCGTTGATTTGTGTTTCTCAATTTTCTAAAAGAAAAAAACCCCTCAAAAATTGAGAAAAAAATAAAATCCCCAAAAAATTGAAAAATTCTTAAAATTGAAAAAAAAGGATTCAAGAATGCCAGTTTTCAATTTCCCACAATTTGAACATGAACCTTTCTGAAATTATCTTTCGAGACTTAATAATTATCGTGCTCAGTTGCATCAAAACTTTGAAAAATGGAAAATTTGTGAGGTCATTTGTGTGGGTCTAAATGTTGAGTATAGAGGTTATGTCAAGTCTATGTGCCCTGGACGTTTACTAGGATTATTATCTAAAACTCAAGACGAGGTATGTGATTTCTTTGAAAAATTAGCTTGGGATACATATGAGTTTGAACAAGCCAGATGCACCTTAGGATACCCTACTCACAACGAGCTTACTTTTCATTCTAATACTTACCCCCAGGATCACTTTAGGAACTGATATGACCCCTCTTACTCTTATGTGTCTCATGTGTTGTGCGATTACTGTGAGTCTTCTAATTATGATGCTTGTAATTGTCCCTATCATGCTTATGTAGATGCTACATGTGTAAGTGTTGAAAAGAAGATCAATGAATTAACTGATAAAATAGTAGAGACAATGAAAGAGAGAATTGTTGAATATTCTCGCTGTTTTAGTCCTAATAGGGAGGAAACTACTTTGCATGAGCCTGACTCTAGTTTAAGACCTCCTAAACCTGAAGTTTATACCGACCCATCCGCCCCTTTTAATCAGTCTTGTGAGTTTGAGGCAGGCGACAACCCTGAGACCCATAGTAAGTTAGATATGAGCATCACAAGTGAAGTTGAGCATCATAATTTAGATGAGTGAAATGGTCTTTATTTATAGGAGTCCTGTGAGGTGGTAATTGAACCTGCTATTTTGGACTTTGATGATGATATTCTTTTTGTGGAATATGAATATTTTTCATGTGGGTTTGATGACAATGAATGTTTTGATGAGAGTTTTTGTGTTGAATATGAATCTTTTGCTTTTGACCCCATCCAAACTGACTTCCTTTTTGAATCTTGCAAGTCTAAATTTGTCGAGTCTGAGACCATTATCACTATGACTTTTGCTTTAGACCAGACTTTTGTACATTTTGATATTAAGACACTTGCAGATTTTGAACCCACTATTTTACCTAGACGCTCAGCCATGATGGTACAATTTCTAGGCAAATGACCTATTTGCTAGCTCATTATGAGTATGTTCTATCTCTTTTCTGATTAGGCCCAACAGTTTGATAAGTTAAAACGGGCCCTTACCTGTGCTGGAATGACATTGTGGATATACTCTTTCTGGATCGAACTCTGTGCTTTTTACTGTTTGTATGTGCTTGAGAGTTGGTCTTCTGTGTTCGATAAGCTACTACCTGCCTAGCACTGTTCAGCTTGATATGGAGTGGCTGATGCTCCATAAATTCCTTGATCGTAAGTAAGGCATAGCTTAGGTATATTTCTGCACCTGATCTGGTATACTCGTTCCTCTTTTTCTTTTCTTTTTATTTTGTTTTCCTTTGTATATATATTTGTTGCTTTATTTTTCTTGTTTACTTTTTCTTTTACAGTCGTGTCCTTTTTGTTTTTGAGTCTTGAGTTTTCTTTTTGTATATTTGTTTTCCTTTTTCATTTTTGTATTTAATGTTTATTAATGAGGACATTGTAAGATCTAGATGTGGGTGTGGGGAAACTTTGAAAAAAATTTTAAATAAATTGAAAAATTGAGAAAAGTTATGATTTTTGTTTTGTTTTTGGGGAATATATGTGCTATTTTTGATTGATTATATTCTCTTGTACCCTTAGTATTAGGTTGTATATAGATGTGATGTGCATTGATAGAACTTAGTTCTAAAGTATGATATTTGTATATGATCTGAAACCCCGATATTAATTCTAAGCAAGCTTAACTTTGGTAGATGAACTCGTGAGATTTTGAGCCTTATAGACTAATTCATCATTTTTAGTCTCACATTTTTCTTTCATGTGTGTCTCTTCCATGATTACATCTCTAGAACTTTCTTTGATTCTCTTTGAAATCACATTTAGTATGTGCATTATGATAATATGATAGATGCATTCTTTCATTTTTGTGAGCCACATGGCCAAATTGCCGCCCTTGTTTTGAATGTTTTACCCTTTGTTAAACCCTTTAAGCCTTGACGTTTTTGTTGTGAACCCTTTATTTTAACCCTTGGCTTAAAGGCCTTAAACACATTGTCCTATACCTAAGCCAAGGCTAGTGGGGCGACAATTCATTATTTGGAGGGTGACTTTTGGATATTTTATGAATTTGGTGGTTGATCTTGGTGTATGTGGGATGTATTATGTGATTATTTGGAAATTGAGTTGTATTGTTCTTGTACATGCCATTTATTCATTTTCTTATTTTAAAAAAAAGAGAAAAAAAGGAAGAAAACAACAAAAGCAAGAAAAACCCAACAAAATGGAAAAAGTTCAGTGATAAAGTTTTCGAGAAAAAAAGTGAAGAAAAAAGTTGAAAAAAATCTCAAAAATTCAAAAAGTGTTGTGAATAAGAGTGTTTGGCATGGATGTATCTTATGTACTTATTTCCAATGGTTAATTTTAATTGGGATGTGTTCTTATTTTCTATTTTGGGAGAATGTGTGCTCGTTATAATTAGTGTAAGTGATGGTTGCTCATTAGCTTTGACTTTTAGCTCCTCATTTTCCTCAAATCGATTGTCCCTCTCTTACCCTCAATATTTAGTCCTTTACAACCCTGAAAATTTCTCTTGATTATTGTTTTGCATTTTGCATCTTAGTGGTAGAGAATTGAGAATCTTATAAAGCTTTATAGTAGTTTGCATGATTGGAAGAGAGTTGAGTGAACTTTGTTATATTTTAAGCACATGAGTGGAAGTGATTCCACATTGCCCTAAAGTGAGGTTCTACTAGTCATGCTTATATATAATTTCTAAGTGGGGTTAAAGATTGTGCACATATGTCATCAGTGGGATTAGGATTTTTTGATGTGTACCTTGTATTTATGTGCAATCTAGTGCTTTGGTTACTTGAGTGATGGAGTTGGTTAGAATGTGTACATCTATTTTTTCCCTATGTTGTATATATGAGTTTTTGAAAAAAAAAAACTAAAAAGATTTTGGATTTATTTCTTTTAAGATTTTGTGAGTATATCTTCTGCAAACCCTCATGAGATCTTACTCGTCCACTAGGGATAACCTAGGGGTTTAAAGGGCTTGCTGCACATGCTAAGTGCAACAGTGACTCCTATGAAAGTGAGTTAGAATTTTTTTTTTCTTTTTAAGATGTATAGTTTTCTTTTACTCGAGGACGAGCAAAACTTCGATGTGGGGGTATTTGTTAAACCTGAAGTTATGATATTTTATGCACTTTTCTTGTCTAATAATTGCTCGAAATAAATTATTAAATTAGAACTTTAACGTATTTTATTTGTTTTATAGGAATTAAAAGATTTGGAGAAAACATAAAATAACTTGCTCAATTAATCAAAGGTTGGATCAAGAGAAGAAGAAAGGAAATAGAAGAGGAAGACAAACCCAAGCCAAAACCACGGCCCAGCTAGAGTGGTGGCCCAGTCACAGGCCCATTCTGCCTCCTCCCTCCTGTGCTGACTCCATACGAGCCTGTGTTATTTGTTTTCTATATCCCAAAGCCTCTCCCCTTCCTAAACCTGCCTTTCCTTTCCCCTGTTGGGCCTGGCCCTGCACCAGGCGCCTTCACCTGCCCTCCTTTCCTCACCAGTCAGGGCACCTTTTCTTGCTCTTTCTGGGCCGGCCCACGCACATTCATTCCTCAACTTACATCTCTCTTTTTTCCAATTAAAGATCACGCATGACGTATGTGCCAGTCCAGCCCCCCATCCCTTCCTTCTTCTTCCTAGTTTCTTAACCCAGAAGGACTTAAAAACAGAGAACCTAGAGGAAAATAAATAAGGTCGTGCCCCTTCATCTTCCTTTATCATTTATCACATTAATCCCATCTTCCATTATCTTCCATCATCATCATTAATTTAGCAGTTTCAAATAGTAAAGGGGGCAATGAACAGTCTGGAGAACAGTGACTTTGGAAGCTATAAAAATGGATGGGGGTTCGAGAACAGAGCAAGTAGGGAGTAGCATATTAGGGTAGCTTCAATTTCATTCAAATTATGGGTTCCAATCTTGAGTGGAAGTTGTAGTTTCAGTTTCGATTCTTTTGTTTTCGTATTCATTCTTGTTTTTCGTTTTTTTTTTGTTTCACAAAGTTGATGTATTTAAGTCGTGAATGTTGAATTCGACTGGGCTGCTATTTTTGGATTATGTTTTTAATTCTCAATTACAGAGTAAAAGGACGAATGTTGGTGTTTCTCGTTGAAGCATTGTGCGGGTTCTGTTGTTCGAATTCTCAATTTTCTCCTCTTTTTGTTTCACGTTTGCTTGTTACAGTGTAACCCCAGATCTGAGTCATGGGTGCCTTTCATTCTCAGTTGAGATTGTAGTAAAGTGTTACCATGTGTTCATTTTTTTAGTTGATTTTCGGGATGCTCAATTTCAGGTCAATCTACAGAGTGTAGTGCTTGCATTTGGGTTGATCAGTAATTACGTTTTGGTTAGGTTGTATTAGTGCTCAGTGCTAATTTTGAAAGGTTTAGTTCTTAACTTAACAACAGAATCAGTTGTGTGGCACGAGCTTCATAGGTATTATTCAAAGTTAGAAGTTTGTTTGACAATCTTGTCTTAGTCCTAATTGAACCGTAGTTTAGTCTATTTTACAATCTGATTTCATATTCCATCCATGAGGACGATACCCATAAGCACTATAACAATAAACTATATACTTGCGAAAATTAACAACATAATGATTTGAGCATATTACATGAGACTACAGGTTTTCTCTGTGAGAATTTTGAATTAAAAGACATAGGTGAGGCATCCATGTGAGAGGGATTGAAATTTTTCGTGATAGCTCATGAGGACTACTAGGATTGTCTCAGAAGTCCTATATTAAAAGAATTCTAGAGAATTTCTGCATCAAGAAATGCTCAGCTGGAATTGTTCCAATTCAAAAGGGAGATAAATTTAGTCTTTTGCAATGTCCTAAGAATGATATGGAGCGCAAGGCAATGGAACCTATTCCGTATTCTTCTGTTGTCGGCAGTTTAATGTACTGGTAAAACGACACAAGGCCAGATATCAGTTTTGCTGCCGGATGCTGGGAAGGTGTCAAAGTAATCCTGGCATGGATCATTGGAATGTTGTGAAGAAAGTGTCGAGGTACCTACAAGGAACAAATGATTATATGCTCATCTATAAGAGATCTGATCATTTAGAAATGATTGGGTACTCGGATTCAGATTTTGGTGGGTGCCGTGACAGTAGAAAATCCACTTTTGGTTATCAGTTTCTTTTATCTAAAGGAGCAGCTTCATGGCAAAGTGCAAAACAAGATGTCATTGCTACATCCGCTATGGAAGCTGAGTTTGTGGCTTGTTCTAAAACCACAATACAGGCACTCTGGCTTTAAAACTTTATTTTAGGACTTGGGGTAATTGACTCCATCTTTAAACCACTGAAGATATACTGTGATAATTCTGCAGTAGTTTTTTTCTCAAAAAATGATAAGTACTCAAGAGGTGCCAAACACATGGAGTTAAAGTACTTATCTGTAAAGGATGAAGTCGGGAAACAGAAAGTGTCTATTTAACATATTAGGACTGATATGATGATAGCAGATCCTTTGACTGAGGGTTTACAACCAAAGGCATTTGAAGAACATGTGCAAAGAATGGGTCTTGGTTGTAAGGAAGTTTAATGATTTCGACACTTTGAGCTCAAATTATATGTTTCTGATTAATTTCTTTATTAAAGTTCCCTATTAGTTATGAAGTTGTACACATGACGTTTATTTTACTATAGGAATCTTGAAATAATGTGGACTATAATGGATTTTTTATCACTTATGTGCCTAACTTGATAAATTGCAAAATGATGTAGCATATGGAAGGGAACATGCTTTGTAAATAGTGTGTAACCACCATAAGTCTCATTTAGCATATTATCAAGTATGGGTAATGAAGGATGAATGAAGATAATTATTTTGCGCGCTCTTATGTATGCTGTTAAATGTTAATATTTTTGATTATCAGGCCAAGTGGGAGAATGTTGGATATTTTTTCCTATTAGTTAATTATGGCCTAATAAAATCATCAAGAGAGTGGATAGTTATCTGCGATAAATTTGGCTAGATTGTTGGCTGCCTAGCTAGTTTATAGGGATACTCCATTAGCCTACTCAATGAAATCTTAATGACTAATTAATCACATCCGTCCATTTGGTTACTTGATGGACGTACCTAATTAAATATTAAAAACTATAAATTAGTCATCTCCCTACCAATGAAGATACAGAAATTGAGCCATCCTATAATCTCTATAACATTAAGTGAGGAAAAAAAAGGGTCAAGGGGGAGAAACTGATATATATAACCAAGTTCTTTCAGAATCCGTGGTTTGAAACTATGACTTCTTCATCTTCTTCCGCATTAGGTATAATTTATTGTGAGAATTATTGGTTCAAAATCCTATGAATTATGATTTATATTTATTAATCCTAAAGTATTAATGTTTTGTTACACCTCACCCAAATCACATTACACACACATGGATCAGGAACCTGATACTTTTAGGTATCAAGTTCCATTCCAGATCTTCATACCAAATGACCCCTTACTAAAGTTACAGTAAGGATAATGATCCCCCCCAGATGACTTGAGCGTCGAAAGGGCCTTCCTCAAGAAAAATACCCGGGGTTGACTTTCGTGCATGTTGTCCAGGAGCAGACACGTTAGCTCGTGCAGCTAAGTTATACGTCAACCTTAAGTAAGTCCGAATATTTCTCCATCTCCCTCAAGTTTTTTCTCAAAAAGTTTCATCTAGAATTGAACTTACAAATATAGTAATCAATATTATTATTAATATTATATTCTTTTGTGCAGAACTATTAATTTATATTTTAATAAAAAGGTAGGTACGTAACAATATATGTAAGTTAAACCTAACTATGAGACAATATTAAGTAAACATTGATTGTCAAATAAGAGTTACTATGTGTCAATTATAATGCACTACGTCAAAATGTTAAAACGGAGCGATACGTGACATGCACATAAAAAGTACATGTACGCTCATCGTCATCGTGTTAAATTTAGGACTTAAGGTTTAAGGTTTATGCTTAAAAAGTGCAAGAAAACCATTTTCGATTTATTATGTTTTTGAATAAATAAACAAGGCGAATCACTTCAAAATTGTATGCTCGTGATTATTTTGTAGCTATGTGTTCAATTTTAAACATATATGTTGTGCTTACATTTTTAAAATGTCTTAAATCATAGTAATAGATTCTTTTAATCCTACTTTTGTCGGCCTGGTAGCATCCTGGAAGCGAATAGTATGATGTCAAATAATTTCAAAATAATCAAGAAATGTAGTGCAGAAATTAAATGGATCAAAATGTGATTGATTTGTTAAAAAAATTAAACCCCCAACCGCCTACTCCTTACTTAAGGTCCAACCTTATCATTCAATCCATTTTCTTTTATTATGGCCAGTTGATTATACCATGACAATTTTCTAATCATTTACCTGCGAATTGATTTAGTAACAAGTCCTTCAACTAATCACCTCAATCCCTGAACAATAAAATTACGATAACCACAAGATCAATAATAATAATTATACAATACATATCTCTTAAAAGTGATATCAAATCAATAAGCATAAGAGAGTAATGTGATGAGGACACTTTAAATATGTTATCCCTCCTTAAAAGTAAGCTTGTCTTTGAGAAAGGATCAATATAATTGCTAGACAAGCTTCTACCTTACTTTTCATTAGCCATGTATTTATCTTGATGTACATTGCCTGCAACCTTTATATTTATAAACCAAAAAAGTACTAGTTGTTTACGCAATATGGTAAGAACAGGATTTTAATTCCTTCACTTCATGAACTAGTTGTGATTAATCCTAGCAATAGCAAAGCCTTAATTGTTCTTCATCACAATTGCTATTTTACACTTGCAAAGGATAGCTGTTGATTTGACAAATCTTATTTTTGTCTATTTTATCATCAATTATTAACTGAAGAGATTAATTTGTCTAACCCTGCCCTTACTAGCTGGTGCCTTCATTAAAATGAGTGGCTTGATTTTGAATTGCCATATTAAGAGTTCTTGGCTGGAGATAACAATATCTACATTTCTCCCTTCTATCTCAGCACATTCAACTTCTAAATTCAATGTCCAAGGATACTTAAATTCATAAGCATGTTACAACGTAATTATTCAAACCAAAATCTTAGCTCATGTTGCTGAAAATATATAGTGTGCAAGCTCTCACTTCCACTAATTTTCAATCTTTAGTCCCCTAAATTCTTCCCGAGGTCTCCACCAACGTCTCCAGATTCCCTAACGTTGTCGTCAACAGCCCCATCTCAGTTTGGGAATTTAAACTCGATTCTCGTTCGAAAATCATGCGAAACCAACTGTGGGGTAGGCTTCCCCTATCTCTTAAGATTGACTAACCCATGTTCAAGTGTCGTTCACATGGAACTTCAAAGTTCTCATTTGAATATTTGCCACTACCACCAAGATCTGCATCAATGATAGCTCCGCTCTAGCTTGCGTCACAGGCTTTGCAGCCGCTGCGCCATCCTACTCATTAGGGTCTGCACTTGCCCAGACGGTCGCTTATAGGTCGTGCACTTTAGCACCATCTATTTTTGTGGCTGGTTGATTTGGCAGGTGTTAGGATAGAATTTATCATATATTGTATCATATCTTTTACATATTATTTAATACACTCCTTTCCTATTCCTAGTTGAATTAGGCAAATTGCTTGTTGGCCAAGCCAGGGTTCGCCGGCCATGTTGTGTAAAAGCCAAGGCATGTATTAAACGAAACATCAGAGAATACAAAGGTGATTCATCACCCTTTATCAAACATCAATATCTTTACGTTTCTACATGGTATTAGCGCCTTGAAGCTCACCAAAAAATTCCCAAAAATCTAGTTTGAAAATAACCATGACAGGCTAAAAGTTTGTTGTTGAAAATCACTCCCCTTACTTCATGCATCCTTCTGAGGGACCCAGAGTATTAATTACTACAGTAATTTTTGACGGAAAGAGCTATGATTTATGTGAAAAAGTGGTTAGAATTGCTCTAAAAGCTAAAAACAAATTAGGATTTATTGAGGGAACCCTAAAAAAAACCAGATTTAGAAGAAGGAGGTGACCCACTAGAATTGCATGCATGGGAGATGACTAACTCCATGATTTGTTCATGGTTACTGAATGTCATTAACCCTAAGCTAAGGACAAGTATAGCCTATGTCGAGACCACAAAACTTATGTGGGAGAACTTAAAAAGCGATACGCAGTTTCCAACACCCCAAAAATACATCAACTTATGACCAAACTAGCCGAGTGCAAGCAAAGAGGGCCAGAGGTTGTGGAGTTTTATTCCAAACTAATGGGATTATGGAGTGACTTGGAGAATCAAGTGAGATTCCCACATTGTTCATGTGGTAAGTGTATGTGTAAAATAGGTGAAAAACTGATAAAGATGGTGGATGGCGAGAAAACTCATCAATTTTTGATGGGTTTGAATGATGAGCTTTATTCTGATATTAGAGGCCAAAGACTTGCTATTGAGCCTTTACCTTCTCTTGATAAAATTTTAACATGGTGCTTCAAGAAGAAAATCATAAACATCTTATGATGCATAGAGAAGATTGGGTCAAGGGAGCCTTTGCGTTTACCGTGTTTGGAAAAAATACGAGCAGTGACAAGCCGACATGCAAGCATTGTGGTAAGTTCGGCCATGACGAAGCCAACTGTTTTGAGGTGATTGGCTATCCACCAGGATGGAGCTCCCGAGGATGAGGAAGAGGATGTTAAGGAATCAGGGGGGCCACGGTGGCCACACTGGCAGTGGCCGGGGAAAAGGGGTTGGCCGTGAGGTAGCCTACGCTGCCATGTCCACGAGTGTGCAGCCTGCGTTCGAGAACCACCAGCATCTTCAGAAAGTATTGTAGCCGCGATCTCGAGCCTGACTAGCGAGCAAACCTAGTGTCTCATGGCCCTTCCTAACACACCTAAGAATGGGGTGAAAAGCTTTCAGGTAACTCTAGTTGGATGCTCGATAGCGGGGCACCCATGCACATGACAGGTGATAAAAAATTGTCAATAAAATCTGAAAGCATAAGGCTGGTTCTCATTGATCTTCCTAACAGCACTCAAACCGTATCCACCAAGCAAGGAAGTGTGGCCTTGTGAAAAAAATTTAATCTAAATAGAGTGCTCTCTGTACCCAATTTAAGTTGTAATCTTGTTTTTATTGCAAAGATTACTAAGGAATTAAATTGTAGTGTGACATTCTTTGACGATTCTTGCATTTTGCAGGACCGTACTTCGAGGATGCCTATTGGTGTGGAGAGGCAAAGAGATGGGTCTTTTTGTATGGCGAGGCACTGTTGAAGATTCAAAGTAATGTAGTTAGGACGAGCGAGCTTTGGCACCAAAGACTGGGGCATCCATCCAATAAAGCGATGTCTTCTTTTACAAAAGAATTAGGTTTTTCAGATTATACTAGGAGCAAGGATAATATGTGTGATGTTTGTTACTGTGTAAAACAAAGTAAAGTACAATTCCATGCTAGTGATAATAAAGCCAAAGATTTATTTGAAATTGTTCATTGTGATATATTGGGACCTTATCGAGTACCTTTATTATGTAGAGCTCACTATTTTTTAACATTGGTTGATGATGCTAGTAGGAGAGTTTGGTTGCATTTAATGAGAGAAAAAGTGAGGCTGGAAATCTACTTAAAGGGCTTGTTTCTATGGTGCACACTCAATTTGGTAAGCAAGTCAAAATAGTGAGAACGAATAAAGGAAGTGAGTTTAAATCTGGGCCGATGAAGGTTTTCTATCGTGACAAGGGAATTATGCACCAAACAAGTTGTGTGGATACTCCTCAATAAAATGGAAGAGTAGAACGCAAGCATCGACATGTTCTTAATGTGGCTACGACTCTTCGGTTCCAAGCCCATCTACCTTTGACTTTTTGGGGTGACTGTGTGCTAATAGCGGCTCCTTTAATCAATCGAACACCAACCAAGGTCTTGAACGGAAAGACCCGTTATAAAGTACTGTTTAATCAAAAGCCCTCCTATGACCATTTAAATGTTTTTGGAAGCTTATGCTATGCTCAAAACCGGTTACGAGGCAATGACAAATTTGCTCCAAGAAGTAGGAAGTGCATTTTTGTGGGATACCCATATGGAAAGAAAGCATGGAAATTATTTGATTTGGATACTAATGAATATTTTAAGAGTAGGGATGTTGTATCTCACAAAGGTACCTTCCCCTTCCACTACGTGTAACACGGGAGCATCAACAGCTAACAGGCAAATTCTCATTAGCCTAGGTTTCATGACACCAGTGCTCCACCGACCCATTTTGAGGACAGCACGGCACAATCCATCATATCTGGGCCTGAAGAAAGAAAGGGAAATAATTTTGGGCCTGCAAATGCTGAGCCCACTTCAAAAGATATGGACATTACTCTTGCTGAGCCCAGAACCAACTCTACAACTGCTGTTCCGAGTCTAGAGCCTACTGCTGCAGCCACTCCACCTCCGATGTCGTAACCAAACAGGCCCGCTACAGCTGAAAGGAGGCCTAGTCAAGCCCAACGTATGCGCAGGCCTCACCCTGCTTCGATAATCTTTTGTGCTACAATGCTCGAGCTATCGACCTCATCTCCACTGCTACACTGCGCCAAAAGGACTCCTCAGGTATGTGACATCCATTAAAAAGTTATGGTACATTTACAAATTTTTTCCCCCTCACCAACAATTTTTAGCTGTTATTACTAAAGTTGTGGAACCTAGATTTTACCATGAAGCAGTTCAGGATGCAAAGTGGCAAAAAGCCATGGACAAAGAAATTAGCCCTAGAGAAGAATAGGACATGGACCATTGAAGATCTCCCATCAGGAAAAAAAGCCCATCAGTTATAAGTGGGTTTATCAAGTTAAATACAACCCTGATGGCACAGTTGAGCGATATAAGGCTCGTCTGGTGATTCGAGGTGATCACCAAGTTGCAGGCTTCAACTTCAATGAAACTTTTGCACTAGTCACTAAGATGACCAGTGTGCGGTGCTTTCTAGTAGTCGTTGTTGCAAAAGGCTGGGAATTACATTAGTTGGATGCTAATAATGCATTCCTGCGTGTGGTCTTGAAGAAGAAGTTTATATGAAATTGCCTCCCAGATTCAAGTGCAACGGGGAAAACAAGGTGTGTCGACTTAAGAAATCTCTTTATGGTCTTCATCAAGCTCTTAGGCAATGGTTTGCCAAGCTCTTCTCAAAACTCTGTGAGTATGGTTTTGTGTGTTTCTATGCAGATTATTCCTTATTTACTTATCGCAAAGGTGACATACTTATGGCTTTCTTAGTCTATGTTGATGATATTGTGCTCACTAGCAACGACACTAAAACATGCAAACAATTCAAAGTCTATCTCAACACATGTTTCAGTATTAAAGATTTGGGGCCGTTAAAGTGTTTTTTTAGGGAGAGAGGTTGCTCGTGGACCATAAGGCCTATTCTTATGCCAGCGGAAATATGCTTTGGGAATTATTGATGAGTGTGGTCTCTTAGGAGCCAAACCAGTTGAGTTTCCCATGGAAAAAAAATCACAAACTTGCTTTAGCATCTAGAGGTTTTTTGGCAGACCCTGGCAAATATTGCTCCATTCATTGGGCGATTAATATACCTTACAATTATACGGCCTGCTCTTACTTATACAGTTCACATACCATCCAGATTCATGCAAGTACCTAGACTAGAGCATATGGATGTTGTGCGGCATGTACTTTGCTATTTGAAAGGAACTGCAGGACAGGGCATTTTGCCAAAAGCAGATAGTGATTTACAGCTAGTAGGATATTGTGACTCAGATTGGGAAACATGTCCTGTATCCTGAAAATCACTCACAGGCTTTTTTGTTATGCTCGGCAGATCACCAATTTCCTAGAAAAGCAAGAAGTAGATCACACTATCTTGATCCTCAGCTGAAGCCGAATATCGATCCATGGCTTTTGTTAGATTTAAACACACAAGGACACAAAAGGGGAGGTGAATTGTGTCTACTGATTTTTCGAATTGTTTCAGAAACACTCGTGAAAACAGTTTGGAATGCGTGTTCTCTGTGAAACAGAAGTGAAAGTAATTACGGAAATAATAAAGGAGGCACAATATTTTTACATGGAAAACCACCTCTGGCCCAATGGAGATATAAAAACCACGACCTACCTCAGTAGGATTTCAACAAACACTTTCACTAACACAGGCCAAGTTTGTTACACTATATAACACACATGACAACGTCACACACGTAACTTAGTCTCCCCCAAGACTCTAGTTACAAACACGCATCCAAGTTCTCTCAAGACTTGGACAAGCTCACACGGACAACATGTCCACCGTCTCCTAAGAGACCACGTCCAACTTGGACAAATATTCACGGACACTATGTCCACACGTCCCCTAAGAGACCACGTCTAACAACTTGGACAACCTCTAATCACGATGACGGAAAAGAGATAAAAACACCTTACTTTAATGCTTCTAAATAAGTTGAGTTTAAGGTACCATACAACTCCTATTGTGCCAATAATGAAGACTCGATTAAGCGTACACTTTGAAGGTTTTTCTCACAGAAAAATTCAGACTCAGAAAAGCAATTCTAGCACTTGATCAATCGTGAAAACCCTTGAAAAACCTTGCTTGAAGAGATGAGAAGCGAGTGCTTATATACTTACGAAAAAGCAAGGATCTGATTTTCATAATAACTCTGAAAATACTCAGTATCTTAAAAGGAATTAAATTCTTCAAGAATTTATCTTTTTAGGAAATCATATCTTTTAAGGATAAGATAAAATCTTTTAAAAAATCTTTTAGGAGACCAATATTATTTAGGAAAGTACTCTTTTTAAAACACAATATTATCAGAAAATCAATCCTAAATATATTGAGAATTTTGGCAGTAGGAAAACTCTTGAAAATCTTTGAAAATCGATTTTTGCACTCGCTGCCCTCAGAGCACTGCAGACCTGTTTGCGTAATTGTTCTGAGTCAGTTTAAATAATTCCTTCAAGGTGAGTGTTAAGTCAAGTTCTTCTTTGGCATATTAACAAGAATCTAGACAAATATAACTAGTAATTAGCCTTAAGGGTCTAAAGACTCTTGTACCCTACTGATGATGTACACATGTATCCACTTTGATGATTTCAGCTTATTCGACCTGTTCTTTAGGGTGTTTGCAACTTCTGTCGCTTTCAACATACAATTTTATCACATAGCTTCAAGCATTTCGAACTGATCTCCAGGATGTTTGCAATCTATCTTATCACATGATTCTAGCACTTAACTCAAGCCAAGCATAATTAGCACATTTGGGTTGCAATCATCAAAACCTTATATAAGATTGATTCAACAAATTCCCCCTTTTTGATGATGACAAACCAAATGACCATCAAAGGAGGAAATCATATCTTTTAAGGATAAGATAAAATCTTTTGAAAAATCTTTTAGGAGGCCAATATTATTTAGGAAAGTACTCTTTCTAAAACACAATATTATTAGAAAATCAATCCTAAATATATTAAGAATTTTGGCAGTAGGAAAACTCTTGAAAATCTTTGAAAATCGATTTTTACACTCGCTGTCTTCATAGCACTACAGACCTATTTGCTCAATTGTTCCGAGCAGTGTTCTGAGTCAGCTTAAATAATTCCTTTAAGGTGAGTGTTAAGTCAAGTTCTTCTTTGGCATATTAACAAGAATCTAGACAAATATAACCAGTAATTAGCCCTAAGATTCTAAAGACTCTTGTACTCTCCTGATGTTGTGCGCATGTATCCATTTTGATGATTTCATCTTCTTCGACCTGTTCTTCAGGGTGTTTGTAACTTCTGTCGCTTTCAACATACAATTTTATCATATAGCTTCAAGCATTTTGAACTGATCTCTAGGATGTTTACAATCTGCCTTATCACATGATTCTAGCACTCAACTCAAGCCAGGCATAATTAGCACATTTGGGTTGTAATCATCAAAACCTTATATAAGATTGATTCAACAAATTCCCCCTTTTTGATGATGACAAACCAAATGACCATCAAAGGTGAGACATAACAGAGGGCAAAAATATTAGTGCCAAACTTAGTTCAGGAAGCCAATTCACATAAGAGAGAATAACAAGAATAGGAAGGCAGCTTAAAACAGGCAGACTGATCAAAGCATGGTCATACTTATCTTCCCCCTTTTGACATCATCGAAAAGGTCGAGGGAACCATCTGCATAAATTCAGTAAGGATGCACCAACCACCACGGGTAATGAGGAAAATAACCGCGATACACTCAATTATATGGTACAGTAATGGTATTGGCCATCCGAGTCACGCACAAATAGGTAACACATGCAACATGCTAAGTTATAGCATAAATGCATATACTATCTAAAAACTGTCATAAATCGTTACTAGGCACATACATAACCAAGTGTTTGAAAAATAGTGTTGGAAACAGGGGAAGGAACAGGTTCCGGTAGAGGAAGGTGGAGGAGGAAATTTGGGCTGTGAGGGCAAGAAGGGCACTCAGCAGATCCTCGTGACGCTTTGCATTAAGAGCCTTTTTCTCTGTAAGCGCTTGCTTCACTTCACGTATCTCCCCCTTCAAAGTGATCGGATCCTGTAATAGAGTGGCAATGGTAGGATTACTGGATATGGAGGCATCACTGGGAACAGGGTCAAGAGGTGTTTGGAACCCCTGTTCTGAAGGTGTACTGCCGCCTTTTGTAATCTTGAACCCACACCCAATCAATGTACTGTTGCCAATCTCATCACTAACATGAAGGCCTACTCTCTTCCGCAATGAAATCCCAAGCTTCTCAAACACTGACGTTAGCAAGAACCAATACCCCATGTCATGAACCTTGGTTGTGTTGGCAATTCTCCCAATATCGCTAATCATGATTGCGGGCAAGTTAATTTGCTCACCCTTATCCAACAAATCAGTGTAGCACATAGCCATGGGATCAGCAAGGTTGCGTCTCTGACCTCAAGGAACAACATTTGTAATCACAAACCAAAACAACCGATGGAAGGGCATCATTTTCCCCTTTCTCACATACCAGGATACAGTCAAATGAGGCTTTTGGCCAGTCTTTGGGTCAGCGCCAACAGCCGTTCTTCACCTAAGATGCTCTTGTCCTCTCTCACATACACATCAAAACCTTCAGAGGACACCTCAAGTAACTCACCTAACTTCTTAGCATTAAACCGCACTTCATGATTATTAACTATACTTGGCACCACTCCATTGGTGACAACACAGTGTGCATAGAACTCAGCTAAATCTGGGACCGAACACCCTCTCTTAGGATCTGTGAACAATTCCAACCATCCTTGGGCTTCTAACGTCTCTACAAACACCCCAAGCCCCTGTTCGTGAAAGCATGACACCTTAACTACCTTTCACCGAACCATAGATTTCTGGAGGAAATTCTCATATCTTTCAACAAGTGTCATGTTCTTCCTGACTTTCTTTTTCTTTGGTTAATGAGATTCGTCAACCAGTTTGGATACTTGTTCTGGGAGAACCCATTCATCCTCATCTCTATCTTCAGCATCCTCAACAATAAAATCATGACCCATGCGTTCAAGATCAAAAACCATGAAATTTCTCAACCAACTCGGCTTCATTCCCCCTTAATCTAGACTCGGCCACAACCGGGTCATATACCACTAACTCCCAACCAGTAATTGGGTGTACTAAGGGTACCATATCAGGGTTCAAATCAACTGTCTTTAACTCTAAGCTTTTCAAGAACCCAAAAATAGAGGAATTAATGAAAAAGAAAGTGATGGGGTATTTTTCATACCAATTGAGGACGCTTGTGGCGATGGTGTCGGTGATTCTTCCTCAAAATTCATCCAATTTTCTCCCCTTTTCCTTGATAATTGGTCCCGTAGTGATCTTGGGTGAGAAGCCTTGTGCTTAGAGGATTCTTGACCACCACGAGTTCTTGCCATGGTGAGGATTTGGGAGAATTTGGAGTTAGGGCTTAAGTGGGTTTAAGGAAGGAGAGGAAAATCGGGTTCTTTGTGGAAGTGAGAAAGAAGGACAGATGGGTTATAGAGAGAGAAAGTGAAGGTATATGGGGTGCCCGAAAATTGAGAGAGTTTCTAGGGGAAGGTTATTTCGGCCCTTCTTGAAGAGAGAGAATGTTTTGCATGCAACTCTACATTACAGACTAGGTAGGGTATAAATTATAGGTTTGGTGTAATGAAAAGTAAATTTCAGTTTTCAACAATCCTTTAACATCGCCACTTGGTCAGCACATGATACAAACAGTTATCAGGTCTGTTCCTGGAGCCTGTTCTTATTGTTAACAGTTCGGTGTCTCAGGATACTCAGGGCAATATCATTAAACCTCAATGAGTGTCAGCATGTTACTTTCCATACATATGCTAGTAAAAACACAAGAATTGAATGCATCCATTGGAACAATGTATTTGGCCTAACGACCCTTAACTAGTCAATCATTGGGGGTTAATTAAGCATGCTCAAGCTCTTTTAATCAAACCCAATTCAAGCCTATTCCTGTCAAATTGATCTCTACTTAGTGCCTTGGTAAAAATATCAGCAATTTGTTTATTAGTGGCACAAAAATTCATTGAAATCAAGCTCTTTTCAGCATTGTCTCTTAAGAAGTGAAGGCGAATATCAATATGCTTAGTCCTTTTATGTTGACACGGATTTGGCAATGTTAATTGCACTTGTATTATCATAAAATATGAGAATGCAAACCGTGTCAACACCAAAATCCTTGAGTTGTTGCCGTATCCACAATAATTAAGCGCAACAAGAAGCAGCCGCTATATACTCGGCTTCTGCTGTGGACATGACAACAGAGTGTTGTTTCTTGGTTCCCCAAGAGACCAAACAGGGTCCAAGAAAATGAGTCATACCTGAGGTGCTTTTTTCTATCAATCAAAATTCAGCATAATCAGCACAATAGGTGCAAATAATCGATCCCTTCCTCTTGATTATAGCCCTGAACCACCAGCCTGGCCTTGTTCTGAGTGATTGTTCCGACTTGCCCTTGAACACCCACTTGGTACCAATTATTGATCTGTCTTTAGGCCGTGGTTCAAGATGCCAAACCTTATTCCTTTCGAACTAATGAAGCTCTTCTTGTATAGCCGTAATCTAGTCAGAATCTGCAAGAGCTTCATGAACATTTTTTAGCTCAACGTTAGACAAAAAGGCATAGAAAGCACAAAAGTTTTTGAGTTTAGATCTGGTTTGCACCCCAGTGTTGATATCAGATATAATCTGGTCAAGGGGGTGCGAACTCTGGTGCTTCTAAGCTTGTGGAGTAAATGGAGCCGCAGACACATTTTCCAATCTCTCCTGAACACTTGATGAAGCAGATCTTGAATCTGTTTTTCCCACAACTGTTCGGAAATGGTTAGGTTGAGTGGGTCGGTTCTGTCCCAAATTAGGTTCAGCAATGCTTCCCCCTGACTGGTTTGCTCCCTGCCCACCTTCCATATTTCTAGATCCAGGACTTGTTTCACCTTTAGGAGACTTACCATTATCCACTATAGAGTTTTGAGTGAGCGAGAGGTCTTTTCTTACAAGACCATTTTTGAACTCTTCATCCTGTATATCATGCTCAATCAAGGGGTTAGTTTTATCAAACGATACATGCACATTATTGTGTTGCTTCCCCCTCGATACAACACCTCAGTAATGATATTGGTAATCAAGTATTGATCAAAAGAAAACCCAACGTAATTACCTCTAGCACACAATTGAGACACACTTAGTAAATTATGTTGTAAACCATCAACCAAGTACACATTACTAATAGAGTGAGAGAGTGATTTACCTATCTTATCTACATCGACAATTTTTCTGACTTGCCGTTTCCAATTGCCACTCTCCCTCCATCAAAAGCTGTAAGTGAGAGGAAGTTTGATCTATCTCCAGTCATGTATCTCCACCAACCACTATCTAAGAACCATAGTTGGTTGCCTCCTCTCACTTTAGACTGCAAAACAGCTAAGTGTTTGTCTTGGGAACCCAGATCCACTTGGGTCCCATTCTTTTCTTTGTCATGGAATTTAACTCATCTTTTCTAATCTATATTTGTTTAACATACAATGAGTTTCTTTCCATGGCCCTTTTTCTCAAGGAGCAAGCATATCGATAATGACCAGTTTTTCCACAATGATAACAAATTTTATTTTCTGGCAAACCAACATACTTCTTGTCTACTGGCTTAGTAACACATCTATCCACAAAACCTAAACCTTTTCTATTTCGGTTATGATGAGTATTAAGCCAGTTCAGAGCTTCTGAGGAACTGTTCCAGCACCTGTTTTCAGTAAAGTTAGTTTCGGCTCTCTGGACCTGTTCTCGAAGCTGTTTGTTATCATTCATCTGGGATTCTAGATTATGCTTTAGCTTTGATGACTCACTTTCTAGCTCTCTGATTTTAGTGTTGAGTTCTTCCTCTTTCTTGTCACTCAGGTCCTTAAGGATGTCTAATTCTTTAGTTAAAGCAAGAGCCTTTTCATTAATTTCATGTTTCTCATACATGAGAGCCTTATTCATATGTTCAAGTTCGTGTCTTTTTCTTTCTAGTCTCTTAACATCCTTTTCTAAATCTGAGCAGGTACTTTTAAGCATGCAATTTTCAGAAGTTAGAGCTTCACATTCCTCCATCAATGAAAAAATTAATTTTTCAAGTTTTTTCTTGCTAAGATTACGTACCTTCTTTTTGAGACTTTCACCATCAGAGCCTGAGCCAGATTCACTTCGAGCCATGAGAGCCACTACTTCTTCTTCATCTTGAGAGTCTTCTTCTTCTTCTGAGGTGTCTCCCCAAGCTGCCATCATTGCTTTGGTGAACCGTTTTTCAGCATTAATCAACTGAGTTTTTCTGCCTCTGGTTTGGACCTGCTCTGACCTTTGTTCTTCCTTCAACAAGAGGCACTTCTTCACTACATGATCTTGCCTTCCGCACTTGAAACATGCTGAGAACTGACCTCCGTCACTGTTTTTAGCCTTGCTGGTGTTGCCCTTTTTGTATACGCTTTCAGTCTTCTTGAAAAATTTCTTGAATTTTCGTGCAATCATGGCCATTCCTTCTTCATCAAAATATGAGCTATCACTTTCTCTTGCCTTTAGTGCAAGCCCACGATCTTTCTTCACTTCCCCCCTTCATCTGAGAGTTTCCCCTTAGTTCATATGTTTGTAGCTCATCCAAGGAAATCTCATTCATCTTTTTTGCTTCTTGGATTGTATTGACCTTTGATTCCCATGAATGAGGTAAAATTCGTAGGATCTTCCTAACCAACTCTTCTTTAGTGGTAAAGGATTTTTCCAACGATTTTAACTCATTAGTAATATGGGTGAATCGAGTATACATGTCCATGATTGTTTCTTTATCATTCATCTCGAATAGCTTATATTTCCTCACCAGCAGCTCGATCCTCGATTGCTTGACTTGATTGGTTCCTTCGTAAGCTACTTGAAGGGCATTCCATATCTCTTTTGCGGATTCACACTCAGAGATGCGAGTGTACTCGTCAGGTCTGAGTCCAAAATATAACAGCTTCTTGGCTTTGGCATTTTTCTCCATCTTTCTCAAATCATCTAAGTCAGATTCCTTCGGCTCCTTAGGAACAATCTTCCCATCAGTTGTGAGTTTCACTGGAAGGTAAGGACCATTCACGATGAGCGTCCACAACTCATAATCCTTAGCCTGGATATAGTTCTCCATTCGATTTTTCCACCAATTGTAGTGTTGCCCATTAAAGTATGGAGAACAAGTCACAGATTGACCCTCTAAGATTTCTTGTGGTACACTCATCTTTTCAGGATCTCTTAAGGTGTTAACCTAGGTGTGAAAACACTGCTCTGATACCAATTGTTAGATTTAAACACACAAGGACACAAGAGGGAGGTGAATTGTGTCTACCGATTTTTCGAATTATTTCAAAAACACTCGTGAGAACAGTTTGGAATGCGTGTTCTCTATGAAACAGAAGCGAAAGTAATTGCGGAAATAATAAAGGAGACACAATATTTTTACGTGGAAAACCACCTCTGGCCCAATAGAGGTGTAAAAATCACGATCTACCTCAGTAGGATTTCAACAAACACTTTCACTAACACAGGCCAAGTTCGTTACACTATGTAACACACGTGACAACGTCACACACATAACTTAGTCTCCCCCAAGACTCTAATTACAAACATGCATCCAAGTTCTCTCAAGACTTGGACAAGCTCACACGGATAACATGTCCACCGTCTCCTAAGAGACCACGTCCAACTTGGACAAATATTCACGGACACAATGTCCACACGTCCCCTAAGCGACCACGTCCAACAACTTGGACAACCTCTAATCACGACGACGGAAAAGAGATAAAAAACACCTTACTTGAATGCTTCTAAATAAGCTGAGTGTAAGGTACCATACAACTCCTATTGTGCCAATAATGAAGACTCGATTAAGCGCACACTTTGAAGGTTTTTCTCACAGAAAAATTCAGACTCAGAAAAGCAATTCTAGCACTTGATCAATCATGAAAACCCTTGAAAAACCTTGCTTGAAGAGATGAGAAGCGAGTGCTTATACACCCATGAAAAAGCAAGGATTTGATTTCCATAATAACTCTGAAAATACTCAGTATCTTAAAAGGAATTAAATCCTTCAAGAGTTTATCTTTTTAGGAAACCATATCTTTTAAGGATAAGATAAAATCTTTTGAAAAATCTTTTAGAAGACCAATATTATTTAGGAAAGTACTCCTTCTAAAACACAATATTATCAGAAAATCAATCCTAAATATATTAAGAATTTTAGCAGTAGGAAAACTCTTGAAAATATTTGAAAACTGATTTTTGCACTCGCTACCCTCAGAGCACTGCAGACCTATTTGCTCAATTGTTCCGAGCAGTGTTCTGAGTCAGCTTAAATAATTCCTTTAAGGTGAGTGTTAAGTCAAGTTCTTCTTTGACATATTAACAAGAATCTAGACAAATATAACCAGTAATTAGCCCTAAGATTCTAAAGACTCTTGTACTCTACTGATGTTGTGCGCATGTATCCATTTTGATGATTTCATCTTCTTCGACCTGTTCTTCAGGGTGTTTGTAACTTCTGTCGCTTTCAACATACAATTTTATCACATAGCTTCAAGCATTTCGAACTGATCTCCAGGATGTTTGCAATCTGTCTTATCACATGATTCTAGCACTCAACTCAAGCCAAGTATAATTAGCACATTTAGGTTGTAATCATGAAAACCTTATATAAGATTGATTCAACAGCTTTTTTCACAAGTGAGTTGATATAGATCCGATCATTCCTGGCATTCTTGGGTACTTTCCCATCCTTTATGCAGCTTTTTTGTGACAGCTAAGCTGCATTGCATACAACACATAATCTAGTGTTTCATCAAAGAACGAAACACATAGAAATGGAATGTCATTTTATCTGCGAAAAGCTGGAAGCAGGAATACTAACTCTCTCACATGTCAGCACCAAAGATCAACCAACTGATATCTTTACCAAAGCACAGTTTCAATTTCTAAAAGACAAGTTGGGTATTATAAATTTACATGCTCTACCTTGAGGGGATGTAGGACAGAATTTATCATATATTGTGTCATATCTTTGAGATATTTCCTAGTTGAATTAGGCAAATTGCTTGTTGGCTAAGCTAGGGTTCGCTGGCCATATTGTATAAAAGCTAAGGCATGCATCAAACTGAAACATCATAGAATACAGAAGTGATTCATCACCCTTTATCAAACATTAATATCTTTACGTTTCTATAGCAGGGGAGTTGTGACATGCTTTTTAGCAGATTTTGACTTCCATAATGACCATTCTGCGTTCTTAATCGACCAAGACCCTTTATGAGGTCTAGGTTACCGTGCTGCTGGTATTATAACCCGGCTTCCAGTTCATCTTGCATGGCCATGTCTGCTTATCAAAAATGGCCTATTCAGAGCTTTCGATTCCATGGCACGGCTCAACAGGCAGCAGCACCGTCCTACCTATTTAAAGTTTGAGAATCGATCGAGGGTGTTGCACCTCTGAGGCTTCTAATCATTGGCATTTCATGATAGAACTCGCATATGAGCTCCAGCTATAATAAGGGAAACTTCGAAAGGAGTGAGCTACTAGGTGGTTTGATTAGTTTTTCATTCCTATACCTAAGTCAGACAAACGATTTGCACATCAGTATTACTTTGGTCCTCTATCAGAGTTTCCTCTGGCTTCGCTCTGCTTAGGCATAATTCACCATCTTTTGGGTCCTGTCAGGTATGCTTTCACTCAAACCCTTCTCAGAAGATCAAGGTCGATTAGTAATGCACTTGTGAGGGGATCCTGCCAATGAGTAGGGATGGCAATGGGTCATATTCAAATAGGATGTATAGACATTCAAATTGGACTAAATTTGGATATAATAGGATATAATCATATTATACATTTTTATTTAGTATTTGCATAATTTTTTATTTCCAATCTTGCTTTTGCTCATTTGTAAATGCAATGCTAAACACCTCTTTAATGTCAAATAACTTTTTGTATCAAACATTTCAATATGTTAAAGTAAAAAAGTGTTAGAAAAAGAGAATGTGAATTCACTGTAGAGGGAAAGGGACACACAGTAGTATAACAACTGAAAGGATATAAGAGAAAGTACAACTTTGATTGACAAATGGGAGAAATCGAGAAGAAGATTGGGAGGGAAGAGGAAATTAATTAACAAAGAATAGTGTATTATACATAGAGTGTAGACCTTTTGCGGAATTTTTTAGGGTTATGATATTTGGATTTTTCTACCTTCAAAAAAAGGTGAAACTATTAAAAATGGATATTGGATTGGATGTTAATCGAATTGGATTAGGATTATTTTTATCGAATTCGAATTAAATTATTTTTTATCGGGTTCGAATATGATAACTTTGTCTCGAATCAGATCGGATTTGCATCGAGTTCATATTGTGCTAACATCCCTACCAACGAACTTCCTTACGCTGTACTTGTTTACTTACTCGTTGAGTCGCAAACATGTCAAACTCGTTGGTCCATATCTCAAGATAGGCCGAATGGGGGACCCACAGGCTGATGCTTAGAGCGCTTAGGTGCCGAGGCACGCGTGACGACGCACGTCGCCATGCATGATCACCAGGACAACACTCCTGGGGACCTGGGTTTATCCACCCTCCCAATCCGTGCCATTCCGCGCCTCGAGCCGATCGGCGGACCGACTTATGGTTGTTCCACATCGGACCAGGCGCATCGCTGACTCCATCTGCTTCCCTCCTGACAATTTTAAGCACTCTTTGACGCTCTTTTCAAAGTCCTTTTCATCTTTCCCTCACTTGTTAGCTATCGGTCTCTCGCTCATATTGAGCTTTGGACGGAATTTATCGCCTGCTTGGGGCTGCATTCCCTAACAACTTGACTTGACAATAGCATCTAGTGGTGCGATAGAATCTGGGCACGATGGGGATCCCACCTTCTTTACTGCCCATTTCTATGGGACTTAGCCTAGGTTCGTAGAGGACCCTTTTTCAAACTACAATTCGGACGGCGAGGCCACCCGATTTAAAAGTTGGGCTCTTCCTGGTTCGCTGTCGTTACTAAAAGAATCCTTATAAGTTTCACTTCCTCTGCTTATTGATATGCTTAAACTCAATGGGTAACCCCTTATGACTTAGGGTCATAATGGATTTGTGCTTTTAAAACCTTAAGGCTCGACGAGCCCTTCCTGGTAGAGTGTATGTGTGGCACGATGCAAATGGAAGCTACTAAGGCCTCGTCCACCACTAATCGTAGCCGTAACTCATCGCTGCAAGATGCCATTTTAAGGCAATGGCAACTGGCTAGGGAACTAGAGGCCATCATCCTTCTCCCCGGTAGGCAGGGGGAAACGCGATGCCTGACATCCAGCAGATGTGCACTCGACAGGAAGGCTTCATGCGTAACTTGCATTCAAAGACTCGATGGTTCACGGGATTCTCCAATTCACACCAAGTATCACATTTTGCTATGTTTTTCATCGATGTGAGAGCTGAGATATCCATTGTTGAGAGTCGTTACATTTTAAGTAGGGACATGTGCTGCCCCTACACACCAACAAACTAGGCGCAGGTAGGCACGCCATGAGGTCATATTCCTTGGTGCGGTTCATGCCAGGGTTCAATGTTGTGTCGAGGGTAACCTGGGGCGAAGCTTAGGCTTAGTGAGGAGGCCGAGGCGGCCCTCCCGGCATATTGATGTAAACATGTTCGCGGGTCTCTTTGCTAGGTAGGTTTTGACAATGATCCTTCAATAAGTTCACCTCCAGAAACCTTGTTACGACTTCTCTTTCCTCTAAATGATAAGATTCAGTGGACTTCTCTCGACGTCACCAGTGGCAAACTGCCTATGTCACCATGACTTGAACACTTCACCAGACCATTCAATCTGTAGGAGTGATGGGTGTGTTGTATAAAGGGTAGGGATATAGTCAACGTGAGTTGATGACTCATGTTTACTAGAAATTCCTCATTAAAAACCAACAATTGTAATGATTTGTCCCCATCACGATAAAATTTCAAAGATTACATGGGCGTGTCGACCAAGGCTATAGACTTGTTAAATGTCTTAATATACACGCGTACGGCCTATAGCATCTAATGACATCACAAATCTGTTATTACCTCAAGCTTTCATGGCCTGGAAGGCCATAGCCCTTCTAAGAAGCTAGTTGTGATGTGTTACCTCCACATAGCTAGTTAGCAGGCTGAGGACTCATTCATTAACGTAACTAACAAGACAAATTGCTTCGCCAATATGCACTATCGTCCATAGAATTAAGAAAGAGCTCTCAGTCTGTCAATGCTTATTATGCGTGAACCTAGTAATTTTCCCTTTGTTGAGTCAAATTAAGCCAGGGGCTCCACTCCATGTGGTGCCCTTTCATAAATCTCTATCAGGTTTAGCCTTGCGAGCATACTCCTCCAGGAACACAAAAACATTGATTTCTTATAAATTATTAGTGGTGTCTTAAAAGCAGCATCCATTGATCGTTGGTTGGCATCATTTCTGGTTAAGACTTGGAATGATATCTGATCATCTTCGAGCCTGTAACTTTTGCTCTTGATTAATGAAAACATCCTTGACAAATACTTTCGCAGTGGGTCACCTTTCATAAATCAAA
This sequence comes from Carnegiea gigantea, assembly GCA_029747015.1. Classification (NCBI taxonomy): domain Eukaryota; kingdom Viridiplantae; phylum Streptophyta; class Magnoliopsida; order Caryophyllales; family Cactaceae; genus Carnegiea; species Carnegiea gigantea. The sequence goes on along the minus strand of JAKOGI010000397.1, from coordinate 464,907 downwards.
GAATTTCACCTCTAACTATGAAATACGAATGTGTTGAGTAAAATTACCGGAAGTGCACGGTGGCAATGTAATTAGCGACGGCAAGTATGGGTCGTGCCCACAGGAAACTCGATCTTAATCACCAAAACTGATTTTTTTTTAATACTCAATCCAGGTAAATATTCACTCAGGTTGAAGATTACTGAGAACAGTATAAATCTGCTAAATTAATGAATGTTAAACTCAACAATGGATGATAAGGATCTCAGGTTGGGAATCACCACACTATTATGCTTCGTGAATCAATAACTAAACTAAGCAAGCCTGCCCATGTAAATGATTGGAATGGAAGGATCACAAATTAAAACACATTTATGCCTTCTTTCAAAGGTCGATAGACTGGTGAATATATCCTAATTATCTATTTTCATGAAACTAGGGTTGTCAAAGCTACCAAATTGAGTAATCAATAATCACAATGAAAACCCTAATTGTCTTCACATTAGGGTATTCAATCACTCACAAAGTAACACCTTAGATAAAGGATTCAACTTTTATTGACCTCCTTAACCATAATAACGAACAGCGAAATAGATCTCTTTCAAGACTTTCATCAAAAACTTGGCGCAGTAAGTGAGAATCCAAGGCAATAGATATGGGCAGAGTCTACAAAAGCTTAGATTGTGAGTTAATTAAACACAAAAGGGGCTATTTCCAACCCAAGAATAGAATTTAGCCTCTACACATATTCAAAGTCACAATGCCAAAACCTAATTCGCCAAGCATAGATAAATAAAGAAAACTCAAAATGAAAATCACAAAAGAGAAGAGGATGGGGGGCATAAACTTTGATTAATTGCGGTAATCAATCCCAAAGCAATCTTCAATCGTCACTAATTCGATGCAAAAAGAGTCTTCAAAGTCTCTCTAATAAAACCTGAAAAGCGCCCTTAGGAACTGCTCTGCAATAAGTTAAGATGTCCCCAAAATAAAACCTAAAAAATTAATAAGTATGCGAAAACTGACAGGGTGCACAGTCATGCTTCGATGCGTTGTTAACTGTGCGCCTCTTCGGGTATCCGATTTCTTCACTGCAAGGATCCTGCATGGCTGTACTTTAGTGCATAGCTTACCGTATAGTCTATTAAGCTCTTCAGACTTGCTTTTTGGGCCCTTGGCACTTCGCAAGACGTCTTTTCCTTCTCGAAACTCATCTCAAAGCTTCCTTTTCTGTCATAACTAGTGATTTCCTTATCTTTTTGGCATTTACCCTTGAAAGTAAGGAAAACCACTCAATAAGTACAAAATAGACCTAAAAAGGCAGATTTGATCCATTTCTCATCAAGATTCGACATAGAAACAATGTGAAAAATGGATCAATTGGGGCTAAGAGGAGGTCCAAATAGAGGTTTATCAACTCATCCATGCTTATTGTTAAGTAATAAATTATGCGTTGTTTTAATAATTATTTTGATTATATTACATATATTATTTCATCTAATTTACTTTATTTTATATATTTTTCAAGTTAAGCGTTAATAAAATAAAGAGGAGAAGAGAAGATGTCAAAGTTCGGATTTTACACGCTAAGTTATCAAATCAGTCCAAAAATAATGATTTATAAAAAAATATTATTTCCATAATGATTTAGTTGGGCTAGGGTTATAAAATTATCACTCCTAATTGAAGAAAAACTAAAAGACTTGGAAAAGGAGTCTAAAGAAGAAAATGCTAGTAGATAATATTATAAAGCCTCACACCTAACCCCCTCTTGGATGAAAACCCTCAAGACCTAATATCATCATCTTTAGCACCAACCCCTAATCTTCATCATCAACATCTCGCCAAGCCAAAATACATGCCACCACTTCATCTCACAAGCCCCATCATCATCACGATTATCTTCACCACCTCACCACCATCAATTTCACTAAGCCTCCACCACACTCCGTCATGATCTCACACATCATCACCATCATTGATCATCATCATCATCGATCATCATCACCACATTTCACCATCATCTTCACGGCCAAGTAGTATTATGCTATCGCTATTTTTTATTTTTAGTTTATTTTTAGTTTATTTTACTGTTAAATATGAAAGCTTTGGTTAATTGTTGTGATTTTATTTTTAATATGAGTGAGTAATTTTCTTGTATTTTGTATAATCTATTTGAAATCATGCTAAATTAATTATTTTGAAACAAGTATTATGCTTTATTATCTAGTTGATTTTTATTCATGATTCCATAACGATTAGTATTTATCCTTTATGATATTCGCGCTAAATTAATTAGAATGGATGCTAATTAGTTCAATACGAATTCATCTAATAGTTTAAAAGACTTTAATACATAAAAGTTATAGTCTTTTAGCTATTAGTATCACACTATTTGATCATGGATGGCTCAAACCCATCTCCTTTAATTAGATAATCGTTATAGATCATTGTTAAATCAATTTGCTGGTAAATTGGTTATAAGGCATTAGATGATGTTTTCTAATACTTACTGCTCTACTTTGATTAAATTCTCGTGCTGGTGTTAGGGTTATCAAAACTAGTAGGGTTTATATTAGAGTTGGACCTAAATAAACTATAATATAAGGAAAAACGGAGAAGATCCACTGGTGATTGTCTTCTTCAGTCTAACTCATGGATAAAATCGATTTGTATGTTGATGATAAATATTAACTTGTATGGTGGATATAGATTATGCTAAGTATTTTTCATAAATTTGGTATCATTGATAATTATTTGTTGCTTTTTAGTTAATTTCTCGATTTTGTTAATTTTTATTTTTCAATTTATAAGCTTTAATATAAATTTCGTTTACCTCCCCAAAAGAGTAGTCTTTTAAGAGTGTCTTGGTAATATTAGATCAATTAGATTTTGATTTTTAGTGTGGTTATAATTTTTAGATTTAATTTCTATTCTATTTTGCCATTTATATGCTGGTTTGTTAGAAATTAGGTTAAAAATAGTTCATGTTTGAGTCCATTTTAGGGTTTATATAGTATCCCATTCTGTCTATATTTAATTTCAGAATTTTTGAAAATTATTTGATAATTGTTCAGAATTATTTCGTAAATTGGATATGTGCAGGTTTTTATTTTCTGAAAATTATATTTTTAATTTTTAATTTATGTTTTAAGGGTTTTATTAAGTCTAGAAAATTATATCCTAAAATGTGGGCAATTTTGTTATTTATTTTCTTGTTTATATTAGTGCAGTTTATTCTTTTTCTAATTTCAGATTTTATTTTCTGTTTTAATTTTCTATAGTTAATTTTCTGTTTTAATTTTTCTGAATTATTTTGCATATAATTTTGGAGTTATAAGGTTATAAACTTGTAGAATATTAATTTGGATTAGTTTCTGTAATTTTTAATATTAATTTTTTGCTTGTTATTTTCTGTTTTAATTTTCAGTCTAATATTATGTTATTATTTCTATTTTTATTTTTCAGATTATTTAGGATAGTTATTTACTGTTTTATTTTCAGAATTAAATTTAGAATAGTTAGGAGCAGTATTAAGTATTTTTTCAGATTTTTACTTATTAAATTTGATTTATTTTACTAATATAAAGAGAAGTTATAACAAATTCGAGTAGTAAAATCATTTAGAATTAAACTAGCTTATTATCATAATCTTTCCTCGTCGGATCGATCCCTACTTTCCTATGCTATAAATATTATTTATAAATCAAAGTAGTGATTTGATTTGTAACTCTACCACAGGCTCTACAAATTTAACGCCGTTGCCGGAGAAATAAAATAATATCGTTAGTTTACTTATATTTAATTTTACTACTTTTATTGTTTTGTTTTAGCTCTAGTATTTTATTTTTATATTTTATTTTAGTTTATGAGATTAAGGACTGATCGCATGATCGAAGACAAAAAGGAGTATAAGTTTAAAGTGTTTGAAAGTAAAGAGATCAGTATACTTAGTTGAAGAAATCACTCTAGGGGATCCATGAGATTCATGACATCGAGCCAACGACTGTAAACAAAGGCGCTGGTTGGGAGGCAACCCAACGTTTTTTTTAAGGGAAGTACCAATTTAATTTTACTTTTATTTTCATTATTTCTATTTTTTCTGCATGCATTGGGGACTATGCATGAATTAAATGTGGGGGTGCATCCTACATTTAGTTCCACGGTATTTATTCTTTTAAAAAAAAGAATTTATTTTAATTTTCTTATAAATAATGCATGATATGAGTTTATGCTAGGCTTGCTTGTTTAAAAATTTTTTATTTTCTTATCTATTTGTAGTTTATTCTTCTATGAGTGAAGACTTCTGAGTATGCTAGCTGTCATTCAGGGAAGTTTGAGTTGATCCTCATGTATCTCTTTAATGAGTAACTGTCGTGATTATTCATCTTATTTGGTCATATATTATATCTACTTCAGAGGCAATAAAATCACTTAGCCCATTTCCTAAACTATTGAATTAGTAGAATAACTCATTAAAATTGTGACTTTTCTTGTCTTATAAAAAAAGTTAAAAAAAGTTAGATTACCAACATGGGTAGGAATAGGTGGCTCGGCACCTTTTCCCCTTAAGTTTAGGTCTCAAGTTGAGCCTTATGTATGGAGTAACCCATGATTGGGAGAGTCATGCTCCTTCTTGGGCCAATCAATGACTCTTACCAAACTAACAGTCAAAAAAAAAAAAAAATGATGAGAATGAATTATTTACTCCAGCACCTCTATTTGGGTGAGTGTGAGACAGGGAGTGTTTAATTTCTAAGACCCTATACGGGCCTCGAATATGTGCGCAAGTGGAGTTAGAAAAAAAAAAAGAAGAAAAAAATTACAAGGCAAGTTAGAATCAATTCAATGAGTTATTTCTTCTAGTTCAATTGTTTTTATAGCCATACCGTACATCAATTTTTTTTCCGTAAAATTTTTAAACCTCTTAATCGGTGTATGCATGCTTAAAAGAGATGGATATTATTGCTCTTGTTACTTCATTAAAAAAGTATTGTGAAACTGATGAAGAAACTCTTTGATGGTAGTTGGATGTTTAGTAATTATTCACTTGTTGGAAGGAAAACTAATTAATTTTCAGTGAAATTGTTTTTAAAGCAAGCCAATACCTAGTATAAATATCATATTTATGCATAACTTTATACGAAAGAAAGGGGGTCAGTTTGTAGGTCAAGTCTAAGATTTCTTTACACGAGGACGTCCAAAGTCTAGGTGTATAGAAATTTATTAAGTCATAAATCATGCATTGTTTTAATAATTATTTTAATTATATTACATATATTATTTTGCCTAATTTACTTTATTTTATATTTTTCAGGTTAAGTGTTAATAAAATAAAGAGGAGAAGAGAAGACGTCAAAGTTCAGATTTTACATGCTAAGTTATTAAGTCAGTCCAAAAATAATAATTTATGAAAAAATATTATTTCCATAATGATTTATTTGGGCTAGGGTTACAAAATTAATATTCCTAATTGAAGAGAAATTAGAAGACTCGAAAAAGAAGGAGTCTAAAGAAGAAAACCCTAGTAGAGAATATTATAAAGCCTCACACCTAACCCCCTCTTAGATGAAAACCCTCAAGACCTAATATCATCATCTTCAGCACCAACCCCTAATCTTCATCATCAGCATCTCGCCAAGCCAAAATACACGCCACTTCTTTGTCTCACAAGCCCCATCATCATCACGATTATCTTCATCACCTCACCACCATCAATTTCACTGAGCCTACACCACACTCCCCCATCATCTCACACATCATCACCATCATGGATCATCATCATCATCGATCATCATCACCACATTTCACCATCATCTTCACGGCCAAGTAGTATTATGCTATTGCTATTTTTTTATTTTTAGTTTATTTTTTTAGTTTATTTTATTGTGAAACATGAAAGCTTTGGTTAATTGTTGTGATTTTATTTTTAATATGAGTGAGTAATTTTCTTGTACTTAGTATAATCTATTTGAAACCGTGCTAAATTAATTATTTTAAAACAAGTCTTATACTTTATTGTCTAGTTGATTTTTATTCATTATTCTATAACGATTAGTATTTATCCTTTATGATATTCGCATTAGATTAATTAGAATGTATGTTAATTAGTTTAATACGAATTCATCTAATAGTTTAAAAGGCTTTAATATGTAAAAGTTATAGTCTTTCAGGCATTAGTATCACCCTAATTGATCATGGATGGCTCAAATCCATCTCTTTTAATTAGATAATCGTTATAGATCTTTGTTAAATCAATTTGCTGGTAAATTAGTTATAAGGCGTTAGATGATATTTTTCTAATACTTACTGCTCTAGTTTGATTAGATTCTTGTGCTAGTCTTAGGTTATTAAAACTAGTAGGGTTTATATTAGGGCTGGACCTAAATAAACTATAATATAAGGAAAAACGAGGAAGATCCGCTGGTGAGTGTCTTCTACAGTCTAACTCATAGATAAAATTGAATTGTGTGTTGATGATAAATATTAACTTGCGTGATGGATATAGATTATGCTAAGTATTTTTCGTAAATTTGGTATCGTTGATAATTATTTGTTGCTTTTTAGTTAATTTCTCTAGTTTGTCAATTTTTACTCTTCAATTTATAAGCTTTGATATAAATTTCGTTTACTCCCCTAAAAGAGTAGTCTTTTAGGAGTGTCTTGTTTATATTAGATCAGTTAGATTTTGATTTTTAGTGTGGTTATAATTTTCAAATTTAATTTCTATTCTGTTTTGCCATTTATTTACTGGTTTGTTAGAAATTAGACTAAAAATAGTTCCTTTAGAGTTTTTTGATGTTTTAGTCCGTTTTAGGGCTTATGTGGTATCCCAATCTGCCAATATTTAATTTCAGAATTTTTGAAAATTATTTGATAATTTTTCAGAATTATTTCGTGAATTGGATATGTGCAGGTTTTTATTTTAATAAATCTAAAAATTATGTTTTTAATTTTTATTTTATGTGTTTAGGGTTTTATTAAGTCTACAAAATTATATCCTAAAATCTGGGCAATTTTGTTAATTATTTTCTTATTTACATTTGTACAGTCTATTCTTTCTCTAATTTCATATTTTATTTTCTATTTTAATTTTCTATAGTTAATTTTCTGTTTTAATTTTTCTGAATTATTTTGCATATAATTTTGGATTTATAAGGTTATAAACTTGAAGAATATTAGTTTGGATTACTTTCTGTAATTTTTAATATTAATTTTCTGCTTGTTATTTTCTGTTTTAATTTTTAGTCTAATATTGTGTTATTATTTCTATTTTTATTTTTCAGATTATTTAGGATAGCTATTTACTGTTTTATTTTTAGAATTAAATTTAGAATAGTTAGGAGAAATATTAAGTATTTTTCTAGATTTTTACTTATTAAATTTGATTTATTTTACTAATATAAAGAGAAGTTATAATAAATTCGAGTAGTAAAATCATTTAGAATTAAACTAGCTTATTATCATAATCTTTCCTCGTGGGATTGATCCCTACTTTCCTATGCTATAAATATTATTTGTAAATCAAAGTAGTGGTTTAATTTATACATCTACGATAGGCTCTACACTTATCCCTTGCTTGTCTCCAAGCAAGATCATCAATCAGAAGATAAATGGGGGGGGGGGCATGCCTCAAAGTACCGACCTCCTCAGGCAAGCAATGACAACCAAATCAATGAGTATGGCAACTCACGACTAAGAAACGCAATATGGGAAAAGCTCTTTTTCCAAAACACGCATTCAAAAACAAGGACATGAATCACTAGACCATGATGCAAGAATAGACACCCCGTATTAAATTGCTCAAATATGTTGTGCATCCCCTTAATTGTTGGTAGACTAGTTAGATCGATATGTCCTCACCTTTGGAAGTAAGAAACGCAACACTTTTCTCATGTGTTTAAGGCAAAATGATCACTTAAGACCACTCTCAATGTATGTATACTACCATAAGCTTGGCAAAACTCTCAATTCTCCACCACTGAGGTCATATACACAAGTGTTAATCATAAGGACCTTTCAAGGGTTGTAGCAGGGTTAGGGTTAAGGGTAAGGAGGGAGAGATTTAGACAAGAGGAGCAAATTAGCCAAGTAGAGAGTAACCAACATCAGCTTTGCACCATCACAACATCATTCCAGCTATCCCCACAATTGAGTATCAAGGAAAGGGTCGAAATAGTTTATTGGGAACTTTCTATGCCAAAACATTTTGTTTACATGCTTCTTTTTTCCCTCTTTTGTTTTATTTTTCGACAAGCTAAGAAATGGATGGCAAAGGTTAAAGGACAATTTCAACTTCCAATCCGGAAAGGTAAACAACGATCATGACCAACAATTGAGAAGCACCAACAAGCATAATTTCCAACCAAAATAGCTGACAAAATTTCTCTACTAACCTGGCTTAGGGTTAGATTGTTCATTTCAGGCCATGGTTTAAGTAGACATTGGTGTACCAAAAGATAGGGAAGAGCTTAAAAGGGTTGGCAAACAGAGATATAATATCGTATGGTAGCTTTTTGTCTTATGTGGTTTATAAATCAATCGAGTGCCTCAATCATATCAACAGTATACACATACCAAGCGTGATTTTAAAGAGAGCAAGACCAAGTTCTAGAGATGTACACATAAAGGGGTAGAACACTCATGAAGGGAGGTTTTAGACTTTGTAGAATGAATAGTCATTTTAGGCTCCAAAACTCTCTTTGCTTCTTCTACCACAATGTAAACATTAGCTCAAAAGGTCGGCAAACAACCAAGGCATAAACAATCCACATCATAACAATTCCCTGGGACAAATAAACAAGCATACCTATTCAAGTGATCATAACCATTTCATAATATTTAGCCAAAGTGAATCCCATTTATCATGAATCACCACAACCATCAATCCAAATCATCACCCCTTGAATCATTGGAGGGATTTTTCATAGCCAAATCCAATTCGCTCTCTTTTGTTTTTCTCTTTTTATTTTTTTTTCAAACCTAAAATAAAGATCTATTCATAGCACACAATAAGAAAAGAAAGAGAGAAAAGGAAGAAAACTACCTTATTCATTTAAAGGCTCCAATTTTAGTTCAACTCTCTTCGCGTGCCGTCATACAAGGATAAAAAAGGGGCATATATAATGCAAGGATGCAACACTGAACTTATGTAATGTAACCTAGATGTATATGCGTGTTCAATATGAAGACTAAACTACCTTAATGCAAACTAATGTGATGGCCTAGATGTTATCCTTGCTAAATGTAGTGAACAGTATGCACTAGATATATACAAGGCTACACATGTGACATTTACCACCAATTCTCACAACCAATATCACAATGGCCAAGTAAAATGCCATGGCCAATTAAGAATCACCTAAAATCACCACAACCAATGAGTTGGAGGTTAATGCACCCCCCATGCTTAAGTCTTTCATTATCCCTAATAAAAAGCATATGTAAAACAAAACAAACGGATGGGGAAATGACTAATAAAGTATCAATAGAGGCTGGGAGGGCCAGGTGACTACTACTACTTATACGTATAATGAACCAGGTGTGACATGTTTCTTTGGTTCCTAAGGATCTCCTGGTTCTCCACATGGAGCTGATCAAGGCAGTCTAGGATGGTATGAAACATGCAAGGACCGACTGCGGTAGAGTCAGCGATCCTAAAAGTACTGGCGTTAGATTGGCCGGCTGCGAGAGGAACATGCCTCCTAGCTGCACCACCTTGCGGGGCCTCCTCATCATCAGAGGCCTTATCAGGAGAGATCTCCTTATCAAACTCACCAGCAACATCATAGGCATAGATGAGGCTAGAGCGGCAAGTGATGGTGGTCTTATCTTGGGCTAAGAGGGGGGAAAAGGGGTCGAACATGATGATTGAGCCACAGTTAGCCGTCATTGATTGCTCAAAAGAGTTTCATATTGATGTAGGTGATGATATCAATGCACCTAGGAGTGCACAAGATCGACAAACTATTGACTTGGCAATCAAAGCCTAAAGCCCGAGCAATGATGGTGATAATACCCTCTGTAGCTAGAACAACCTCAGAGGATTGGGCTTGCTCCACGAGGTAGGTGGCTAGAAAGGCCCCGATGTTCAGAGCTTTGTTATGTAAGGTAGCCCAAACGATGAATAACACCCCCTTATGTGCCCCATTTTGACTATTGGCATGGGCAAACACATAGTTCGCGTACGGCGCTGAAGGTAACGAAGCATAGGATTGAAAATCCACATAGCTTTGGTAAACCTAGCCTCATATCGATGCCCTAAACAAGTGATAGTGAACCAAGAACTAACCTAATTGTAGTCATCATGGATAGGGCTAAGACACTATGTTTAGGTAAGTGAAAAAGCGCATTGAAGTGGGCTAAGTTCAACTCAAAAGTCTGATTGAATAATCGAAACCTAATGTACCCAACATCACTATGAAATGCCTATTTCAAGTCTGCCACAAAGGACCTCATAAATTCCCAAATAAGTCGTTTATAAATCGGCTCCTATAAAGCCGCAAATTGCATCCAACCTAATCTACCCAACAAAATCCGCAGATCATCCAATATACTCAATGTGTCAAGCATTTGTTCATCAATGTAGTTAGGTGCACAAATCTTTATAGTGACTATGGCATCATATCGCCTAGCATGAGTATCATCAATAAGCATAAGTCGATATTTGTTAACTATATGAGGAGGCAGAGGATTACCTCCGGCACTTTCGGCCCGGCTAGTGAAGGTGGTGGACTTCAAGCATTTGTTTGGGGCCATGAGCATGGAATGTGAACTTGTAAAGCAAATTAAGCCGAAGCGCTTATAATTTGGTAAATAAACCACCAGAACCTTGCAATTACACCCAAAAATAACCGCAAAGTGAAGAGCTGTGTGTGGGAGTAGCATTAGGGAGAAACGAAACGTAGGGTTTCAATTTAGTTGAAGGAGAGTGGTGGAGGGAGTGGTTTTGGGGCTATTTGGGGGTGTGGTTGGTGCGCAAATGGCAAAGGGAAGTGCCGCTGAGTAATAGCAGCGGTGGGCATCGCCGATGTGAAGGCACAGTGGTGGGGGTAGAGAGTGCAAAAAGCGAATAGGAGTGGGTTAGGGGTTGGGTGATTGTGGGGAGAGACAGATAGAGAGAGAGAGAGAGAGAGAGAGAGAGAGAGAGAGAGTAGAAAAAGGATGGAGGTGATGCAAACGATCACCAACAACACGGTGGTGAAGGAGGTGGCTAGCGAGAGGGTTCGACGAGCGTGGACGAGAGAAAGAGAGATGGGGGTGATGCGAAGAGAGAGAGAGAGCGAGTGAGTGTGAAAGTGACGAGGTGGGCACTGGCCAAGGAAGAAAAAAAGGGAAAGGAAGAATTTGGGGGGCACAGGCGTACATCAATGCACGATCGGCCATGCGCCTATGTGGGTTTTAGACCTTGAAGCAAGCACGGTTGTGCACTATAGGAGCATGGTTGTGCACTTTTCCTCTTTTTTTTCTTTTTGTTTTTAGTTGCTCATAAGTGTAGATTTGTCTCTATTTTTTTCCTCCTTTTTTCTTCTCCTTCTTTCTCTCTCTATTTTTTTTTAATGAAGGTAATAAAGCTTGGGTTACCTCCTAAGGAGTTCTTGCTTTAGGTCCGGAGCCTGACCTTGGTTAACTTATAAGTAGAAGAAGCATCGGAAAGGTCACAAGATACCTTGCCCTCGATTGGCTTACGAGTAATGTAGTGTTTGAGCCGAGAGCCATTCACTTTGAAGGAGCCTAGTGGTCTCAGTGCAGATCTCAACTCTAGAGGGGTAGACCTTCAGGACCTTGAAAGGACCTTACCATCGTGAGCAAAGTTTTCTGTGAAATAACTTCAGCCCTGAGTTGAAGCGGAGAACCAGATCACCTTCCCGAAACTCTCTTCGATTGATGGACTTATCATGCCAACTTTTCATTCTTTCCTTATAGACCTTATAACTTTCATAGGCATCCAAACTGATTTCCTCTTAAGTTCATTCAATTGCACAATTATTTTTCGCCCACAGACTTCAAATCAAGGTTAAGGTGTTTGATAACCCAATAAGCCTTGTGCTCTAGCTCCAAGGTAGGGTGGCATGGCTTACCATAGATCAATCTGAATGGGGTGGTGCCAATAAGAGTCTTAAATGTGTACAATAGGCTAAAAAGGCATCATCTAGCTCATTCGGTCAGTCTTTCCTTGATCTTGCAACCGTTTTCTTTAGAATAGCTTTGATTTCATAGTTGGAGATCTCTATTTAACCACTAGTTTGAGGGTGGTAGCCAAGTCCATACATGTGACGCATTCCGTACTTCTTCAGTAAGGCTTCAAGTTTCTTCTCGATGAAGTACGTCCCATTGCAGCTAATGAGCACTTTAAGGATGCTAAAGCTGGGGAAGATGACCTTCTTGAAGAGTTAGCTATTACCCTTGAATCATTAGTGGGGATAACAATGGCTTCCACCCACTTGGGGACATAGTCCATAGCAACTAATATATACTTGTTGCCCCTAGAGGATGGGAAAGGTCCCATAAAGTTAATGCCCCAAACGTCAAAGATTTCGACTTTTAGGATAAGGGTATCTTATTCTTCCTAGATAGATTTCCTGTCCTCTAACATCTATTACAATAGCGGATATAGCTATGAATGTTCTTGAACAATGAGGGTCAAAAGAAGCCCGCTTGGAGCTCTTTGGTAGTGTCATAGAGGTGCTAGCATGCTCTCCATATGGAGAGTCGTGATAATGAGATATCACCCTTCGAATCTCCTCCTTTAGAATACATCATCTGTATATTTATCATTCCACAACTTGTAAAGGAAAGGGCTCCTCCCATACATAAAATCCATGTCATGGGAGAACTTTTTCTTTTGGTAGGAATTCAAATTAGATGGTAGTATGCCAGAAGCCAAGTAGTTCGTAGTGTCTGCAAACCATGAAGCTCTGCCCAAAGAGATAGCCATTAGATGCTCATTAAGAAAGTCATCGTTAAGGGGGACATCTTGGTCCTAGAAAATAAGCCTAGAAAGGTGATCAGCAACAATGTTCTTATCCCCCGCCTTATCCTTGATCTCTAAGTCAAACTCTTATAAGAGCAAGATCCATTGGATGAGGCAGGGCTTTGCATCTTTGTTCTCGAGGAAGTGCTTGAGGGTGGCATGGTTGGTGTATACAATGACTTTAGAGCATAGCATATAGTGTTTAAACTTCTCCATTACATACACGACTGCAAGCAGCTCCTTCTTAGTGGTGGTATAGATCTTTTTAGCCTCATCTAGTGTTCTACTGGCATAGTAGATCACAACAAGCTTTTTATCCTTCCTTTGCCACAAGACTGCCCCCATTCTATGGTCACTAGAATCGCACATAATCTCAAATGGAAGGCTCCAGTCTGGCGGTTGAATGACAGGGGCAGAAATCAGTGCCCGCTTAATCTTATAAAAAGCATCATGACACTTGTCAGTAAACGTAAATGGGATATCCTTGGCTAAAAGCTGAGTTATAGGTTTAGCGATCTTGGAGAAATCCTTGAGAGAGCGGCGATAATATCCCACATGATGAAGAAAACTCCACACGCTCTTAATAGATGTAGAAGCGGCCAGCCGCTTAATAACTCAATCTTAGCATTATCTAGCTCGATGCCCCTATCAGATATAACATGCCCAAAACTACTCCTTCCTGCACCATGAAGTGGCATTTTTCCCCATTCACCACTAAATTTACTTCCTCACATCTACATAGTACCTTTTTCAGATTTTCCAAACACAATTCAAAGGTACCTCGATAGATAGAGAACTCATCCATGAACACCTCCATGGTGTTCTCGATAAAATCAGAGATGATGGTAGTCATACAGCGTTGAAAAGTGGTCGGGGCATTATATTACCTGAAAGCAATCCAACGATAGGCGAAGCGGCCGTAAGGGCATGTAAAAGTCATCTTCTCCTAATCTCTTGGATGGATAGGAATCTAGAAGAAGCCTGAATAACCATCCAAGTAACAGAGGAAGGAATGCCTAGCCAACCTTTCTAATATCTAATCAATGAAGGGAAGGGGGAAATGATCTTTCTAGGTGGCTTGATTCAATTTTTTTGTAATCAATAGACATGCGCCACCCGGTGATAGTCCTAGTAGAAATGAGTTCATCATGCTCATTCTTGATGACGGTTATGCCACTTTTTTTAGAAACTACCTGGACTAGACTCACCCGTTTACTATCTGGGATAGCATAAATGATCCGAGCATAAAGTAATTTAACCACATCTTTTTTCACAACCTCTTGCATGTTAGGATTCAAATGTCCCTGAGGTTGTTTAGGGGGTTTATAACCTTCATCAAGAAAAAATTCTATGCATGCAAAGTGAAGGACTAATTCCCTTAATATCAACAATGATATAACCTATAGAACCCTAATGATTTCTGAGCACATCCAACAATTTTTCAAGTTGGGGGCCAGCTAGTTTAACACTAACAATAATAGGGAATGTATGATAGGTCAAAAAACTCATAGCTGAGATGAGGAGGTAGAAGGTTTAACTCTACCTTTGATGCACTTTTGTCCTTGTCCTTAGAGGATCGAACCTTCACATTGAGGACCTCCTTGGTATATTGCCTGTGTGTGTAGGTAGTTGATACATTGAGGAGCCTAGCATCTCCTTTTCCTCGATTTGAGATTTAGTCACACTACAATAGATTAGAATGACCTTTAGAGGGTGCCCTATAGAATAACAAGTCATGGTCTCCTTATTAGGCACCTTCTCCAGTACATCAACTCTGCAGAAAGTATCATCTAGAGTTGGGTAGGCCATAAACTATGGTAAGTGAAATTTCACATTTTCATCCCCTACTTAAAGGAAAAACTTATTGTTTTTCACATCAATCATGGCTCTCGCAATACCAAAAAAGGGTCTCCTTAGGATGGTAGGGATGTGGACATCTTCTTCTATTTTCATAACGACAAAATTGCATGGAATGGAGAACTTCTCTACTTGCAAAGCTATATCCTCCAGAATACCGAGAAGGTACTTTATCAATCTATCAGCTAGTTTCAGTGAGATTATAGTGGGTTGCCACTTAAAGCTTCTTACAAATGGAATATAGCATGAGGCTCACACTAGCTGATAGCAGCATCCCAACTGAGCAAGGGATAGAAAAACTACATAAATTTGATAGCTTGGGAGGTATATTATTTTAGATAATGGCGCTATATTCTTATTCTCAAGTAACTTTCCTCTATTAGAGAGTAAATCCTTTAGAAAATTTGTATAGGAGGGTATGTTGCTTATTGCCTCCAAAAAGGGAATGTTAATATGAAACTTCTTTAACATCTCGAGAAATTTGCTGTACTTCTGTTCATCTTTAGCCTTCACTAGCCTTTGAGGGTATGAAACAGGTGGCTTGTAAGGCTTCACTAGAGATGGGGATGCTTTAAGCTTGGACTTCTTGTGTCTTCTCAATCGTAACCCTTTCACTTGGGGTTTTAATTGAAACTTCCTTCTCAATATCATTTGTCTCCTCAACCTCTTTCTTGTGCTCCCTCATGGACATTTTAGGACCCTTCAATGCTTTCCTACTCTTCAAAGTAATAGCATTCATCTAACCCTTAGAATTGGTCTCAGGTTGACCTGGTACGTATCCTTGGGGTTTAGAGAAATGGCTCAGCTGTTGCACTATCTGGGTAATTTAATTTTCCATCATCTTCTGGTGAGTGGTCATAGTTGTCAGGATAAATTTGAGTGTAAAATAGAATGTCACAAGTGTATAGCTTTCACTGTAGTACTTGAGAGTCATTTCTATAGGGACAATGAAAGAGATTTAGGTTACTAGTCAAACTAAGGAAGTAAACTAATCTAACACGATTCTAAACTAATATTAAAGCCATAACAATTGAAACCGTTGATTACAAATAGATCTAAACTAACATCACATAATACCAAATCCAATCAAACAAGAGTCATTCCAGTGCTACTCAAGAACTTTCAAGCAAGTGGGATTCAAAATTTCATCATTGAACACTTAAGAACACTCCACCAGTCATTTCATCATTCGAAATTTCAAGCAATACAAGATTTCAAGAACACTCAAGAACACCTAAAACTTCACCTTTGGAAATCACTAACCTACATCTTCAAAGCCAAAATAGAGGCACTAATCATGGGAGAGGAAAATAGGAGATCAACATCATTGACATCCATATCATCATCAATCAATCCTAAAGCAACGAGCATCCAAAATCAAACCACAATATGCTCTAACATCACATTCATAAACCATCAAAATATGCTCCACTAACATCAAACCACAATATCATTGATTCTACTAACATCACATACGGAATTCTCAATCCACAATATGCTCTACTAACATCAAAACATCATTGATTCAACTAAGCTAAGATAACCAGAAAATGAGCATGTTCTTAGTGAGAACCTAAACCATTCATAAAGCATAGAGTGTAAATGAAGCATAAATATCATTAATATCATCTAAGTATGAACACCATTCATCATTAATTAGCCAAACCATTCATAAGCATAAAGCATAAATATCAGAATCCAAACCATCAAAATCGAAAACTAAGCTACTACTAGAACCCAAACCATTCACAACCATCAAAATATCATCTATCATTGATTCAACTAAGCTACTATCATTCATAAAGTGTAAATGAAGTTTTAGGATTTAAGCCCAAACCATGTCCTGGGGCAGAACAGCGAATTGGGCCTTGAACCGAGGAGAAGAGCTAAGTTTCATCCAACCAAATCAGAAGGGAGCTTCACTCATCGCCATCAATGGTGGAAGCACCATAACAGTGTTGAATAAGATGAAAACAGTGGAGGGAGGTTGTGACCGAAATTCAACAAAACCAACATCCAAATCTTACCAAAACAAACTAACATTGTGAATTACAACTAGGAAACACGAAATTGTAACATAATTACACGAAATTTGGAACCATAACCTGGTCTAAAACCATACCCTAACCCGAAATTTTCAAACCCTAACTCTAAAAAATCAAAAAACATATATGAAGTTCAAGCTTAAACTTCGAAAATTAAAACTAATTCAACCCTAAAGACCTACTAACCAGTTTTCGAGTGCCTGTACCCTTCAATTTGTACTCAGCTCCTCTTCAACTTCAGCCCTTAATTTGTTTGTGCCGTAGATGGTGGGATGGGAACGTAGGTGTCGACTGAAGCATGAAATACTGTGCTATGCTGGCATTTGATGGATGAAGATGGAGATCTGTTGAAGAGAGAAAGAGGAGAGCTGAGTTAGAGAGAGAGGGGATGAGGATGAGAATGGCGAGGCAGGGGAAGGGGATATTTCGGGTTTCTCTGGTTTTGGGGATCTGGTTCCAGGGCAGAGGAGAGAGAAAATGAAATGAGGGGTTTAAGTAAGAGTCACGTGAGCTGCATATGAGGGGGATGAAAATGGGTTTTACTTTTTTTTTTCTTTTTGGATTATAAAAGAAAGCGGACTAATATTTTTTTTGGGTCGGGTTTGAGTCCATCTGGCCTAACGCTTCATTTTCGGCTTTTTTTTTCATCATTTTTCCACATTTTGTCCGAATTATTTAATACCTATAAAATCAAATAAAATCAAATCAAAATCTAAAAATAACAATTATTTAGAGCATAAATTAGGCATAAAAGTATCATAAAAAAGACAAATTTTTGGCATGAACAAATACCTCTACACCAAGATTTTGCTCGTCTTTGAGTAAAACAACTAAATTAACTAAAAGGAAATAAAAAATAAGAGAAAGAAAGTCCTAACTCACTGTCGTATGAATCACGGTTGCATTTAGCGAATGCAATAAGCCCTTTAAATCCCTTGGTTTCTCAAGTGGACGAGTGAGGTCTCGTGAGGGTTTTCAAGTGAAATACTCACAAAAATTATTTCGAAAAGGAAATCTTTTTTGTTTTTCTCAAAGCTAATATGTACAAAATTAGAGAAAGATATGCTCACGTTCTAATCAACTAAATCACCCATGTAACTAAGTTATTCACCTGCATATGCATAGAATGTATTTCAAAGTCCTCTACCCCATAAATGACATCAAAGCACTAATTTTTCACCCGATTGTACATCAAGATTCTGAATCCATCCCAGTGTTCGTGTGCAAGTGTATCATCATCTCAAGGCTTAGATTTATC
This sequence comes from Carnegiea gigantea, assembly GCA_029747015.1. Lineage (NCBI taxonomy): Eukaryota > Viridiplantae > Streptophyta > Magnoliopsida > Caryophyllales > Cactaceae > Carnegiea > Carnegiea gigantea. Next base: position 446,795 of record JAKOGI010000397.1, on the reverse strand, counting down.
AGAATTAGACTCAATCTCACTTGATTGACACAACTACATTATTATCAAATTAACATTGAAAGCAAGCTTTCCCAGTAGCAGTATTGCCTTAAGCGTAACACCCATAGCACGTGCCTCAAAGGGTAATGCCTAGTAGCGCATGCCTCAAAGGGACACTTGTTATTCCAAATTTTATTTCATCTCTTTTTCTTTTTCTCTTCTTTATTCATAATATATTTTTTCATTTTCTTTTTTTTTTCCCAGAGTAATCGTGTCACAAGCAAGTGGGAGAATCATTCATGGAAGCCTAAGACCTAAAGATAATGATAAAGGAATAAACAAGGATTAGATTACACAATCTATACTGAACAACTAGAGTTAGAATTAGGGCTTAGAATGACACTCTGTAACGCCCCCAAAATGCTAATTACATGATTTACGGAAAACTGTAGCGGAAGACTTAATAATAGAAGGCACTACCGCCGTCCTGATAAGGACAAGGCTCACTGAAACCATTTAATCTTATAACTCGTGTTGACAATCACAAAATCTATTAGACCGAAATGCTTCAAGACCAAAGTCCATAATAGTTCAACTTCAATACCATTGACCTAATCATACCATGTGCTAACTCACGCTCCACATTACACAAGTATGTTGAATATAGACCCAGCTTGACCATGAGGTCGATCCCAACATTCATACTATGCTGAATCCACTATGAGCATCTGTTAACTTCCAAAGGGGCTTGCTAAATGAAGAAACATGTAATACTTCATCACCTAAAATGGAAAAGATGAAAACAATTCAAAAATGTGAGCAAAAACTCAGTACATGCATTCCTGTATTATAAAATGAGCATAGAAACACTGTTGATGGGTATCCACTTTTGCAATTCATTTAGTTCGTAATAACAATGAAAATGAGAGAGTAATATGAAACTAAATTACTCATTATTATTTCGATGTGAACTCCTTACAATGATATGATCTATACATATGTGTACACCTGCAATCCGATCAAGAATTGGCCTAAAGCGGCGCGGGTAAATGATGGGCTGACGCCCTACAGATGATAATTGACGGGTTCAAAAGTTAAATGGCAAATTACTGTATAAACTGATTCATTAATAAACTCATTAAGAGTTGTAACTTGATAAACATGATATGCTTTCTGAAGATACAGGCAATGGACGTACCTTGAGTCTTTAAAAATGTCATCTGACTTGATAAAAGTCAGCTGTTTCACGAATGTCATCTGACTTAAAAAATATGTTTTGACTTGACAAGACTTATGCATAACGGGGAATGATAACTAGGCCTCGATTCTGTTTCATAAATGTCATTGTAAGTATGCGTAGTCAGTAAATGATCCTCATTCGCATAATTGAGTAAGTAAAATTATGTGTAATAGAAATTGAATAATCAAATGGCATATATAACTTGGGTATTTCAGTATAACTTCAAAATTGAATTAATAAAAGTAATTAAATTCGATATAAAGTAAATGAAAGTAAAATAGTCCACAATGAGATAAATGAGATTACAAAGGAAAAGGCCTTGATGGTGACAATTGAGAGAGTGGTTGTGACCTTTTCCGAAATAGGTTGCTGATACAGATTTAAGGCTTGCTAATGTATAGCTTGGTTCAAGATAAAAACGAGTACACTAGATTGGCTTGATAAATACATTTGATAATTCTGAATTGAGTAAGTAATAGAGGTTTGAGACCAAGAGAGATATATCTTGGTTGAAAATAGCATAAACTGCAATAACTTGGTCTGATAAATATGGTTTCTGAGTCACAACTCTCCGCACTTCTCATATTTCATTCATAAATCCATTAAATATAGAATTCCACCCCAAATGAATCATTGAACTCAATAGAAGCTATTAAACTTACTAAACTTGGTATTTTCTTTGTAAAATCCATAAATGATTCAAAACTCATAAACAAGCTCCCAAATTGTATACTTATCTTCTTCTTTCTCATTAATCAAGCTAAAAGCTCCATGAAAGTCCATGAATATTCATTTCCCCCTTAAATGACCTTACTTGGGCGAAAATACACAAAATGAGTGCATGATCAATCTCACTTAATCTTTATTATTGCTCGTTACACAATTACTCAAAATGCTTTCAAAAATCCCTAAACTCAAAATACTCAACCAAAATTTATGAAATCTTATAGAAAATTCAAAAATAATATGGACAATCTGCAGTAAAATTTTCAGAACTTTCCTCCAGGTATACGCTGCACAGAAAATGTAATAACACCCCAATTTGCACTAAAGTAGGTCAGTTCACTTCAAAAATTCATAACTTTCATCCTAGACGTCAAATGGAGTCCTAAAACCCAAATTATAATTTTCTCATGGGACGATCATTACCAGTTTAATCCCGAATCTGGGTTGTTTTCTTGAAATTTTCAGCCCTCACTGTTTTAGCTTTTCCCTCTCTTTTCACACAAATCCTCACTTGCAATAATTCCAAATCAGCAAAAACATCATCATAATCATCAATAAAACTAAAGATTACAAAATCAAATACATATCAATCCATAAACATGGTTATAACTTAAGCTTGCATGAACATGATTATCCCTAAACCCCAGCATGATTCAGGCTCAACTCTACCATGATCAATGCCAAAATAACCCTTATTTCTTATCAAAATATCATGATCAATGATCACAAGCATTAAAACAAGAGTCAAAACAAAAATAAAAATCAAAATCAACAAGATGAAGTTCAAGATTACTCACTTTGAGCTTGAAAAAAAGTAGAGATGGTAGTGATGTTTACTGGTTTTGATGATGGAGGATGGTGGCTAGTGGTACTATGATGTCAGGGGGGTCGGAGATCACCGGGGTTGGCCAGAAAACTAAGCGGAAAATAGCCAGAGAGTGGCTGGGCTGCTGCCGTGAGGGAGAGGGAGAGAGTATAGAGAAAATGGAGTTTTTGGGTTGATTTGTGTTTGTTTTAACTAATCTAACTCTTGGCTGAAATTTTATCTAGAAAAGTAACTGTTTAGCTAACTATGGTTAAACTTAATCATGGTAATTAGTTAGCTTAATATGTAAACTTGTTGGGCTACAAATTGGGCCGAAATTACTTGGGTTCAGGAATGAAGCGCTTCGTAACGATAATATTTTTGCGTAACTCAAAATTAAATTTTTGCAAGGTTAAAATAATAATAATAATAATAATAATAATAATAATAATAATAATAATAATAACAACAACAACAATAACAATAATAATAATAATAATGATAATAATAATAATTTCTTAAACCATAATTATTGAGGCCTACTATCAATTCACTCGATATTTAATTAATCAACAAAACTTGAATTAAAAATCAATGAAACTTGAATTGCAAAATGGGGCCCAAATGAAATATCCCCCAATCAGGGTGATTAAATGCGATAAATGAAAGCAAAAAATTTAAATAACATAAGGTAATTCGGTAAATATATAAATTGAGGGTAACTAAATTAATAAACATAATTTGGTTAAACAAATAACCATGAGTTATTAAATCCATAAACATGATAAATTAAATGAACAGACACGATTAATTAAATAAATATATTATTTAAATAAATAAATGTGGGTTAGAGTCGGGTTATTATAGCCTTCCCCTCTTAAAGAGTTTCGTCCTCGAAACTTATGACGCTTGGCAAATGTATGCAATGCTGCTTTAAAAACACATGGGCCATTGGTTCGCATTACTTTCCTCTGAAGATGTATAATTTGCCCAATGTACTTCGACTATGGGTGTCTACGTATTGTATAACTGCTTAATCCCATGCTTCAGTAGTAGATCCGGATGCTTCTCACACAATAGCCTCGATGAACTCAATTACTTTGATTCAAAATTGATATTCTCTTTGAAAGAAAAGAACCTTGTTACTAGAGACGAGGTCCTCACTACCGGTTCATCACTTTGTCCACTAGGGGAAACTGTTATATACCCTGATAAGTACTCTGATATTATTACGAGCTACAAAACATGTTATATATGTGTTTGAGTTCGACTGGCAGGTGTAGTCAACAAGCTACAGGATTTAACCTTTCAATGAATCATAAGGCCCTATATAACTAGTCCCTAATTGTCCTTGGATAGTCGGTCTCTTACTACCTTGACTAGAAAAGCCTTTTGAAATGCTTTATACCATCTGAGACTTTGGTTATTTCTTTGTTTTGCTGGTACAACTCTTTTGTCGACCTTATATTACCTCGAAATGTACTTGAATTTTCCCTCTTAATGCTTTCTTAGGTTAGCTCTGACCTTGTACTCAATAATTCTTCTGGCTCACTTCAATATAATTAGACAGTGCTTGCAATTATGCTCTTATCAAAATGTCCTCATTTGATATTCCTAATGCCTCACGCGACCTCCCCTCATCAGACTACTCAAGGATCTACTCCCGGTCGATAATGGGCAATGAAATGACCATGGTTAGGGATGAGAGTGATGAAATTCTTAGCCACATGAATCATTGCATACAAAAGAAATGAACAATTAGACTAGAAAAAGGCAAACAAAGGAGAGATCATCAAGGGGTGGTTAGAATAAAGATAACCATAAGTGTATCATAAATTTTTAAATATAATACCACAAGAATTATGGTTTATAAATATGGATCATAAAGAGTCCAGTAATTAATCAACCACGGAGAAAGATGGCATGGTTATACTCGGGTTTAACTGATAAATTGGAAACAAGATGATAAGCAACTAAGCTTTGACTAGGTGACTTTATAGCAACAAGGAATAAGATAAGTGCAGTGGATAGATGGGACAAGCAATGCGCAATAAATAGATACATAGATTGGATAAGCAAAGTGCAATAGATAGATAAATAGATTGGACAAGCAAAGTGTAATGGACAGATAAGTGGATTGGATGAGCAAAGTGCCAATGGATAGATAAATAGATTGAGCAAGCTACAATAGGAACATGCCTTTACTCATATGAAGTCAATTTAAGTACAACAATAAGATTAAATAGAGAATGCAGAAGTTTATTTATCAGAATGTAAGTTATATGTGTGGGAGTTAAAGTTCAAAATAAAGAGAGTAAAGGGATTATGACAATTGCAATCACCCACACTAATGAGAGTTGAATTACATTATGAATTCAAAACAAGTTATATGAGCTTATCATTATGAATAAATAAAATGTAAGGTGGATGTGTGAATCAGCACTCAATGGAATGAGCTACAACTCATGATTATGAAATAAAGATGATGAAGGTCGAGAGCACTAGAATGTTGACAACTATATGAGGTTGGAAAAAAAAAAATGTATTGCACATTTAACAATGGGTTTGCAAAGATATGGAAGATCATGCAAATAGGAAATATCAGGTTGAAAAGTAAGGGAGATTAAACAACATTGGATAGTATCAAGTTTTGAAGATGAGACAAGCAAACAAATTTAAGAATTACTGTAAAAGGGCATTCTTACAAAAGATAAACTGTGGTTGCATGATTCAGGTGTGATATCCGGACCTCAAATCATTCCTAGAAAAGACTTCTGTTGTTGGCAGTTAATCCCATAAATCATTTAATCAAGGTATAGGGCACTTGTTTTTGATAGCGATCTTGTTTAACTCTCTGTGCGTAGTACACAACCATAAGGTTCTGCCTTCCTTCTTCATGCATATAAAACTAGGGTTTTCCACGGTGACACACTTGGTCAAATAACTCCCTTCTACTACAACTCATCCTACTAAATCTTTAGTTCTTGGAACTCTACTGGGGGTCATGTGATAGGGGCTCTGAAAATGGATTGAGCACCTAGAACTAGGTTGATCTGAAAATCAATGTTTCTTGGAAAGAAACAATCCTGATAGTCCTTCGATAGAATATCTTTAAATTTATAAGCTACAATTATAGATATGTGTATACCGAGTGTGGTTGGCATATCACTAATATTCAATGCATTGCTGACACGATAACTCACTTGCTTGCACAGCGTAATCAGGGCGAAAATAGGGTTTTTCTTCTCTTGGTCCATAGAAACACACGTCTAGTCTTTCCACATTTCTCAAACTAGCCTTAAGATCTTTACAAGTCGTCTTGTATGAGTACACAATCAGTTCATCCCCATAATGATAACAAGGTCTGCCAATCAAATTGGATTGAATGCCCAATGAATATACTTCCAGCAATACTAATAGAGGTATATTTATAAAAGATAACACATTCAACTGCTTACTGGTCCAAGTAAATTTAAAAGACAGGGGGACAATCTAAAGTGTAAAGAGGTGTAACCACACCATGAACTCTTGCAAAGATATTTCTTTATTGGTTATAAAGGACAGGCATGTCAGTTAAATGAATGAAGGGACGAAGATTCGTAATGAAAGAGAGGCATATAAATATCCTGCATATACAAGGCATGTAGTTTATTCATGATGGTTATGATAGTAAAGTAAATGAACGATGTTATGAAGTTCAGAGGGAGTATTAAGTAATGAAGGTGAAGAAATGTAACAGATTACCAAAGCGGCTTTTGAAAAGATATACGATATCTATATGTGAGCAAAATGACAAAGATAAGGGTCAACAGTACTAGAAGGGAAATTTTATTTATCTGGTGTTAGAAAGGATAATATGTCAAGGTGAAGGAGTCAGCCTTAGAACTAAACATGATGACATCCATCAATAATACATTTCACAGTAAAAGGAAGTCTTGGGTAGGCATATAAACTTCAAAAATGCTAGTAGATGGAAATATTACAAATCATTATTTATCATTAATAAGATAGGATGTACTAGTAAGGAAAGGATTACGAAAATAACTTACGTTATGACATGCTGTCACAGCCATAGAGTAGTATGCCAACATGACGTTACGGTGTTATAGAAACACGAACAATATAGATACATTTAATTATTGAAAAGGCATTTATTGACTGGGTCTAAAACAACCAAAGGCTTTACAAGCAATAAATGAATAGTGCCCAAATAGAAGCAAGGAGTTAAAGTAGGTGATAGTAAAAATATGGACATAGTGGTGACTGAACTGTAAGTGGAATGGATCACATATGCTTAGAAGGAACTACAAATCACATAGTAATGCATACCAGGGTCATTATAGGCTCCATTATGGAAACAGAGAATTAAACGGTTATGATTGTCAGGGTTTGAATCACCTATAAGAAAGGTTGCTCAGATGTGTTTGAAGAAGTCCCCACATACCACATATAAGAATTTCCATAAACACACCATTGCAAATCAAGAGAGTGTTAGTGGCAAAGAAATGAGACCTCTGAACAATTCAAGGTAACTAGGGTAGAAATAAGTAAATGACACGAAGTAATAGGAGTATTGCTGATGTAAGGTCTTAGCGTTAAGGCCAGATAATTTCGATACATGGTAGTTTAATCTTACTTATACCACACATATAATGCCAAGTAGTGCACCATAAGCTACTAATTTTTATCACATATATAAGCACTCATGTAGTGTTCATCTCATACTGGTTCATCTAAAAGATATTGCCCCACAAGGCATTTCCTCATCCAGAGGTTTACATCTAACTTGACACTGTATTAATCCCTTAAGAAGTTGCAAATGGCATCCCTACATCGGCTTTCAGCCATCACTATACCCAAAATCAGGTATATTAACACACTTCAATAAGACTATCGAATCCTGGGGCAAAATGGACAGAGTTTCGCCTAAAATCTAACTAAATCCCAGGCTTAAAGCCTTACAATAGATACCTGAAATGGAGAGAAACATTTCAATAGCTCAACTGCTACACGCCGGAGTTCATAACTCAACGGGTCACACACCGGAGTATACGATTATAAAAATCTAAACAAGCAAGAGAAATAAAACATACAATACAACTCCCAGATAAATGAGAGCATGCCTCACTAACAGGTGGCCTAAATGGTTCCACACTCTACTTTGCTAATGCTTGAATCTCAGGATATTACCAACTGATTGAGTCACCCAAATGGACATGGTTCCTCTATATATGCCCATACATATGAACTTATAGTCAATAGCTCATTTAACTGGTCCAACATAACTCATACACACCTTAATAGCTAACTCATAAGCACTTGATCGCTCACAGCGGCCCTTAAAACCTTAGCTCTGACACAAAATCTGTAATGCCCCCAAAATGCCAATTAAATAATTTACGAAAAACTGCAGTGGAAGACTTAATAATAGAAGGCACTATCGCCGTCCTGATAAGGACAAGGCTCACTGAAATCATTTAATCTTGCAACTCATGTTCACAATCACAAAATCTATTAGACTTAAACGCTTCAAGACCAAAGTCCATAATAGTTCAACTTTAATACCATCGACTTAATCATATCATGTGCTAACTCGCACTCTACACTACACAAGTATATTGAATGCAGACCCAACTTGACCCTAAGGTCGATCCCAACATTCATGCTATGCTGAATCCACTGTGAGCATCTGTTGACTTTCAAAAGGGCTGGTTAAATGGAGAAACATGTGATACTTCATCACTTAAAATGAAAAACATGAAAACAATTCGAAAATATGAGCAAAAACTCAGTACATGCATTCCTGTATTGTAAAATAAGTATAGAAATACTGTTGATTTGAAAATGTTTAACCTGAAATTATGATATTTTATACCCTTTTATCGTCTAATATTTGCTCTAAATAAATTGTTAAATTAGATTTTTAATAATGTTTTTATTTATTTTCTAGGATTTGAAAAATTTTAAAAAATAAGCAACAAGTGCATGGCTTTGATCAGATTGAAGAGAGCAAGAAACAAGAAAAGCAAAATCAGGCCAAATAGAGCCCAACGGCCCATCTCACAAGCCCAGTCTCTCTCCCTCCCTCCTATTTCTTTATCCCTCCCTTTGGGCCTGGTTCTCTCCTCTTCCCAGCCCAGATACGGTCAGCTCGGGCCTTCTCCCTCTCTCTCTCCCTCACCTGCTAGGTCGGGCGCCTTCAGGCCCCTTTCTCAAGCTCGGTCTCTTCCTCCCTCTTTTCTTTTTCTCTCTTTCTTTCTCTTGTAGGCCTGGCCCGTTTGCTCCCCTACATGCCTCCTTCTTTCTCCAGCTGTGACCCGGCTTGCCCTTTCACTTAAGAGTCACGCATTTGGCACGTGACACAGCAGCCCCCCTATGGCCTTCTTCTTCTTCTTCGTTCCCTCATTCCCAGCTCCACGAACAGGGCCATAAACAGAGCTCTTTGGCTTCCCCATAACCAGCCATGGCTGTCTTCCTCTCTTCTCTCATTCAATCGTCCGTTTCACTCTTTCTCTCTCCCCCTTCATTATCTATCATTTCCATCATCATCACTGGGTCAGTTTTATAGGTCATAAATTTAATAATTAAGGGAGGGCAACGAAGGGATGGATGGCTGCGTTCTGGGCGAGCATCGAACAAGGGGGGCAAGCTTTTTAATGAAGTTCGGGTAGAGAGAGTAGTAGAGGAGGGTAGCTTCAATTTCACTCGAAATTATGGATTCTAATCTTTAGTGGAACTTGTAGTTGCAGTTTTGATTCTTTCGTTTTCATACTCGTTCTTGTTTTGTTTAGTTTCACAAATTGATTTAATCAGACTTTAGTTCGTTGATTTGCAATTCAGCTTTCACATTGTGCGAATTTTCCAAGTGCTATGATTTAGTAAGGTGCAGCAAGTTTGCGTTCTATTATTGTTGACGGATGCTCTAATCTTAGCTTCGGTTCTGAGTTTGGATTTGGAGACTCACAGCTTGGGTTGTTTGGCTCCTTTGATGGATAACTGCAATTTTAAGTTCTACATGCTTGTACTATTTGGATTTGCTGTTTCGAAATTGGCTTATAAATTTGGCTTATGGATTTGCCCATATCCTTGGTAAGAAAGATGAATTTGGCTTCGAATTTCATGTCCTAGTTTACTGATTCAAAATCTTATTTTATTTCATCTATTTTATTCTAGGTGGTTCAAAATCACTATTTAATTGATAATGTTAAATTGGTTGCATTTGTAGTGGCTTAAATTCATAATCACTACTGAGGACGATACCCGTAATTCGTACAACGATAACCGTACGCTTGCGGAAAATTACAACAAGTTTTTGCGCCGTTGCCGGGGAGCAATGTAATGAGTCTGACTCTAGTTTAGGATCTCCTAAACCTGAAGTTAGATTTCTGATGATTTTGAGCCGTCTTATCAATCTAGGCCTCATTTGTATGATGATCTGTCTTTACCTAGCCTTGAAAAAGATAGCAACGTCCCAGTGTCTCTATTGCCTAACCTTGCACCACACACTAACTCACAAAAGGATGTCACTGATGATGTCCTAGTTTATGCCGACCCACTACCACTTTGGATGACTCTTTTGAGTTTGAGGGTCAGGAACCTTAGAGGCCTGATGAGTTAGCCATGAGCATCCTATCTTCCATCGAGCATCTTGATAAGTTTTAATGGGGGTTTAATTTCGATGAATCTTTTTCATGTGGGTTTAATTTCGATGAAAATTTTGATGAGGGTTTTTGTGTTGAATATGAATCATTCTCTTTTAACCCTCTAATACCTCCTAAGTCATTCCCTGTTGAATATGACTCATTTTGTTTTCACGTCAATGTGAGTTTGGATGTGGACCTCTGTGCTAAATATGAATCTTTTTCTTTTGACCACATCCAAGCTGACCTCCTTTTTGAATCTCACAAGTCTAAATTTATTGAGTCTGAGGCCATGGTCACTAAACATTTTGATTTAGACCAGACTCCTGGGCGTATTGAGCTTAAAGGACTTGTGGATTTAGGATCCTTTGCTTTGCCTAGCCAGTTCATTCATGACGATCCTATTTCTAGGCTGATGACCCATATGCTGGCTAATTTTGAGTATGTCTGCCTATTTTCTAATTAGGCCCACTAATTTGACAAGTTAAAACGAGCCCTACCTTATGCTACATTATTGTAGTGGATGTACTCTATTTGGTACCAACTCTTTCACCTTCGTTGTCTTAAGTTCATCGAGAGTTAGTCTTCTGTGTTTTATAAGCTTCTTTGTGCTTTGTTGGGTTTTGATTTGAATAGCAGCTTGTGAATTGTGATGGAGTGGCTGATGCTCCATGGTCCTCATTTGAGTGAGGCTATAGCTTAGGTGTACTTCAGCACCTGACCTGGTATGTTCGTTCCACTCCCTTCTCTTCACTCTTCTTTTTTGTTTCTTTTCTTTCTCTTAGTTGTAGATATTTAGGATTGTAATGTGTGATCGATCTTGTGGAGAAATTTGGAATTTTTTGAGCCGTGTTGGCTGTGATCACCCTTGGTTGTATTTTATTTTGTTCTTCCTTGTTAGTTGTGGATATTTTTTTTTTTTTTGAGTTTGATGCTTTGTTCTATAAGTTTTTGATTTTCTTTGATTTTCTTTGGTTGTGTTCTGTAAGTTTGTATATATTTGTGTTTTGTCTTAGTTTTATGTGTTGCTTATGTGTTGTGTTTTGGCGTCTTACCTCCCACAATGAGGACATTGTGGAGTTTTGGTGTAGGGGTGAGGTGTCCATTTTTCGAAAATTTTGGAAACCAGTTAAAAAAAAAACTTTGTAAATCTTTGAAAATCCAAAAAGATTTCTGTTTTGTTTTTGGGGAAGCTTTGTACTATTCTGATCAACTTAAATCCCCTGTACCTGGATTTTTAGCTTGCATATGAACTGATGTGCATGTTAGGTCTCCATCCTCGGTGTGTCATTCTTAACCCTAATTCTTATTTATATCATCCTTATTTATATCATCCTCGTTGTCTTAAGGTCTTAGTTTTCCATGATTGGCTCCCCCACTTATTTTTAACACAATTATTTTTGGTTTTTATTGAAAAAAGGGGAAAATAAGAGAGAAAAACATAAGAATGAGAAAAATGAAAAAAAAAAATAAAGAAGAAAATGAAAAACATTTTTGGAATGACAAGTATCCCTTTAAGGCATGCGCTACTAGGCATTACTTTTTGAGGCACGTGCTACTGGGTGTTACCCTTTGAGGCTATACTGCTACTGGAAAAGCTTGCTTCCTATGTTAATAAGTCAATAATGTAATTTGTGTCAGTCAAGTGGGATTGAGTTTGATTTTGGTAAACCTGAGCCCCTAGGATGATGATGCACTTGTACACAAGCACTGGGATGGATTCCAAGTCTTGATGTACAATAGGGTGAAAAGTTAGTGCTTTGATGTCATTCATGGGGTAGAGAGTCTTGATGTGTATATTTTCTTTATATGCAAGCTAATATCTTTGCTACATGGGCGATTTAGTTGATTAGAATGTGTATATCTTTCCCTAATTTTGTACCTATTAATTTTTGAAAAATTTTTTTTTTCGAGTTTCTGTTTATGTTTTCTTTTATAGATTTTATGGGTATATCTTCTGCAAATCCTCACGAGACCTTCCTCGCCCACTAGGGGTAACCTAGGGGTTTAAAGGGCTTGTTGCACATGCTAAGTGCAACCGTGATTCCTACAACAGTGAGTTAGGAATTTTATTTTCTTTTTCTAGGATTTTTCGTTTTGTTTTACTCGAGGACGAGCAAAACTTAGGTGTGGGAGTATTTGTTTAACCTGAAATTATAATATTTTATACCCTTTTATCATCTAATATTTACTCTAAATAAATTATTAAATTAGATTTTTAATAATGTTTTTGTTTATTTTGTAGGATTTGAAAAATTTGGAAAAATAAGCAACAAGTGCATGGCTTGGATCGGATTGAAGAGAGCAAGAAACAAGAAAAGAAAAATCTGGCCAAATGGAGCCCAACGGTCCAACTCACAAGCCCAGTCTCTCTCCCTCCCTCCTATTTCGTTAGCCCTATCTTTGGGCCTGGTTCTCTCCTCTTCCCAGCCCAGATACGGTCAGCCCGGGCCTTCTCCCTCTCTCTCTCCCTCACCTGCTAGGCCAGGCGCCTTCAGGCCTCTTTCTCAAGGCCGGTCTCCTTCTCTCTCTTTTCTTGTTCTCTCTTTCTTTCTCTTTTGGGCCTGGCCTGTTTGCTCCCCTACATGCCTCCTTCTTTCTCCAGCTGCGACCAGGCCTACCCTCTCACTTAAGAGTTACGCATTTGGCACGTGACACAGCAGCCCCCCCTGTGGACTTCCTCTTCTTCTTCGTTCCCTCATTCCCAGCTCCACGAGCAGGGCCATAAATAGAGCTCTTCGGCTTCCCCATAACCGGCCATGGCTATCTTCCTCTCTCCTCTCATTCAATCGTCCGTTTCACTCTTTCTCTCTCCCCCTTCATTATCTATCATTTCCATCATCATCACTGGGTTAGTTTTATGGGTCATCAATTTAATAACGAAGGGAAGACAATGAAGGGACGGATGGCTACATTCTAGGCGAGCATCGAACAAGGGGGGCAAGCTTTTTAATGAAGTTCGGGTAGAGAGAGTAGTAGAGGAGGGTAGCTTCAATTTCACTCGAATTATAGATTTTAATCTTTAGTGGAACTTGCAGTTGCAGTTTTAATTCTTTCGTTTTCATACTCGTTCTTGTTTTGTTTAGTTTCACAAATTGATTTAATCAGACTTTAATTTGTTGATTTGCAATTCAGCTTTCACATTGTGTGAATTTTCCGAGTACTATGATTCAATAAGGTGCAGCAAGTTTGCGTTCCATTATTGTTGACGGATGCTCTAATCTTAGCTTCGGTTCTGAGTTTGGATTTGGAGGCTCACAGTTTGGGTTGTTTGGCTCCTCTGATGGACAACTGCAATTTTAAGTTCTATATGCTTGTACTATTTGGATTTGGTGTTTCGAAATTGGCTTATAAACTTGGCTTATGTATTTGCCCATATCCTTGGTGAGAAAGATGAATTTGGCTTCGAATTTCATGTCCTGGCTTACTGATTCAAAATCTTATTTTATTTCATCTATTTTATTCTAGGTGGTTCAAAATCACTATTTAATTGATAATGTTAAATTGGTTGCATTTGTAGTGGCTTAAATTCATAATCATCCCTGAGGACGATACCCGTAATTCGTACAACGATAACTGTACGCTTGTGGAAAATTACAATAGAAAATCAATGTTTCTTGGGGAGAAACAGTCCTGATAGCCCTCAGATAGAACATCTCTAAATTCACAAACTGCAATTATAGATATGTATATACCGAGTGTGGTTGGCATATCACTAATATTCAATACAGTACTGACACGATAGCTCACTTGCTTGCACAGTGTAATTAGGGCGGAAATAGGGTTTTTCTTCTCTCAGTCCTTAGAAACACACGTATAGTCTTTTCACATTTCCCAAACTAGCCTTAAGATCTTTATAAGTCATCCTCTAAAAGTACATAATCATTTCATCCCTATAATGACAACAAGGTCTGTCACTCAAACCGGATTGAATGCCCAATGAATATGTTTTCAGCAATACTAATAGAGGCATATTTATAAAAGATAACACATTCAACTGCTTATTGGTCCCAGTAAATTTAAAAGATAGAGGGATGATCTAAAGTGTAAAGAGGTGCAACCACACTATGAACTCTTGTAAAGATATTTCTTTATTAGTTATAAAGGACAGACATGTCAGCTGAATAAATGAAAGGACAAAGATTCGTAATGAAAGAGAGGCATATAAATATCCTGCATATACAAGACATGTAATTTATTCATGGTGGTTATCATAGTAAAGTAAATGAACGATGTTATGAAGTTGAGAGGGAGTATTAAGTAATAAAGGTGAAGAAATGTAACAGATTACCAAAGTGACTTTTGAAAAGTCATATGGTATCCGTATGCGAGTAAAATAACAAAGATAAGGGTCAACGGTACCAGAAGAAAAATTTTATTTATCTGATGTTTGAAAGGACAATACGTCAAGATGAAGGAGTCAGCCTTATGACTGAACATGATAACATCCATCAATAACACATTTTACAGTAAAAGGAAGTCTTGGGTAGGCATATAAACTTCAAAACTGCCAGCAGGTGGAAATTGTGCAAATCCTTATTTATCATTAATAAGATAGGCTGTACTAGAAAGGAAAGGATTACCAAAATAACTTGAGTAACAGCATGCAGTCACGGCCATAGAGTAGTATGCCAACATGACGTTACGGTGTTATAGAAATACAAACAATATGAATACATTTAATTATTGAAAAGGCATTCAATGACTGGGTCTGAAGCAACCAAAGGTTGTTCAAGCAATAAATGAATAGTACCCAAGTAGAAGTAAGGAGTTAAAGTAGGTGGCAGTAAAAATATAGACATAGTGGTGACAGAACTATAAGTAGAATGGATCACATATGCTTAGGAGGAACTGCCAATCACACAGTCACGCATACCGGGTTTCATTATAGGCTCCATTATGGAAACAGAGGATTAAACGGTTATGATTGTTAGGGTTTGAATCGCCTATAAGAAAGGTTGCTCAGATGTATTTGAAGAAGTCCCCACATATCACATATAAGAATTTCCATAAACACACCATTACAAATCAAGAGAGTGTTAGTGGCAAAAAAATGATACCTCTGAACAATTCAAGGTAACGAGGGCAGAAATAAGTAAATGACAGGAAGTAATGGGAGCATTACTGATGTAAGGTCTTAGTATCAAGGCTAGATTATTTCGATACATGGCAGCTTAATCTTACTTGTATCACACATATAATGCCAAGTAGCACACCATAAGCTACTACTTGTTATCATCATATATAAGCACTCATTGTAGTGTTGATCTTATACTGGTTCACCTCAAAGATATTGCTCTACAAGGCATTTCCTCATCCAGAGGTTTACATCTAACTTGACACTGTATTAATCCCTTAAGAAGTTGCAAATGACATCTCCACATCGGGTTTCAACCATCACTGTACCCAAAATAAGGTATATTAACACACCTCAATAAGACTCTCAAATCCTGGGGTAAAACGGACAAAGTTCCGCCTAAAAACTAACTAAAACCCAGGCTTAAAGCCTTACAATAGATACTTGAAATGGAGAGACACACTTCAATAGCACAACGGCCACACGTTGGAGTTCATAACTCAATGGGTCACACACCGGGAGTGCACAATTGCAAAAATCTAAACAAGTAAGAGAAATGAAACATACGATACAACTCCTAGATAAATGAGAGCATGCCTCACTAACA
This sequence comes from Carnegiea gigantea, assembly GCA_029747015.1. Lineage (NCBI taxonomy): Eukaryota > Viridiplantae > Streptophyta > Magnoliopsida > Caryophyllales > Cactaceae > Carnegiea > Carnegiea gigantea. The sequence goes on along the minus strand of JAKOGI010000397.1, from coordinate 430,721 downwards.
GGTGACCCAAATGGTTCCACACTTCACTTTGCTAATGCTTGAATATCAGGATATTACCAAATGATTGAGTCACCCAAATGGAAATGGTTCCTCTATATATACCCATACATATGACCTTATAGTCAATAGCTTATTTAACTGGTCCAACATAACTCATACACACCTTGATATCTAACTCATAGACACTCGATAGATCAGAGTGGCCCTTAAAACCTTAGCTCTGACACCAAATCTGTAACACTCATAAAATGCTAATTACATGATTTACGAAAAACTGCAGCGGAAGACTTAATAATAGAAGGCGCTACCGTCGTCCTGATAAGGATAAGGCTCACTAAAACCATTTAATCTTGCAACTCATGTTCACAATCACAAAATCTATTAGACTGAAATGCTTCAACACCAAAGTCCAAAATAGTTCAACTTCAATACCATTGACTTCATCATACCATTTGTTAACTCGCACTCCACACTACAAAAGTATATTGAATATAGACCTAACTTAACCCTAAGGTCGATCCCAACATTCATACTATGTTGAATGCACTGTGAGCATCTATTGACTTCCAAAAGGGCTTGCTAAATGGAGAAACATGTGACACTTCATCATCTAAAATGAAAAACATGAAAACAATTCGAAAATGTGAGCAAAAACTCAGTAATAGATTCCTGTATTGTAAAATGGGTATAGAAACACTGTTGATGGGTATCCGCTTTTGTAATTCATTAGTTCGTAATAACAATGAAAATGATAAAGTAATATAAAACTAAATTGCTCATTATTATCTGGATGTGAACCCCCTATAATGACATGATCTATACATAGGTGTACCCCTACCAATCTGATCAAGAGTTGGCCTGAAGCCACGTGGGTAAATGATGGGTTGACGCCCTATAGATGATAAATAACGGGGTCACAAGTTAAATGGCAAATCATTGTATAAACTGACTCATTGATAAACTCATTAAGAGTTGCAACTTGATAAACATAATCTGCTTTATGAAGATACAGGCAATGGACGTACCTTGAGTCTTTAAAAATATCATCTGACTTGATAAAAGTCTGCTGTTTTATAAATATCATCTGACTTAAAAAATATGTTCTTGCTTGATAACACTTATGCATAATAGGGAACGATAGTTAGGTCTCGGCTCTGTTTCATAAATATCATTATAAGTATGTGTAGTCAGTAAATGATCCTTATTTGCATAATTGAGTAAGTAAAAGTATGTATAATAGAAATTGAGTAATCAAATGATATAAATAACTTTGGTATTTCAATATAACTTCAAAACTGAATTAATAAAAGTAATTAAATTCAATATAAAGTAAATGAAAGTAAAATAGTCTATAATGAGATAAATGAGATTACAAAGGAAAAGGCCTTGATGGTGACAATTGAGAGAGTGGTTGTGACCTTGTCTGAAATAAGTTGCTGATACGGGTTTAAGGCTCGCTAATGTATAGCTTGGTTCAAAATAAAAATGAGTACACTAAATTGGCTTGATAAACACATTTGATATATTCTGAATTGAGTAAGTAATAGAGGTTTGAGGCCAAGAGAGATATATCTTGGTTCAAAATAGCATAAACTGACATAACTTGATCTGATAATTATGGTTTCTGAGTTACAACTCTCTCCACTTCTCATATTTCATTTATAAATCCATTAGATATAGAATTCCACCCCAAATGAATCACTGAACTCAATAGAAGCTATTAAACTCACCAAACTTGGTATTTTCTTTGTGAAATCCGTAAATGATTGAAAGCTCATAAACAAGTTCTCAAATTGTATACTTGTCTTCTTCTTTATCATTAATCTAGCTAAAAGCTCCATGAGAGTCCATGAATATTCATTTCTCCCTTAAATGACCTTACTTTGTCCAAAATAAACAAAATGAGTGCATGATCAATCTCACTTAATCTTTATTATTGCTCTTTACACAATTACTCAAAATGCTTCCAAAAATCACCAAACTCAAAATACTCAACCAAAATTCGTGAAATCTTATAGGAAATTCAAAAATAATATGGACAATCTACAGTAAAATTTTCAGAAGTTTCCTCCAACTATACACTGCACAGAAATTGCAATAACAGCCTAATTTGTACTAAAGCACGTTAGTTCACTTCAAGAATTCATAACATTCACCCTAGACCTCAAATGGAGATCTAAAACCCCAATATGAAAAGATTAAGAAATCTTAAAAAACTTTCATTTACAAGACAAAATATGATTCCCACAATAGGGTTTCTAAAATGGGGCTAAAACACAAGCATGTCAATTTTGGTTCTATTCTGCACAGTTTTTGTAAAACGACCATAACTTTTTTCACATACCTCGGATTAAGGCGATTCAAAAGCCATTTGAAAGCTAACATACTGCACTATCTACTCACCATAAATCATAAGTTTTCCATGGGCTGATCATTACCAGTTTAATCCCGAATTCTACCCTGGTTTCTTGAAATTTCTAGCCCTCACTGTTTTAGCTTTGCCCTCTCTTTTCACACAAATCCTCACTTGCAATCATTCCAAATTACCAAAAACATCGTCATAATCATTAATAAAACTAAAGATTGCAAAATCAAATACAAATCAATCCATAGACATGGTTTTAACTTAAGCTTGCATGAACATGATCATCCCTAAACCCTAGCATGATTCAAGCTCAACTCTACCATGATCAATGCTAAAATAACTCTTATTTCTAATCAGAACATCATGATCAATGATCATAAGCATTAAAACAAGAATCAAAACTAAAATAAAAATCAAAATAAATAAGATCAAGTTTAAGATTACTTACTTTGAGCTTAGAAAAAGTAGAGATGGTAGTGATGTTTAGTGGTTTTGATGATGGAGGATGGTGGCTTGTGGTACTATGATGTGGGGGGGTCGGAGGTCACCGGGCTTGGCCGAAAAACAGCCAGAGAGTGACTGGGCTGCTGCCGTGAGGGGGGCAGGAGAGAGAGAGAGGAGAGAGAAAATGGGGTTTTTGGATTGATTTGTGTTTGTTTTGATTAATCTAACTCGTGGCTGAAATTTCATCTAGAAAAGTGACTATTTAGCTAACCATGGTTAAGCTTAATCATAATAATTAGTTAGGTTAACATGTAAACTTGTTGGGCTACAAATTGGGCTCGGGAATAAAGTACTTCGTAACGATAACGTTTTTGCGTAACTCAAAATTAAATTTTTGCAAGGTTGCCCAAAAAAATAACAATAATAACAATAACAATAATAATAATAATGATAATAATAACGATAATAATAATAATTTCTTAAACCATAATTATCGATTCACCCGATATTTAATTAATCAACAAAACTTGAATTAAAAATCAATGAAACTTGAATTACAAAATGGGATCCAAATGAAATATCCCCCAATCAGGATGATTAAATATGATAAATGATGTCAAAAAATTTAAATGACATAAGGTAATTCGGTAAATATATAAATTGAGGGTAATTGAATTAATAAACATGAATTGGTTAAACAAATAACCATGAGGGATTAAATTCATAAACATGTTAAATTAAATAAATAAACATGATTAATTAAATAAATAAATACAATTTAAATAAATATATATGGGCTAGGGTCGGGTTATTACATACTCTGAGGCCGGAGACTTTTCACGCACATCCTACTTATATACAAGCTAACGCCTAAAGCACAGGGGATGTAAGCTAATCAGATATAATACAAGTGTCCCCCAAAAACAAAACCAAAATCTTTTTGGATTTTTCAAAATTTTTCTCAAAAAAAAAAAGTATGTACACATAGGCACCCCACCCTATACCAAAATCTGATAATATCCTCATTGGGAGTGGAACAGACACATGAAGACCAAAAGAAAAATCTAGAAAGAATCAAAAACAAAACAACCAATCATAGAAAAAGAAAAGCAACCAACTACACAAAAAGAAACTAGAATAAGACAAAGAAAAAAGAAAAGAGAGAAAGAAGAGGAGGAGAAGAGAAGAAATTTCTAGCAAACCAGATCAGGTGCTAAGTGCACCCAAACTATCTCAAATCACAGTCACCGATGATGACTCGGTTCGTGGAGTGTCAGACACTCCACATCTTGTTGGCCCGGCAGCTCTAAAAATTGTTTCAAACGCTTGCCATTCACTTTGAAGTTAGAATCACTCTGAGGATCCTGAATTTCAACTGCACCATAGGGAAAAACATGTGAGACAAAATAAGGACCCGTCCATCAGGACCTCAATTTCCCTGAAAACAGATGGAGCCTAGAGTCATACAAAAGCACTTTCATTCCCGGGGCCAACTCTTTCCTAAAAATATGTCTATCGTGAAACAACTTCGCCTTCTCTTTGTAAGATCGAGCACTCGCATAAGCCTCAGTCCTAATCTCATGAAGCTTACTCAGCTGCAATCGTCTCTCCTCACCTGCCGCAGTCAAGTCATAATTGAGCTTCTTAATGGCCCACCCAGCTTTATGCTCTATCTCTAAATGATAAGGCTTACCATAAACTACCCTATAAGGTGACATACCTAAGGGAGTTTTGAAAGCCGTCCTATATACCCAAAGAGTATCCACTAGCTTGTCAGCCCGATCTTTCCTATTCCTACTCACTATCTTTTCTAAAATCTGCTTGATCTTTCAATTGAACACTTCAACCTGGCCACTGGTTTGGGGATGGTAGGGAGTAGCAAGCCTATGGACTATAGAATACCTCTTCAGTAAGGTATTAAAAGATCGATAATTAAAATGGGTGCCCTGATCACTAATAATAGCACGGGGCATACCAAATCGAGCAAAGATGTTCTTTTTAAGGAATTTCACAACAACTTTAGCTTCATTGGTCCTAGAAGGGGTGACCTTAACCCATTTAGAAACATAGTCCATAGCTAATAAAATGTACTCATTTCCAAAGGAAGATGGAAATGGTCCCATAAAGTCAATAACTCACACATCAAAAACCTTTACAACAATGATGGGGTTCAGTGGTATCATATCTCTCCTGCTTATTCTACCCAACTACTGGCATCTAGGGCAACTCTTGTATTACTCAAATGCATCTTTAAACAAAGTAGGCCAGTAAAAACCATATTGAAGAACCTTGGCTACTGTCTTCTTACCACTAAAATGTCCCCCACATGCTTGGTCATGACAAAAAGAAAGGACACTTCTCACCTTATGATCGGGAATGCACCTTCTAAGGACTTGGTCAGAGCAGTACTTAAACAAATAAGGGTCATCCTAAATAAAGAATTTCATAAGGTGGAAGAATCTATCTCTGTCATTCTTAGTCCAACCCTCAGGGATCCTACCAATAACTAAATAGTTCACAATATCAGCATGCCAAGGGTCAGGGTGAGCAACATACAATTGCTCATCGGAGAAGCACTCTGAAACACTGGACTCACTCTCTCTATTATAGAAGATCCTAAACAGATGGTCAGCTACAAGGTTTTTCAAAACCTTTCTTATCCTTGATTTCACAGTCAAATTCTTGCAAAAGCAAAATACATGTCATAAGTCCAGGCTTAGCATCCTTCTTAGAAAGAAGGTGCTTAAGGGTAGAGTGGTCACTGTAAACAATCACATGTGATCCAATAAGATATGACCTAAACTTTTCAAAACTAAAGATCACAGCCAAAAATTCTTTCTCAGTAACTGTGTGATTTAGCTGGGCATCATTCAATGTGTGACTAGCATAGTAAATAACATGGGGTTTCTTATCAATACGCTATCCTAACACAACCCCAACAGCATAATCAGACGCGTCACACATCAATTCAAATGGTTCTCCCCAAATGGGAGGATGAAGAGCAGGAGCAGAGGATAAGGCCTCCTTAAGCTTAGAAAATGCCTCATGACACTCTTCAGAGAAATAAAATGGCACATCGTTAGCTAACAGATTAGACAAAGGTTTTGCAATCTTACTAAAGTCCTTAATGAAATGATGACAAAAGCCAGCATATCCAAGGAAAGACCGCACCTCTTTCACATAAGTGAGAGGCGGAAGATTAATAATCAGGTCAGTCTTAGCTTTGTCTATCTCAATTCCATCTCGAGAAATAATATGTCCTAAGATTATACCCTTTTTAACCATGAAGTGACATTTCTCTTAGTTTAAAGTCGAGTTTTTCTCCCTACACCTCTCCAACACCTTTCTCAGATTAGACAAGCAAACATCAAAAGAAGATCCAAACACAGAAAAGTCATTCATAAAAATTTTCATACATTGCTCAACTAGATCTGAGAAAATAGAAATCATACATCTTTGAAAGGTAGCAGGGATATTGCATAGTCCAAACGGCATTCATCTAAAGGCATAAGTCCTAAATAGAAAGGTGAAAGTAGTCTTCTCCTGATCCTCAGGAGCAATAGAGATTTGGGTATAACCAGAATATCCATCTAAAAAGTAATAGAAGGATATTTCAGCCAACCTCCCTAACATTTGATCCAAGAAGGGGAGGAGAAAATGGTCTTTCCTAGTGGCAGCATTCAATTTCCTATAATCTATACACACATGCCACCCAGATTGCACTCGAGTAGCGACTAACTCATTTTTATTATTTGAAATACGGTAATACCGATCTTCTTAGGAACGACTTGAACAGGACTAATCCACTCACTATCAGAAATGGGGTAGATAATCCAATGGTCTAACTATTTTAACACTTCCTTTTTAACCTACAAAGTGGGATTCAAACGCTTTTGGCGGTCATGGTAGGGCTTAGCATTGTCTTCTAAATCAATTCTATGTTGCATAATAGAAGGACTAATACCCTTTATATCCCTTAAAGTCCATCTTAGAGCTTCCTTGTTCTCCCTAAGTAAAGTAATCAGTTTGTTCTCTTGGTCCCAATATAGATCAGAAGCAATTATAGCAGGTAAGGATTCATTGGGTCCTAAAAATACATACTTAAGAGAGTCAGGAAGAGGTTTTAATTCAAGAGCAGTAGGGGAAACAGATTCAGTAGCAAATTTAGAAACAGCAGTAGAGCACAAGTCATCAAATTCAAACACATCATATTCAGGCTCATCATTTATAAGAAATGACTCATACTTAGTAGCAAATACATCATCAAAAGCATCATCAAATACAGAATCCCCTAGCCAGTTAAAAGTAGAAAATTTCATATTATCAAATCCAGAAGGCTATCTTTGCATGTTAAAGATGTTTAATTCTACAGTCATGTTGTCAAAAGATAGTCTCATCATACTATTTCTACAATTAATGAGGGCATTGACAGTGGCCAAGAAAGGACGTCCTCGAATCACAGAAACTTGACTAGCTAAGTTGGACACCTTCTCAGTTTCAATCACAACAAAGTCCACTGGGTGAATGAATTTACCCACTCTAATCAGCACATCCTCGACTAGCCCTCTGGGCACCCTAGTCGATCTATCAGTCAGTTGAATGACCATCTTGGTAGGTTTTAGCTTACCTAACTCTGGCCTCTCATACTCAGTAAAGGGTGTTAAGTTAATACTAGCCCCTAGGTTAAGCAATCTTCTGTGAATAAGTTGGTCCCCTATGACTATAGACACAGTAGGGCAACCGGGGTCCTTATACTTCACTAGGATCTGAGAAAGGATAGAATTAGCACCAGAGGTCAAAAATGCCTTCTTAGGTACACAAGTTGCTCTCTTGGCCGTACATAGCTCCTTTAAGAGTCTAGTATAAGGAGGCATCTACTGAATAGCATCGAATAAGGGAATATTGATCTTAACTTGAGAGAAGGTCTCTCTCATCTTCTCAATATGATCTTGATCTTTCTTCTTTAGCCTATGGGGAAAAGGAGGTAAAGGCATCTGGATTTTCTCAGGAGAAGAAGGGGATGAAGAATCCTTAGAAAGTGAAGAACTTGCCAAGTCAGAGGAGTCTTTCTCTTGAAGCTCCTCTTTCTTAGAAGGTGACTCAGGAGAGGAAGGACTATCTGAAGCATTGGGGACACCGTCAGTAGCATCCCCTAACTGACTGGATGAACCAGTCTCTAGAGTAGAAGAGGGAGAAGAATTCTGGAAGAATTGGTGAGGGTACCTGCAAGGTTCATTAGGATTTCTGACTTGGTTATTAACCTCTCGACCAGAACGGAGAGATATAACTGTATTCACTTTCTTCACAGGCTCATTAGGGTTGCCAGAAGAAGAGGAGGCGTGACCCTTGGGGTTCACCTCAGGTTGACTCGGGAAAGTACCTGATTCGCTAGAAGATGGTGTTAACTGGGAAAACTGTTCGGTCATCATTCTCATCATTCTTTCCATGTTAGCATTAATCATTCTCTCCACATTGTTATTGATTCTGCTCTCCAATTTATCAATATCAGTACAACCGAAAGGAGGTTGAACTTGAGCTATGGGAGGTGGAGGTCTAGGTGCATTAGGCACACCTGAAAAAGTCAATCTCTGAAAGGAGTTTGAAGGATAAGAGATGGGTTGGGAGTTGTTTCCAGGAAACATCCTAGGTTGAGAATTAGGAACCATAGCATTTGGTCTACTATTCCATGAAAAGTTAGGTGATTCCTCCACCCTGGGTTGTAATAAGGGGAGAAGGGGTCATTTTTGGGTCGCAAAAAGGCCATGCTTACTTGCTCTTGTTCAGTTGCTAGCTGATGAGCAAAATAAGGACAAGCACTCAAAGAATGATGTAGAGCCTCATAATGAGAACAAGACACTGTAGATGTCTGAGATAACTGGGACATCTAGGGAGATAATCCGTTCAATATATTTTCTTAAATAGCAATCTTAGACTCTAAGTGACTTACATCAAAAATAGAATGCAACCCACCCCTTGCAAACCTAGAATTCAGGCTGTCATCATGAGCGGTTTCCCACTGCATGGTTTTCTCAGCCAAGTCCTCTAAAAACTCCCACGCAGCTGTGGGGCTTTTAAAAAGAAAGTCACCCTGACACATGGACTTTACTATGGTCCTAGTGTGTTGGTCAAGTCCTTCATGTACCATCTGGTACAAACATGCTTGGTCTAAACCATGATGGGGACATTGGGCTAACAAAATTTTGAACCTATCAAAATATTTCCAAAATGATTCACTATCAAGTTGCACAAATTGATTGATTTCATTCCTCAACTTAACAGTCTTAGCATTAGGGAAATATTTTCTTAAGAACAATCTTACAAAATCATTCCAAGAAGTAACAGAATTAGCAGCCAAGTCATACATCCAACATTTAGCAGAATCTTTCGAAGCGAAAGGAATCAATGTCATCCGCACAACATCAATGGGAATATTCGGGAAATACATCATAGAACAAACTTCTTTGAATTCGCTTAAAAATAGATAAGCATCCTCCAAGCCTGTGAATTTAGGGAGCATTTGAGTATAATGGGGTTTTAATTCGAAGGTCACATTTGGTGCAAAATTAGGTATAACAAAACATGATGGCAAAGTAGTCATAGGAGGATAGAAAATATCACTCAAAGTCCTTTCTTGTGCCATATTTCCTAACTCAAGCTTAGGTTCAGGTTCGGGTTCTAAGTCAGAGTTGAGCTCACTCCTAATGAGTCTTTGATTTTCAGGGTCTCTAACCTAACTAGTCATATAAACCCCACACCTTCACCAAATAAAAGTTGTATTTTTGGTCTTTTTTCTATATTTATTTTGGATTTTTTTTTGGATTTTCTAATTTTTTCTTCTTTTTTCTTAAGTATGAAATTAAATCACAATGTTTCTCAACCTTAAAGACAATTTACAAATAAGAGATAGCCAAATCAAAAAAACTAATCAGTTTTTAAAATAAAGGTAAGACACATTTCGATAAAAACTAAATTCAAACTACTAATTCTAAACTACGAAACATCTTAATCAATAAAAACTATAAATCAATTCTAAGTCGTTTGTTTTTTTAAAGTTTTTCAATCAAATCTCAAGTTTTTCTAAATTTTTATGAGTTTTTGGATTTTTTTCAAGAAATGAACTAAATATATCACAACTGATAACGAAGTAAATCAAAGCATAAGCAACTAGAAGAAAACTAAGAAAAAGAAAAGTGCTCAAACTAAGGAAACATGAATTTACCACTTTGATTTTGAGGTTTTTAAATCTTTAAATTTTGTTTTTGTGGTTTTCAAGTTTTTCTAATTTTTTCAATTTTAGACCTTTTCTATTTTTTTTGAATTTTTAAATAATTCAAGTAATGTACTAAATCAAGTCACAACTTAATAATGTAACAAAGCAACCTAATACCACAGTAACTACGAAAAGAACATACGATCTAGTTTAATGCCGTCATCCCCGACAACGGCGCCAAAAACTTGTTATGATAAATTTGAGTGTAAAATAGAATGCCGTAAGCGTACAACTTTCGCTGTAGTACTTGAGGGTCATTTCCACATGGACGACGGAAGAGATTTAGGTCACTGGTCAAACTAGGGAAGTAAACTAATCTAACACGATTCTAAACTAATATTAAAGCCATAACAATTGAAACAGCTGATTACAAATAGATCCAAACTAACATCACATAATACCAAATCCAATCAAACAAGTGTCATTCCAGTGCTATTCAAGAACTTTCAAGCAAGTGGGATTCGAAATTCTATCATTGAACACTTAAGAACACTCCACTAGTCATTTCATCATTCGAAATTTCAAGCAATACAAGATTTCAAGAACACTCAAGAACACCTAAAACTTCACCTTTGGAAATCACTAAACCACATCTTCAAAGCCAAAATAGAGGCACTAATCATGGGAGAGGAAAACAGGAGATCAACATCACTGACATCCATATCATCATCAATCAATCCTAAAGCAACGAGCATCCAAAATCAAACCACAATATGCTTTAACATCATATTCATAAACCATCAAAATATGCTCTACTAACGTCAAACCACAATATCATTAATTCAACTAACATCACATACGGGATTCCCAATCCACAATATGCTCTACCAACATCAAAACATCATTGATTCAACTAAGCTAAGATAACCAGAAAATGAGCATGTTCTTAATAAGAACCCAAACCATTCATAAAGTATAAAGTATAAATGAAGCATAAATATCATCAATGTCATCTAAGTATAAACACCATTCATCACCAATCAGCTAAACCATTCATAAGCATAAAGCATAAATATCAAAACCCAAACCATCAAAATCGAAAACTAAGCTACTACCAGAACCCAAACTATTCATAAACCATCAAAATATCATCTATCATTGATTTAACTAAGCTACTATCATTTATAAAGCATAAATGAAGTTTTAGGATTCAAACCCAAACCATGTCCTGCGGTAGAACAGCGAATAGGCCTTGAATCGAGGAAAAGAGCTAAGTTTCAGCCAACCAAATCAGAAGGGAGCTTCACCCATCGCCATCAATGGTCGAAGCACCACAACCGTGTTCAACAAGATGAAAACAGAGGAGGGGGGTTGTGACCGAAATTCAACAAAACCAATAACCAAATCTTACAAAAACAAAATAAAATCATGAATTACAATCAGGAAACAAAAATTATAGCATAATTATATGACATTTGGAACCATAACCCGATCTAAAACTAAACCCTAACTCGAAATTTTCAAATCCTAACTCTAAAAAATCGAAAAATGCGTATGAAATTCAAGCAGAAACTTTGAAAATTAAAACTAATTCAACCCTAAAGACCTCCTAACCTCTTTTCTAGTGCCGGTACCCTTCAATTTGTACTCAGCTTCCCTTTAACTTCAGCCCTTGATTTGTTTGTGCCGTGGATGGTGGGATGGGATGTAGGTGTCGACTGAACCGTGAATGCGGGGTTGTACCGGCGTTTGATGGATGAAGATGGTGATCTATTGGAGAGAGAGAGAGAGAGGAGAGCTGAGTTAGAGAGAGAGGGGGGATGAGGATGAGAATGGTGAGGCAGGGGAGGCGGGCATTTCGGGTTTCTCTGGTTTTAGGGATCTGGTTTTTGGAGCAGAGGAGAGAGAAAGTGAAATGGGTGGGTTTAAGTAAGAGTCACGTGAGCTGCACGTGAGGGGGATGAAAATGGGTTTTATTTTTATTTTTTTCCTTTTGGGTTATAAAAGAAAGTGGACTAGTGATTGTTTATTTGGGTCGGGTTTGAGTCCATCTGGCCCAACGCTTTGTTTTCGGTATTTTTTTCATCATTTTTTCCGCATTTTATCTAAATTATTCAATACGTACAAAATAAAATAAAATAAAATCAAAATCTAAAAATAACAATTATTTCGAGTATAAATCAGGCATAAAAGTATCATAAAAATAACAAATTTCTGGCACGAACAATAGTCTCAAATTTGGAGCTCAACTGATTAACTGATGCTCCCAAAGCTTCATCGAGCTTAATTTAGGTTTGGATAAAACACTCCATGGAGCTTTCCAGATTGGATTTTGTTGAGGCGATTAAGAAGGTGGGTTAAAGGGAGCTTTATAGTTGAAACCCGGGGGTAGGAGGCATTTGGTGGCAAACGTTGTCATTTCTATAACATAAGTTTAGGTAATTTCTCCGCCTCAGGTTGTATGTGTTTAAGTAAGGGTTGTTCTGTGGCATGGGTAGAAATTTTGCATGGCATTGGCATGTTCAACTCCTTAGAAATTAGCTTGATAGTCAACAACCATATGCCCCTGAATGCCACAGTTCTCACGCACAACTCATACCTCCTGCACCATACTAGATGAACTACCTGAATTAGGAGCCCTAAGCCTATCGAATTGCTGTGCTAGGGCATCAACCTCGCTGGCAAGAAGATCCACCGCATTGATATCATACTTGCCATGACTTCTATTCAAAGTGACTATCTCACTGGACCAATGGTAGTTATTGATAGCCATCTCCCCTAATGTAGCTTTTGCCACCTCAATGGACTTCCGTATAAGGGCTCCGCCAGCAGCAATATCAATGGACATCTTCAAAGATTGGTGTAGTCCATTATAGAAGGTTTGGACCAAGATCCTTCCGGGGATGCCATAATGTGAAACTTTGGCATTGGAGATCCTTGAATCTTTCCCAAGCTTCATACAATGACTCGCCATGCAGTTGGGTGAATGAAGTAATGTATGCCCTCAACTTGGCAATTTTGCTTGGTGAGAAGTATTTGCTTAGAAAAGCCTTAGAAAGTATGTCCCATGTTGTGAAGGGGTTCAGCTCTTCATTCTGTAGCCAATCACTGGCTTTATCCTTCTAGGAAAAAGGGAAAAGCCGCAGTCGAATAACATAAGTGGGTACCCTATTGAGTTTGATTGTATCACACTTCGCAAGGAAGTAGAGAAGGTGCATGTTTGGGTTCTCGGAGGGGTGCCCACCCTAATCTCTATCCACTAAGAAGATAAGGGCTGGTTTGAGCTCAAAGTTATCCACTCAATCACCGGGTTCACTATAAATAAAGTGACACCCATTGCTTGTGGTGGAGCATATCTTACAACACTCTATTGTTTCTCCTAGCCATCTGGCTTTCGCTTCCTTCCTCCTTACGCCGGTTTGCTTATGGGTAGTTGCTTTAATCTCAAGATCAAGGGGAATATGGTTTTGATTCCTTGATTACGCCTGTGCATGCAATGCAAAAATTATACCAAGTGTAAGGGAATCTAAATAAGGATTAAGAGAATCAAAAGATGAGGAAAAAAAGGAAAAAGAAAAAAAAGCCTAATCTAGAGTATTTTAATCAATGCTGATGTTGAAATGAACAAGTTCCCTGGCAACAGCACCAAAAACATGTTGAGTAAAATTACCGTAAGTACACGATGCCAATGTAATTACCAATGGCAAGTACGAGTCGTGTCCACGGGAAACTTGATTTTAGTCACCAAAACTGATTTTTTTAATACCTAGTCCAAGCAAATGTTCACTTAGATTGAAGAGTACCAAAAACGGTTTAAATATGCTAAATGAATAATAAGTATCTCAGGTTGGGAATCACCACACTATTATGCTTCACGAATCAGTAACTAAACTAAGTAAATCTTCCCATGTAAATGATTAGAATGGAAGGATCACAAATTAAAACACATCTATGCCTTCTTTTAAAAGTCGATAGATTGACTAATAAATCCTAGTTATCTATTTTCATGAAACTAGGGTTATCAAAGCCATAAAATTGAGTAATCAATAATCCCAATCAAAACCCTAACTGTATTCACATCAAGGTATTCAATCACTCATAAAGTCACACTTTAGATAAGGGATTTAAATTTCGTTGACCTCCTAAACCCTGATTACGTACAACAAAATCGATCTCATACGAGACTTTCGTCAAACACTTGCCGTACTAAGCGAGAATCTAAGCTAATAGACATGGGCGAAGTCTACACAAGCTTATACTGTTAGTCAATCAAATATAATAGGGGCTATTCCTAACCTAAGAATAGAATTTAGCCTTCACACATATTCAAATTTACAATGCCGAAACCTAATTTGCAAAATGTAGATGAATAAAGAAAACTTGAAACAAAAATCGTAAAAAAGAAGAAGATAGGGGTACAAACTTCGATTAATTATGGTAATCAATCCCAAAGCAATCTTCAATAGCCACTAATTCATTTCAAAAAGAGTCTTCAAAGTCTCTCTAATAAAACCTAAAAATCGCTCTTAGGAAGTGCTCTGCAATAAAACTTAAGATGTCCCCAAAATAAAACCCGAAAATTAATAAGTATGCGAAAACTGACAGGATGCACGGTCGTGCTTCGATGCATAACTTACTGTGCTCCTCTTTGGGTATCCAATTTCTTCACTGTAGGAATCCTACACAGTTGTGCTTTAGTGCACAGCTAACCTTGCGCTTTCTTGGGCTCCCTAGACTTACTTTTCGGGCCCTTGGCGCTTCGTAGGACCTCTTTTCCTTCTTGACACTCATCCCCAAAGCTTCTTTTTCCATCAGAACTAGTGATTTCCTCAACTTTTTAGCATTTACCCCTGAAAATAAGAAAAACCAATCAATAGGCACAAAGCAGACCTAAAAAGGCGGATTTGGCCTATTTCTCATTAGGATCCAACATGGAAACAATAAGAAAAGTGGATCAATTGGGGCTAAGATGAGGTCAAAACAGAGGTTTGTCAGAATTCCCTGACTATCCTATTAATCATTACTCCGATTTAGAAGGCCAACACAATAGGACTAGGATCCTATGATGTTATCACATGCTAATGTATCCAAAGGGTAGGCCTACTTCAAGCACTCTAATTTCTTTAAAGCAACAGCGTCGGTGCTGCAACCTGGTTAGTTAAGGCCAGGAGTGCATCGCCGTTCAAAGGAGTAGGAGGACTAGTGCATACTGCATGGCGGACAAGTTGGCCCACCCCGGGGTCTAACTACGACCTTTTTGACTGGAATTATTTAAATATACTTTATTAGAGCTAGAATTACCGTGGCTACTGGTGCCAGCATTGCCCTCCAATAGATCCTTTTTAAGGGATTTAGATTGCACTCATCATAGTTACCAGTGTTAAAGAGCTAGATATTGCTATTTATTACCACTAAACCCCATGTTAGGATTGGGTAATTTACGCATCTGCTGCCTTCGTTGGTTGTGGAAGTCGTTTCTCATGCTCCTTGTCCAAAATCAAACCCTAATTCTCAATCACTTATCAATGCCACGGTAGGTGTTACACCGAAAATTTTTGGATTTCTTTTGCCTTGGTTTTTCACCGTGCCATGGTCAAGGGTATAACTTAACTCAGCCTACACAATGTCCTAGTAGAGGTTATAAGAATATTAAATAGCACACAAAGATATCAAGGCAATATCAATGAGGCAACACTTCTTTTATTGATCACAGGAATTTAGGGTACAAGGCACTTTGACCCAGTATTTCCTATACTTCATAGGATTACATGGCACTTCCTAGCATGCCCTAGCCTTTAAGAGGCATGGCATATTTGTAGACAATGGGTAAGGACAGCCCCCACTAATTAGGCAAAGTCATGCCTCTTCGCTAACCATTGTGTCCATTATCAAGCATTATGCTCATTCGGTGTGTCCACCTATGTTACCTGATTAACTAGTCATGTCCTATCCCTATACAAATGCTTTCAGTTAGTAGGCATGCCTTCTAACAAGTCAACTGCCTAAGAACTACCAACGAAGTCAGACACGCCCCTTGGATAAGTGCTTATCCAAGAGGGGCTGCAAGTGAACTGGTATGTCTGCTGGGTAAGGCGCTTGTCTAAGACATGTTGCACAGGAACAGGCACGCTTGCTAAACAAGGCACATGTCCAGGACAGGTAGCCAGCGAAAAGGGATGTCCTCTGGACATCGCCTATCCAATCGTGGCACCTATCCAGCATGGGTGTATGCCCATTGAAGTAACGCATCTAGTGCTGGCATTTGCTCAGCAAAGTAGTATGTCCAGCCACTGGTGCCTGCTCACATGAAGTAGCACACCCAACTGCTACTGGTGCTTGGCCACCCAGCTGGGCGCTCATCGTCAGCTGCCCAGCTGGATGCTCACTGTCATCTACCTCGGCTATGTGTCCACACCTAGTTGAGCTCGCCTAGCTTGCTTAGCTGACTCTACTCACTTAGTTGAGCTAGAGTGAGCGTATCTTAGGCTTTAGCAATGACTTGCCATGTGCTTCCGAAACCATCCTTGAGCTCACGAGACCATCTGAGAGCTATGTCTAACCACCTGGGGACCGTGTCAAGATTATCACCTTGTCTTTCTGAGAAACCAACTTGGTCATGCTATACATGTGCTGTGGATGCACTAGCATGCTTTGCACCACCATGGGTTTAGGTGTCATCTCATAGCACCGTTAGTCATGTTCAAGCCGAGGGACACACGGGACCACTCGTTGTCCATTCGAGGATCCCACCTTAATCTTGTCCTGCATGATCTGGTCATGACTAAGGGACTATCCTTTGTGATGTCTTCACGACCAAGGGACTTAGCCAACAATTTGGGTGCATGAATGACTTAGGGGCAAACTAACCCTGTAAAGCTTAGTGGCATGCCAAGCGATGATCAAGCACTAAAGGAGCTTACAAATTGCCACCATCAGAAGAACTTGGCACCCTCAAGAAGTAATCCCAAATGTGCTCCTTTAATTGGATAGGTTCACATCCCTTTCCTATATAGCCTTAGCCTTTGATTGTTCCTTCTATTGGAGTAAGTATTCAACCTATCCTTTTTTCTTACTATGTCCTTTCACCCTCCTGTCAAGGATCCCTTCCATATTCTTGTCAAACTGCTTACAAATTGTGGAAGGAATCCTTTGTATAGATGGATGAATTCCTTTCACGTCCAGGAAATAGGGCTTAAGGAAACTCATATGAAGATTTGGATGCACTTTTAACCTTTCCAGCAACTCAGGGCGATAGGCCACCCAACCTACCCTATGAAGAACCTTGAATGGTCCATCATTGTTTGGGATTAGAGACCATTACATGATCTTGCTGCTGATCCTCTTATAGATTTGGGGAGTGAGTTTCAATAGAACTTGATCCCTAACTTCAAACTCAAGAGGCCTCCTTTGCTATCTGCATAGTTCTTTATGCGGTGAGCAGCCTTTTTCAAACTATTCTTTGCTCCCTCTATCATCTGTTACCTATTCAAAATAAAGCGATGCGTACCCTGGCAAACACCATCCTTGTTCTGTTCAGCAACTTCATGTGGAGTCAACGGTTGCCATTCTATGTCCAACCCAAAAGGACTATAACTAGTGGCGCTGCTCTTCTACAAATTATAGGAGAATTGCGCGATATCCAGCAGTTCATACCAATTCCTTTGGCAAGCCATCACATAGTGATCCAAGTACTCCTTAAGTGATTGTTAATCCTCTCCATTTTGGCCATCAGTTCGAGGATGATTAGCCATAGAGAACCTTAATTCGGATCCCATTAAGTTGAAAAGTACTGTCCAAACCGACCTGTGAAGTGTGTCTCACGATCACTGACAATGTCTTTGGGCAAGCTGAAGTACCGGACCGCATGATCGCGAAAAAACTTTGCCGCTTCTTTTACAGGGCATGCACCTAGTGCAGCCACAAACACTACATGCTTGGAGAAGTGATAAACCACAACTATGATTAACATACATCCATTCACCCTTGCGAATCCCAAAATGAAGTCTATTGAGGTTGTGCCAAGGCCATCTGGCATTGGTAGAGGTTGTAGGAGTCCCGTGTCCTTCTTCCTCTCAGTTTTGTTAAGTTGACAAATGATACACGTCTTCACGCAGGCCTCGACTTCCTATTCCATCTTTGGCCAGTGAAAACTCTTAGCCAACAATACTAAGGTTCTTTCCCTTCTTGGATGTCAGTCCACTTGGCATCATGAAATTCTCACAAAAGTTCATGTTGTAGTTACCAGTAGGCATATAGAGTCTCCTGCGATGTGCAAACAACAGGTCATTTTCTAGCCAATACCGTCACACCATACAATCAAGGACCTACTTCTGCAACTGTTGGTACACTCCATCATCTTGGGCTACTCTAATACTCTTGCTGGGAAGTCACTCTCAACTCTGGAGAATAAAGCCAATATAACAGCTACTGAATATACCATTCAACTGACGTCTTATGGGACTAAGTTATATCTTCCAAGTTTATACTCTCACTCGAAGTCATATTCCCGGAAAAAATCTTTCTAAAAGCCTATTTAGAAGACACATTCTTCTGGGTCTGGAATAAGCATTGGCTACATTGTCCGCCTTTACTATAAACTCAGTGCCTAGTAAGTAATATCTCCACACTCATAGATAATGGACCACAGCTAGCATTTCCTTCTTATGGGTAGAATAGTCTAATTCTTTTCCATGAAGTTTCCTTCCTTTGAATGCTATGGGGTGTCCTTTCTGAACTAGCATCCCATCGATTACTTTGTCAGAAGCATCGGTATGAACTTCGAAGGGCTTATTAAATTTTGGTAACCCTAAGACTAGTTCTGAGGCCACCAACCCTTTCAGTTCCTCAAATTCCTCTCGACAATGGAAATCTCGTGTCTACTCTTGATCCTTTTGAAAAGATCAGTCAAGGGGGCCATCTTCTTAGAGTACACTAGGATGAACTTCCGGTAGTAGTTAGCCAGCCAAGGAAAGATCTTAATTCAAAAACTAACTTTGGCGGAGGGTAATTCAAGATTGCCTTCACCTTTTTATCATCCATCCTCAAAAGACCTTTCCTGTTCTTGTGCCCAAGAAACATAATCTCGGTTTACCCTAACTCGCACTTTTCCTTCTTTACATATAACTTATATTCTTTTTGTTTCTATAATAGTTTCCTTAGGTGGTTATCGTGGTCCTCAAGTATTCGAGAATAAATCACAACATGATAAGTGCTTTATATGTACATCTTTTTGGGGCTATTTTGCCTCCTTTTTAGGAGAATTTTGTGCTTAATGATGTTATTTACTCTCCTATTCTTGATTTATGATTCGGTGTAGTTGTTTTATGTGTTTTACAGGATTTTTAGTCTTTTTACCCAGCATTTGCCCTTTAATGACTGTGTTTTGACCTTCCCCATGGTCATCCGTGTTACACCATGACCATAAAGCAAAGAAAGAGCAAAGATCTAGATCTAGCATAGACCACGGTTAGACCGTGGTGGACCCCATGGACCATGGCATGCCTGTAACTATTGCCTCTTCGTTTTCCCTCTACTGTGTGGCTGGGATCAACTGAAATTTTCTATAAATAGTGACGTTCAGTAGCGAAGAAAGAGCACTCCAAGGCATCCCAAGCAAGCAAGCAAGTAAAATTAGCCTAGTTTAGTTTAGTTTAGTTTCACTCAAATTTTGTTCTTTGCTTAGTTTTGACTGAGTTTTGAGTGTGAGAGTTTTGATCCTGAGGCGGTTCTGAAGCTCTTGGTAAAGGCCATCTCAGTCAAGTCCCTTCCACTCATGATTTCGCCAATTTTGTTGGTTACTTTATCTTTTATCATGTCTGAGTAGTTTTCTTAGACTACGAATTTAGTAGTTTGTGGAACTGTTATCGGATCATGTTTTGATTTAAGAACTGTGCTTAGTTTTATGATTGATTTGATTTCATTCTGTCAGGTGTTTGATATGTTATGGGTTTATTTTTGGCCAAAGTTTACTTGCACATTTGAAACAATCGAGTGAACATTCAAAAGACGATATTTGGTTGTTAGACTATTTGAATAGACTTAGCATAACTTCGTCTTGAAAGAGAGATTTATATGTTAGGAGAGCTAGTAAGTAAACAAATATATTAAACTTGGATTAAGTCAAATTAGTTTGAAAGAACGATGTTTGCTTGGTTTAGGCAAATTTGATTGATTTCGAAAGAATAGATCAAGTTTCTTGACAAGATTACAATTCCTCAGAATTAACCAATTAGAGAATAGCACATGTTTATTCATTTTGATCCAATTCTCTTCCATAACTGCGAAAATTCCTAGACTTTTTCTGTTATTAATTTAGACAAGTTTATTTGTAGTAGTTAATCGAATCCAGTTGAAATAGAGTTTTTCTTAGCATATTCTGATAAGACTAGGCTTGATAGATTACTTTAGTCCATGAGGAACAACATCGTTTATCTATACTAAGACTAGCTGTGTGCTTGCGGCAGTGTTGGTCAAGTTATTGGCACCATTGTCGATGACTAAATTGCTAACCACTGAGTATTGTCTTACGAACATGACCAAGCATTTTTATTATTTTGTTTTGTTTTGTTTTCTTGTTATTTGTCATTTTCGTGTTTAATTGCACTGGTAGTGTTGGTGAAAGTGCTTGCAAGAATTTTTCCTAGCTTATGCGAAGCCTGATTTTGTACGAGCCCGATCCAAAGATTGAGAGGACTTTTCACTTAAGGAGGAAAAAGCAAAGGATCGAAGAATAAAGGCACGAGGCAAGAAGGAATTCAAACATGGTGGGTGAAGAAAGAAGGACCCTTTATGATTTCGTTACTTCTGGATTCCAAGGGATCGCCTCAAGCATAGCTCGGCCTGCTGTGGATGCCAACAACTTCGAACTCAAGCCAGCACTTATTTCTATGGTGTAACAATCTTAGTTCGGCGGAACTCCTTTGGAAGACATAAATCTACACCTCTCGGTCTTTTTAAAGGTGTGCAATACGCTAAAGTTAAATGGAGTCTCCAGTGCTGTGATTCGCCTGCGCTTATTCCCTTTTTCATTGAGGGATAAAGCGAGAGCTTAGTTGCACTCTTTGCCGTTTGGTTGCATAACTACTTGGGACGAGTTGACAAGAGCTTTCCTCGCCAAATTCTTCCCTCCAAGCAAGACAGCGAGCTTAAGAAATCAAATCACCAACTTTCTGCAAAAAGAGGATGAGACGCTCTAGGAAGCCTGAGAGCGTTTTAAAGATTTACTGTGTTTGTGCCCCCATCATGGTCTTCAGCGTTGGCTGATTATTTAGGCCTTTTGTAACAGTGTGACCCACGTTGTGAGGTCCACTATTGATGCGGCGGCAGGAGGAACTTTAATGAGTAAGATTGAGGGTGAAGCCTATAACCTTATTGAGGAGATGACGCTTAATAACTTTCAATGGTCCATTGAACGAGCCCAACACAGGCGGGTTGGAGGTAAGCTTGAAGTTGACGCTTTTACTTTACTTTCTGCTAAAATAGATGCCATGACTAAAAGACTGGACCAACTGAACGTTAATGTTGTAAACTCTAGTGCCCTTCCCCCTTGTGAGATTTATGGTTCAATTGAGCATACATCTTTGAATTGTCAAGTTAGGAGTCCTTTTCGTAGGACCCCAATGAAGTTAATTATGTTTAAAATTTCAACTTGAGTCTAGCTAATGACCCTTACTCTAATACCTATAATCCATGTTGGAAGAATCACCCGAATCTCTCTTATAGGTCGAATCCAAACACTGTGAATATGCCCCAATGAATGCTAGAGTACCCCTTTGTTTTTAAAGACCCCCATTCCCTTCTCAGATGCCCCAAAAGTCAAATTTAAAGCTAATAATAGAAAACATGCTTATGGCATAATGGGAACAAGATAAGTATATTAAGCAATTAGCCTTAAAGGTTGATGTGCTTACAACTTATAATAGGATGTTAGAGGCCCACATTACCCAGAAAGCTACTTTTTCATCGACACCCTCAGATAGACTGCCTAGCAAACCTGAGCTTAACTCAAGGGACTAATGCAATACAATGCTTCTACGAGGAGGCAAGAAACTAGAGGGACCTAAGGAAATTACCAACGATGAATCTTCGCAAGATAGAAATGAGCATGTCGAGAACGTTGAGAAAGAAATATCTTTGCCTTCTAAGGAAATAATTGATGATGTCACGCATAAGCCTGATGAGGTTCCTAAGAACCCTAAGATCATTTCTCCAAAGCCCTACATAGCACCATTACCATTTCCTCAAAGGATGGCTAAGGAAAAGCTTGATATGCAATTTGGAAAGTTTTTAGATGTCCTTAAGAAACTCTACGTAAACATACCGTTTACTGAAACCTTGACCCAAATGCCTTCATATGCTAAATTCCTGAAAGAAATTCTATCTAACAAGAGAAAGCTAGAAGAACATGAAATGGTAGCTTTGACTGAAGAGTGCGGTGTAGCAATTCAAAATAAGCTTCCAGCTGAGTTAAAGGATCCCGACAGTTTTTTAATTCCTTGCCTAATAGGGAATGTGCTTATGAACCGTGCTTTGTGCGATCTAGGGTCAAGCGTAAGCTTGATGCCCCCTTCTCCATGTGTAAAACTAGAACTAGGAGAGTTAAGACCAACTACTATCTCCTTGTAATTAGCGAACCGTTATGTAAAATACCCTATGGGTATTTTGAACGATGTCCTAATAAAAGTAGGGGATTTATACGTACCAGTAGACTTTGTGATTCTGAAAATGGAAGAGGATACACGGACCCCAATCATTCCAGGAGGCCATTTTTGGTCACTGCAGGGTGCCGTATTGATGTAAAAAACGGTACCCTAACTTTTGATGTGGGTGATGTCCATATGGAATTTAATTTACTAAAAGCTACTAAGTTTCCTTCTGTTTCAGATGAATCTAATAAGATTGATGTTGTTGATAGTTTAATACGAGAAACTGCATCTAACATTAATTCGAATGATCCACTTGAGCACTTGATGTTGAATAATAGCACTACTGAGAATGAAAACCCTGAAATAGCTGAATGTGCTCAATTGTTAGAATCCTCTCCACCAATTCCACCTTCCTCTATTAAGGCAGAATTATTAAAAGATGAAAGTAAACCCTCGTCTGATTGGGCAAAAGCTCCCGAGGTAGAGTTAAAGCCTCTCCCTTCATCATTGAGGTATGAATTCTTTGGACCAAAATCTACATATCCTGTGATTGTGAATGCAAATTTGAATGCTACCTAGGTTGACTATTTGCTTAGAGTGCTTAGGAAGCATTGTAGAGCCATAGGATACACCCTAGATGACTTAAAAGGGATTCATCCTTTCTTGTGTGTTGATTCAGAGAGTACACAACCACAAGAGGGGGGTGAATTATGGTGTCCGATTTTCGCAAGTTGCTGGCAAACAGTCTGAGATCCTGTTCGCACAGGTTGTTCCTGAGATAAGCAGAAGGGAAAATCCAACAAAATTGAATGCGGAAATAATGGACACAGGATTTTTACGTGGAAAACACCTCTAGCCCAACTGAGGTTAAAAACCACGACCTACCTCGTGTAGGATTTAAACACTTCACTAAACGGGCTAAACACGTTACAATAGTAACACACCTTGTTACAACTTGTAACACACGTAACCGTCTTCCCTAAGACAAGTTACCCCACGTCCAAAATCCCCTTGATTTGGACACACACTCTACTCACTTTTGTGAAAGAAGAGTATAAAGAAAAACACCCTATTACAATGCTTCTCAACTAAGCTAATATAGGGTACAATGAAATCCTAGTATGCCAACTTTGAAAGCTCAAATAACTCACTCACTAGACACGGTTTTCTTTTCAAACTTTTAAGCTCATGAACACTAAATTTTTCTCTTTGAAAACCGATGCTTCTATCGTTCTAAGAAGCGACTTTATATAGTGCTTGGAAAAACAATTCCTCAAATTTTTGGAAACTAAAATCCCTAAAGAATATAGAATTCTTTAGCCACAAGGGATGAGGAAACATAAGCTGGAAACCACTTCCTAAACCGTGTGCATAAGGCGGTGATTCTCAGCAACTAGCCCATGTTTTTCTCAACAACCTTATCCACTTGCCAAAAATTGGATATTCTTTTTATTCAAAAAAGATTTTGCAAATCCCCTTAGATTTTAATAATCGTTTTTAGGATAAGGGGTAAGATACTCCATAAAAAATCTTTCTTGCAAATCCTTGAAGAAGCTGCTCAAAATTCAAAAGATAAAAATCGTGCAAAACAGTTTTTTTCGCAGCTTATTCTGGAAACACCTTGATCACCCTGTTTCCAGGATTGTTCTGAAGGGTGATCCGAAATATTTACTAAAAGAAAACAAAACCGTTTCAAGTAAGTGGTAAGTTAAGAGTTTCTGATTGGCATATTAACAAGAGTCTAAAAATATAAAACCAAATTAAATCAAGACATCTTGTTGTAACCACTAGTCATCTTGTAGAGAGACGAATCTGCTGCAAACACTTCACTGAACCTGTTCGTCACGGCTGCACTTATATCCTATGCTTCAAACACTTCACAGGACATGTTTCAAACACCTTACAGAGCTTGTTCCTCATGGTTGTTCTTACATCACTGACTTGAGTACCTGTTCTTGATAAACCATTAGTCAAGCAGTTTTAATATATTGAAAAACAGCAGTAAGACCCTGTTGGTAAAGCCTGTTTGGAACAACAACAACTACTACAACACTTGGATTTGTTATCATCAAAACCTTATACATTCTAACAAATTCACCCTTTTTGATGATGACAAACCAAGTGACCATATTGACTTTCAAGGACAATTGAAGTGATTAGTGCCAATTATTTATAGGACCGACAATTAACATGAAGCAGTTAGTATCAAAAAAGTGTAAGAAACTTAACTCGTCCGTGGCAAAACTAAAACAATATTGATCAACCTATCTTCCCCCTTTTGGCATCATTAAAAAGTAGGGGCAAACAGTCAAACATAGGATGTTTGCTATCACCACCACTTGGGTAATGGAGGAAAGTCAACAGGCGATACACTCAAGTGTGTTGGTACGGTAATGAGATTGGCCATCCTAGTCACACACAAGCAATTCACAACAGAAAGCAAGCAAGGCAAAGCCAATCAAAAAACAAGATAACCTGTCATTCACCAAACAAGTGCAACAGAAAGTACAAACTGGCAAGAGACGATAACCAAGAGAAGTGAGACCAGGCTATGAGAACAACGGATGGGGGGTGATCAGAGAGCAGGAGGGGAAAATTTTGCTGAGAGGGAAGATAGAAGGGCGAGGATATCTTCATGGCATTTTGCATTGAGAGCCTTTTCCTCGTCCGGGCAGCCTTTACCGTAGTAAGCTCAGCACTGAGTCGAGAGTTTTCTTTCAAAGCAGCCTCAAGCTTGACCGAGGAACTGCCAGGAACAGAAGGACGGGGTGTTCTGGTCTCCTGTTCTGAGGCAGACCCCTCAACCAAAGTGTATCCACACCCCATAAGGGTGTTACTCCTAATCTCATCAATGAACTGAGCACCCACCTTCTTCTGCAGAGTCACCCCGAAGTGCTTAAACGCACTAGTCAGGAAGAAGCCGTATCCCAGGTCATGTTCCCTGGAGGTGTTTGCAATTCTTGCTATGTGGCGAATCATGATGGCAAGAAGGTTGATTTGCTCTTCCTTGTCCATCAGATCCATCAAACATTGATCCATGGCATCAGCAAGATTGCGACCCTGGCCCCTGGGGATGACATTCTTGATGATAAACCAGAATATCAATTGATGGAGCGATGTTATGTCCCCTTTCTTCACGGAATTAGGTGTTTGGAGGCTTGATTGCTGGCTAAATTTTTGGGTGAGCTCGAGCAGCCTGGCTGTCCCTAGAATAGTCTTGTCTTCTCTCACATATATATCAAAGCCCGAGGAGGGAATCCCCAGAATTTCCCTTAATATCTTCGCATCAAAGCGAAGCTGTTGCCCATTAACAATACTTGTCACCACTCCTTCGGTGACAGTGCAGTTGGCATAGAACTCTGCCAACTCATGTACAGAACACCCCAGCTGGGTGTTTGTAAACAGCTCATACCACCCCTGTGCACGCAGCTTGTGCAGAAACACCCCTAGGCCCTGTTCCTCAAAATATTTTACCTCGATAATTTTGCCCCTGACTACCCGTCTCTGTAGCAGTTGGGTCAGTTTGGCTGAGATTGCAGATGGGGTAGACTTCTTGGCTCTTTTAGGTTGAGGCTCAGTAGGAGGGGCTTGGGTGGAGGCGTGTTTGAGAGAGGCTTTTCTCTTGGGAATTTTGAGGGGTGATGGTTTGGAGGGTAAAGTAGAGGTCAATTTTGGTGCAGGTAGAGGCTTATCCTCTGAGGACTCTGAGAACACGGGAGTGCCCTGTTTGAAGACGGTGTTCTCAGTATCGCTATCTGATGAAGGCTCAGAGGAGGAATCAATTTTCTCAACAACAGGGGATGACTGTTTGACAGGACGAGGTGTGGAGTGGAAAGCAATTCGGGCTGATTTTCGAGTTGGCCTGGTTGTGGGTTTGGCCGAAGAGGAGATTTGTGGTTTTGGTTTGACAGGGATTTCACTTTTTGAGGGTTCTTCAGTCTGGCCGCTTTTAGACCTTGATAGTGGTCGTGTTCTTGGCATTCTGGTACGCCTAGCCACAATTTTGTATCGTTTACGTTTCTCGCCGGTTGGTGGTACAGGTGTGGCTTGGTCAGGCTTCACAGGAGACTCCTCCATTTGACCACTACTTCCCCCTTCTTCTTTTGACAAATCCTCCCCTAGGTCATCCCTAAAAACCTCAGACCCTGTTTCGGCCCCTGTTTCCTGCTCTGGAAACAGTCCGAACGAATTGATGTCATCTAGTCCATGATCGAACAGAAAGATTTCATCTAAAGGCCCAATTTCTCTTTCAGATGCCCCAACAGGTTCTTGGGGTTTACATGCCCCTGTTTCTCTAAACAAAATCAGTTCCCACCTAAATTTGTAAGGGATGTCTTCCAATTTCAGATTCACTGTTCTAAGGTCGATACTTTTCAAAAACCCAAAAGGTTTATAGATAATGGGTCGAGAAGGTTCAGTAGTTTTACCTTCCATGAGGGCCGTCAGAAATTGTGTAGGCGCAAACAGGGCTGTGGCTGTTTGCAAGGCTGTGCTCTGTGTCTGGTTGCCCTGAGTCGAGGTCGAGGAGCTCTTGGAGCTAATGGGAGACGCCATTTTTCAGAGGAAGGAGAGAGATTAGGGTTTCTTGAACAGAGTTTCAGAGTAAGAGAGTTTCGATGGAGGTGAGAGATTGAGCAAGAGAGCTTTAAAGAGAGAGAGAGACATGCGAAATCTTTAAAAGATTTTGCCCGTTTTGCAACGGGCTTTTGCATTTATTTAGGCCGCGTACGCCTTGGGAAGAGATTAGCAATTCTCAATTTGTTGCACACATTTGACAAACAAGAGGCGTACCTATTTCTGAAGCTTGTTCTTGAAGTTACTTGCTCGGTAACATGGGATAATAAGGGCAATCTCATTAGACCTCAACAAGTGTCAGCAGGTTGCAAACCTCACATATGCTAAACGTAGCAGAGAAGTTGATTGCAAACAAAAAATTTTAACATGTTTTACCCATAACTTTTAAATGTTGCAAACAAGGTGAGAGAATAGGTTGGTTAGGTTGTTCTAATTAAGCCTAGTTCGAGCCTATTCCTTTCAAATTGTTCTCTACTCAATGCCTTGGTGAATATGTCAGCAATTTGATTTTCAGTGGCACAGAAATTCATTGAGATCACTCCTTTTTCAACATTGTCTCTTAAGAAATGATGACGAATGTCAATATGTTTTGTTCTTTTGTGTTGACATGGATTTTTGGCAATGTTAATTGCACTTGTATTGTCACAATAAATAGGAATGCATCCTATGTCAACACAAAAGTCCTTGAGTTGTTGTCTTATCCATAATAACTGGGCACAGCAAGATGCAGCTGCCACATATTCAGCTTCTGCTGTAGACAAGGCAACAGAGAGTTGTTTCTTGGTTGCCCAAGATACCAAACAAGGTCCAAGAAAGTGAGCCATACCTGAGGTGCTTTTCCTATCAACCAAGAAACCTGCATAATCAGCATCAGCATACCCAACAAGATCAAAGTTGCAACCTCTAGGATACCATAAGGCTAGATCAGGTGTATGTTTTAAGTATCTTAAAATCCTTTTTACAGCCTTAAGATGAGTTTCTTTAGGGTTAGACTGAAAACGTGCACATAGACCAACACTGAAAACAATGTCAGGTCTACTAGCCGTCAGGTATAGGAGTGACCCTATCATGCCCCTATAGGATTTCTCCTCAACTGAGGGACTACCATCATCCATTACCAACCTAGTTGAGGGAGAGATGGGAGTATCAATGGGCTTGGCCGACTCCATCTTAAAATGCTTAAGTAACTCTTTGATATACCTTTGTTGATGGATCATGGTGCCGTTTGAAGTTTGCTTGATTTGCAAGCCTAAAAAGAAATTAAGCTCACCCATCATGCTCATTTCAAACTCACTCCTCATCATTTTTGAAAATTCATTGCACAAATCATGATGAGTTGCACCAAATATGATGTCATCGACATATACTTGGACAATCAACAAATGTTCCCCCTTAGATTTTAGAAACAAGGTATTGTCTACCTTGCCTCTTGTAAAGTCATTTTCCAATAAAAAACTTGACAACCGCTCATACCAAGCTCTAGGGGCTTGTTTCAAACCACAAAGTGCTTTGTCAAGTTTGAAAACATGGTTAGGAAATTCATCACTTTCAAAACCGGGGGGTTGTTTGATATACACTTCTTCTTTGAGGTACCTATTTAAAAATGCATTTTTGACATCCATTTGATACAACTTGATCTCCATGTGGGCTGCAAAAGCTATCAAAATTCGAATGGCTTCCATCCTTGCAACAGGTGCAAAGGTTTCTTCATAATTAATTCCCTCTTCTTGGTTGTAGCCTTGAACCACCAGCCGGGCCTTGTTCCTAGTGACTGTTCCGCACTCATCCAGCTTGTTACGGAACACCCACTTGGTTCCAATGATTGTTCTATCCTCTGACCGTGGCACAAGGTGCCATACCTAGTTCCTTTCGAACTGATGGAGTTCTTCTTGCATGGCTGTGACCCAATCTGAATCTGCAAGGGCTTCATTAATATTCCTAGGCTCAATTTTTGGGAGAAAAGCATAGAAAGCACGGAAATTTTTGAGTCTAGATCTAGTTTGAACTCCTGCATTAATATCAGACAAAATTTGATCAAGAGGATGTGAATTTTGGTATTTCCATGATCGTGGTGAAAGTGGGTTCACAGACTCGCTCTCCATCCTAGCTGGAATACTTGGTGAAACAGGTTCAGAACATGTTCTCGAGCCTGTTTGGGAGCTTGTTCCTAGATTTATCCCTGAAGGATTCGGCTGGTGTTGTCCCGAACAGGGTTCCACCCTATTTCCCCCTGTTTAGTTCACACCTTGCTTACCTTCCTCAAGAACAGCCTCAGACCTTGCTCCCTCCGATTAATCCTTACCTTGTTCACCTTGAAGCAGCACGTCTTTTCTAATAAGACCTAGTTCGAAGTCTTCTTCCTGTGCATCATTCTCGCTTAGAGAGTTAGTTTCATCAAAAAGCACATGCACACTTTCCTCAACACACAAGGTTCTCTTATAAAACACTTTGTATGCCTTACTATGCGAGGAGTAACCAAGGAATATTGCTTCATCACTCCTTGGATCAAATTTCCCTAAGGCATCCTTTCCATTATTATGCACAAAACATTTACAACCAAAAACTCTCAAATGCATAATATTAGGTTTTCTTCCCTTGAAAAGTTCATAAGGAGTTTTGTTAAGAATAGGTCTAATCATACATATATTTATAATGTAACATGATGTATTCAAAGCTTCAGCCCAAAAGTTTCTAGGAAGACCACTAGCAACAAGCATTGTTCTAGTCATGTCCTCTAGAGTGCGATTTTTGCGTTCTACCACCTCGTTCTGTTGGGGTGTTCTTGGAGCTGAAAAATTATGATCAACACCATGCTCATTACAATAATCAATAAAGCTCGAATTTTCAAATTCTGTACCATGGTCAGACCTTAGGCATACCAAGGAATGTCGTACTCTCTTTTCAATCTTTTTAATGAAAGAAAGAAATTTTTCAAAGGTTTCATCTTTAGAAACCAAAAACAAAGTCCAAGTGAAACGAGAGTATTCATCCACTATCACAAGCACATACCTCTTGCCACCTCGGCTCATGATCCTCATTGGACCACATAGATCCATATGTATCAATTCAAGAGGTCAAGTAGTGCTTACACATTTTTTTAGATTTAAATGAATTTTTGACTTGTTTGCCTTTGGCACATGCATCACATACCTTGTCATCATTGAATTTGATGGAAGGTAAGCCTACCACTAAGTCTTTGGTTACAAGTTTGTTCAATAGTGAGTAACTTGCATGACCTAGTCTTTTGTGCCAAAGCATAACATCATCATTTAAAGCACTCAAACAAGTCAAATTATTTTGGGGAAGAGTAAAAATACACGCTTTATAAACATTTTTGTGTCGCTTCCCCCTCAACACAACATCTCCTGTGTTCATATTTACAACCAAGCAACATGTTGGAGAGAACACTACTAGGTTGTCTTTGTCACACAGTTGGGACACACTTAGCAAGTTGTGTTTTAATCCATCCACAAAATAAACATTGTCAATTGAATGGGAGAGTGACTCACCTATCTTACCTATGCCGACAATTGTCCCGGATTTGCCGTTTTCAAATGCCACACTCTCACCTTCTGAAGTTGTAAGTGAGAGAAAATTGGATCTTTCACCAGTCATATGCCTCGAACACCCACTGTCAACATACCACAGCTGCTTGTTCCCTAGACTATTCCCTGCACTGTTTGCTGGGTTGTTTGCTGGGTCGTTCTCTCTCACTTCAGCCTGCAAAACAAATCGAGGGTTAGTTTTGGGAACCCAGATCCACTTGGGTCTCATTCCTTTAGAGGTACAAATCTCATCTTCTCTAGCCCATATTTGTTTTACATACACTGAGTTCCTTTTAATGGCATACTTTCTTGAGGGACAAGTATAACGGTAATGACCCGTTTTACCACAGTGATAACATACAATATTCTCAGATAATCCTACATATTTTCTATTCACTGGGTAGGTCATCTTAGGCGCAAAATTTAGTCCTCTTCTATTTCGACTATGATGGGTGTTTAACCATTCAAGTGCTTGTGAGGACCTGTTCCAGCGCTTGTTTGTGGCAAGGTCTGATTCCATTTGTTTCATTTTCTCAAGCAAGTTTTTATTTTCTACAAGCAAGGACTCGACCTTACCTTTTAAGTCAAGGGATTCTTTTTCCAGCTCAGTCAATTTAGTGGAACAAGTCTCTTCTTTCATGAGTAGAGTTTCTTTAAGCACATTGATGTTTTCATGCAAGGCAAGAGTTTCTTTGTCAACTTCAAGTTTTTCTAATTTAAGGGTTTCATTTTCAAGTTCTAGATCTCGAAACATCCCTTTTTAATTCAGCACATATATCCATTATAGTGTACACTAATTCCTCAAGAGTTGATTTATTTAGACCCCGTACCTTGTTCTTGAGTTGAGTCATACTGTCTGTTAATCCATCATCTGAGTCAGTGACACTTCTTGCCATGAGTGCTACATCAGCTTCCCCAGCTTCAGACCCTTCCTCATCCTCGCTTGAGTCTCCCCAGGCCGCGAGCATAGCTTTTGAGAACCTTTTCGCTGAGCTGCTTACACCCTGTTTCCTCCCCTGTTTTCTAGGGTGTTCGGTTTCTTGTTTTTCCTTGTGCAGTGGGCAGTTTCTCACAATGTGGTCCAGTTTGCCACACTTGAAACACCCTGAGAACTGTTCCCGAGAGGTGTTTCGGGCCTTGCTGAAGTCCCTCCTTTTGCTATTTTCTTTGACTTTCTTGAAGAACTTCTTGAACTTTTGAGTGATCATGGCAATCTCCTCCTCATCAGAATCAGAATCATCTTTTAAGCCTTTAGTGTAAGACCTCGATCTCTCTTTGTCTCATCTTTCTGTTGAGAATTTTTCCTAAGTTCATACGTTTGGAGGTTGCCAATCAGCTCATTTAGGGTGATCTTGTTCAAGTCCTTAGCTTCTTGGATGGCCGTTACTTTTGCTTCCCAAGAATGAGGTAAAATTCTTAGAATCTTCCTCACCAATTCTTCGGTGGTGAAGGATTTTCCTAGGGATTTCAGCTCATTCGTTATGTGAGTGAAGCGAGTGTACATGTCCATCACACTTTCACGATCACCCATCTCAAACAACTCATACTTTCTCATAAGCAATTCAATCCGAGATTGCTTTACCTGATTGGTCCCTTCGTGAGCTGCTTGCAAAGCATCCCAGATTTCTTTGGCCGACTCACATTCAGATATGCGAGTATATTCATCAGGACCTAGGCCGAAATATAGGAGTTTCTTGGCCTTGGCATTCTTCTCCATCATCTTGTAATCTTCAGCATTGAATTCCTTAGGCTCCTTGGGGATTGACTTTTCATCTTCAGTGATTTTCTTAGGGATGAGTGGTCCATTCTTGATGAGCATCCATAACTCATAATCCTCGGTTTGGATGTAGTTTTCCATTCTATTCTTCTACCATCCATAGTGTTGGCCATTAAAGTATGGTGGTCGAGTTATGGATTGACCTTCAAGCATGCCTTGTGGTGTACTCATCTTCAAGGATCTCTCAAAGGTGTTAGCCTTTCAAAGGAGAACCTGCTCTGATACCACTTGTTGATTTAGAGAGTACACAACCACAAGAGGGGGGTGAATTGTGGTGTCCGATTTTCGCAAGTTGCTGGCAAACAGTCTTAGACCCTGTTCGCACAGGTTGTTTCTGAGATAAGCAGAAGCGAAAATCCAACAAAATTGAATGCGGAAATAATGGACACAGGATTTTTACGTGGAAAACACCTCTAGCCCAACTGAGGTTAAAAACCACGACCTACCTCGTGTAGGATTTAAACACTTCACTAAACGGGCTAATCACGTTACAATAGTAACACACCTTGTTACAACTTGTAACACACGTAACCGTCTTCCCTAAGAAGGTTACCCCACGTCCAAAATCCCCTTGATTTGGACACACACTCAACTCACTTTTGTGAAAGAAGAGTATAAAGAAAAACACCCTATTACAATGCTTCTCAACTAAGCTAATATAGGGTACAATGAAATCCTAGTATGCCAACTTTGAAAGCTCAAATAACTCACTCACTAGACACGGTTTTCTTTTCAAACTTTTAAGCTCATGAACACTAAATTTTTCTCTTTGAAAACCGATGCTTCTAACGTTCTAAGAAGCGACTTTATATAGTGCTTGGAAAAAACAATTCCTCAAATTTTTGGAAACTAAAATCCCTAAAGAATATAGAATTCTTTAGCCACAAGGGATGAGGAAACATAAGCTAGAACCACTTCCTAAACCGTGTGCATAAGGCGGTGATTCTCAGCAACTAGCCCATGTTTTTCTCAACAACCTTATCCACTTGGCAAAAAATTGGATACTCTTTTTATTCAAAAAAGATTTTGCAAATCCCCTTAGATTTTAATAACCGTTTTTAGGATAAGAGGTAAGATACTCCATAAAAAATCTTTCTTGCAAATCCTTGAAGAAGCTGCTCAAAATTCAAAAGATAAAAATCGTGCAAAACAGTTTTTTTCGCAGCTTATTCTGGAAACACCCTGATCACCCTGTTTCCAGGATTGTTCTGAAGGGTGATCCGAAATATTTACCAAAAGAAAACAAAACCGTTTCAAGGAAGTGGTAAGTTAAGAGTTTCTGATTGGCATATTAACAAGAGTCTAAAAATATAAAACCAAATTAAATCAAGACATCTTGTTGTAACCACTAGTCATCTTATAGAGAGACGAATCTGCTGCAAACACTTCACTGGACCTGTTCGTCACGGCTGCACTTATATCCTATGCTTCAAATACTTCACAGGATATGTTTCAAACACCTTACAGAGCCTGTTCCTCATGGTTGTTCTTACATCGCTGACTTGAGTACCTGTTCTTGATAAACCGTTAGTCAAGCAGTTTTAATATATTGAAAAACAGCAGTAAGGCCCTGTTGGTAAAGCCTGTTTGGAACAACAACAACAAATACAACACTTGGATTTGTTATCATCAAAACCTTATACATTCTAACATTGTGTATGCATCGACTCTTGATGGAGGATGATCATAAGCCATCAATTGAATGCAAAAGAAGATTAAACCCTAGCTTGCAAGAAGTGGTTAAAAAGGAAATTTTGAAGTTGCTTAAAGCTAGCATTATCTACCCTATCTCAGAAAGTGCGTGGGTAAGCCCGGTCCATGTTGTACCTAAGAAAGGATGGATAACTGTTGTCAAAAATGAGAATAATGGGCTAATCCTTGCTAGAACTGTTACAGGGTGGCGTATGTGTATCGATTGTCGAAAATTGAATAAAGCCACCCGTAAAGACCATTTTTTCCTTCCCTTCATTGACCAAATGCTTAAACAATTGGCAAAGAACTCATATTTTTACTACTTAGATGGATATTTGGGATTCTTTCAAATCCCTATTCACCTAAATAACCAAGAAAAGACTACCTTTACATGTCCATACGGCACGTATGCTTACAGACGAATGCCATTTGGATTATGCAATGCTCCTGCCACATTTCAACGTTGCATGATGGCTATCTTTTCAGATTTTATTGAGGACATAATGGAAGTCTTTATGGATGATTTTTTTGTGTATGGCACAACGTATAACCATTGCTTAAATAGCTTATCTAAGGTTTTACAAAGATGTGAAGATGTGAGTTTGGTCTTGAATTGGGAGAAATGTCATTTTATGGTGCAAGAGGGAGTTGTACTTGGTCATGTTATTTCTAACAGAGGCATTGAAGTTGATAAAGCAAACATAGAGGTAATTGAGAACTTGCCACCACCAACTTCTGTAAAAGGTGTGAGAAGTTTTCTTGGTCATGTCGGTTTTTACCGATGGTTCATAAAAGATTTTTCAAAGATTGCAAAACCTGTCACCCAATCGCTTGTCAAGGATGTGCCTTTTGAGTTTAGCGATGAATGCTTGAGTGTTTTTCACAGATTAAAAGAGGCGTTAATCACAGCCCCCATAATACAAACTCCAGACCGGGAGCTGCCTTTTGAAATAATGTGCGACGCAAGTCACTATGCTATAGGGGCTGTTTCAGGTCAGCGAAAGGACAATAAACCATATGCTATATACTATACAAGCTGCACTCTTAACAAGGCTCAAGTCAATTATGCGACGATCGAAAAGGAGTTCTTGGTTGTTGTCTTTGCCTTGGAAAAATTTCGGTCCTATTTGTTCAATTCCAAGGTCGTCGTTTTCACGGATCATGCCGCTTTGAGACATTTAATGAAGAAATCTGATTCCAAATCTCGACCCATCCGATAGGTCCTCATCCTTCAAGAGTTTGATTTAGAAATCAAAGACAAGGCAGGATTGGCAAATGTGGTTGCCGATCATCTATCTTGTTTAGGTCCAGAGTCCACTCCTAATGAAGAGCTCCCCATTTATCATTCTTTTCCTCATAAGCAGTTATTAGCTATGTCCCAAGAAGCTGCTCCTTGGTATGCTGATATGGTGAACTTCAAAGTGTGCGGTGTGTTATCTCCAGGATTATCCTACCAATAAAGAACGAAGTTCTTTACAGATGCCAAATACTATGTGTAGAAAGACCCTTTCCTTTATAAGCTATGCGGAGATGGGATTTATAGAAGACGCTTGCCTGAAGAAAAGATCCATAGTGTCTTACACCACTGCCATGCTTCAACCTATGGTGGTCACCTTGGACCAGATAAAACCATTGCGAAAGCACTCCAAGCAGGTTTCTATTGGCCCACACTCTTTAAGGACACAAGGAAATTTATCGTGACATATGATAGACGTCAGCGAGCAGGGAACATTTCCAAGAGGCATGAAATGTCTCAAAGTGGCATACTCGAAGTAGAGTTATTTGATGTATGGGGGATCGACTTCATGGGTCGTTTTCCTCCTTCCCATAACAACCTTTATATCATTGTGGCGGTTGACTATGTTTTTAAGTGGGTGGAAGCCATTACATCCCCGATAAATGATTCCAAAGTTGCCCTTAAATTTCTAGAGAAAAATATTTTCACAAGATTTGGCACACCGAGAGCTCTTCTAAGTGATAGCGGCACACATTTTTGCAACAAGCCTCTTGAGTCACTCTTAAAAAAATATGGGATATTTCATAAGGTCTCCACGCCTTATCATCCCCAAACAAGTGGGTAGGTGGAACTCTCGAATAGAGAATTGAAAAGCATATTGAAAAAAATGGTGGATCGGTCCCGCAAAGATTGGTCCTTGAAGCTAGATGATGCTGCTTGGGCACACCAAACTGCTTATAAGGCTCCCCCAGGCACTACGCAATGTTTGGAAAACTTTATCACTTGCCAGTGGAAATGGAACATAAGGTCTATTGGGCTATAAGAACACTCAATTTTGATCTTAAAGCAGTGGCGGAACGAAGATTCCTGTAACTAAACGAGCTCAACGAACTAAGGTTGGAGGCTTATAAAAATTCATATATTTGCAAAGAGCGAACTAAGAAATGGCATGGCAAACACATTGTGAAAAAGCGTTTTAAAAAAGTTGATATGGTCCTCCTATTCAACTCAAGGTTGAGATTGTTTCCGGGTAAACTGAAATCCCGATGGTCGGGACCGTTTACCATTACCAAAGTTCAACCAGTGGAGTAGTAGAGATATGGAGTGAGTCTACTAGAGCTTTCACAGTCAATGGATAGCGCTTGAAGCCATATCTAGTGGGACAACCAATTGAAAATGTCAATGTTCATATGCTAACTGATTCAGTTCAATAATAGAAGAAAGGTCAAGTGCAGTAAAGTTTTCGGGTAATTTCTGACCCCATCCTCCTCCACCTCCTCCTTTCTGATTTTGATTTCTGCTACTCCCCTTTCCTTTTTATTATGATGTGCCCACATTGATGACAATGTGTGATTCAAGCATGGGGGAGTTAGTTATTATATTTGGCTGATGCCTGTTTTTGTTAGGTATGTTTTTTTTGCTTTGTATATATTTTTAGTGGTAGTTTTTCTAGTTTTTGGTTTCAATTTTGTTTTAGTAGTGCATTTAGTTTTCTTCTAGGTTGCATTTTAGTTTCTTTCTTTTGTTAGTTTCTTTTACATTTTAGTTTGCATTATTTGTAGGTGCACCAAAAAAAAAAAGAAAAAGATAACCAAAAAAATCCTCCGATGATGATCTTTATAGATTTGGTAGCTTTCTTTGGTTAGTTTGATCCTTTGATTTGCCCAGATCGTACATAAAAGTTTACAAATGAATTGTCGAACTGAATTCCATGTCTTAACCACATGTTGAATGCGAATTGATTTTTCCCCATGAGTCTTGACACGAAATCCTAGCATGTGTATGCTAGTAAGCTAGTTTTAATTGTGGTAGATATCCCGTGAGACTTTGAGCCTTTGGAGACTGTTTATCATTATTAGTCTCATATTTTTTTTCATGTGCGACTCTTCTTGTAACACCCCCAGCCCCCAGGCCAGAAGCGTTACGCTTTCCTAACTTCTTACTTAATTCCTGGGACGAAACGGGCAGAATTTCCCCTAAAAACTTACCGTTTCCAGGCTAAAAGCCTTACAATAAGTCCCTGTAAATCAACGGAAGCGCAAAACATTTAAAACATAGCTCAACGGCCACACGCCGGAGTTCATAACTCAACGAGCCACTCGCTCGGAGTACACCAAATAGATTGACTCATGAATAAAGAAGAAATGGAAGATACAACTCAATGGTTAACAAAACCGGAGAATTAAGATTTACATCTCAAAACATAGCTAAATTAAACCAAGAAGATATCTAACTAACTTGATGGTTGGCTCAGACGGCCATACAGAGCGACCTTTTATACCATATGCATTACATGAACTAGAATAATTGTTTACAGACCTTTATAAACTAAGAATACATTAGATGACTTCATTAAACACATAGGATCCCTTCAAATGAGCACGTACGACGCCTTGTAAGCAACAATAGGTTCCTTCTGGACTTATCTGACTCAACTTCTTCCTGTCAGAAGGAAAACCTGGGGAAAAGGGGGAAAGAGTAGTGGGATGAGCAACCACACGCTCAGTGAGTGTCCCCCAACCCCCTTAAAACCAAAACCGTTGCAGGCAATACTATCTTTACTAGTCACATATCACGTTTTCGTACTTTACTATTATAATAGATGTTCATAGAACCTTCATGGGAGGATCACTAAACATAACTTCACTTAAGCACTTAAACACGTTTCCAGGATTCTAAATGTTCAAACGTCTTTACTAACAGGCAGATGAACACTTAGATAGGCGACGAGGCTAAGCATAGAAATCTTTCTTTTTCATAATATAACTTCTTAGCATTCCAGTTTAAACTACGCATGAAACCTCAATCATATGATGTGTATATAAGGTTATCCCTTTTCATAAAACGTAAAAAGGAAATTAGTTAGCTTAACGGAAAACGAAACTGCGGGGTCTTACACTCTTCCCCCCTTAAAAGAATTTCGTCCCCGAAATTCTAAATCTAAATTCGGTCTTTCCCAGAATGCACGTACATTACTAAGATCTATGCGGTAAGTTTTCAAAAGGTTTCATTTTGTAGACTCTACATCTTTCAAATCGAAAGAAAATGGCTTATGGTATCCAGCTTCCTCATCGCCAATCTCTTCAGGCGTCTACTCGCTCTATTTTGGCGCCGAGGGCAAATCGCATTGAAGTGAGGCAAATGAGTTGGCGTGGAAAACCATATTGAGTTTGTTTCGAAAATGAAACATAGATTTTTTTGATATTCTAGACTCAGTTTGCATGGCAGGCAACAACTGTACGCATATGCACCTACAAGTGAGTATCTAAAGGTGTGGCAACCGGGACGATGAGATCGCAAGGTTATATATGGTAGTCTCATCCCAAAACATGAATTCAGTCACTTGTGGAATCACGATGATCATCAAGGAAACTTTTACAACACATTGGGAATAATAAGAGAGTCACGTAGCACCACATAGCATTACTCGAGCACAATAGTATCACATGGCATCAACATTTCAGCATTCTCAAGTTTACGAATTGGAGATAACATGCAACTTACTAACATACATTTAGCAAGCAATTTACAAAATGAAACATACATGATTGACATGATCCCGAGTATTCTACCACACTACTTTCTTAAACATAAGGTATATATATATATGTCCATGAACGTTATTCAAGTAAATGCAGCTCTATCTTCATTTAGTCATGCATTACATACATCGAGTTCGACTAATCCAACTATAATGCGAGAACCCAGCATTGATGAGCTGTGAATGATGATTCCAGAGTCATGGTACGAAACTAGCCATACATATCAAGTCGTTCTAACTAATACAACCACAGGTTCACTTAAACTCAAGCCAAGTAATTACAAAAACTCACTTTGTTGGCATTTGATCACAAACAAGTCGATGGTTCCATACAACGATCCTATCTATATATATTCTTATCGTCTTACACAGCACATGACATCATAATAAATCTTTAAGGCATGTGGACCCATATGTTGTCACATAGAACACCTAGGCACGTGGGTATGCGTGCAGTCCTCCTTTGCAGTCTATGGTCAACGGCATGCTCTAAACCCCATCCAATTTAGGAAAGATTAGTGTTAAGCGGCTAGAATTGTGTGGGTATGGTTGACGTCAATGGCCTCATAGGCTCACGTTGAGGTCTTACGAGGTACATCTATCTTATAGGCGATCGTAGGAGTCTTATTGTAGGTCGCTAGCCTTAGGAGGGATCGTCTACGATGCACAATTCCAAAGTCTGCTAGGTTCTTTCTCCCTTGAGCTTTCTAGGTATATCAGGGTTCGTTCGGGCCCAAACATCTCACCCCATTCATGAATAGTAATTCGTACGATAGGAAGCAAGTAATGCACGATTTAGGCAACAATTACAAAGAAGGAGAACGGTAGGTACACTTTTACGCAATGTACCATCAGCACATAAATTTTCACACATGCATACGAAAATATCCTTTAATTTCACTCAGGCAAATCAAAAGCCACATCAGCAATGTACCATTTAGTAGGATTATTAATCATGGCAGCCAATTTCCAATCATTCCTTTTTCTAGCTCAATACGAAGGATTCTATCAACATACACGTCTACCACATATGCATTTACGAGCAACATTTGATAAACATAAAGGCGCATATTAGTGAATCTAACTACCTCATCATCACTAATGAAAAGCTAATTCTTCGGTGTAAGAAAAACTTGGCTCGATAATCAAAACGACATTAACATCTCAAAATCTTGAGTTTCAAAGGATAAAAAAAATAGCTTATCTATTTCGAATCTCTTTGTTTTCAATAAAAGGACGGTTAACTGCTTCTAGCTCCCTCTCTACCAACCTTTGAGTACATCTGCTCACTCCATTATGGGGCTCGAGGAGCAAATCGTACTTCAGGGGCAAAGACGAGCTTAAAGAAAGATTTTTCAATCATTCGAGTTTAAAACGACGTGCTTGAACTATTGATCATCTTATCAGAACGCACGAAGAAAACATTTGTCATTCAAAACATCACCTAGCTCACACAAGAATACGTAAGTGAATTGGGTTCACGTCTTAACACACAGCTCACATTTTAATCGATCGGTTTACCCGGATCGCATAAAAGTCAATCAATGAAATCAATTAACACATTAGGAACATATTGCACCAATGAAGTACTCACAACGTTACTTGAAGGCGTGGGGAGAGCTATTTGACTCCTACACTAACGCATAACTCACCGCTTTTACTCAATCGACCTTCTCGAGCCATACGTAAGTCGCAAATGGCCATACTATAGGGCACACGTGCACACAGAGTAGGCATACGTCACATAATCACAAAGTGTTCCTAGGTGACTATATGAAATGCAAGACTCAGGTCGCGGCCTATGGTCGCAGGACCTTTGCTCTGATACCATCAATGTAACACCCCCAGCCCCCAGGCCAGAAGCGTTACGCTTTCCTAACTTCTTACTTAATTCCTGGGACGAAACGGGCAGAATTTCCCCTAAAAACTGACCGTTTCCAGGCTAAAAGCCTTACAATAAGTCCCTGTAAATCAACGGAAGCGCAAAACATTTAAAACATAGCTCAACGGCCACACGCCGGAGTTCATAACTCAACGAGCCACTCGCTCGGAGTGCACCAAATAGATTGACTCATGAATAAAGAAGAAATGGAAGATACAACTCAATGGTTAACAAAACCGGAGAATTAAGATTTACATCTCAAAACATAGCTAAATTAAACCAAGAAGACATCTAACTAACTTGATGGTTGGCTCAGACGGCCATACAGAGCGACCTTTTATACCATATGCATTACATGAACTAGAATAATTGTTTACAGACCTTTATAAACTAAGAATACATTAGATGACTTCATTAAACACATAGGATCCCTTCAAATGAGCACGTACGACGCCTTGTAAGCAACAATAGGTTCCTTCTGGACTTATCTGACTCAACTTCTTCCTGTCAGAAGGAAAACCTGGGGAAAAGGGGGAAAGAGTAGTGGGATGAGCAACCACACGCTCAGTGAGTGTCCCCCAACCCCCTTAAAACCAAAACCGTTGCAGGCAATACTATCTTTACTAGTCACATATCACGTTTTCGTACTTTACTATTATAATAGATGTTCATAGAACCTTCATGGGAGGATCACTAAACATAACTTCACTTAAGCACTTAAACACGTTTCCAGGATTCTAAATGTTCAAACGTCTTTACTAACAGGCAGATGAACACTTAGATAGGCGACGAGGCTAAGCATAGAAATCTTTCTTTTTCATAATATAACTTCTTAGCGTTCCAGTTTAAACTACGCATGAAACCTCAATCACATGATGTGTATATAAGGTTATCCCTTTTCATAAATACACTTTTCTTGATATTTCATTCATATAATATACAGATCACACACATAAACACATATCAAGCATTTAAGTATCTTAAAACATCATATTAAGCTATATGACACCCTCGCATGCTATTCACATATCAACGTTCATTCGTTTAGGAAGAGACGCCTTCATTCATGAAATTTTTAACGTGCTATAACTTTCCTTCTCATCTCATACACTTTAAATCAGATAGACTTGCTATGGATAAGAATGATGCCACACAAGATTAGAATCCACGTTCAACCATGCTTAAGAATCGTTCATAAAGCATTCATTGAAAGCTTTCTTTTAATACATGGGCTAAGAATCCATATTCAAACATGCTTGTGGATCATTTTATAACTCATTCATTAAAAACTTTCTTTCTTTCGTAGAAAACGTTTTCTTAGTCTTCAAAGGAAGTTTCATTTCGTTTGGTCGTATAACGACCCTTATAAGCTTTCCATACATCATTCCATATAGCCTTTTGGGCTCATAAAAAGAACTTCCTTTCCTTTGTAATCGTTTAAAAATGGCAAAGAGCCAATTGCTTTTCTTAACTTAGTACAAAAGTACTTCTGGCATAAGATCATTACAGGGTGCTGATTGGGTGAGAACTATTCTCGACCCCATAGTGAGACCTAACGCTCACGCTTAAGCTCTTACTCCCGGGATGGCTACATATAACATATCGGACCATTACATTAGCCCTCGTCAGGGCCTCTAGGGTTTATCCGGACTTATCCCCTAGGTTAACATTACATCATATCATATTGTCCGCAGCACATTATCTTAGCCACTTAAAGCGTATCGGCCGTAACGGCTAGTAATTTTGTCGTATCTTTTGGTAAAATCATTTGTCATGCAACTCACGCCTTTGTAAAATTCTTTAGGATTCCCCCGTTCAAGCAGGTTCACTCCCAAAACTGTATCTGTTTACTTTAAAATATGCCATCATGCACTAATATTTGTGGCTACTATTATTTCAAAACATGAAATTCTTCTTTGGAAATCTCACCCTTATGCACATAATGCAACTTGAGCAAATAGAAGGGAAAGAGGTTCACATATATCACATTCAAACACTTCATAATTAATTCATCACATCGAGCCACACATGGCCTCGCAATCCACACGATTGCGGTCATTTCACAACCCAGTCTCCCTCCTCACTTGCACCGTACCACAAG
Source organism: Carnegiea gigantea (assembly GCA_029747015.1). Classification (NCBI taxonomy): domain Eukaryota; kingdom Viridiplantae; phylum Streptophyta; class Magnoliopsida; order Caryophyllales; family Cactaceae; genus Carnegiea; species Carnegiea gigantea. The sequence goes on along the minus strand of JAKOGI010000397.1, from coordinate 387,489 downwards.
ACCTCGAACGCTCATAATTCTTTCCTCAAACCATCAAACTACCAACTCGTTTCATTGATTTATTAATACAACATATTATCATACTAATTTATGAAAAGGTAAGATTTAGGTACTTACCTGGGCAAGCAGCACCACTTGGCAGTGCGTTACAGCAAGCATACGTATGCATATATATATATATACCATCACGTACACATATAAAACTATAGAACTTTACTTGGGAATTCATACATGATAAGGCTCCAAGCATTTATAAATTTACTTCAGAGTTAGTAGGCCTTTATGGGATAGTTAAGCATATAGGCGATCATAGACTGATTAAACATTTATATACATAAACTTTAAACACGTACGATGCACTTCGAAGTTCATACTCGATCATGGAACGACCAAACATTCATAAACGTTGGCTTTAAAGACATAAGATGCACTTTGAAGTCCACACAATCATGGAATGACCAAACATTCATAAACGTTGGTTTCGAAGTTACAAAACAAGTCCAATTGAGCTATTTCATCATAATACGATTCTAAACGTTCACTATCTACATCGAAATTACTATTCGAATCGAAATAAACCACTTAAACATAATACGACTTTAGGCATTCAGTTATTATGTCTAAGTTACTACTCAGGTATAGACTAACTAAATACTCAAGTATCGATTCCAACCATACTCATCTCTTTTCGAAGCTATTAATCAAGTATGAATCATTTAAGTGTACTTATGTCGATTCAAAGCAATCATAATTCATTTTGTGCTAAACTTTTAGGCATGAACTAGCTAAATTCACTTGAATTGATTCTAAACACGTTAAACTAACTTCGTTTTTAATCCTTTTTCATGCATCAACTAATTAACTTGAATCGATGCTAACACGTTAAATTAACTTCGAATTAACAACTCAGGTATGATTTACGATTATTGATTCGAATTGAAGCTAAACGCACATAATTCACGTTAATTTACAATTTCAGGCATCCATTAACTACATGCATTCGAATTAATGCTAAACACGTATAATTCATTTCGAATTACAATCTCAGGCATTAATTAACTAAATTGATTCGAATCGAAGCTAAACATATCTAATTCACTTCGAATTAAAACCTCAGGCATAAATTAACTAAATTGATTCGATTCGAAGCTAAAGGTATTTGATTCATTTCGATGTAAAATCTCAAACATTCAATGGTCACAGGCATTCGAATTAACGCTAAAGGCATGTAATTCACTTCGAATTATAAACTCAAGCTTCCGATAGCTACATACATTCGAATTAACGCTAAACATGTATAATTAACTTCGAATTATAAATTCAGGCATTCAATGGTTACATACATTCGAATTAACGCCAAACATGTATAATTAACTTCGAATTAATAACTGAGGCATGATTAACTAAATAGGTTCGATTCGAAGCTAAAGGTATTTGATTCATTTCGATGTAAAATCTCAAACATTCAATGGTCACAGGCATTCGAATTAACGCTAAAGGCATGTAATTCACTTCGAATTATAAACTCAGGCTTCCGATAGCTACATACATTTGAATTAACGCTAAACATGTATAATTAACTTCGAATTAATAAACCTCAAGCAGCACATTCTAAATTAGGCTATGCTAGTCTAACATGCAACATCGATTCCACTAAAACATTTGCGAAATTAGTACTAATTTATGAGGCGAGGAACACCCACCTCGATACCACGCTAGAAACATGCGATTTAGCTTGAATTGAGGCCAAAAATCGAACACCAACTCCCTGCCCTTCGCGCGTGACTCAACCAGTCCAAACCCACAAACCCTAACTCGCGATTTCTGAGAATTTTAGGCACAATTTAGAAGAATTTAGGGTGAGGATCGAATTTATAGAAGGAGAAGAGGTTCGAATTCTAAAACGGACGGATGTCCGGCCGAGCTCGTGTCAATTCGCCCCTGTCTGCGGCCGGTTCTAGCCCAGCCACGCGTGAGGTGGTTCGCCGGCCTTGGCTGCGACGGTCGCCGGCGTGGTCGCGGCTCCTCGAGCCCCCCTCCGCCCCTTCTCACTCTCGCTCCAACTCTCTCTCTCTCTCTCTCTCTCTCTCTCTGCCGCGGTGTCACGAGGGTTGGCCGGCGGCCGACCTGCCGGTGCGCCGCCGTCGACCTCGGCCCCGACTCGCCGTCCGGTGGCCCTCCTCTCTCTCTGCCGTGGGGTTGTGGTCGGGGTGGGGGTGCCGTGAAGAGCCTCAAGACCCCCCCTTCGCGTTCCTCTGCCCGTGAAAGAAGGGGCTTCGGCCCCTTATGTTCTTTTTTTTTTTTTTGGTTGATTCGGTTAATAACTCAATCAACTAAAACCGCTAGTCCAATCTCAAATGTCTTGTTCTAAACTCAAAACGATGCATAACCCTTCATCAATTATTCGAATCCAACTACGTCGAAGTTCGATTTAATAAGTCTCGAAACTAATTCTAAGGTTGAAAACCTAATCGTTTTCAGGAAACGACTAAATAAATCGAATATCGACTAAATTAAACTATCGATATCACTTAAAGGCATAAATGGCACAAATTGATTTTGAAATCAATAATAGCAATAATAATCTCGTCTTTAATGAAATTATAGTTCTCAAAAGCACATTGATAATAATTTAACTCATACAGTTACTAAAAATATGAATTTAAAACGTAAAAAGGAAATTAGTTAGCTTAACGGAAAACGGAACTGCGGGGTCTTACACTTCCTTGACATCATTTCTTTAGAACTTGCCTTGATTCTTATTCAACATCACATTTCGCATATGCGTTTAGGTATCATGATTGAGTCATTTTTCTTTCTTTGATTTATTTGAAACCCACGGCCAAATAGCCACCCTTGTTGTGTATTGTATCCTTTGCTAGCCCCTTTGAGCTTGTAACCATTTTTCTTGATCTGAACCGCCTACTTTTAGTCCATGGCAAAATACTTGTCTTACACTTAAGCCAAAGCTAGAGGAGCGTCACATTCTTTTGCGTCAAGTTTGATAGGGCATTAGCAAGGTGGATTGTTATTCTCTTTAGTGAATTTTGGCTATTTGGTGCAGGAATGCAAACATTTGATAAATCCCTTGTTTTATTGTGTAAAGTTCTTGGAAGAGTTTGATTTTAAAGTTCGTTATGGAATTCCCTTAGCTATTCTTCCTTGGAAAAAAAAGGAAAAAAAAAAGAGGAAAAAAAGGGGAAAAAAAGAGAATTGAACCAAAAAAAAAGAGAAAGAAAAGAAAAGAAAAAAAAATTCGACGAAAGTGATTAGCCTTAGTGGGAATGTAAGGTATTTGTGATTTTAGACTCTTATCTCTTTTCATTTGGGATTTATTTTGTTGATGAGTTGATATGGTTCGAGAAGGATGTATTATGATGCATTAGAATTGTTTAAGCTCTTAGTCTATGACTTTTAGCTCCTCATTTCCAAAAACATTTGTTCCCCTCTTACCTTTACCGTAAGCCACGTTACATCCCTGTAAAAGTCCTCATGATTGTTTAGTGTATTTGCATTTTAGTGGTGGTGAATTTGACAATCTTGTCAAGCCTATGGTAGATTTGTGTCCAAGGAATGAGAATTAAGAGAACCTTCATATATATGTATTGTCAAACACATGAGTGTTGAGTGCCACATAACTATAGTAAGGTTCTACCGACCTAGCTAGTCTTACTCATTTCATATGCTAAAATGATTTTATTTAACAATTTGGGGATGATTGGTTCAAGTTTTGCATTATGGTGTATAAAACGTTTTTGAAATTTCATTCCCTATTCTGTTTGTTAATGATATTTTTGCATCTTTTTTGGCTACCTTTGGATCATCCTTGTCATTTGAATGTTATCTATGTCTATCCTGAGGAGGTTGTGTATATCTTTAATCCTTGCATTGTTTAAGAACAAGCAACAGTTTAAGCATAGGGGAGTTTGATAAGTGCTTTATATGTACATCTTTTTAAGGCTATTTTGCCTCACTTTTAGGAGAATTTTGTGCTTAATGATGTTATTTACTCTCCTATTCTCGATTTACGCTTGAGTGTAGTTATTTTATGTGTTTTGCAGGATTTTTAGTCTTTTTCCCTAGCAATTACCATTTAATGGCTGTGTTTTGACCTACCCCATGGCCATCCATGTTATGCCACGACCGTAGAGCAAAGAAAGAGCAAAAATCCGGATCCAGCACAGAGTACAGTCGGACCGTGGTGAACCCCACGGACCGTGGTATGCTTGTAACTGTTGCCTCTTCGTTTTCCCTCGGCTGTGTGGCTGAGATCAACCGGAATTTTCTATAAATAGTGATGTTCAGCAGCGAAGGAAGAGCACTCCTAGGCATCCCAAGCAAGTAAGCAAGTAGAATTAGCCTAGTTTAGTTTAGTTTATTTTCTCTCAAATTTTGTTCTTTGCTTAGTTTTGAGTGAGTTTTGAGTTTGAGAGTTTTGATCCTGAGGTGGTTCTGAAGCCCTTGGTGAAGGCTATCTCAGTCAAGTCCCTTTCGCTCAAGATTTTGTCGATTTTTTTTGGTTCGTTTATCTTTTATCATGTCTGAGTAGTTTGCTTAGTCTAGGAATTTAGTAGTTTGTGGAATTGTTATTGGATCATGTTTTGAATTGGAGAATTGTGGTTTTTTTCATGATTGGTTTGATTTCGTTTTATCAAGTGTTTGATATGTTGTGGGTTTAATCTCTCTTAACAATCCTGACTTGCCAACACCGTAAACGCAAGTCTAATTTAGTGAAGAAAAAAGCCTTAGATAAATGGCCCAAAAAATCACCAGTCTTCATAATGGGGTACTTCTTTTTGATGGTTGCCTTAGTCAAGGAACGATAGCCAATACACATATGAAGTGAACCATCTGCCTTCCTTTAGAACAAGACTAGTGCACCATAAGTGGGCATGAAAAATTGGATGAGGCCTACCTCCAACAACTCATAAGTTTTTTTTGTAACTCTACAAGTTCGGCGGGCGATATCCTGTAAAGGGCCTCGGCAGGAGGCCTAGCACGTAGGCTCTAAGTCAATTGCAAGATCCATAGCCCATCATCATGGTAATCGCATGGGCAATTCTAGTGGCATCATGTCCTGGAACTCCTTAAGTATCGCAACCATCGTATCTGACACATCTACAGTTTGATCGGGCTTTGCGTCCACTAAAACTGCAACAAAGGTTAGCTCACCTCTTCGAGCACCTTTTTTCACTTGCTGGGTTGACAAGAAGGGACCCCTTTTATTCTTATCTAAGGGGATGGCCTTACAAATCATAGGGATTGCTCACCCTCAAGCAGAATCCCACTAAGGTGAGGCATCATTGACACCTTGTCCTTCGTCAGGAACTCATTTCCAAGGATGACTTCAAAGTCGTCTAGGGTGATAGCAAAGAAGTGTGTACTTTTCATCCAACTATCGACCCACAAAGTAGCATTTCTAATCAAAGCATGTGAACCCAATGCCTTCTGATTTCATAGTCTTTAACATGGAGTCAGAAGGAGAAAAGCGCGAGCCAAATCTCTTCACTGTCTCCACTTGAATGATGTTGTGAGATGCCTAGGAGTCCACCAAAGACAAAACAGCATTAGTATTGATGCTACACTGGACATCCATCAAACCTTAGCAAAACTCTACATTCTCGGCCTCATTCTCCATGTCATTGAGTCTTTGCAGAAGGTTGACCTTCACTAGGATGATATCTTAATGAGGGTCAGTATCATTTTCTTACTTCTACATCAAGACAACTTAATTTTTGTTAGGATAGTCTTAAGCCAAGTGAGAACCACGACCAATAAAACAACCATAACTCTGGCGGGACTTTTTGCTAGGAAAGTTCTCCAACTTCCATTTACCCATGTCCTTCTTAGCATTGAAATTGTTCCACTTCCTTTTTCTTAACATTTTAACTTTTTCGTGACTAGGCTTCTTACCTTTGTCCCCCTTATTCTTAGTCTTCTCTAGTAGGGGTTTAAAGTCCACAAGAGATTCGGTCGTAGCATTGCTGCCTGCGCACCTCATTTTGCACCCAAGGCTTTAGAATACTAATGAAATTAAAAAGTTTGTCTTTGACAGACATGTCTTTGATATCCAGCAAAAATAAAAAGAAAGTCTTCACATAGCCGCGAGCCATCTTGGTTTGCTTTATATTATTCAACTTATCACAAGCAATCCGCAAGGCATGATGGGGAAGGAACTAATTCCTTATTTCCTTCTTTATGTCCTCCTATATTGTGATCAAAGTCCTGCCCGATTCCTTGCCATCCTTCGAGTGGGTCCTCCACCACATCTTAGAATCCCCACTATGAAACAAGGTGGCGATAACCAACTTTTCTTCCTCACCAACATGGGTCTCCTAGAAGTACTACTCAAGACCCTAAATGAAAGATCCCAAATGAAATTCTCAAGGGCCTCAGCATCCCTTAAGCCCTCAAACGATTTAGGGTTGGGAATCTTGAACTGCACCCGATTCTCTCCTGATCCATTCTCAACCTTTTCACATAAAGCTTAAAGTTCCTCCTTAAAGGTTCTCACGTAGATAGAATCCTCAATATCGCTATCCGCTCGTGAAGGACCTTTGTCTTTCTCTAACAAAGTCACCAACATCTTGTTCATATCTTGGACTTGGCCTGCAAGCATAGCCAATCCACCAAGAACTATGTATCCTTGTGCCATTTCAAGCCCATTCATCAGTCCTAAAATTTCGACAATTTTGGAGAGTCGAGTCGATGTCTTGGACGTCTTTTGTGACACTTGGATAGAAAATGTTGAGCTAACCTGGCTCTGATACCAATGGTCACAGGGAAAGTTTTTAGCTTTCTTTCTCCTTGGCTTTTCACCATGCGGTAGTTAAGCATGTGACTTAACTTAGCCTACGCAATGTCCTAGTAGAGGTTATAAGAATATTAAATAGCACACGTAAAGATATCAAGGCAATATCAATGAGACAACACTCCTTTTATTACGTGACTTTAGGGTATAAGGCACTTTGACTAAGTGTTTCCTATATTTCATGGAATTACATGGCATTTCCTAGCATGCACTAGCAGTAACACCCTTATTCCTTAGGGCTAGAGATGTTAGTAAATTTTAAAATTGTGGTATAAAATGGACAGAGTTCCACTTAAAAACGGACCATAAGTTAGGTTGATAACTTTACATTAAGTACCTATAACAATAAAAACATAAAGGATATATCCAACAAGCTCGATGGCTACATGCCAGGAGCTACAACTCAATTGGTCACATACTTCAAATTACACAAACTAAGAAATAAAATAAAAGAAATAAATAAAAGGTACAGCTCGATGGATAACACTTTCGGAGTATTGGAGTTTAAATCCCGAAAAACAACTCATCTCTAACCAACAAAAACAACTGACTATCTAGATGGTTGGACCACATAGCCATTGAGAGTGATCGTTAGACAATATGCAATACAGAAGTCAATGTATATAACTTACATATGCTAAAGAACTTACGAATGCATCTTTTTACACCATTAAACTCATGAATCTATGTATACATACACATGAACCCTTTTCAAAGCAAAGGGATGTTCTCAGAAGACTTACGTCAACTGACAAATTCCATCTATCTTTTCAAGGACCATAGAGAAATTGGAATAGAGAGGGGGTGAGCTGCCACACACTCTGTGGATTATCTACAGTCTCGAAAACAAAATAGTTACACACAACACCATAAGTAGCAGTCACATAGACATCGTATTTAATGCTAAAATATTAAACATACAAGCCTCTAACATCGAGTCATCCTTCCACATGCGCTAAGGTTGAGATTGATAGGTTGTTTAGCTTCTAGCTAATCAGTTAACATAAAGGAAATTTCATTTAGAGCTACCTACTTGAGTTCATTGGCAAGAAACAGGATTTAAAACACGAAAAGGGCAAAACCATCACTTAAACCTAGTTGAGCATTTATAAAACGATTTTTGCCTAAAGAAAGTCATTTGTGATTTAATAAGAATGTTTTCAAATAGTTTACGTACTTCCCAAATCCTTGCATATTCATAAATGAGAAGATTTCAACTCATAACAGGTAATAAAATTACTTTATGGGCATTGGATTCACACATTAATGCTCTCACTAAGTGAGTAGTATAACTCACGACTTTTTATATCTCCAGGGCTTTCCAAAGTCAACAGACTCCTGATAAACCTATATTTTACACACTTTTAGGCATGATTTTCACCTATTAACTCGGCAGTTTCTGGTATAATTTTGTGAGTTTAGAGGTCGATTATTCATTGTTTATCTCAAATCTGCCTAAAAGTCGTGTTTTTGTGTTTACAGGAGCCTGACTTGAATAAATGAGGAAAACAAGCTAATGCCGCGCCAAATTGAAGCAAAAAGGATCAATATTGAGTTAAAATAAGAGGCACGGTCACTCCAGGCGAGGTGGCACGAGCGTGCCACTCAAAGAAGGGAAGAAGCTAAAGACAGAGAAGTGGCACGGGGCCCCCGTGCCGAGTGGCACGACCGTGTCACTTTAGTTGTCGCTGTTTTGTCGCTGCTTTGGCATTGTAATTGGGGAGTTTTTTTGGATTCTACCTTTTTTTTCCTCTCTCTCGAATAGGGGCGATTTGAGGGTTCCTAGGTCTAGTTTTATTGCAATTTTAATTCGAAGCTTTGGATTGAATTTGGTTACGCTTTTGGTAGATTACTGCTGCAGATTATATACAGAGTATATTCTTCTTCTTTTTCCTCTACGTCTTAATTCAAGTATTCGTATTCTTGGTATGTGTATGTTCTTGATTGAGATGTCGTTTAGAATCATGTTTAGCGGCTAAATTCCTTAATCTTGGATTGGGTGTAGCCCCTGTGATGTAAATTGGATTGTTAATTCTAGGTTTTTGTGAATTACGCCAGAGTATAGTTGAATTCTCACTTAGCATGCCAGGTGTTCGATGAATTGCCTGAGAGGGTTTTATTCATGTTCTTAATTAGGGTTTAGGAGACTAACGAAAGTTAGGTCCTTTACTTAGAGTAGCTTTGTGAGCAATTGAATTACCTGACACGAAAGTAGTTGGGGGTGCAATTGGGAATTGAAATTACATGATCTTGTGGTTTTGTTATTCTAGTTTCACGAAAGTAGACAACTAGGTTAGCTTGATCAGTCTAATGACCTTCGAAAGTAGGCGTAGATGCTTTAAACCGGTAATAATTCCATTTCAATTATCTTGCAGGCAGATTCACACGACCTAGTTTATTTTCCAATGAACGTCACAGTGCGGTGAACCCCAATCCAGGATTCCCTTCTCATAATTGACTTAGACCAAATAGAGTTAGAATCAGTTAAACCAACTTCACTCGACTTTCGCCTAGATTAAGTATTAGAAATCGATTCGGTGGTTGAAACTAAGTTCTCTGTGGACACGACCCGTACTTGCCTTTGCTAGCTACAACTGGCACCGTGCACTTGCGGTACATTTTTAACACAACAAGTTTTTGGCGCCGTTGCCGGGGAACTTGTTTGTTTTCAACATCGAAAGCGATTTTAAACGCTTGAGATTAGGCTTTTCCTTTTTCTTTTTCTTTTTCCCTTTCCCTTTTTCCTCCGTTTTGCTTGTTTTTACTCTTGCTTGAGCCTGTTTACGCTTGGTATAGTTTTGGCTTTGTATGCACAGGCGCAGTCAGGGGAGTCACCACTTGCTTCCCTTGAATCCTGAAATCGAAGCCACTGCTCGAAAGCAAAGCGGCGCACGAAAGAAGAAACAGGCAGAATCTACAATGGCGGCGCAAGACAACCGCGTCCTAAGGGACTATGCAATGCCTCAGTCGTTGGGTATCACCTCATCTATAGTGAACCCGCCGGTTGAGGTGAATAACTTCGAGTTGCGCCCGGCCCTTATCTCGCTGGTGGAGCGAGACCAGTTCGGTGGGCATCCTTCTGAGAACCCCAACATGCACCTTCGCAACTTCCTTGCGAAGTGTGACACTATTAAACTCAATGGAGTCTCCGCCGATGCCATCCGCCTGAGGCTCTTCCCATTCTCTCTGCGGGATAGAGCAAGAGACTGGCTCCAGAATGAGGAGCCGAGCACCTTCACTACTTGGAATGCCCTCTCCAAGGCCTTCCTGAGTAAGTACTTCCCCCCAGGGAAGACGGCCAAGCTGCGGGCCGACATCACTTCATTCGCCCAACTGCATGGCGAATCACTGTATGAGGCGTTGGAACGGTTCAAAGATTTGCAACGCCAATGTCCCCACCATGGAGTCCCTGATTGGCTCCTCATCCAAACTTTTTACAATGGTTTGGATCAGTCTTTGAAGATGTCAGTTGATGCTGCTGCTGGTGGGGCATTGATGGGGAAGTCCATTGAGGTGGCCAAGACCCTACTGGAAGATATGGCCGCAAATAATTATCACTGGTCCAACGAAAGGGCAGCCCCCAAGAAGGCAAGCGGGGTTTATGGAGTCAACGCTGTGGACTTGCTAGCTAGCAAGGTTGATGCCTTGGCGCAGCGATTCGACAGGCTTGGTGCTCCTTCAGGGAGTTCAATGGGAAGTCCATCGGGTGCAATGTTTGAGGTCGGGGCATTTTGCGAGGTATGTGGCGTTCAAGGCCACATTTCTGCTGAGTGCCAATCTGTTTTCCCGGGCGTTGAGCATGCCAATGCAATGCAAACCTATGGCCAACGCCCACAAAATAACCCCTATTCAAACACATATAACCCCGGTTGGAGAAATCATCCAAATTTCTCCTACCGCAACAACAATCCTATGCCATCCAATCCCTCGCAATCCCAGCCTCAACCTCCTGGTTTCCAATATAGGGCTCCCAATGCCCATGCTCCTCAACCGGCCCCTCAACAACCTCCACCTCCTCAACCCAAGTCCAACCTAGAAAGCCTCATGGAGCGCTTTATAGTTACTCAGACAAAGACTAATGAGGTACTCAGTGAGTCGGTTAACCAGTTGAACTCCAAATTTGACTCCATGGCTACTCACCAGAAAATGATGGACAATCAAATTGCCCAAATTGCACAACAGGTAAACCAGTTGTCTAGACCCCAGGGGCATCTGCCAGGTCAATCAGAGACCAATCCCAAGGGTCAGATGAATGCTATTACACTGCGAAGTGGTAGGGAGCTGGAGGGCCCCGTAGTTCCTATGAGGGAAGAGAAGAGAGGAGGAGCTGAAATTGTGGATGATGACACTAGGTTGGCCCCTAGAGAGGCCATGAGTGAGAGGGCCCAGAATGAGAAGCCCAAGGAGGATACCCCAGAAACTACCCCCTCTCATGTGAAGCCTTACAAGCCTTCTGTCCCCTACCCTCAAAGGCTAGTAAAGGCTAAGGAGGAGCACAAGTACAGCAAGTTCCTCGAGATGCTTAAGAAGTTCCACATCAACATTCCCTTTTTGGAGGCTATTACTGACATGCCCGCCTATGCCAAGTTCTTAAAGGATTTGCTCTCCAATAAAGGAAAACTTCTCGAGAATGCTACGGTGTCACTCCCTGCAGAGTGTAGTGCTATCATTCAGAACAAGCTCCCTCCTAAACTTTCAGATCCAGGGAGTTTTTCCATCCCCTGTTCTGTCGGGGGCCTCACCATTAGCAGAGCACTATGCGACCTTGGAGCCAGCGTGAGTCTCATGCCATACTCCATCTGTAAGAAGCTGCAAGTGGGAGAGCTAAAGCCCACCACCATCTCCCTGCAGCTAGCCGACCGCTCAGTCAAGTATCCTATTGGTGTCCTTGAGGATGTTCCACTCCAAGTGGGAAAATTTTTCATTCCCTGCGACTTTGTGGTTATGGAAATGGAAGAAGACTCCCGCATACCCATTATATTGGGAAGACCATTCCTAGCTACTGCAGGAGCCATGATCGACGTCAAGAACGGCAAACTCTCCCTTCAGGTAGGGGAAGAGAAGGTAGAGTTCAGTTTGTCGCAAATGATGGCTTCTCCCTCCTCAGGCGACTCATGCTGTAGAGTCGACATATTTGAGAAAGCCCTCAACCAGGAGGACACTACCCAAAACTCTGCGAATGACCCATTGGAGGCTGCGTTGATCGGTTGTCATGTCACAACCTCCAGCCCGGGTGAGAAGGAGGAGTATGCCAGACTCCTCAATCAGTCCTGTGATGAGGTCCATAGTGTGGAGGAACCTACCTCCAAGCAAGACGAAGAAGAGAGCCCACCGAAGGTAGAACTCAAACCCCTACCTCCTCATCTCAGGTATGAATTTCTGGATTCCTCTCGTCAATTTCCCGTTATTGTTAATGCTAATCTGGATGGACCTCAATTGAAACAATTGCTGGATGTGCTGCGTAAGCATAAGGGTGCCATTGGGTATAACATTGATGATATTCGGGGACTTAGTCCTACATTCTGCATGCATCGCATCTTTCTTGATGCCAGTCACCGTCCTTCTCGACAACCTCAGCGCCGTTTAAATCCAAATATGCAAGAGGTTGTCAAAAAGGAGATCCTCAAACTGCTTGATGCTGGAATTATCTACCCTATCTCTGATAGCGAGTGGGTGAGTCCAGTCCAGGTAGTCCCCAAAAAGGGCGGCATGACTGTTATTAAGAATGAGCGAAATGAGCTCATTTCTACTAGGACTGTTACCGGGTGGCGCATGTGCATCGACTATCGCAGATTAAACCAGGCCACCCGTAAGGATCATTTCCCCCTCCCTTTCATTGATCAAATGCTGGAAAGGTTGGCGAAGCATTCCTTTTTCTGCTATCTGGATGGATATTCTGGTTTCTTTCAGATTCCTATCCATCCTGATGACCAGGAAAAGACGACTTTCACATGCCCGTATGGTACCTTTGCTTATAGAAGGATGCCTTTCGGATTATGTAATGCCCCGGCCACCTTCCAGCGTTGCATGACCGCCATATTTTCTGACCTTATTGAGAACATCATGGAGGTGTTTATGGACGACTTCTCCGTTTATGGAGGTACCTTCGCCATTTGCTTAGAAAATTTAACCAAGGTACTCCATAGATGTGAAGAAGTCAACCTAGTGCTGAATTGGGAAAAGTGTCATTTTATGGTGCAGGAAGGGGTGGTACTAGGTCATGTCATTTCTGCTAGGGGCATCGAGGTGGACAAAGCTAAGGTTGAGGTCATTGAGCGGTTGCCCCCTCCTACTTCAGTAAAGGGAGTGCGGAGTTTCCTTGGTCATGCGGGGTTTTATCGCCGCTTTATCAAGGATTTCTCCAAAATCGCCAAGCCTCTTACTCAGCTGCTCACTAAAGATGCCCCGTTTGTCTTTACTGATGAGTGCCATAAAACTTTTTGCAGGATTAAACAGGCACTAATTTCTGCCCCCATCATACAACCACCAGATTGGGATCTCCCATTTGAGATCATGTGCGATGCCAGCGATCATGCGGTGGGGGCAGTTTTGGGGCAGAGGAAGGATAAGAAACCAGTGGTGATCTACTATGCTAGTAGAACGCTGGATGAGGCCCAGCAGAACTACACCACGACTGAAAAGGAATTGCTGGCAGTTGTGTTTGCAATGGAGAAATTCAGGCCCTACCTGCTATGCTCCAAGGTCATCGTATATACGGACCACTCTGCCCTCAAGCATCTTCTTGAAAAGAAGGATGCCAAGCCCCGCCTCATTAGATGGATTCTACTACTCCAAGAGTTTGACCTGGAGATTAAAGACAAGGCAGGGGCCGAGAATGTCGTGGCCGATCATCTTTCCAGGCTCCTTGTTGAGAGCCGCGACACCCCTATTGATGATACCTTTCCCGACGAACACCTCATGGGGATCGAGTCAGGATCCACCCCATGGTTCGCCGACTACGCGAACTATCGAGCTACAGGAGTCCTTCCCAGTGATCTATCCTACCACCAAAGAAAGAAGTTCCTCCATGATGCCAAAACATATTTTTGGGAGGAACCTTTCCTGTATAAGTTATGCAAGGATGGGATTATCAGGAGATGTCTTCCTGAGGGGGAAATTCAAGCTGTGATCTCCCATTGCCATGACTCACCTTGCGGGGGCCACGCTAGCACCTCCAAGACAGCCGCTAAGGTGCTGCAAGCGGGTTTCTTTTGGCCTTCACTATTTAAAGACGTCAATGCCTATGTCCGAGCATGTGACCGCTGCCAGCGGACAGGGAATCTATCTAGGAAGAATGAGATGCCCCTCAACTTTATCCTTGAAGTGGAGATCTTTGATGTTTGGGGCATCGACTTCATGGGACCTTTTCCGTCTTCGAGAGGCCACAAATAGATCCTTGTCGCTGTGGATTATGTCTCCAAATGGGTGGAAGCCGTCGCTAGTCCCACTAATGACTCCAAGGTCGTAGCAAAATTTTTCAAGAAGATTATATTTCCGCGTTTTGGAGTCCCGAGAGTCATAATCAGTGACAATGGCCCACACTTTGTAGAGAAAAGATTGGAAGCCCTTCTGAAGAAGTACGGGGTGCATCACAAATTTGGGCTCAGCTATCACCCCCAGACTAGTGGCCAAGTGGAAATCTCAAATCGTGAACTCAAGGCCATTTTGGAGAAAACAGTTACGCGATCGCGAAAGGATTGGGTGGATAAGTTTGATGACGCTCTTTGGGCCTACCGCACGGCTTTCAAGACTCCTATAGGTACCACCCCCTTTCGCCTTATCTATGGCAAGCCTTGCCACCTCCCCGTAGAACTGGAACATAAGGCTTATTGGGCTATCAAGCACGTCAATTTCGACTTGAAATCGGCGGGGGAGAAAAGGCTGCTACAACTGAATGAGCTGGAGGAAATTCGGTCTGACGCATATGAGAATTCGAGGCTCTATAAGGAACGAGTAAAAAGGTGGCATGATCGGTTCATAAACAGGCGAGAGTTTCAGAAAGGTGATCTGGTTCTCCTCTTCAACTCTAGATTGAAGCTTTTTCCTGGGAAGCTTCGCTCCCGATGGTCGGGTCCCTTCACAGTGCTAAAGGTATACCCTTATGGCGCTGTTGAGATCGGTATGGATGGCACGGGGTCATTCAAAGTGAACGGTTCCCGGCTTAAGCCTTATGTTGCTGGAGAACCAATTGAAGGTAAGGTCTCGTACGACCTAACTCCTATGGCGTCTGCCTAGGCGTCATCTCCGGTCAAGCTAAAGACCTAAAATAAGCGCTTCTTGGGAGGCAACCCAAGCTTTACTGCTTTTGGGGAAAAAAAAAAAAGGGAGGAACGCAGAAGCAGGGATACGGCACGGTGTGACCGTGCTTTACGGCACGACCGTGCTACGATTCTCTTTCAACCCAAAAAAAAAAAAATAAAAAAATAAAAAAAAAGAGACGAATAGAGGAAGAGAAGCGCGCCGGGCAGAAAAACGGCACGGTCAAGCCGTGCTTTTGGGCACGACCGTGCTGCCCCAATAAATTACAGCTGAAATTCGAGGCGTGGCACGGTCACCCCGTGCCTGTAGGCACGACCGTGCCACATTAAATTTCAGCGAAAACCGACCTTCTTTTCTTCCTCCTCCTCTCTTTCTCCTTCCTTCCCTCGGCGCTGTTTCTCTCTCCTCGACGCAGCTCTCTCTCTCTCTCCTCACTCGCCCCAACCTCACTCTCACACCACCCGGCGACCACCACCAGCCGGCCGCCCCTCTTGCCGGCGTCGTCGCGCCCCCCCGCTCAACCCCCTTCCCTTTTTCATCTCCCTCTCTTCTCAATACCCATTCTCAACTTTCTCTCTCTAAAACCCCAAAACCTCCATTGTTGAGGTTTAAGGCTGTAGAGAGCGCAATTGACCCCATTTCCACCATCCTCACCTCCTTTCGAGTTCAGATCTGCAATTTGGGCAAAAATGGGAAGGAAGCGAATTGGGGAGTCCTCTGCGGGTCCATCTGCACCCAAGAAGTCATCTAGAGCAGCAACGTCATCCACTGCGCCTACTGCGGCGAAAGGTACAAAAGATGCTTTTCCTCTAGTATTACCTGCTAGTACCCGAAGTTTGCAATTTATTTCTGATGCACAAAAGGCCCGTTACGAGTCATTAGTCACTAGATATGCTAGTGAACAAAAATTCTTTCATGCTGACTCATTACGAACTCTAGGCCTGTTAGATGACATGTTGGTTTTGTTTGGTCGTTTAGGCTGGTCTGATTATATAAACATGCAGTATGCCTCATATGATCGACTCGTGGTTGAGTTTTTGAGTGCCTTGAGTATTGATTGGGATGGTCGTTACAATGGTCAGGAGGTCGCCATTAGCTTTAGGATGTTTAACGTCGATCACCGGATGAGTCTGCACATGTTTAACGACCTTTTGCGACTCCCGGTGGCCGACGGGGCATATCGTGATGTGCCCTCGTTATGGCGCCCTGACCCCGTTTGGTTGAGCATTACCTGCTCCAAACGGAAGGACTATCGTGATAGGTGGGGGAGACTCAGGGTCTATGACCCTAGACAGGCGAAGGCTACCGACATTTGTAATGTCAACTTACGGTACCTTCAGCGCCTTACCGCTAACATTATTTTCAGCCGAAACGATACCCAGAATGGGTGTCGTAAGGCTGAATTATTTATTATTTGGTGCGCCCTGTCCAGTACCCCTATTGATACGGGGGCCTTCATTATCCGCCACCTGGCGGAAGTGGCCAAACCTAGCAACCGAAACGTCCTTAGCGTTGGCGGTACCGTTACCGCCATTGCTATTGCTTTAGGCTACAGTTCGAGACTCTCTTCTCTGGAGTCTCACTTTTTAGGTGGTCACCTCGACCTTGGTACCCTGCATCATATGCATATCATAGATACCAGAGGTGACACTATTCGGTACCCCCACCATAAGACCATCATTTTCAACCTTCCCAATCCTCAGCGCACCGCAGTAGCAAACAAAAGAAACTGGAATTGCGACGGGCGCATCATTAGGGCTACTGTTCTTCCCAGCGAGGAGCAGCTGGCCGCTGATCTGGATTTAGATGAGGGAGAGGAAGGCGAGGAGAGTGCGGAGGAGAGTGACGAGGGCGCTGAGGCTCCCGAGGCTACAGCCGAGGATAGTGGAGCTCCTACCTCCCATGAGCCTATTCCACCACCACCACCCCTTCACCCACCATTCCCTCATTCCATGGGTGGGTCCTCCTCCTCCGCATCTTATATGCCGCTGGACCCCACGTTCCTTCAATCTTTCTCAAACCTCCAACTGGAGGTATCGGGTCTTAGAGAGGGTTTTAGTGGCATGAGCCGTGATATCCAGCGCATTTCTGGACGCATGGATTCCATAGAGGAGGGGGTGAGCCATTTTCGCGGTTATATTGACCGCCAGGAGCAGAGGGAGTTGCGGCGGCTTCAGCGTGAGGAGGAGCGGGCCATTCGCGAGGCCCGTGAGTCTGCGGAAAGGCGTCGGATGAACGAACTGCTTTGGCGTCAGTCCGAGACGATTCGGCGGATGGAGGAGCGTTTTCGCTCTTTCCCTGGCGCCCCGGCAGGTTCTTCATCCACTCTACCCTTTGACCAGGGTAGCTCCACCCATTTCTATCCCTTTCCCCCGTCCTTTTGGCCTCCCCCTGGGCCCGATGGGGCCCAATGACTGCTTTCTGTCCCCCCCTTCCCCACTTGTTCTGTATCTCTTCCTATCTTTTTCATTGGGGACAATGAAGAGCTTCGGCATGGGGGGTTAGCTCACCAACTGCTAGGTGACTGCTTGTAGTTTGTGGTGGTTTGTGCATATCCATCTGTTTATTGCATCCTTGCATGCATTAGTTTTCATTAGTTTTTATTTTTATTTTTATTTTATTTCTTCTATTTCTTTTTGCATGTAGGATAGAGCATATAGATAGGTAGTGCATTGTATATATTTTATTTTATTTTCTAACCCTTGGCTTCAAGTGGACTTCTGTTGAGTGGAGCATTACAAGACTGCGAGGTAATTCTTTCAACTCTTCTCTTCATCTATCCACTCTTGCTTAGGGTGCTTTATTGTTTTCATTTCCCCCCCCCCAAAAAAAAAAAAAGTTTTTGAAAACCCCTCCTATGACGATTACCAAGACCTTGTGGATCAGTTGGCTGACTTGGTTGTGTATACTTGTGGGTCCCTTGTGGCAAAAATGTGTTTGCTTGACGATATTGAAATTGTTGTGACCACACTATTTAGTTCGCATTCCTGATCGCCCTTGAAACCCCCTTTTTGTGAATGATTACTCCTATCCAGTAGGATCTTTGGGGTTAGTTGTGTTATTTGGTAGTGTGACCCGTGAGACTTTGAGCCTATAGACTAATTCATCAATTTAGTCTCATTTCTTTTCTATGTGTGTCTCTTCCATGATAGCATCTCTAGAACTTGGTTTGATTCTCTTTGAAATCGCTTTTAGCATGTATACAGCAATCAAAATGATAGAGGCATTCATTTCTTTTTGAGCTACATAGCCAAATTGCCACCTGTGATGTAATGTTTACCCTTTGCTTACCCCCTTGAGCCTTATCTGTTTTGTTGTGAACCTCTCACTGCTAGCATTTGGCCTTAACATATTTCCTACCTTCAAGCCAAAGCCAGTAGAGCAACGCTTCACGTTTGTGGGTAACTTTTGGGTATCGTTGTGGTTATTTTGGCATTTAATGGGGATACATCGTGATGATTATTCGGGAAACTTTCTTACTGTTATTGCGCATGCCAAGCACTTATTTATCTTATCCCTCGCCAACCAAAAAAAAAAAAAAACAACAAACAAACAAACAAACAAACAAACAAAAAAAAGAAAAAAAAAAGTAATAAAAGTGTTTGGCATGTTAAGCATAGTGCGTTCCCGATGGTCCATTGGGTTTAGGTATGTTTGATTTCATTGAGAGTGCGATGTGATCTGTTTAATTGTTGGTTGCTCACTAGCTATGGCTTTTAGCTCCACATTTCCCAAACTGTTTGTCCCTCTCTTACCTATACCCTTAGCCCCATTTCAACCCTGCGAAGTCCTCTTGATTGTTGTCGTGTATTTTGCACTTTAGCGGTGGAGAGTTGAGAATTCTCCCAAGCCTATGGTAGATTGTTTTAGTGGAAGCGAATCGAGTGAACCTCTTTACATCTTAAACACATGTGAGGGAGAGCATTTACATTGCCCCCCTTATGAGAGTCACTACCAAGCCAACTGGCCCACTACTTGTTTGGATGCGTCATGATTGGGGAGGGGGTGATATGGTTCGACGGTGTGTTGACTTGAACGTGTGGTCCTCCAATGATTTGAACTGAATCTTGCAAATTGTATTTATGCCTCAAATTATCCCATTGGCTGTGCGCAACTGTGTTCGATTCGACTGATCCACTGTTAGCCTTGCCTGAGGAGGCGAGTAGCTAGAGGTTCTTGACTCCCTCTTTTGGTTCTAGTCTTGCTTGGGGACAAGCAAGAGCTAGGCATGGGGGAGTTGATAAACCTATATTTTACACACTTTTAGGCATGATTTTCACCTATTAACTCGGCAGTTTCTGGTAT
The DNA here is from genome assembly GCA_029747015.1 of Carnegiea gigantea. Classification (NCBI taxonomy): domain Eukaryota; kingdom Viridiplantae; phylum Streptophyta; class Magnoliopsida; order Caryophyllales; family Cactaceae; genus Carnegiea; species Carnegiea gigantea. The sequence goes on along the minus strand of JAKOGI010000397.1, from coordinate 368,114 downwards.
AATTTTGTGAGTTTAGAGGTCGATTATTCATTGTTTATCTCAAATCTGCCTAAAAGTCGTGTTTTTGTGTTTACAGGAGCCTGACTTGAATAAATGAGGAAAACAAGCTAATGCCGCGCCAAATTGAAGCAAAAAGGATCAATATTGAGTTAAAATAAGAGGCACGGTCACTCCAGGCGAGGTGGCACAAGCGTGCCACCCAAAGAAGGGAAGAAGCTAAAGACAGAGAAGTGGCACGGGGCCCCCGTGCCGAGTGGCACGACCGTGTCACTTTAGTTGTCGCTATTTTGTCGCTGCTTTGGCATTGTAATTGGGGAGTTTTTTTGGATTCTACCTTTTTTTTCCTCTCTCTCGAATAGGGGCGATTTGAGGGTTCCTAGGTCTAGTTTTATTGCAATTTTAATTCGAAGCTTTGGATTGAATTTGGTTACGCTTTTGGTAGATTACTGCTGCAGATTATATACAGAGTATATTCTTCTTCTTTTTCCTCTACGTCTTAATTCAAGTATTCGTATTCTTGGTATGTGTATGTTCTTGATTGAGATGTCGTTTAGAATCATGTTTAGCGGCTAAATTCCTTAATCTTGGATTGGGTGTAGCCCCTGTGATGTAAATTGGATTGTTAATTCTAGATTTTTGTGAATTACGCCAGAGTGTAGTTGAATTCTTACTTAGCATGCCAGGTGTTCGATGAATTGCCTGAGAGGGTTTTATTCATGTTCTTAATTAGGGTTTAGGAGACTAACGAAAGTTAGGTCCTTTACTTAGAGTAGCTTTGTGAGCAATTGAATTACCTGACACGAAAGTAGTTGGGGGTGCAATTGGGAATTGAAATTACATGATCTTGTGGTTTTGTTATTCTAGTTTCACGAAAGTAGACAACTAGGTTAGCTTGATCAGTCTAATGACCTTCGAAAGTAGGCGTAGATGCTTTAAACCGGTAATAATTCCATTTCAATTATCTTGCAGGCAGATTCACACGACCTAGTTTATTTTCCAATGAACGTCACAGTGCGGTGAACCCCAATCCAGGATTCCCTTCTCATAATTGACTTAGACCAAATAGAGTTAGAATTAGTTAAACCAACTTCACTCGACTTTCGCCTAGATTAAGTATTAGAAATCGATTCGGTGGTTGAAACTAAGTTCTCTGTGGACACGACCCGTACTTGCCTTTGCTAGCTACAACTGGCACCGTGCACTTGCGGTACATTTTTAACACAACTCCTCCTATCCTCGTTAGCGTAGTAACGATTAGGATTCCTGCTCCATTCAGGATCCTAAATTCTGCTCTCGAGATCGAGTCCTTTACGTTAGCACTATCCTCCTTGCCCAAAACCCTTAAATTGAAATTTCACTTTCAAGCACGTGAGAAAAGACCATGTTCATTAAAATGAACCTCTGATCAATAAGTATTGCTTACAAGAAAAACTAGTGCCATTTGTCTCAAAGATTATCATAAAATGATATTTTCCTAAAAACAACCATGAAATCATTCAGAAATGTATAATCTGACATAAGCAGTCTAAATATTGAGATGACAACAATCTCAATCTCAGAAAAAACTAATAATGCCTTAGTAATGACAAAACCCACTTCTAAACAACATAATAACTTTTTGTTCTGATGGGCAGGTTGGAAATTAAAGCAACGTATAACCCATAGATCAACTAAGTAACCATCCAGTTCGCACTAAAGAGTGCTTAACTCTCATTTTTAGGAATTACAAGCTTCGTAAACCACTTGAAATTAGGTTCACTTAAAAAGAAATAGAAGTTTAGACAACTTAAGCCAAATGAATGACTTATACGTTCGTTAAGCTTGTTCAAAGCTAGTAGAAAGGTAGTGTATAATGTCACGCTTGTGGCCTTGGCACCTAACTTCCACTAATTAAAATGGAGGGTGTCTAAGGTCATAACAACTGTTCAACTTGCCACCTAACATAATTCATGCTCTACATTCATGCAAAATAACTCTACACTAATGGTACAAATCCTATGACTACACAAATTCAATTAAGTGAAGAGTAGGGTCGAACTGGAGTTAGCGACTGCTTGGATCTCAAAACTGGTCCACTGCTGGACCAGCCCGCTGAACCATCTAACCAGCTTGCTCCTTTCCAGCCCTGCTCTTAGATAGGGCACACATACAAAGGAACAAAACAAAACAACAGAGAATAACAATTAATCACGGGGTGCTAACATCACTTTCATAAACCGATAATAGTACTAATTGAAATGAAAAGATAATCAAAGCACATCGAATACTTCACCGACATTGCCAATTCGACACTCATGAACCCGGGCTCCCTCGTCATAGCACCACTGCAAAGTTCACCTTGAATTCATGTCAATGTCTACCCAAATAGTCCATTCAACCTACTTCCTTCTCTCAACTCTACAACCACAGCAAATTCGTTAAATAATTCCTTCATGGCTAATACTAAAAGAACACTATGAAATTAATTAGTAATTTGGAGGATAGGGAATCATCCACTTCGATTCCAAGCTATAGGGCTTGATTAATAGGCTAATTGGACTGATTTGAAGCTATGCTTCGGCCCCTTGCTGTTCACTACGACGCCTTCCCTATGCCGCGCTACTACTGCTGTTCATGGCCCCCTTTTCTTCCCATTATTGCTCCTTTTCTTCTTCTCTCCTCCTTTACTCTTCCCTTCTGCTTGTTGAATTCAGGTCAAATGGCCAATGGTGGCGATCGTGCTGGTAGTGCTCAGGGGTTCAAAACCCTGGCTACTTAATCCCCAACCCGCATGGCACTAGAGCTAGACCTTGGCTAGTTGATCCACCACGATATGGATGACCACCCCTCAACCTTGCCATCATAGCTATCTGCCTCTGCACCCTCTCTCCTCCCTCTCTCTTCGAACTGGTGGCGAAGTAGAAGCTTTCTTCTTCTTTGTTTCGTATGAAAGAAATGAGGTTTCACCCCCTCTTTCTGTTTTTTTTAACTCACTAAACCACAATGAGTTCGGGCCAAGTATACCAAGCCCAATTATTTCTGACCTCAAATAGCCAATTTCACTTCACTAATTTCACGTGATCCCAACTAAGCCTAATTTTAACTAAATTACTAACTTTACGTAATTGGAGAATAAATCAAGTAAATTCTAAAATTTAAATCACATAAACTATTACACTTAATTAACACACAATATTTTGTCTAATATAGCTAATTTAATAAGCATAGCTAATAAAATTATAACCTTCATAATTAACTCTGATTGAAATTTCTCGGCTATTGCACTCGACCCCCTTTAAGGAATTTCTCCCTTGAAATTCTAAAGTCTAGGGTGCAGTAAAACATGAGGTTCATATGCATATAGCACAAACCACATAAATTCAATATCAGAATCCAAAACTTTACTTGATAATTAAGTATAAATTTCAAATCAAAAAAACAAGTTTAGGGTATCCAGTCTCCTCGCCAATCGCCTTTAAGTGTCTACTCACTATATTAAGACGCTGAGGGCAAACTGCGTACAAAATGGGCAAATGACTTGGCGTGAATAACTATATTAAACTTATTTTAAACAAACACTGATTTCAATCTTACACCTAAACAACAAGCATAACAGCTATTCATTCATGCATCGATATGAGGTGACCTCTAAAGAATTTTACATCTGTAACAATCAATGGCATAGACAAGTGAATCAATTTCACTATAAGGTATGAAGAAATTGAATCATTTTAGAATTCAGTCAACTGGCAAGGGCTTTCAAATAACCGTAGAATAGTAGAGGCATTACATAGTATCACATAACATTATACGAATAGGTTGAACGACATAACTTAGAGCAACGCTTAGCTCTCCAAAAGCCAAGTATAATCAATATTATAGGTGTATGTTGAGCAAATTACCGAGCAATGCATAGAAAGACGAAAACACAGAAGCATCGCATAGAACCTTGCAGGGTAGGACAACACCCAAAATAACGAGGACGTTGCAGAATAATAGCTTGAGCAACAACATGGTCATAATCAATGGTGACACAGTACACAGTAGCTAATAGAGTCCCGATCCATTCTTCCCTTACAAGAAACTTAAGCTCAAGCTCATGGCCTTTATATAAAACAAGGCATCTGTAAACCCTAAGCATAGGCAAATGAAATAACACACTAATGGATATGATGTTGAGCTGTCATTTTACGAGCACATGTCGTTTATAACTAAGTGGACCACACAAAATGAAATCAAAAAGTATATGATGCATGATAGCTCAGTCACATTATATCAAGCATTAAGAATCTAATCATATTTGTGCGTACCATTATATGCAATACTAATATACTATTAAACATAGAATTCACAAAGGTAAACACATGAGTACAAGTTCCTAAGGCCATGAGATCTTGTTATTAGACATAACTATAATGACCTCTAAAAATATAACATAAGAGGATAGGAGGTGTGCAGCTCAAATAGTGACTTATTGACCATAACATGCTACCAATCCACATAAGTTGACTAATTTGATGAACTCCACCGCATTCCAAGATAAGAAAACAACAAAGTTCATTCGCCTAGTAATTCATTGACGTGCACATTAATAATCACTCATACCTGATGTTTGTGGCCATATAAGCTTCATGTGGTTTATGCTACAAGTTATGATATGTTGACATTTTAGAGCATGTAAAATCACAACATTATTACATAGGAAGGCCCCTGGGGACCTATACGTCAATGCTAATCCCAGGAGGCAACCAATGATCAAAAGGTAGGCCTTTTAGCTTTTTTAAAAGGATTAGAAGCTAGTCACCAATAATGACTCTAAATGCTCACGGAGTAACTCACAGTTTATTCACCATGCCAAATGATTCTAAGTTTGATGGGTGACTTTTATACAATGGCAAGGGGTACCAAGGTTAAGGTTCACTGGACGACTTGTTACGTTGACACCTAACTCGCTGAGAAGGTAGGCCTCCAACACTCGTAGGATTTGGAGCTAACGATATTAGCATCGATGAGCGCATTGATATGCCTACATATCTAAAAGACACTTCTATCCCATAGGGGGTCGTAAAAACTTTAAGGACTCACAGTATGAAATGGAGGTTTACTTATAGAGTTATGAGAAGCCCTAACCTCCAGAACCTACACTAATACTTCAGGTATCACTGATGACGTATGGGTTTTCATTGTATTATGTGACCCATGTGATGACAATTTCAAAGTATGCTAAGTTCTTCATCCTTTTCTCTTTGTAGGTGTGTTGGGGCTTAGTCAACTCACAATGTCATGACCCAGTTACCCCAGTTAAACATAGCATATAGCAATAACAATTGCATAGGAAGCGGGAAATACATCATATAAGCAGCATTGACCATGCATAAATCAATACTGACAATGCACGATTAATAACAAAAATAGTACAAAATAGCAAGGGCAACAGTTGTACAAGAGTTAGTAAGATTCCACCACAATCACCTAGATTTGCAAGCATGCCTATGAATATCTCAATCTTCTTAAGTAATTCTGAGTTTACCGAAAGAAGGTACCATCTGGTAGGACTTTTAATCATGAAAAACAATTTCTAATCACTTTCCTAGTAATTCATTGTTAACACTTCTGGTGACATATGTGTCTTAGCATGCACACACACAAAAACAACGTCCACTTAAATGTAGGAACATATGCTCATAAGTCTAAACCATTGCATTATCACATAATAAATGCAAGTCTTCAATTGTGAAAACAAAACTTGACTAGATAATTATAAAAATATTAACACTCCATAATCTTTAGGTTTCGAAAATGAAAATTAGCTTGCTGCTTTCTAACCCCTTCTTTACCATCTTTGAGTGCATTTGCTCTCCATATTAGAGGGCTCGATGAGCAAATTGTATGTAAGGGTAAAGAATAGGTTAAAGGTTAACTATTTCTAACCTTTTGAGTTCAAACCAAGCATACATTTAGCTACATCGTCAAAGATGCATGCATAACAACAGTTACTAATGAAACTAACACTTAGCTAAGTCATGTGACCATAAGTCATTTGCTCATATATAACACACAACTCACTTTTTCATTCAATCGATTTACTCAAATCACACAATAATCAATTAATCACATCAGCGGGCACATCAAAAACACATTTACAATAAAAGGTACATCATATACCATATTATTAATCAAGAACTACCTAGATAGTTATACAAAATGCAAGACTCAGGTCGTGATCTAGGGCTAGAGATGTTAGTAGTTTCTAAAATTATGGAGTGAAATAGACAGAGTTTTGCTTAGAAATTGAGCATAACTTAGGCTAATAGCCTTGTGTTAGGTACCTGTAATAATAAAAACAAAAAGGATATATCCAAGAAGCTCAACGACTGCATGCTGGAGACCACAACTGTATGGATCACATACCTAAAGTACACAAACTAACAAATCAAATAAAAGAAACAAATCAGCTCGATGGATCACACATCAGCAGTATTGGGGTTTGCATCCCGAAAATAACTAAACTCTAACCAACAAAAACAGACTATTCGGATAGTTGGCTCGCATGGTCGTTTAGAGCGACCGCTAGACATGTGCAATACATGAGCCAATGTATTTAACTTACGTATGCTCAATAACTTACAAATAGATCACATTACATCATTAAACTCATGAATCTAGGTATACATACATATGACCCCTTTTCAAAGCAAAGGGATCTTCTGACCAAATTTACGTCAACTGAAAACTTTTACATGCCTTTTCAACGACCTGGGACAAAAGGGAAATAGAGAAGGGTGAGCCACCACATGCTCAGTGGATAAGCTTCAATCTCAAAAGCAAAGCAGTTGGATATAATATCGTAAGTAATAGTCACATAGAAATCTTATTTAATAGTAACATATTAAACATACAAGCCTCCAACATCAAGTCATCCTTAAATATGCCCTAAGCATTGAGATTAATAGGTTGTTCGGCTCCAAGCTAACTAGTTAACATAAAAGAAATTTCATTTAGAGCTACCTACTTGAGCTTTTTAATAAGAAATAGGATTCCACGTATGAAAAGGGCAAACCCATAATTTAAACTAAGTTGAGCATTTATAAAATGATGTCTCCCTGAAGAAAGTCATTTGTGATTTAATAAGAATCTTTTCCAATGCATTACGTACTTCCCAAATCTTTGCACTGGCATATTTCATAAATGAGATGTTTTCAACTCATGTAGATAATAAAATTACTTTTTGGGCATTGGATTCACACGTTAGTGCTCTCACTAAGAGAGTAATATAACTCACGACTTTTTGTAATATAACTCATGACTTTTTGTATCCCTGACGCCTCCCAAAGTTAACAAACTTTTATCGTCAAGATAGTGGCGGTTAAGACTCCTACTCAATTTAGAATCCAAAGATCTACCCCTAAGATCGAGTCCCTTACATTCGCACTATCCTTTTGGCCCAAAACCTTTCAACTGAAATTTCATTTTTCCCATTAAAATGGACCTTAGATTAACAAGTGTCGCTTACAAGAAAAACTAGTACCATTTGACTCAAAGATTCGCATAAAACAGTACTTTTCCCAAAACAACCATGAAATCATTCAGAAATGTCATAACCTAGGATAAGCAATCTCAATGTTACGATAATAACAAATTCAATCTCAGAAAAATTAATATTGCCTTTGTAACAAAAAAAATTAGATTCATGAAAAACATAACAACTTTCTATTTTGATGGGAAAGTTGGTAAGCAACTTGTGACCCAGAGGTCAACCTTACAACCGTTAAGTTCGTACTAAAGAGCACTTAATACTCATTTTCAGGAATTACAAGTTCCGTAAACCACTTAAAATTGGGTTCACTTAAAAAGAAATAGAAGTTTCGCCCATTCAAGCCAAATGAGCAGCTTCTAGGTTCGCTAAATTTGTTAAAAGCTAGTAGAAAGGTAGTGCATAATGCCATGCTTGTGGCCATTGCACCTAACTTTTACAAATCAAAAGGGAGGGTGCTTAGGGTCACAACAACTGTTCAACCTACCACCTAACATAATTCATACGCCCATATTCATGCCAATAACTCTACCCTAATAGTACGACACCCATAACTGCACAGATTCAATTAAGCAAGGAGTAAGGCTGAACTAGAGTTAGCCACTGCCCAGTTCTCAAAACTGGTTCACTGCTAGACTAGCCCACTGAAGCTGCCAATGAACTTCCTCCTTTCCAGCCCTATTCGTAGATAGGGCACATGCATAGGAACAAAACAAAATCATAGAGCATAAAAATTAATTACAGGGTGGTAATGTCACTTTCATAAACCAACAATAATGTTAAGTGAAATGAAATGACAATCAAAGTACATGTAACACTTCACAAACATTACCAATTTGACATTCATGGACCTTAGCTCCCTCGTCAGAAACCTAACCACAAAGTTCACCTCGAATTCACATCAATGCCAACCTAAATAGTACATTCATCCTACTTCCTTCTCTCAACTCCAAAGCCACAACAAATTCATTGAACAATTCCTCAAACTCTACTACGGCTAACACTAAAAGAAAACTTTGACATTAATTAGTAATTTGGAGGATAGAGAATCTCCCACGTCGATTTCAAGCTATAAGACCTAATTAATAGGCTAATTGGACTGATTTGGAGCTAGGTTTCGCCCCTTTTTGTTCACTGTCATGCATCCCTTGCTTCGCGCTGTTATTGCCGCTCGTGCCCCCTCTTGCTTTTACTACTGCTCCTGTTCTTCTTCCCTCCTCCTTCACTCTTCCCTTCTGGTCATTGAATTAAGGTCAAACCACCAACGATGGCAATCACAGTGGTGGCGCTCATGGGTTCAAAACCCTTGCTCCTTAATCCCCAACCCGTGTGGCACCAGAGGCCGACCCTAGCTAGTTGAGCCACTACCACGTGGATGACCACCTCTCGACTCCGCCGTCGCTGCCTACCTCTGTGCTATCTCTCTCTCCTCTCTCTTTTTGGACTGGTGGTGAAGCAAAAGTGAAGAAGCAGAAGCTTCCTTCTTCTTTTGTTTGCTTGAAAGAAATGCGGTTTCATCCGCTCTTTCTGCTTTGTTTTTTTTCTAAAGTTTGGGCCAAGTATACCAAGCCCAATTAATTCTGATCTCAAGAAACCAATTCAACTTCAGTAATTTCGCATAACGCCAACTCAGCCTAATTCAACTGAATTCACTAGCTTTATGTAATCGGAGAATAAATCAAGCAAATCCTGAAAATTAAATCATATAAACTATTACACTTAATTAACACATAAAATTTAGTTCAATATAGCTAATTTAATAAACATAGCTAATAAAATTATAACCTTTATAATTAAATCTAATTGAAATTTCTCGGCTATTACACTCTCCCCCATTGAAAGAATTTCACCCTTAAAATTCTAGTGTGTAGGATATAGTGAAAAATGAGGTTTATATACACATAGCATAAACCGCACAAACTCAATATCCGAACCCAAAACTTTACTTGACAATTAAGTATAAATTTCAAATCGAAAAAATGAGTTTATGGTGTCCAGTCTCCTAATTGCCAATCGTCTTTAAGCATCTACTCACTTTATTAAGGCACCAAGGGAAAACTGCGTATAAAAGGGCGAACGAGTTAGTGTAGATTACTATATTAAACTTATTTTAAACAAACACCAATTTTCAATCTTACACCCAAACAACTAGCACAATGACTATCGATTCATGCATCGATATGGGGTGAACTTTAAACGATTTCGCATCCATAACAATCAATGGCATAGATAACTGAATCAATGTCACTCTAAGGTATGAAGAAATCAAATCATTATAGAATCCGTCAACTGGCAAAGGCTTTCAAATCACAGTAGAATAGTAGAAGCATCATATAGTATCACATAGCATTATACAAATAGTGACAACGCTTAAAGGGTACCTTAGGCTACAATGACACAACAAAAAACAACACTTGGCACTCCAAAAGCTGAGAATAATCACAACATCAATCAATATTACGGCTGCATAATGAGAAAACCTATGGGATAATACACTGAACACTGAAACACGGACGCAGCACAAAGAACCAAGTAGTGCAGGATAACACCCAGAATAACGAGAACATTGCAGAACAATAGCCTGAGCAACAACATGGCCATAATTAAGGGTGACAAGATACATATTAGCTAACAGAGTCCCAATTCATTCTTCCTGTGCGTGAAACTTAAGCTCAAGCCCATAGCCTTCATATAAAATGAGGCATATGTAAACCCTAAACGCAGGCAAATAAAATAACACGCTAATGGATATGATGCTCAACTGTCATTGTAGAAGCATATGGCATTTATAACTAATTAAACCACACAAAATGAAATCAGAAAGTATTTGATACATGATGACTAAGTCACATTATATCAAGCACTAAGAATCTAATAATATTTTTTAGTATAACCACATGTCACACTAATATACTACTAAGCATAGAGTTTAGAAAAGTTAACACATGAGCACAAGTTCCTAAGGCCATAAGATCATGTTATTAGACATAGCTGTAATGACAACTAAAATTACAACATTAGAGGATAGGAGGCATATAGCTCAAATAGCAACTCAATGACGACACCATGCAGCCAATTCACAGAAATCAGCTAATTCGATGAACTCATCTGTACCATGAGCGAACAAAAGGCATGCAACTCAAATTGTGAATCAATGGCCATACCATAGACAAATCCACATAAGCCAACTAATTCGATGAACTCAACCATATTCTAAGATAAGAAAACAACAACGTTCATTTGTTGAGCAAGTCATTGACGTATACATTAATAATTGCTCATAACAAATCTTTATGGCCATACAAGCTCTCATGTGCTTTATACGGCTTGTCATGCTATATTGACACCTTAGAGGACGTAAAATCATGACATTATTACATAGGAAGGCTCCTAGGCGTCTATACGACAATGATAATTCCAGGAGGCAATCTATGGTCAAAAGGTAAGCGTTAATGATTAGAATCTATGGTCAAAAGGTAAGCATTCCATGTTTTCTATAATGATTAGAATCTAGTCGCCAATAGCGACTCTAGATGCTCATGGAGTAACTCACAGTTTATTCATCACACAAAATAATTCTAAGTCTGAAGGGTGACCTTTAGACAATGGCAAAGGATACAAATGCTAAGATTCACTTGATGGCTTGTTACGTCAACACTTAACTCGTTGAGAAGTTTAGGCCTCCACCACTAGCTATGATTTCGAGATAAGCATATTAGCATCGACGACCTTATAGATATGCCTACATATCTAAAAGACACTTCTATCCCATAGGTGGTCATAAGAACTTTAAGGACTCATATTATGAATGGTAGGTTCCGTTGTATAGTTATATGTAGCCCTGACCTCCAAACTCTCCATTGATACTTCAGGAAGCACTGATGACGTATGAGTCATTCACCGTATTAGATGACGCACGTGATGACGATTCCAAAGTATGCCATGTTCTTCCTTCATTTTTCTTTGTAGGTGTGTGGGGGTTTAGTCAACTCAGAATGCTATGAGCCCACACAAACATAGCAGATAATCGACTCAATAGTAACAAAAATGCATAGGGAAGCGAAAAATACATCATATAAGCAGCACTTACCATGCATAGTTCAATAATGCCAACATGCAATTAACAACAAAAATAGTACGAGTTAATAGGGACCTATGCAATCCTTAGCAGGATTCGACCATTATCACCTGGATCTGTAAGCATGCCTATGAGTATCTCAATCTCCTTAAGCAATTCTAAATTTACCGAACGAGGGTTCCATCTAGCAGGAGTTTTAATCATTTAAAACAATGTCTAATCACTTTCTTAGTAGTTCATCATTAACACGTCCAATGACGTATGCGTCTCAGCTAGAGCTGGAAAAAGTTAACCCGACACGATTACCGACCTGAACCCGACACGAAATTAAGCGGGTTTGGGTAAAGATTTTTAACCCATTTAATTAAATGGGTTGACACGTTTAACCCGTTTAATTAAACGGGTTAGGTTCAGGTTGAAATTTTTGACACGAAAATTAACCTATTTAACCCGTTTAATTAAACGGGTTAATAGGTCAACCCATATAACCCGATAACTTGTTAACCCGTTTACCCGATTAATGGCCATGTTTTAAAATTTTTAATTTTTAATTTTTTTGTTGTAAATGAAATTTTAGGCAGAAGAGTCTAGGCTAGGGTTTCTTTGGGTAAATGAATCCTTGTATAAAAGCTCTCTACCTCTCTCAGTTTGATGCTTCAAGCCTTCAATATTCTCTCTCATCTAAAGACACTCAGGCGACAGGCGGTCAGGCCTCACCCTCACAGGCTACAGCCTCACTGCCTCGGCCTCATGGCCCTCTCCCTCACAGCCTCACTGCCTCGGCCTCACGGCCCTCACCCTCACTGGCTCACTCCCGCAGTCCCTCTCACCGACTCCCTCACACTCGCATAGTCACGCACACGCAGCCACGGCCAGTCACGCTCTCACGGTCTCACCTCAAGGGCTCAATCACCACTCTTCTTCTCTATTTTTCCGGCGACGACATAGCAACTCACTGCCTCAGGCCCTGAACGCCTCACCCACAACTCTCCGGCAACATTTCCGGCGAGGTAAGACATTCATACAGTGCGCTGTTTTTCTTCATTCCAACCATGTCATTCGATCTCTAGCACCCTCCCCCTCAAAAACCTAATATGTTTCAGACTTTCAGTTATGCTCGTTGATCTTCATTGACTATGGATCTGCTGTGGTGCTTTTGATTCTCAAGCGATTTGCCCTCAATTTTTTTGGGTTCTACTGTTCGAGCTTCGGTTTGGATTTAAATTCTTGTATCTGCTGTCTGCATAGGTTTTTTTTCTCTGTTGTTTGGAGACTTTGGAGTAGCCTCTCCTTGATTTTGGAAAATAATGAATGATTTGGTTTATTTCAAAAAGAAAGTAAGACAATTGACTAAAAATATCGCTAAACTATGCAATTTGTTAAAAAATGCCCACTAGCGGAGGCACCAAAGTGGGGAAGGCTAGAGAGAGGGGGGAGGGGTGTATACCCGTGCCAGTTGCCCTTGTGTGGAAGCTAGGATTCCGAACAAGGAACAACAGCTTTGGAGGCTAAAACTCACTTTGAATTACATAGCTTCAGTTTTTTTTGCATTTTCTATTTATGTGTGTAGTTGTGTACCATGATTTGTAGTTTTGTACTAAGAGTTACCCTTTGCTTGCAAGTTGCAACAGTGTTATGCTTCAGACTTTAGAGTGGCTCATATAATCCCCTTCAAAAGATTAATCTTTGTATATTTTTACTGTTGTTAGAGTCATGGCTTCAAAAGATTGCAATTCAGTCCCCATTGATGTAGACTCTAATGGTGAGGAAGTTAATGTTGCTGAAGTTGAAGTTGATAGCAGGCATGCTAGGAATACTACAACTCTTAGGACTGGCTCATATAAGCCGCTTGCAGATGGTAAGCCTCCAAAACGCCAAAGAAAACTGACTTCATCTGTGTGGGAGCATTATGAGTTTCTTGAACCAGATGTGGATGGTAATTTATTTTGTAAATGCAAAAAATGTGGCCAAATGTATCCTGGGGACAGCAAGTATGGCACTGGGAATTTGAAAAGACATTTGGTAATATGTAAAAGAAGAAACACTAGAGATATAGGCCAACTTCTTTTAGAGAGCCGATCTGGTTCATTGGGTAGTAGGCGTCCTGAATTTGATGCTGATGTATTTCGTCAATTGCTTGCTTTATGTGTTGTGATGGTTCTTGAAGATTTTTTATGAGGTTACTTGCAATTTCTCTGGTTCAAGGTATCCCACTGCCAATCTCTACTTTCCAAATGTTTTGAGGGTGAAATTAGAGTTGAAACGACAAATGGCAAGTAGGGATGCTTTCTTGAACAACACGGCAACAAGGATGTTCACAAAATTTGAGAAGTATTGGTCTGAATTTAGTGTAATAATGGCTATGGCAGCGATTTTGGACCCCCGTTATAAGTTTCAATTTGCAGAGTGGGCATATAAAAAGGTGTGGGACGATAACTATCATATTGAGTTGGATTTGTTGAAAGATAGATTGTTTGCAATGTTTAATGAATATACAAGGGAGTCCAATATTCCTTCGTCCTCTAAATCTAGCACTAGCACTATCACTCTTCCAGCTACAGCTGAAGTGAAGAAAGGTTGTCATGAGTTCTTTGAGGTATGATTTTGTATTTTTTTCTTAAATTTTTCTTCATTTTTTGTTTTATATAAACTAATGTTATTTTTCCTTTAGGACTTTGATGATTTTTCTAGCAGGGAGTTTGCTTCTATTACAAAATCTGAGTTGGAGTTGTATTTGGAAGAAAACGAACTGTTTAGTTTTGTTGAGGGGTTTGATGTGTTGATATGGTGGAAAACCAATCAATTTCGGTTTCCAGTGCTTTCCCAAATGGTCCGGGATGTGTTGACAATTCCATTGTCTACCGTGGCATCCGAATCAGCCTTTAGTGTTGGTGGCAGGGTCCTTGATGCATATCGAAGCTCTCTTAATCCGGAAACTGTGGAAGCCGTTATTTGCCTAAGGGATTGGGTCTTTAGTCAAGGTAATGCTTTTTTTTTTTTAAAACTTGCAGCTCTTCCTTTTTTATTCTCCACTTTGTGCCCTTTCTTGTGTTCTCAAATTATTTAGTGCTTGCTTCCCCTTTTTTACTCTTAACTTTTTGTCCTTATAGTTTTCATTTATATAATTTTTGTTCTTTTTCTGATTTAGTTGTTTTATTTGTTTTGGTTCTCTTTTAATTAGCACTCACGCCGGTTGAAGAAATGAATGTGGATGACTTGTGTGGAAATGTCATGAAGTTACACCTCGATGATGGTGGTGATGGTGAAGTGACATCGAAGTTTTCTAGTGGAAGTGGAACGACGCCAAAATCTGGTGTAGGCAATTGTTAAGCTTTATACGTTTGGCACTTCGTCATTGTGGAGGACAAGTGGTTGCTTATTTGGTTGCTTGGTATTTCGTCGTTATGGTCTTATGGACAAGTGGTTGTTGATTTTGTAATAAATTTAGACTTCTTTTAGTTCTTTAAAGCTTGGTTTGCAATATTTGATGCCTGGATTTGGGAGCTTTATGTTTATGAACTTATTTTGCATATGTTTTTAGGATCGAATTGGGTAAACAGGTTAATTTGTGGCTAGCTATAGTTAAACGGGTTAATTTGTGGCTAGCTACAGTTAAACGGGTTAATTGGGTAAAACATGTAAACGGGTAACCCGATTCTGACCTGTTTACTTAAACGGATAAACAGGTCAGAATCAGGTTGACCTGTTTAATTTTTAAACAGGTGCAGGTTGGAAGTTTCAACCCGTTTAAATAAACAGGTCGGGTTCAGGTTGGGGGGTGTTCAACCCGTTTAAGTTCAACCCGAACACGAACCCGACCCGACCTGACCTGTTTGCCAGCTCTAGTCTCAGCATGCACATATACGAAAACAACATCCTATTACATATAGGAACATATGGTCATAAATCTAAACCTTTGTGTTATCACAGAATGAATATAAATCTTCAATTGTGAAAACAAAATCTGCTATGATAATAAGAGAAAGTTTAGCGCTGAATAATCTTTGGGTCCCAAAAATGAAAATTAGTTTAACGTTCTCAAACCCCTTCTTTACCAACTTTGAGTATGTCTACTCTCCTTATTAGAGGGCTTAAGAAGCGAATCATAGATAAGGGCAAAGAATGAGCTTAAGATTAACCATTTTCACTCTTTTAAGTTCGAACAAAGCATACCTTCAACTACATCATCAAAGATGCATGCATACGAACAGTTACTATCCTCCTAGCCCAAAGCCCTTCAACTGAAATATCACTTTCAAACAAGTAAGAACAGATCATGTTCATTAAAATAAACCTCATATACATAAGTGTCGCTTAGAGGAAAAACTAGTACCATTTGACTCAAAGATTCTCACAAAATGATACTTTTCCCAAAAACAATGATGAAATCATTCAGAAATATTATAATCTTGTGTTGCTTTCGAGAGTACACAACCACAAGAGGGGGTGAATTGTGGTGTCCGATTTTCGCAATATGCTGGCAAACAGTCTTAGACCCTGTTCGCGCAGGCTGTTCCTGAGATATGCAAAACCGAAAATCCAACAAAATTGAATGCGGAAATAATGGACACAGGATTTTTACGTGGAAAACACCTCTAGCCTAACTGAGGTGAAAAACCACGACCTACCTCGTGTAGGATTTAAACACTTCACTAAACGGGCTAATCACGTTACAATAGTGACACACCTTGTTACAAATTGCAACCCACGTAACCGTCTTCCCTAAGACAGGTTACCCCACGTCCAAAATCCCCTTGATTTGGACACACACTCAACTCACTTTTGTGAAAGAAGAGTATAAAAAAAAACACCCTATTACAATGCTTCTCAACTAAGCTAATATAGGGTACAATGAAGTTCTAGTATGCCAACTTTGAAAGCTCAAATAACTCACTCACTAGACACGGTTTTCTTTTCAAACTTTTAAGCTCATGAACACTGAATTTTTTCCTTTTTGAAAACCGATGCTTCCGAGTTGTAAGAAGCGACTTTATATAGTGCTTGGTAAAAACAATTACTCAAATTTTTGGAAACCAAAATTTCTAAAGGAGATAGAGTCCTTTAACCACAAGGGGTGAGGTAACATGAGCTAGTAAAAATTCCTTAATTGCTTAAGGCGGTCATTCTTCAGCAACACGATTTCATCCTTTAGCCCATGATTTTCTCAACAACCTTATCCACTTGCCAAAAGTTGAAGATTCTTTTTATTCAAAAAGATTTTGCAAATCCCCTTAGATTTTGATAACCATTTTAGGGTAAGGGGTAAGATACTACATAAAAAAATCTTGCTTGCAAATCTTGGAGAAGCTGCCCAAAATCAGAGAGAGAAAAATCATGTGAAATCATTTTTTCGCAGCTTAATCTGGAAACACCCTGACCACCCTGTTTCCAGGATTGTTTTGAAAGGTGATCCGAAATATTTTCCAAAAAGCAAAACCGTTTCAAGTAAGTGGTAAATTAAGACTTTCTAATTGGCATATTAACAAGAGTCTAAAAATATAAAATCTAAATCAAATCAAGACATCTTGTCGTAACGACCAGTCATCTTGTAGAGAGACGAATTTGCTGCTTCAAACACTTCACAGGCCCTGTTCCTCACGGCTGCACTTATATCGCTGACTTGAGTACCTGTTCTTAGTCAACCATTAGTCAAGCAAGTTTAAGACATTGAGAACAGCAGTAAGGACCTGTTTGGAACAACAACACTTGGATTTGTTATCATCAAAACCTTATACATCATAACATCTTGGATAAGCAATCTCAATACTAAGATAATAACACTTTCAATCTCAGAAGAAACTAATAATGCCTTAGTAATGACAAAACCCAATTTTCGAAAAATGTAACAACTTCTTGTTTTGATGGGAAGGTTAGTAAGTGACTTGTAACTCACAGGTCAACCAAGTAACCATCCCAGTCATACTAAAGAGTAAAAGAGTGCTTAAAACTATTTTTTAGGAATTATAAGTTCCGTAAATCACTTAAAATTGGTTTATTTAAAAAGAAATAAAATTTTAGACCATTCAAGCCAAATGAACAACTTCTAAGTTCGCTAAACTTGTTCAAAGCTAGTAGAAACATGGTGATAAGGTCATGCTTGTAGCCATAGCACCTAACTTCTTCTAATCAAGAGGGAAATCAAAAGGGAGGGTGTTTAGGGTTACAACAGCTAATGGTACGACACCCATAACTACATAAATTTAATTAAACGAGGAGTAAGGTCGAATTAGTGTTAGCGGTTGCCCGGTTCTCAAAATTGGTTCACTGCGAGACCAGCTAGACATCTTCCTCCTTTCTAGCCCTGTATAGGAACAAAATAAAATGATGGAGCATAACAATTAATCACATGGTGGTAACGTCACTTTCATAAACCGACAATAATACCAACTGAAATGAAATACAATCAAAGGACATCTATCACTTCACAAACATTGCCAATTCGATGCTCATAAACCTAGGCTGCCTTATCACAACACCACGCAAAATGGTACCCTCAAATTCAGATCAATGTTATCCCAAATAGTCCATTCAGCCTACTTCCTTCTCTCAACTCCACAACCGTAGCAAATTCATTGAATAATTCCTCAAACTCTTCCATGGCTAATTCTAAAAGAAAGTTTGAAATTAATTAGTAATTTTGGGGACACAGAATCACCCACCTCAATTCCAGCTATAGGACCTTATTAATAGGCTAATTGGTGAAGCTAGGTTTCACATCCCGTGCTGTTCACTGTCGCACATCCCTTGCTCTGTACTTCTACTGCTGCTTGTGCCCCATTCTTCTTCTTACTATTGCTCCTATTCTTCACCCCTCCTCATTCTCTCTTCTCTTTTGGTAATTGAATTCAGGTCAAACCGCCAAAGGTGGCGATCGTGATGGTGGCGCTTAAGGTTCAAAATTCTGGCTGCTCAATCCTCAACCCGCTTGGTATTAGAGCCCGACCCTAGGTAGTTGAGCCATAACGATGCGGATGACCACCCCTTAACCCCATTGCTACTGCCGGCTGCCTTTGTACCCTCTCTCACCCTCTCTCTTCGCGCTGGCGATGAAGCAAAAGTGAAGAAGTAGAAGCTTCCTTCTTTTTTCTTTCATGTGAAAGAACCCCTCTTTTTATTTATTTATTTTGTTTCTAACTCACTAGACCACAATGAGTTTAGGCCAAGTATATCAATCCTAATTGATTCCAACCTCACATAGCCCAATTCAATTTCACTAATTTTGCATAATCCCTACTCAGTCTAATTTTAACTGAATTCACTAACTCCATGTAATCACACAATAAATCAAGCAAATCCTGAAAATTAAATCACATAATCTATTATACTTAATTGACACACAAAATTTGGTCTAGTACAGCTACTATAATAAACGTAGCTAGTAAAATTATAACCTTTATAATTAATTCTAATTGAAATTTCTAGGCTATTACACCAGCCTATAGGAGGCATGGGGAATTTATATACAATGGGTAAGATAACCCCTACTGCCTGGGCAAAGTCATGCCTCTTCGCCAAGCATCGCGTCCATTGCCAAACAATGCGTCCATTCGAGGTGTACATGTATGTTGCCTAATTAAGGAGTCCTGTCTTGTCCCCTTTAAAGTGCTTTCCGTGAGTAGGTGTGCCTTTTGACAAGGGAACTGCCCAAGAAAATAACCGACTAGGTTAGACACGCCCCTTAGACAAGTGCTTGTCTCAGAGGGGCTACAAGCGAACTGGCACGCCTATTGGGCAAGGCGCCAGCCCAAGATAGGCTACATGGGAATAGTTATGCCTACTGGATAAGGCACCTGTTTAGGACAGGTGGCAGCGAACAAGCGCATCCCATGGACAATGGTTGTCCAGCGCCAGTGCCAGTGCCAGCTCAACAAAGCACCCAGCTACTGCTAGCGCTTGGCTACCCAGCTGGGAGCTCACAGTGAGCCGCCCAACTAGCTTACTGTCAGCTACCTCAGCTAAGTGCCTAAACCTAGCTGAGCGTGCTCGGCTCACTTAGTTAAGTATATCACTTTGCTAAGCTAGACTAAGCCTCCCTTAGGCTTTAGCTATGACTTGCAATGCCATAGCTTCTGAAACCATCCTTAAGCTCATAAACCACCCAAGGGCTATGTCCAACCACCTACGGACCTTGTCAAGGATCACCCCCCTCGTATTTCTGAGCAACCAACTCGATGATGCCATACATGTGTCTTGGCCAACCCAAGAGTGCATCTAGCGTGATTTATACCACATGGTTCTAGGTGTCATCGTACAACACCATTAGCTATGTTCATGCCAGGGGATAGACGAGGGCCTCCTATTGTCTATTTAAGGATCCTACCTTGATCATGTTCCGTGTGACCTCGTGATGACCAAGGGACTGTCCTACATAACCTCATGATGACCAAGGGACTTAGCCAACAATTTAGGTGCATGAATGACTTAGGGGCAAACTAACCTCGCACTTGTTAGGACTCCGTCAAGACAAGCTAAGTGGCATGCTAAGTTGATAGAGTAGAAATTTGAATGATGCTTTGCCGGCACAAAGGCCATGTGATACATTGAGTTATCATGAATTGTTAGAGCAACGACAAAGCCTATGTCGGCCTTTTACCTAAAAAATGCATCCCTTCTAGAAGTTGAGAGTCTGTTCCACGCATTAGCTCTAGAATTACTACAATTATCTGAGTAGCAAGTACCATCAAACAAATTATAACTGATTTAATGATCCATTTACAGTTTCAAAGTCTGAATTAGTTCACACGTACACATGCATGACTTAATCTTTGAGACAAGCATACGACCACTGGTAGGATCAACTAGTAGCATTCTTGATTAACTTAGCACCCATGGCTACCTAAAGCTAGTGGGGGGTAAACACGTACATGGTTGTCGCTTGTTTCGAGTGAAAAATGCTTAATTAGGAATCTGCATCCACGACGTTGAAGCATGCCTGCACAGTGTTCTACATTTCGGAGCACAACTAGAGGCGATAGCCCAAGCTGTGTGTATATAGTGACAACACACGAATGGATGACAACCCAAGAAACCGTCCTTTGCCCAGGGCTTACCCACCGTTACTAGATCATCCTTTTGAGAGAATGGTGCACGATCGGTTCCTTGCTTGAATAGGGAGCTCGCCAACACAAACGAACCGAATGTAACTCATGTGTCCCCATGTATTCAAGTCGAGATGCACCCTGCATGTCCACTCGACTATGGCATACAGATGGACAGAATAGCAAGGTTGAACCCGACGAGCATCGCTATACGTAAAGGTTAACTGTAGCCATCCAACATATTCGTGCCGACGGACTCGAAGAACAATTGGGCAGTAAATAGGGGGATGGGTGTTTAGAGGAGGGGCTTGGTATGGGCAACGCACAAAGGTTGAGCTTCTAAGCAGCGAAAATTTGAGTATCCTACATGCCGCTTGCCCACCTGGCCGCCCATTCCTTCCACACCTTGGATCACGTCGCCCACCAATGGGCTAGAGAAGGGTGGTCAAGGTGTTTTTTTTGTCTATAGGAGGGATTGCCATGGGCAACACACAGGGTTGAGCTCCCGAGCAGCCAAAATCCGTCTACCCCATATGTTGCTTGCTCGACTGCTCTAGGGTGCTTCCACACTCCTTGGATCGGTTCGCCCGATAATGGGTCAAGGGAGGGTTGTTAATGTGTTTTCAAGTGGACTAAGATAAGAACGAGAAGTAAATTGATGTGTACAATGGGTTTTTGGGTGATCTCAAAGGAAATCAGATTGGATTTTGAGGAGGTGGGTGGTCCCTCACCCCTCTTGCAATGACATGCCCACCGGCAAAATCCCAATGCAAAGGGCATTCACCACCTCACAAAAGCCTCATGTTGTGCTCCTGGAAGTGCTACTCAGGAACGACCTTCTACCCTATTTGTGTACTTTGGCCTCACCAGCAGCGAGGGGATTACAAGCTCAAAATGTCTGGGCCTTCCCCCATCGATCATCGACTTTCGTTATTGGAGCGTTCAACGTTGCCGTAGCCATATGAATCAGCTATTTAAGATAAGCCTTTAGCCCTGCTTGTGTACTTCGGCCTCACAGGTGTTGAGGGGCTTATAAGCTCAAAATGTCTAGGCCCTCCCTCACCAACCACTAGGTTCCATTACTAGGGCGTCCACCATCCCGTGTCACCTCACCTATCACTGTGCTGGCGACAGTCATCCCGTACATGGAAGGCAGCACACATTTACTTAAATACAATGGTCAATGCATCAGTCGTCCGCCATGGGATGATGGGAGGTGGTATGTTAAGTAATAAAAACGATGTCAAGGGGCAATGGGCTATATCAAAAAATTGGCCCCTCGGTGCAATGAAATTCCCAATGTTAAAATCCCGATGCAAAGGGAATTCCCCACCCCACACAAGCCTGATGTCACGCCCTTGGAAGTTCTCCTCGGGAAAGGCGTATCACCTTGTTCGTGTACTTAAATGTCATGGGCGGCAAGGGGCTTATGAGCTCAAAATGTTTAGGCCCTTCTCTTCCACTACCAGAGTGCTTAACTGCACCTTCGTTGCATAGATTGGCTATTCAAGATAAGCCTTTAACCCCATTCGTGTACCTTAGTCTCATAGGTGGCAAGGCGCTTGAAAGTTGAAAATGTCTAGGCCCTTCCTCATCGATCATTGGCTTCTACTGCTAGGGTGTCTAACCCATCCCACACCACCTCACTTGTCACCTCGCTAGAGACAGTCAGCCCACACGTGGAAGGCAACACACATATGCTTAAATCCCAGAGCTATGCGTCCACCGTTCATAAGGGACGAGGTATGTAAAGCAACAAAAATGACATCAAGAAGTAAGGGACCATATTAGGAAAAATGGATAATGGGCTAAGAATTCACCTTTCACTGACAATGACGCTTGCCCATGTGGGGGCGATCATCATACTCAGGTAGGACGGGCAAGGCCTCCACTCATCATGACACCCTAGAAATCTAAGATGCCACCGAGCACGAGCTTCAGGAGAACACTGCCACCGCGAATGATAGAAATTAGTGTAGCAATGATTCTCATAATCCTATGATCGATGTCCAACCTGTTTTATGCTAGTCATGCTTCTCGACGCCACACCCAAACCAGGGTGTCGTCTATTGCCTGCTTGTCAGGATTTGGTCCATGTTCGCTAGCAACAAGGCCTTTGATATGTTGCCATGCCATGTCATGCATGAGCAATAGCTATCATTGCCCTTGTTGTTACCCCAACTGCTTGCAAAGCACCTCCCCTATGAAGAGCTCTTGTAACTATACTAGCTCTACCCCCGATAGATAACAACTGTGATGAAAAATTATATTGAGCTTTTTTAAAGCTTTAGATTTTTCCAACAGCGACCAATTGTACCAGTGGAAAGATTATCATGTGAAATTACTAAAAACATTTGTTTAGAAATTTAACGGCCACTTGAGCTATCTTTTATGATTTTTTCTATGTTGAAAATGAAAAAAATCTACGAAATGGGAAAAAATGAGAAAATTTGAAGAAAAAGCATGTACATTATCTAAAAATAGTGGGGAAAAGGTGTTAAACCATAAATTATGACCATTTATACCCTTATATTATCTAATAATTGCTGGGAATAAATTGGTTAAATTAGAATTTTAATAATGTTTTTTTTTATTTTGTAGGAACTGGAAACGCCATAAGAAAAATAAATAGATTCACTCGAACAAGTGCAAGTGTTGGATCAAATTAAAGAGGATAAGAAACAAGAAAAGCAAAACAGGCCTAGAACCGCGGCCCAGATAAAGTGGCCCAATCTGCCCTTATCCTCCCTTCTCTTCCATTTCTTTCTCTCTCTCGGACCAGGCCGAAGTCCAGCATGCAACGGCCCTGCCCGGGCGCCCTTTTCAGACCCTCCCTTATGCTCTCACAGCCGAGGCCCAGACGACAACCCCTTCTCTCTTCTTTCTTTCACCCTTCCAGCACGGGGGCCCATTCTCTTCATCATTTTCTCATGACCTAAATTTGTTCTCTGCCCAGTCCACTGGTCTAGCCCGCGATTGCTCTCTTCCCATCTCCCCTTAACCAATCACATGGATGTCACATGATTCCCAGAAACCCCACCCCTTCATTCTCTTTCCTTGCCAAACCAGAAGTCGAAAACTCCTGCACAGCTTTACTGCTTCACATCGTCATCTTTATTCAGCCATAACCAACAGCACTTGCAATTCTCTCTCCTCTTTCATCATTACCATTAATCCCGCCCGTTGCTCATTCATCCTTATCACTCTTTCATTAATTTAGGTAAATAAGTTGGCTTAAATGGAGTGGTTATAAGCATGGGTATGATTTATTTCACGATTAATTGGAAGCAATCAAGTGGGGAGAAGGTACAATTTTCTGGATATAGATGGAGGGGTCAAAGTAGAAAAAATAAAGGCAGAGAGTAGTGGGAAGGAGTTATTTTTGAGTCGTTTTTTTTCTCTTTCTTCATTTTTAGTTCATTTCAACTTCAAATTTCAGAATTAGTTTCCGGACTCAAGAACTTTATGCAACTTGGTTTGACAATTTTTGCAGTTGTATTGAGATTGAGTTTAATTAAGTGAAAATCTGGGTTTAGAAGGGAAATTATAAACTCTTGGTTCAATTGTTGAATTTATTTTTGAGCTAATTCCTTCATATTCTACTGCAGGTTGGACCTAACTCTCAGGTTTGTTAAATGAAAAAACTGGCAGTTCTTCCCCCAGTTCTTAACACGTCAGTTAGGTCCTGAATTTTATTGCCCAGCTTGAATTTAGATAATGCTAATTTTAGTGTTTAGTTGACTTTGTTTTTGTCAGTTTAATCCTTAGTTTATATTAGAAATTTGCAATTTAGTTTCACAAATTATCCCTGAGCATGATACCCAAAAGTGTTACTGTGCTAAACTGTATATTTGTGGGAATCACAGTAAGTTTTTGGCGCCATTGTTAGGGATGAGTTTGTGAAATTAGGTTATGTTGAGTCGTTGTTTAGTTATTTGTGTTGATGAGTCATTTTTATTTTCGTATTTTTGATTAGACTTAGTTTTAGTTTAGTTTATGTTTCTTTGTTTTTGATTTTTGATTTGAGTTAGTATTTTGTTTTTGTTTTCGTTTTCGTTTTGGGGTCAATTTATTCTGCTTTTAGTGTCTATTACTGCTAAACAAACAGTGTAATGATTCTAATTTCAGTTTTCAAGGAACATAAAACTAGAAACAATCCAGTGCAGGTTTTTTCATATTTTTTCGATTGTGTTTGAATTATTTGGAGCAATTCTGGTCTAAATTTTTTTGTTCTGATATTTTTCGTAGATTCTCCATGATTTTTAGCATCTAGGGGAATTTTGTGTGATGTTTAGTACTATCTGGAATTTTTTGTGATTTTTGGAACTAATTTTTTGTTTGCAATTTTCTGAACTATTTGGGGATAGAAAAAAAATTGAAACAAAATATGTTCACATTCATTGTGATTGTGTTGAATTTTTTGTATATACAGTTTTTATTTTAGAAGTTTAATGTTTTGTTTTAATTTTATTTTTAGACTTTTCTTGTTTAGGTTTAGTTTACTTCGGTTTTATTTTTGTTTATCTTAGTTTTCTGTTTTTCTTTTGTTCCTAGGATTAGTTTACTTTCTGCTTTTGCCTTTCTTTATACAAAAAGAAATAAAAAAAGCTTAGAAAAATCAAAATCGAAAAAAAAATTAGAAAAAGAAAATGCTGTACATGCTTTTTTTTGTGGGCTTCTTTTAAGTTTTGTTGGGTCACTTTTTTGTTGTTTATTTCTTTTTGGTCTTTGTTTTCTTTTGGTAATATAGCTTTATTTTTCTTAGTTTATTTGGTTTTCTTAACTTATTATTTGAGTGTCTTGTTTTCTTAGTTTTAGTCATTAGTTTATAGTTAGTTGTCTTAGAGTCATTGTTTTTTCTTTTACTTTTTCTTTCAATAACCAAAAAAAAACTAAAAAATTTTTTAAAAATTGAAAAATTCTTAAAATTCAAACGAGAGTTACAAGAACGCTAATTTTCAATTTCCCACAATTTGAATATGAACCTTTCTGGACTTATTTATCGAGACTTAATAATTACTGTGCTCAATTGAATCAAAATTTTAAAAATGGAAAATTTGCGAGATTATCGTTGTGGGTCTAAATGTTGAATCTCGGCGTTATGTTGAGTCTATTTATCCTAGAGGTGTACTTGAATTTTTAAATAGAACTCAAGATGAGGTATGGGATTTCTTTGAAAAACTAGCTTGGGACACTTATGTGTTTGAACAAGTTAGAGGGACCTTAGAAAATCCTATTCACGGTGAGTCTTCTTTTCATGCCAATCCTTACCAAGAAGATCACTTTATAGGTTCATATGATTCATCTTACTCTTATGTGCCTCCTATTTTGTATGATTATTGTGAGTCTTCTAATCATGATGCTCGTACTTGTCTATATCGTGATTATGTTGATGCTACATGTGCCAGTCTTGGAAAGAAGATAAATGAACTTACTGATCAAATGGTAAAGACTATGAAAGTGAGAATTGCTGAATATTCTAACTGTTTTAATCATAGGAGGGAGAATTACAATGGACCTAACTCTAGTTCAGGATCTCCTAAACTTAAAGTTAGTCTTTATGATGATTTTAAGCCCTCTTATATTATTAGGATTGATTTGCATGATGTTATGCCTTTGCTTAGCCTAGAACAAGAGAGTGACCTCCCTATGTCTCTATCACCTAATTTTGCACCCTATACTAGCTCACATAAGGATGTCATTGAGGATGTCCTTTCTTCCGACCCACCCACCCTTTGAATGACTTTTGTGAGTTTCAGGAGGGTGAAGAATTTGGGAATCTTAGTGAGTTACATATGAGTGCCACATCTGAAGTTTAGCATCATGATGAGTTAGAAGCTATTTGCTTACAGGAGTCTTGTGAGGAGCAAGTTAAACACAATAATTTGGAATATAATGATGAGATTGTTTCTGTGGATATGAGTATTTTTCGTGTGGGTTTGATATCAATGAAAGCTTTGAAGAGGGGTTTTTGCGTTGAATATGAATCCTTCTCTTTTGACCATATCATTACTAACCTCTCGTTTGAATCTCGCAAGTCTGACTTTGTCAAGTCTGAGAACTTTATATCTATGACTACTGCCTTACCAAGAGGATCACTTTATAGGCTCACATTGTTCATCATACTCTTATGTGCCTCCTATTTTGTGTGATTACTGTGAGTCTTCTGATCATAATGCTCATAATTGTCCATATCGTGATTATGTTGATGCTACATGTGCAAGTCTTGGAAAGAAGATAAATAAATTTACTGATCAAATGGTAAAGACTATGCAAGTGAGAATTGCTGAATATTCTAACTGTTTTAATCACAGTAGGGAGAATTGCAATGGAGCTAACTCTAGTTCATGATCTCCGAAACCTAAAGTTAGTTTTTATGATGATTTTGAGCCCTCTTATCTTGTTAGGACTGATTTGCATGATGTTATGCCTTTGCCTGGCCTAGAACAAGAGAGTGACCTCCCTATGTCTCTATCACCTAACTGTGCACCCTATACTAGCTCACATAAGGATGTCACTGAGAATGTCCTAGTTTCTGCCAACCCACCCACCCTTTGAATGACTTTTATGAGTTTTAGGAGGGTGAAGAATTTGAGAATCTAAGTGAATTAGATATGAGCGCCACATCTAAAGTTAAGCATCATGATGAGTTAGAAGCTATTTGTTTCCAGGAGTCTTGTGAGGAGCAAGTTGAACCCAATAATTTGGAATATAATGATGACATTGTTTCTATGGAATATGAGACTTTTTCGTGTGGGTTTGATATCAATGAAAGTTTTGAAGAGGGGTTTTTGTGTTGAATATGAGTCCTTCTCTTTTGACCCCATCATTACTGACCTCTCATTTGAATCTCGCAAGTTTGACTTTGTCAAGTCTGAGAACTTTATATCTATGACTATTGCCTTAGTAAGAGGATCACTTTATAGGCTCACATGATTCATCTTACTCCTATGTGCCTTCTATTTTATTAGATTACTATGAGTCTTTTGATCATGATACTCGTAATTGTCCATATCGTGATTATGTTAATGCTACATGTGTAAGTCTTGGAAAGAAGAAAACTGAATTTACTGATCAAATAGTAAAGACTATGCAAGTAAGAATTGTTGAATATTCTAACTGTTTTAATCATAGTAGGGAGTATTACAGTGGACCTAACTCTAGTTCAGGATCTCCTAAACCTACAGTTAGTCTTTATGATGATCTTGAGCCATCTTATCTTGTTAGGACTGATTTACATAATGTTATGCCTTTACCTAGCCTAGAACAAGAGAGTGACCTCCCTATGTCTCTATCACCTAACTTTGCACCCTATACTAGCTCATATAAGGATGTCAATGGGGATGTCCTAGTTTCCGCCAACCCATCCACCCTTTGAATGACTTTTGTGAGTTTCAGGGGGGTGAAGAATTTGAGAATCTTAGTGAGTTAGATATGAGTGCCACATCTGAAGTTAAGCATCATGATGAGTTAGAAGCTATTTGTTTCCAGGAATCTTGTAAGGAGCCAGTTGGACCCAATAATTTGGAATATAATGATGATATTGTTTCTGTGGAATATGAGTCTTTTTCATGTGGGTTTGATATCAATGAATGTTTTGAAGAGGGGTTATTGTGTTGAATATGAATCCTTCTCTTTTGACCCTATCATTACTGACCTCTCGTTTGAATCTCGTAAGTCTGACTTTGTCAAGTCTGAGAACTTTATATCTATGACTATTGCCTTACCAAGAGGATCACTTCATAGGCTTACATGATTCATCTTACTCATATGTGCCTTCTATTTTGTGAGATTACTGTGACTCTTCTGATCATGATACTCGTAATTGTCCATATCATGATTATGTTGATGCTGCATGTGGAAGTCTTGGAAAGAAGATAACTGAATTTACTGATCAAATGGTAAAGACTATGCAAGTAAGAACTGCTGAATATTCTAACTATTTTAATCATAGTAGGGAGTATTACAAAGGACCTAACTCTAGTTCAGGATCTCCTAAACCTAAAGTTAGTCTTTATGATGATCTTGAGCCCTCTTATCTTGTTAGGACTGATTTGCATGATGTTATGCCTTTGCCTGGCCTAGAACAAGAGAGTGATCTCCTCATGTCTCTATCACCTAACTTTGCACCCTATACTAGCTCACATAAGGATGTCACTGGGGATGTCTTAGTTTTGGCCAATCCACCCACCCTTTGAATGACTTTTGTGAGTTTCATATGGGTGAAGAATTTGAGAATCTTAGTGAGTTAGATATGAGCGCCACATCTAAAGTTAAGCATCATGTTGAGTTAGAAGCTATTTGTTTCCAGGAGTCTTGTAAGGAGCAAGTTGGACCCAATAATTTGGAATATAATGATGATATTGTTTCGGTGGAATATAAGTCTTTTTTGTGTGGGTTTGATATCAGTGAATGTTTTGAAGAGGGTTTTTTATGTTGAATATGAATCCTTCTCTTTTGACCCTATCATTACTGACCTCTCATTTGAATCTT
Organism: Carnegiea gigantea; assembly: GCA_029747015.1. Classification (NCBI taxonomy): domain Eukaryota; kingdom Viridiplantae; phylum Streptophyta; class Magnoliopsida; order Caryophyllales; family Cactaceae; genus Carnegiea; species Carnegiea gigantea. The sequence goes on along the minus strand of JAKOGI010000397.1, from coordinate 338,992 downwards.
GCAAGTCTAACTTTGTTAAGTCTGAGAACTTTATATCTATGACTATTGCCTTACTAAGAGGATCACTTTTTAGGTTCTCATGACTCATCTTACTCTCATGTGCCTCCTATTTTATGTGATTACTATGAGTCTTCTTATCATGATGCTCGTAATTGTCCATGTCGTGATTATGTTGATGCTACATGTGCAAGTCTTGGAAAGAAGATTAATAAATTTAATGATCACACGGTAAACACTATGCAAGTGAGAATTGCTGAATATTCTAACGGTTTTAATCATAGTAAGGAGAATTACAATTGACCTAACTCTAGTTCAAGATCTCCTAAACCTAAAGTTAGTCTTTATGATGATTTTGAGGCCTCTTATCTTGTTAGGACTGATTTGCATGATGTTACGCCTTTGCCTAGCCTAGAATAAGAGAGTGACCTCCCTATGTCTCTATCACCTAACTTTGCACCCTATACTAGCTCACATAAGAATGTCACTGAAGATGTCCTAGTTTCTGCCAACCCACCCACCCTTTGAATGACTTTTGTGAGTTTCAGGAGGTTGACGGATCTGAGAATCCTAGTGAGTTAGATGTGAGTGCCACATTAGAAGTTAAGCATCATGATGAGTTAGAAACTATTTGTTTCTAGGAGTCTTATGAGGAGCAAGTTGAACCCAATAATTTGGAATATAATGATGATATTATTTCTGTAGAATATGAGTCCTTTTCATATGGGTTTGATATCAACGAAAGTTTTGAAAAGGGGTTTTTGTATTGAATATGAGTCCTTCTCTTTTGACCCTATCATTGCTGACCTCTCATTTGAATCTCGCAAGTAAGACTTTGTCAAGTCTGAGAACTTTATATCTATGACTATTGCCTCACTTAGAGGATTACTTTATAGGCTCACATGATTCACCTTACTCTTATATGCCTCCTATTTTGTGTGACTACTGTGAGTCTTCTACTCATGATGCTCGTAATTGTCCATATTGTGATTATGTTGATGCTACATCTGCAAGTCTTGGAAAGAAGGTAAATGAATTTACTGAGCAAATGGTAAAGACTATGCAAGTGAGAATTGTTGAATATTCTAACTGTTTTAATCATAGTAGGGACAATTATAATGGACCTAACTCTAGTTCAGGATCTCCCAAACCCAAAGTTAGTTTTTATGATGATTTTGAGCCCTCTTATCTTGTTAGGACTGATTTACATGATGTTATACCTTTGCCTAGCCTAGAACAGGAGAGTAACCTCCCTATGTCTCTATCACCTAACTTTGCATCCTATACTAGCTCACATAAGGATGTCACTGAGGATGTCCTAGTTTCCGCCAACCCACCCACCCTCTGAATGACTTTTGTGAGTTTCAGCAGGGTGAAGAATTTGAGAATCTTAGTGAGTTAGATATGAGAGCCACATCTGAAGTTAAGCATCATGATGAATTAGAAGGTATTTATTTCCAGGAGTCTTGTGAGGAGCAAGTTGAACCTAATAATTTGGAATATAATGATGATATTGTTTCTGCAAAATATCAGCCTTTTTCGTGTGGGTTTGATAGCAATGAAAGTTTTGGAAGAGGGCTTTTTGCGCTGAATATGAATCCTTCTCTTTTGACCCTATCATTACTAACCTCTCGTTCGAATCTCGCAAGTCTGACTTTGTTATGTCTGAGAACTTTATATCTATGACTTTTGCCTTGCCAAGAGGATCACTTTATAGGTTCTCATGATTCATCTTACTCTTATGTACCTCCTATTTTGTGTGATTACTGTGAGTCTTTTGATCATGATGCTCGTAATTGTCCATATCATGATTATGTTGATGCTACATGTGCAAGTCTTGGAAAGAAGATTAATCAATTTACTAATCAAATGGTAAAGACTATGAAAGTGAGAATTGCTGAATATTCTAACTGTTTTAATCATAGTAGGGAGAACCACAATGGACCTAACTGTAGTTCAAGATCTCCTAAACCTAAAGTTAGTCTTTATGATGATTTTGAGCCTTCTTATCTTGTTAGGACTAATTTGCATGATGTTATGCCTTTGCCCAGCCTAGAATAAGAGAGTGACCTCCCTATGTCTCTATCACCTGACTTTACACCCTATACTAGCTCACATAAGGATGTCACTAAAGATGTCGCAATTTCTGCCAACCCACCCACCCTTTGAATGACTTTTGTGAGTTTCAGGAGGGTGAAGAATTTGAGAATCTTAGAGGGTTAGATATGAGCGCCACATCTGAAGTTAAGCATCATGATGAGTTAGAAGCAATTTGTTTCCAGGAGTCTTGTGAGGAGCAAGTTGAACCCAATAATTTGGAACATAATAATGATATTGTTTCTGTGGAACATGAGCCTTTTTCGTGTGGGTTTGATATCAGTGAAAGTTTTGAATAGGGCTTTTTGTGTTGAACATGAATCCTTCTCTTTTGACCCTATCATTACTGACCTCTCATTCAAATCTCGTAAGTCTGACTTTGTCAAGTCCGAGAACTTTATATCTATAACCATTGCCTTACCAAGAGGATCACTTTATAGGTTCACATGATTCATGTTACTCTTATGTGCCGCCTATTTTGTGTGATTATTGTGAGTCTTTTGATCATGATGCTCGTAATTATCCATATCGTGATTATGCTGATGCTACATGTGCAAGTCTTGGAAAGAAGATAAATGAATTTACTGATCGAAGGGTAAAGGCTATGAAAGTGAGAATTGCTGAATGTTCTAACTGTTTTAATCATAGTAGGGAGAATTATAATGGACCTAACTCTAGTTTAGGATACCCCAAACCTAAAGTTAGTCTTTATGATGATTTTGAGCCCTCTTATCTTGTTAGGGCTAATTTGCATGATATTATACCGTTGCTTAGCCTAGAATGAGAGAGTTACCTCTCTATGTCTCTATCACCTAACTTTGCACCCTATACTAGCTCACATAAGGATGTCACTGAGGATGTCCTAGTTTCTGCCGACCCACCCACCCTTTGAATGACTTTTGTGAGTTTCAGGAGGGTGAAGAATTTGAGAATCTTCGTGAGTTAGATATGAACGCCACATCTGAAGTTAAGCATCATGATGAGTTAGAAGCTATCTGTTTCCAGGAGTCTTATGAGGAACAAGTTTAACGCAATAATTTGGAATATAATGATGATATTGTTTCTGTGGAACATGAGTCTTTTTCGTGTGGGTTTGATATCAATAAAAGTTTTAAAGAGGGTTTTTTGTGTTGAATATGAGTCCTTCTCTTTTGACCCTATCATTACTGACCTCTCGTTTGAATCTCGCAAGTCTGACTTTGTCAAATTTGAGAACTTTATATCTATGACTATTAATTTGGACCAGACTTTTGAGCATGCATGATTAAAGGACTTGTGGACCTTAGACCCACTATTTTACCTAGACCGCTCATTAATTCATGATGATAGAATTGCTAGGCCAGTGATCCACTTGCTGGCTCCTTTTAAGTACGCCTGTCTATTTGATGTGTGGGCCTAACAATTGGACAAGTTAAAGTAGGCCCTTACTTATGCTGCATTGATATGGTGGATGTACTCTTTCTGGATCCAACTCTGTGCTTTTTACTATTTCCATGTGCTTTAGAGTTGGTCTTCTTTGTTTGATAAGATGCTTCTTGTGCTAATATATTTTGATTTAAGTAGCAATTCTCATTTTGATATGGAGTGGTTGATGCTCCATGAGTCTTTATTTGAGCAATTTTCAAGATGCTAAATCTTAGGTGTAATTCAACACTTGACCTGGCATAATCACTCATCTTTTGCTTCTCTTTTTAATTTTGTTTTCTTTTGCACATATTTGTTGCCTTATTTTTCTTTTTGAGTTTTAGAGTCATGTCCTTTTTCTTTCTTTTTGAGTCTTAGTTTTCTTTTTGTATGTTTATTTTTCTTTTTAGTTTTTCTTTTCTGTTTCTTTCCACTTCCAATGAGAACATTGTCTGATTTAGGTGCGGGGGCGGGAAAACTGCATTCAGAAACAAAAATTGGTAAAATTCAGATTGAAAATAAAAGAGGAAAAAAATGAAAAATTTTAAAGTCCAAAAAGATTTTTGTTTTGTTTTTGGCGAATATATGTGCAATTCTAATTGATTAAGTTTTCTTGTACCTTAGTATTAGGTTGTATATAGATGTAGTGTGCATTGATAGAACTTAGTCCTAAAGTGTGATGTTTGTATGCAATCCTAATCCCCCGACATTATTTCTAAATAAGCTTGACTTTGGTGGATGAACCCGTGAGATTTTGAGCCTTATAGACTAATTCATCAATTTAGTCTCACATTTTTCTTTCATGTGTGTCTCTTTTATGATTACATATCTAGATCTTTTTGTTGTCTTTGTGATAGAGGCATTCATTTGTTTTTGTGAGCTACATAGCCAAAATGCCACCATTGTTTAGAATGTTTTACCCTTTGTTAGCCATTTTGAGCCTTGACCTTTTTGTTGTGAACCCTTCATTTTAGCCTTGGTTTAAACATATTTTTCTATACCTAAGCCAAGGCTAGTGGGGCAATACTTAATTATTTGGTGGGTAGCATTTGGGTATTTTATGAATTTGGTAGTTGATTTTGGTATATGTTGGGATGTATCATGGTGGTCATTTGGAAATTGAGTTGCGTTGCTCTAGTACATTCCATTCATTACGTTTCTTCTTTTAAAAAAAAATAGAGAGAAAAAATTTTAAAAAAAGCAAGAAAAGTGAAGAAAAACAAATGGCAAAAAGTTTACAAGGAAAAATGAAAAAAATAGATGAAAAATATCAAAAAAAAATCTCAAAAAAAGATGAAAAATCTCCCAAAAAAAAAAGAAGAGTTGTGAGTAAGAATATTTGGCATGGATGTATCATTATGTATACTCATTTCTAATGGGCAATTTAATTGGAGTGTGTTCTTATTTTGTACTTTGAGATAGTGTGTACTCATCATAATTTGTCCTTATTTTCGGAATCATTTGTCCATCTCTAACCCTTTAACCTTAGCCCCATTACAACCTTCAAAAGTCCTCTTGATTATTATTTTGCACATTGCATTTTAGTAATGGAGAATTGAGAATCTTATCAAGCCTATGGTAGTTTGTTTGATTGGAAGAGAATTGAGTGAACCTTGTGATATCTTAAGCACATGAGTGGGAGTGTTCCACATTTCCCTAAAGTGAGGTTCTACCAGTCACATTTGTATAGAATTCTTGTGTGTAGATGTCATCAGTGAGGATAAAGGATTTTTGATGTGTATATTGCGTTTATATGTGATTTAATTCTTTGGTTACTTGAGTTATGTGGTAGATTAGAATGTGTATATATTTCCCCCGGTGTTGTATATATAAGCTTTTGAAAAAAATCAAAAAGATTTTCGATTCTTTATTTTTAGTTTTCTTTTATAGATTTTGTGAGTATATCTTCTGCCAATCCTCACGAGACCTTCCTCGTCCACTAAGGGTAATCTAGGGGTTTAAAGGGCTTATTGTACATGCTAAGTGCAACCTTGATTCCTATGAAAGTGAGTCGGGATTTTGTTTTTTTTTTTCTTTTCTAGGATTTTTAATCTTTTTTTTTTACTCGAGGACGAGCAAAACTTAGGTGTGGGGTATTTGTTAAACTATAAATTATGACATTTTATACCTTTATATTATGTAATAATTGCTCAGAATAACTGGTTAAATTAGAATTTTAATAATGTTTTTTATTTATTTTGTAGGAACTGGGAACGCCGTACAAAAATAAATAAATTCGCTCGAACAAGCACAAGTGTTGGATCAAATTAAAGAGGATAAGAAACGAGAAAAGGAAAACAGGCCTAGAACTGCGGCTCAAGTAGGGTGGCCGAGTCCACCCTCGTCCTCTGTTCTCTTCCATTCTTTCTCTCTCTTGGACCAAGCCGAAGTCCAGCGTGCAATGGCCCAACCCAGGCACCCTTTTCAGGCCCTCCCTTCTGCTCTCACAGCCGAGGCCCAGACGATGACCCCTTATGTCTTTTTTCTTTCCTCCATCCAGCTCATAGGCCCATTCTCTTCATCATTTTCTGGCGACCTAATTTCGTTCTCTACCTAGTCCACTGGCCCAGCCCGTGATTGCTCGCTTTCCATCTCCACTTAACCGATCATATGGATGTCACGTGATTCCTAGAAACCCCACCTCTTCATATTCTTTCCTCGCCAAACTCGAAGTTGAAAACCCCTGCACAGCTTTGCTGCTTCATGTCGTCATCTTTATTCAGCCATAACCAATAGCACTTGCAATTCTCTCTCCTCTTTCATCATTACCATTAATTCCGTCCGTTACTCATTCATCCTCATCATTCTTTCATTAATTTAGGTAAATAAGTTGGCTTAAATGGAGCAGTTATAAGCACAGGTATGATTTATTTCAAGATTAGTTAGAAGCAATCAACTGGGGAGAGGGGACAGTTTTCTTGATATAGATAGAGGGGTCAAAGTAGAAAAAATGAAGGCAGAGAGTAGTGAGCAGGAGTTATTTTTGAGTTCTTTGTTCTCTTTCTTCATTTTTAGCTCATTTCAACTTCAAATTTCAGAATTATTTCCAGACCCAAGACCTTTATGCAACTTGGTTTGACAGTTCTGGTATTTGTATTGAGATTGAGTTTAATCGAGTGAAAATCTGGGCTTAGAAAGGAAATTATAAACTCTTGGTTCAATTATTGAATTTATTTATGAGCTAATTCCTTCAAACTCTACTGCGGGTTGGACCCAACTCTCAGGTTTGTTAAACAGAAAAACTGGCAATTTTTCCCTAGTTTTTAACACGTCAGTTTGGTCTTGAATTTTGTTGCTCTGCTTGAGCTTAGACTAATATGATTTTACTGTTTAGTTGACTTTGTTTTTGTTAGTTTAATCCTTAGTTTAGATTAGAAATTTGCAATTTAGTTTCACAAATTATCCCTGAGGACGAAACCCATAAGTGTTACAACGATAAACTGTATACTTACGAAAATCACAACAAAAGGTTGGCAAAATTGGGGATCAAGAGCACGATGGTAACCTTGACACTTAAGGTTGAGATATTGTTACGTCGTGGATGGGGCTTCGTGCCCATGGTGGGCCCACCCAAGGCTGTTTGGACAACAAAGGGGGCTTCCCCTAGGACCCGATCTAAGCCTGGGAGGGGTCCCATGCCATATGGCATCACTATCTCTAACCTCATCCGAGATGCTCACCTATGTATATCGTTGGGTCTTCATGAGGCTGTAATGGGCATTCAGGGCCTACGTTGGGTGTTCAGGGCCTACATCGAATGTTCAGGGATAGTGTTTTGTATTCGGGGTAGCATCAGACATTCACAGATGGCGTCCAACACTCAGCATTCAGTGTCAGCGCCCACCGTTCAGCGATAACATCTAGGGACGCTATCGTGGATGTGCAGTGTTCATGGATGTTGTCAAAAACATGTCTCGGGATGGTCCCCCAGCCATAGGAGCATGCCCCAGGGCTAATCCTTAGGACATGGGGGTATGTTCATCCCCCATGACTACCTAAGGCTGTACCTCAGAACTTAAGGCATGCCTTGGGCTTACCCTGGGTCCCATCGGGGTCCATCCTTACGGCATAGAAGCATACCACAGTCCTAGGGCCATTCTTTAGGACTCGAGGCATGCCTTGGCCTTAGATTCAGTCGTTTGAGGGCAATCGGGACTCGGGGACATCGCTTGTCCTTACACTGGGGCATTTGGAGAGCAATGTGCGGGACTCAGGGGAATGCCTTGGGCTTGACCTGGGGGCCATTTAGGGATAAAGAGTAGGACTCAAGGCAATGCATTGGCTTTGCCTCGGGGCATTTTTTGGGGTGAAGTGAGGGAATTTGGGCCACGCCTTGGCTTTCCTCTAGGATATGTTTGGGGCGATGATTGGTACTTAGGGGCTTGCCTCGGCCGTGGGCCAGGATCGTTTACGGGGCGATGTGCGGGACTCAGAGGCATGCCTCGGCATCATTACAAGACTTGGGCCACCAATATGAAGGCATGTGACATGACATAAACTAGCTCTCGACCTTTCCGTCGTCCACTTTGCCTAAGGTCCGCTCGAGTTCGTAAAGTCCACCCCCACACCTATCTTCCCTGTACTCTATGCCATGTAAAAGATTATAATGCATTCGAAGGGTAACAGGCATGGGCGTGGCCAGTTATTTACCATTGTTCATCATGCTTGGGTTACCAATGGGGTGTGCACAGTATGAGCGTGGGTAGGTACTAGCTCAATCGTCGTCCCCTTTAAAAAGTTTAAAAATGTTTAGTGGTTGTGTTGGGAGTAAACATCAACCATGCAATTTTTTTCTAGGGCTGATACAAGGCCTTAGGCAACATTGCGTGTTTAGAGATAGTGACTACCATTCACAGGCTGCGGCCTGTGTTTAGGGCAGCATTCACAAGCTTCACCCAGTATTTAAGAACAATAACCAGCATTCACGGGCAGCAGCTAGTGTTTGGGGATAACGTTGGGCGGTGAGGGATAGCAGCCAGTGTTCACGGGATGCAGTAGGCATTTAGAAATAGGACCTAGTGGCCATCGATTAGGGATAGTGGCTAGCCTTTAGGGATAACGTTGGCCATTCAGGGACAACGTTGGGCGTTCACGGTCTGTGGCCAATGTTGAGGGATAACAACCAGCGTTCATGGGTAGCAACCAGCGTTCACGGGTAGTAACCATTGTTTAGGGATAACAGGTAGCATTCATGGGTTGCGGTCTGCATTTAAGGACGGTGCCTAGCATCCATTACCCAATGATAGCATCCATGGATGCTGCCAACATACATAGACACTGCCGCGGATGTCCATCAGCTTGTATAGAAGTTGCCGAGGGTATGCCTAGGACTGGTCCTTGGGTCTTCAGGCATGCACGGCATGTCCCCTGGGACTTAGGAACATGTCACGGGATGGCCTCAAGGCTGTTCCTCGTAACTCTAGGGCATGCCTTGGCCTTGGCCTTAGCCCAGGGTTGTCTGGGGAAGATATGCGGCACTTAGGGCAATGCCATGGGCTTGGCCCGAGGTTGTTTGGGAGCAATGTGTAGGATGCGGGGGCATGCCTTGGCCTTACTCCAAGGGCATTTCGGGCCGATCCTCTGGACTCTAGGGTGTATCTCCACTTTGGATTAGGGCCTATCCACGCACTTGGAGGCATGACATGGCCTCCCCCCGTGGCCCCTCTAGGCTAATCCTCGGGACTTGTGGGCATGCCATGGCCTAGTCCCGGTGCCATTCCCCAGCATTTGGGGCCATGCCTTGGGTCCTCCTTTAGGACTTGAAGGCATGCTATGGCCTCGGCCGGGGCCTATGCACCTTCTTCCCCCATAATTCTTGTAGCTTCTTCTTCAATCTTCCTCTTCTTCCTAAGTGCAGCTGACGTAAAGGGTTGCTTGAGTTTACCTTTTGCCTCTTTGGCTGCCTTGAGATCATGTTCCATACACGTATGTGCTATCTACCTCCACATATGTACCGAAAAATAACTTCAAGGCCTTTTTCTGGAGTTGACTTAATGGTATCATTGATTAGTTCACAAGCCATAACATGAAGTCCTTTACTCAGAAATATAAGGGCATCAACCTTAAGTATCTACTCAGATTGGTAGAGCTTCTTCTCTATCAAACTAGCTTTAAATTTATCCCCAATAGAGCTCTGCCTAGAAATCTGAAGTCTTGGGGTATCACATAAAGAGTGGGACGCATCTTGGTCAAATGTGGATTTGGCATATTTAGAGGAAGGCTCTTCTTAGTGTACTTATCTTCATGCAAGCATTGGCCCAAAGAAGTGCGTTTGAATTTTAAGGCTTCCAGTTTTTCCTTGTTGATCACGAAGTCCACCACTTAAATATATTCCTTATCTTCTAGAAGAACCTTGAAGTACTCAAATACTTCTGTCAACAAGTTAACGCAGGGCAGAGGAGACTTCCTTGGCTTTATTCATTTGCTTTAGAATTATTTTAGGAAAGGTCTTATCATGATAAGTCATAATGTGCTAAACCATTCCATGGGGTTTAACAAACAACAATTATTTCATAGTTCCCCTCAGTAAATAGTTCTTATAAAGATACAGTCAGGAAGCCTAGGTTGGATAATGACCAACTATAGGGAACTTACTTCTTAGAGTTAGATGGATCTCACATATAGAGAAAATCTTAAAACCTACATTGTCACAATCATTTGAAGGGTTCAAAGATCTGATCCAGGGATGCGGTAAACAAATAAAATCTGTTCCCTTAATAGAAGTAATGTAATACATCATTCCTTACGTCTTTGTTTTCTCATGTTCGCACAAAAGAGCTTGACTAGATTAGGAAAAACTTTTGTTCCAACCCCAAAGAGTTCTCTACAATTTATCAGTTTAAGACATGCGAAAAATCATACTTAACATTCAAGAAAAAAAAAAACCTAGTAAAGTTGGACATAAGCAATTATCTTTCTATCCACTAATTTTTCAAAATAGTCTTCCTACCCTCTTTGAACCACTAACCACGCATATATAGAACATTCATAGACATAAATAGTGGAACCCTAGCTCCTAGGATTTGTTGATTTCAAACCCAATTTCTCATAATTCCTCAACTATCAACATACTTTGCCCTTTTGAAGGAGTACGAGCTTGCGAATGAAAATCCTTTTGGGTGCAAGATCAGATGGAGCATTCTTATATTTCTTTGAAGGCATCGTAGCTTCTACGGTAGAGATCTAAAGAGAGAAAGGAAGAAGTTTTAGGTTAGGGTTTCGACATTTAAATGGAGATAGATAATAGAGTTAACGCAAGTTGAGAGTAAAAATAAAAAGTAGTTAATGTCTGTGGGTAGTTGATGAGATCTGATAGGTTTGGAAATTTTCAAAGCGTCCGGTGTTGACATGTGTTATACATTGAAAGGCTTTAGTAGTAGCTAGTTTTGGAAAAAAATGGAGGAATCGTTCAAAAGATTTTTATTGAAAAAAAATTAGGCCAATTTTGAACTACTAAAAATTCGTCTTTTTGCAACAGAATATTCCGGCCAAAAACAAGTTCATCGGAATCTCTGACGGACTCTGACAGATTCTCCGAAATTCCGATGAATGTTCCAATGGATTTATATTCTGGTGAAATTTCGACGGGTTCCAAAGGAATTCTATTGATTGACGGGTTCCAACGGCATTCGGATGAAATTTTTGTCGGAAAATATAAAAAAATATGAAAAATTTTGTTTGAACCCAGCTGAATGGAGGGAAAATTCAATTTTTTTAACATTCCGGCAGAAAAATCCATCCGAATTTCGTCAAGAAAAAAATTATTTTTTATTCCGACGGAATGTTCTGCTGGAACTTCTCCTATAAGTGTCGCTCCATGCTTCATTTTCATTGCTTGCTTCAAAATATATATATATATATATATAGAGAGAGAGAGAGAGAGAGAGAGAGAGAGAGAGAGAGAGTAATGCATCACCAACGGTTGCCTTTGCCCCCACCGCCACTCGCCGCCATCCCCTGCCGCCACCTCTTCCCATCATCATTTGCCGCTGACTTACTGAGTAGGTTTTCATGTGTGTAATTTGTACCTAATTTTGTAGTGAATTAAGCATATCCGTTGAACTTGATACTTTGTGTTATTCGTTTGCATGTGATTTCATAAATTTGTTAATTTGTAAAGTTAGTTTGCTACATTGATGTTAATTTGTTAAGTTGATAGTTTGCTCTTAATTTTGTACTTTAATTTGTTGTTAAAGAATGTAATTTTTATTAATTAAGTAGAATTAACTATTAATATGAATTTAACGTCAATAATGAGAATTTATTATGTATTAGCTATATTGCAAAATGTTTGTGCAATTGGGTACCATAGTTTTTATATTTTTTTAAAAAAATTAAAAACACCAACGGATTTCTAATGGAAACCAACTGAATTTCGATAGGTTTCCAATGGAATTCCAATAGATTTTTCCCAAAAAAAATTAAAATTTTGAAATTTAGATGGAGATTGCGATCCATCGGAGGTCGATGGAATTTTTCCATCGGAAAAGCTTCCGACGGATAGTGTTATGTCGTCGAAAAGGCTTCCCGACAGGCCATATTCTGGCATCCTCTGTTGATCGGAATTTCCATCGAAAAATTCGTGTTCTAACAGAAAAATATACTTTTTCGGTCGGAAATTCTGTAGGAATAATGATGCTTTTTTGTTAGTGAATGATTTCAATCCATTTTCAAAGTTTAAATTAATTCTACCTGAGAAAACATATATCAATCAACATAAAACTATTATTTAGACCTTACCAACGTGTGCAATGACTTAGCTTCAGCTATCTTCATATTGTAAAGCTTATTAAAGTCAAGTTCATTGAAAATTATTTTTCTTATCACAAAAAAACTTTAAGAGGAGTCGGTTCCCCTCAATTTATGTAGTGTGGTCAATCATTCCCAATTTTCATTGAATTAAATAGACTTGATATTCATCAAGGGGCTTGGTAAAGATATTATCTAATTGCATATTAATGTGGAAACCTAAATGGTGTACTTTTTTATAAAATGCCTGATGATGCCAAGGTTCTCTAAGTCAATCAGATAGGTAACCTAAGGGCCTCAATCTCACAAACCTTCCTTCATTCGCTCTACTTTCACTCTCTTTATTCATTTGAATTCAGGTTTGCTAAAGATATAATCTTCAATTAGTTTAGCCCCACCCATTGTAATTGTTTCCATTATTTACTCTTCTGGACTAGTATTGTATTTGTAATTCCTATTAGTATTTACAATTCATGATTGTTTGCTTGTGTAATTAGACTTAATTTCCCGTATTGATTAATAGCGTCCATCGATGATGATAGACTATGTCATGGTGCATTCCATCATGACATCGTACTTTCACCCAAAATTTAGATCCTTAATTTTAGTCTGTGGAGTCAGATGTCCTAACATCTGGGAACATTTGGGGACCTTTTGAAAACCTTTTTGAAATAAGCTTATTATACTATTTGGTGTCCCTTTGGTTTATGGTTCATGTGAACCTATTATCCCTTCTGTGTCCCTTCAGTTATTGCTAGCTTCAGAGAGCGAATTTAGTTTATAAACTTTCCCAAAAACTCACTGACGAAATGATTTTATTATTATCATTTTTTATACTACTTCGGATTAGGTTAGCGTAGGTTTAGGACCCGGACGACAATACTGTCCCAGCGACAAATTAGGCTTGATTCTAACCCAGGAACCCGAGTTACTACTTAGATTACTGATCTAGATGGGTATCACTGCATAGAATCAGATTAGGAATTGAACTTGGCCTTAGCCCAGAATTTGTACCAGGTTTTAAATTCAAGAGGTACGTCTAATTCTTTAGGTGAGCCTCTATTTTGCTCCAATCTAATATTTTTGGCTGGAATAAAAAAAATAAATTTGAATATGAACACCTAGCAAGCAAGCGATCATGGGGGACTGGACTCAGAGATGAACCTCAGGTCACTGTCCTTCCAATTAGTAGGTAGAAAATCTAGAAAGATAATACCTTTTTCCACATGATCTCTAATGTAAGGATGCCTTACATTCATATGTTTTGTCCTGCAATGCTGACATAGATTCTTAGTGATGTTGACATCACTTAGGCTGTCACATTTGATAGGAATCTTCTTATGGTCCAGTCCAAGATCCGTGAGTTACTAGCTAATCCACATTATTTGAGCACAAAAATGCTTCACTAGCAATATATTTAACCTTAGCTGTGGACAGTGCCATAGAATTCTGCCTCTTTGAATACCATGACGTAAGTGACTGTGCAAGTAATTGGCATGAACTAGATGCCTTTTTTCTATTAACTTTGTGACCCGTGTAGTTAGCATCAGCACCCTAAAAGTTCAAGGTCACCACCTCTTGCATATCATAGGCTAAGGTCGTTGGCTGAAGTGAGATATCTGAACACTCTACTTGTAATCGTGAGGTGACATTCCTATAGGGCTGATTGAAAACTTGCACATAAGCAAAAACTAAACATGATGTCCAACTTACTTACAGTTAGATATAACAGTGATTCAATCATACCTGTATATGCCTTTTCAAGGACTAGCTTAGCACTTGAGTCGATGGAAGGAGTTCAACTCTCCCATCATACTTTTCTCAAATTCCTTGCTTATAAGCTTAGAGAATTCTTTGAACAAGCATTCATTAGTAGCACCAATAATAAGTTATCCACATATATTTGTACAAGTAGAAAATATTTGACCTTTGTTTTAATGAATAGGTTGTTCCCGTTTAGAATAGTTTTTGAGTAAGAACTTACTAAGCTTCTTATGCGATGCTTTAGGAGGTTGTTTCAATTCATAAAGGGCATATGCAACTTAAAAATATAATTAGGATAGTCTAGGTTTTCAAAATCAAGGGGTTTTTTAATATAAACCTCTTCTTACAAATATTTATTTAAAAATGCAAATTTCACATCCATTTGATATAACTTAATGTCCATTAAAGACGCAAATACATGTGGCATTCTAATGGCCTCTGATCTTGCTACACTGGTGCAGGCCTCATTATAGTAAATCCTTTGTTTTGGTCATAATGGTTAGCCACCAATCTAGCCTTATTCTGGTCACATTATTAGACTCATCTAGCTTAGCTCTACCCATTTGGTCCAATAACTGGATGAGTCTTAGGTTTGGTAGTCAAGGACCAAACTTGGTTTCTTTCAAATAGCTTGAGTTCTTCTTGCATAGCTCAAGCCCATATAGGGTCTTCAAGAGCTTCTAAAGGGCAATTAGGTTCCATAAGAGGAATAAATACTGAGAAAGCACATAAACTTCTAGGAAAAGAATAGGTTGTCATAATATAGTTGATGTCTAATATGATGTTGCTTATAGGATGGTGTACAACAATGTTGTGACCTCTCCTTGGTTCTAAAAGATTCTAATAATTGCTTATTTCCTGCCTTGCCTCTTATATAGCTTAGTGTCTTACTTTAAAGTCCTATGTGTTTTCAATTTTAGGGATTTTGACGGTATCTTCTTATTAGTTCATGGTACCTTGAGTTAGTCTTTGAGTTGTTGCTTTGTTGGAGTCATCTTATTCTTCATCCTCATCATCATCATCATCATCATCATCATCATGATGTCTATTAAATTTGTGGTCATGGAATGAAGTTGAGCCAATGTTCCCATTATTGTTTCATCAAATACTATATGATGATTTCTTTAACCTCCTTGGTTCTCTTATTGTATACTCTATATCCTATGCTTTATGGATAATAGCCAACAAAGATACCTTAATTATTTCTTGCATCAAATTTTCAAAGATTTTCTTGTTCATTACTATAAATAGGGAACTTTTAGCTAAATGCCTTGAAGTATGAAATCTTTTGGCTCCTTTCCTTTGAGGAGCTCATAAGTAGTTTCTTTAGGATAGGTTTAATCATGCATCTATTGAGAACATAACTGGCAATGCTTAAAAGCTTAAGCCGATAAGCACTCTAGGAAGTCATTTTCACATAGCATTGTTTTGACCATGTTTTCCTAAGTTATGTTTTCAACTACCGTATTCTGTATAGAGTCCTTAGTGTTGAGAAGTTATGTGATAATTCCACATGATGCACAAAATTCAACAAATTCTCCCTTAAACTCAGTTCTATGATGTCTTCTCACAGTTTGAATTAGCAATCCTTGATTGTTCTACACCTATGTAAAATACTTGGCATATACTTTAATACTATTTGTTTTGTCTTTCAAGAAGGACATCCAGGTAAATCTTGAATAATCATCAACAATAATAAAAAGATGAATAGTCATCAACAATAGTGAAAACATATTTGCTCCCACCAAGACTTCGCAATATTATAGGACCACATAAATCCATAGACAATAGTTCAAGAAGCCTTGTCATGCAAATAGTTTTCAAGGGCTTGAATGAAGCTTTAGCTTGTTTACCTTTTACTTAAATACTGCAACCTTGATCTTTGTCATACTTATGCCTTGGAAGACCTCTCACTAGATCATGCCTAGATAACTTATCAATAACATACATGCTGGCATAACCTAATCTCCTATTCAATAACCATCCATCACAATTAATAACTTTAAAACAAGTGAGATTATTACAAGTAACATAATCAAGGTTAATAGCAAAAACATTTCCCATCCAAGTCTAGACATAGTAACATTTCTAGTTTCAAGGCTTGATGCATTACGTTAAGTAGAAATGAGGGTAACTTTATTCCCTTCATCATATAATTGAGAAATGCTAAGCAAAGTTAATTTAAGGCCATTTCCTAAGTAAAGATTCTCAATTGAGTTATGGGGATTTTTTACCAACATTTTCAACTCCAATGGTCTTCCCAAGATTTTTGTCCCTAAAATTTTACCTTGATTGGAGTCTTCAGGTTCTGAAAATACTGTAGCATCACCAATCATGTTCCTTGAGCATCTACTACTGAGGCATCATAGATCACTGTTTAGCTTAAAGCATTAGCAAACATTAAGCCTTTTTAATTTCCTTAACTAGAGATTTGTACCTAAGATCTGTTATCATGTTCAACTCTCCTTATACCTTCGGCACCCACAATTGAATAATTTTGGGACTATATCTAGTATGGTCCTTTAGATGCACAAAGTTCCTTTGTCACCACCTCTGGTTAGAGTTACTGTGGCATCCCTTCTTCACGCTCGCATGATTAGAGTATTTTTGAAAAACATTTTAGTATGTCGTGAGCTGCTTTGACCTTTATAAAGAGATGTCATTTTAGCAAAGAAGTTTAGATGTGATTTCCTCTCGTTGCTTACGTATAAGACTTTCCCTATTAAATGACACACTTTGATATCCAAGTAATTTGGCTATGTTTTCTTGTCCCTTAGTAAGTTTGGAAAGATATTTTTAAATACCCTTATAGGCCTTGAGCCTTTTAATCTTATCTTCAGCCTCATGAAACTTGTCGGTCAGCTTAAAGTCAAGTTTGAAAACATGCTCATTTTTAAGTTTAAACCTCTTTGTTCTTCCTATAGAGGTCTAGCCTTCTTTTTAAAGGCATTCCACTTCTCATAGAATTCGTCACCAATTTCCAAAGTCTACTTGTTTGCATCCTTTAAAGACTTACATTTGTTTTGTACAAATGAGCGCATTCATCTTGCAGACTTTACTTTTTATATTTAAAAACAGCAATTTCATCATTAAGGGACTTGGTCTTAAAAAGGTGCTCTTCTTTAGCATTTACACCAAGTATTAATAATCTCAATTAAATCATCCCTAGATACGCTAACAAAGAAAGATTTTACCTACTATGTGGATGTGCCTTCAGCTTCCTTGAATACTGATTTATAATAACTTATGAATTTAGATTTGCCTTCTTATTCATTTCCATTTACCGCAAAGCACAAGTTGGCAACGCCATGCTCTTGATCTTCACTATCATTGGAGTCACTATTACTCAATGTAGCTATCATGACCTTTTTGCCCTTTCCCTTGAATTTCTTCTTTTCATCCTTATGTTTTAAGGATGTGTAATATATGTGTCCTATTTGATAACAACCAAAGCAGAGAATTGTGTTAGTTTTAAGATTCTAAGATGGGGGTTTTGTACCTTTGTTGCCTTTTGAGGATGATCCTCTCTGAGGCTTCTTGATGTCATTAATTCTTTTTGTTAAGCATTTGATAGAATCCTCTGGCTAGCATGACTATCTCATCCTCTAATGCTTCATATTCTAAATCAACTTAACATTCAGGGCCCTTAATTCTAGTTTTCATAGCAACCCTTATGTAGAGGTTTCTTCTTGTTGGAGGTGGGCCTTATAAGTTAGGAGTTTTCTAACTAGATCCTCCAGCTTCAAGGTCTTCAAGTTTTATGTATCTTCAATAGGCATGACCTTGGCTCCCCATTGGTTCCTTAAAGGACTTCTTGGGAGCATCCTCGCATTTGAGTAGAATTTTCTAAGGGACTTGAGGTTGTTGACAATGTCAGTGAATCTAGTGTATATCCCCGTTACACTTTCATTATTAAGCATCCTGAGAAGTTCATAATAATGTACGTAGGTGCCTATCTTTGATTCTTTGAGTTGACTTGTGCTTTATACATGATAACTAAAGTGCTTCACACTTTAGCAATTGATAAGTGCTTAAAGTGTACATCATTTTAGGGTCCTTTTACTGCATTTTTAAGGAGAATTGTGTATTATGTTATATAATTTGTACTCCTTTTTCCATTTGACACTTGGGTATGGTTCTTTTCTATGTTTTGCATGTTTCTGGGCCTTTTTTCCCTTGCTTTGACCCCAACTAAGTGTGTCTTGACTCCCTACAGATACCCCTATGTTGCCATGCCAGTAGAGGAAAGAAAGAGCAGAAGAATGTCGGAGCCAGAGCTGACCATAGATGGTCCATGGTGAAGCCCATAGTCCGTGGTGTCCTCATTTCCCCCGAGCCTTTTTGTTTTCTCACGGCTTTTCGACTTTCAGGTAGTTTTTAATGTCATTTATTTGTGTGGCTGTTCGGCTTCCAGGAGTTTTACTATAAAAAGGGGTGCTTCTTAAACTCATTTCCACGCATCCCATCCCATTCCACTCTTCATAATCCACTATCTAGATTAGGATTGCAGATTAAATTAGAGGAGGAGCAAGTTGAAGGTGAAGATTGCAAGGATTCCGGATTGGGTTTGCAACAGTGGTCTAAGTGTACATCAGCTAAGCAATTCCTCTCCCTTCTGTTCTCTTTTCTCTTTAGGTACCTATGCTTTCAGATTATTGTTGATAATAATGTAAGTTTTGGATTGTTGATTTTTATATTGAGTTGAATTGTTGTGATTAAGCCAATTCTTGCTTTGATTTGAAAGTACTTTCGACTTGTTGATTTTATTCTATTGAATCTTAGATGTTGATTTGCTAGTAGGAAACTTGATCAAGTTCTTGTTTGTTTTAGACATTTGGTGAAGAACTAAAAGATGAAACTAGATGATGGAAAACTAAGATTCGACTCAAGTGTGTGGGATCTTGAGAAAGACTCGCCGTTTAAGAAAATCGTAAATTTGAGAATTACATTCTCAATTATCTTAGATTAATAAAAAAACCCTTGAGAAATGTTAGTTGATTAGATTTAAGAATTTCATTCCTCCTTGAAAGAGGGGTTTGATAATTCGATTATTGGTTTGGAATTACCCATCTAAAGAAGGGCCGCTTGATTAATTCTTGGGTTGGAAAATTACTCGACTTGATTTAATTCCTTGATTGGTTGCCTATTAGATTAGGTAAGTAGCATAGTTAAATTTCAATATCGAGTATTGATTTGCTTAGCTTATCTTGACGGAATATAACCCAATAGATCAACCCTATTTCTGTGGGATCGACCTTGATTGGCTACAACGCCACCATGTGCTTGCGGCCCTGTCAAGTTTTTGGCACCGTTGCTGGGGATTAGTGTCAAATATTGGGTTTTTCTCGATAGTTTTGATTAAGCATTATGTTTTTTGTTGAAAGAAAAAACCAAAAAAATGAAAATTTTTTAAAAAAAGACCAAAAAAAATTTGAAAGAAAAAAACCATGGCCATTTTCCATTTTCCCTAACTCGAGCATGAATTATTTTGGAGGTATTTTAAACATTTAAATATTTTTCTTGCTCAATGTGGATATCGTGTGGGTAAATGGGAAATATTGGACATCGTTGATGAGGGTGTAAATAGTAAAACTCGTATTCCTTTAGAGCTTTGGGATTTTCTTGGTAAAAATGTTGATGATGCATGCTATTTGGTTGAGTGGATTGCTTGGGATTAATTTGAGTTTAAGAAGGTTAGTTTTGTTTCTAGATATTCATGTCTTGATCCTTGTATATTCTACACTAGATCTTATGATGCTCCTTTTTGGTGTGATTTATGTAATTCTTCTGACCATGATACTAATTTGTATCCTTATTATGCATGCTAAGCTCAACCTTACTTTGCATCACTCGTGGACAATACTGATATTGTCCTGGCCTTACATGATTCATCCTTTCCTTTAGCACAGTGCATAGGGCTCAAGGTAGGTGAGCCTTTTGGGATAGTTGCTAGGTTTAGTATTACTAATGTATGTTTTAAGTCGGAAGATATTTTTGATAAGGTGCATTAACGAGCTAAGGCTCCTTTGGAGGGGTCATGTGATGTGTTTATGCATGAGGAATCTTCTATCCTTGGTTATAATAATGTTCTCCCTAATCCCCTTGATCGTTCACATGTTTCGCCTGTGTGTTCATTACCCTCTCAATCCCTCGAGTATTATCTTAATGAGCCCATTAATAATTTCTTGATTTGTGATGCGAATATTGATTTGGGCTATGAGGATAACATATTTAGTATGCCTGGTGGGAATGTTCATAATTATGTGTCTCTAGGTTACTTTAGAGGGTATGATCCCTCAATTGACCCTTATTGTGTATGCCTAGAGGACTTGTCTAAGAAAGTTATGTGGACTACATTCTTTAATCCTTCATATGATTTTTCTAAGGCTTCTGATAAGGTTAAGAGGATATTTGTTGTCTTTGGAGTGGTGTTGTAATTTTCCGCAAGCGCTTATCGTTGTACGAATTACGGGTATTGTCCTCAGGGATGTGTATGAAATTAGATTACTAATTATCTACGTTAATAAAATATAACAACCCAAGTAAACTAAACTGACAATAGTCATAGGCTAATCACTATAATAATTAGACTGATCCTAAAAATAGCAATTGAGGCAAGTATCAGAGCACAAAAGGAGAGCGTGATAATTGTAACAAGCCAAGGAAATTCTATGCCAAAGCCCAAATGTCTGACTTTAATTGAGCGATAACTAGAACAAACTACAATTTTCAGAATTCAGAGGATTGAATTTGATGCTAAAAATGAGAGCAAAATAAGAGAACAAGCCCTAACATCTTCACTTTTCATTCATTGCATCAGCATCACTAAACTCAAGCCAACGAAGCAGAGCAAAATCAGAACAGCAGAGCAGCAGCATCACTAATGCAGTGACAACAAATTCACACAAATCAACCTTATGGAACGGAAACGAAGCAGAGCAGCAGGGACGGGGGAAACGACGAAACCGAAATAGAGCAAAACCAGAGGAAAGAAATCAGAACCACAATTGCTACTCAAGCCAAGGATCCACACTTCACTGATACGAATTGCAAGCCAAACAAACAAATCTAACAACCGGAAATCAAAATTTATGAACAACTTTGAACCCTAAAACAACTCGAACAAAATCCCTAATTTTCTAGAAAACTGAAATTTAACACTACCGTAAAATTGAACCCCTAAACTCGAACTCCCCGACCGAAATCATACCCCCAATCGCGTTTTGTAGTCTGGATGTGGTTTGCTCAACCGTTGAAGGTGCTGGTAATTGGACCGCCCCGCATTAAATGCACTGAGTGAATGTAGAAGAAGAGAGAACAGCCTTGCTCTGATGCGAAGCAATTGAACTGCCATGGCCGTTCGGATTCTGGGATGAAGAAGAGGAGAAGCAGTAGCTAAGGGGAGGGGGTCGGGGGTTTCTGGTTTGGGGGAGTCGAAAGAGTAGAGAGAGAGTGAAAGGGGAAAGGGAGGTGTGGACTGGAGATCACGTGCAAGGGGCGTGGGAGGTAAGTGAGAAGAGTTGCTGCTGGGCCGGCCCAGAAAGAAAAGAAGGAAAGGGGAAAAAAAGAGAAGGAGAAGGGGCACGCTGGGCTTCGGTCTGGGTGGGCCACGGCCTAGTCCAAGAGACAAGGAGAAAGAAATGGAGAGGAGGAAGATCAGGCCTAGACCGGCCCAAGGGGAGAGGAAAGGAAAAGAAAACGGACTGGGTATGCGTGGGCCATGGAGTTGGGCCGATTCTTCTTCTTCTTTTTTCAATCAATTGCTTGTTATAATCCAATCTAATTTTGATTCAACTTTCTCTTTTTTTCCAAGTAATTTATTTATTCTTCAAATGTTTCAAATTCCTACAAAACAAATAAAACCAATATTAAAATCTTAAATTAATAATTTATTTCAAGCAAATATTAGGTAATGAAGGGTATAAAAATGTCAAAATTTCAGTTTGAAAAAAATACCCCCACACCTAAGTTTTGCTCGTCCTCGAGTAAAACAAAACGAAAAATCCTAGAAAAAGAAAATAAAATCCTAACTCACTTTCGTAAGAATCACCGTTGCACTTAGCATGTGCAACAAGCCCTTTAAATCCCTAGGTTACCCCTAGTGGACGAGTAAGGTCTCGTGACGGTTTGCAGAAGATATACCCATAAAATCTACAAATGAAAAGATAGACAGACAGAAACTAAATCACCCATGTAGCAAAGATATTGCCCTGCATATAAACAAAATGCACTCATCAAGGCTCTCTACCCCATAGATGACAGCAAAGCACTAATTTTTCACCCCACTGGATTTCAAGACTTAGAATCCATCCCTGCGCTCATGTGTAAGTGTATCACATCCTAGGGCACATGTTTACCAAAATCAAACTCAATCTCACTTGACTGACGCAAACTACGTTATTGATTCAATAACATAGGAAACAATTTTTCCTAGTAGCAATATTAACTCAAAGGGTAACACTCAGTAGCACGTGTCTTAAAGGGTAACGCTTAGTAATGCATGCCTCAAAGGGATACTTGTCATTCCAAATTTCATTCATTTTTTTCCTTTTTCTTTCTTTTTTTTCAGTTCCCTTTTTTTATTTTTCAATAAAAACCAAAGTAATTGTGTCAAAAACAAGCGGGAGAGGCCATCATGAAAAACTAAGACCCTAAGATAATGAGGATGATATAAATAGGGATTGGATTTGGATTGCACATTAATAATGAACAAATGGGGTTGGAATTAGGGTTAAGAATGACACACAGGAGGATAAAGACCTATCAAGTACATCAGTTCATATGCAAGCTAAAAATCAAAGTACATGGGATTTAAGCTTATTAGAAAAGTACAAAGGTTTCCCAAAAACAAAATAATTTTTTTTTGAATTTTTAAAATTTTCAATTTTTTAAAGGATTTTCAAATTTCATTTCAATTTTTCAAAGTTCCCCACCCCTACACCTAAATCGCACAATGTCCTCATTGGGACTGAAAAGCAACATAAAATACAACCAAAAAGAAAAATGAATATATAAAAGGAAAAGGAGACTCAAAAAGAAAGAAAAAGACAAGACTGTAAAACTCAAAAAGAACACAAAAATAAAAGGCAGCCACAAATATGTACAAAAAAAAACAAAAATAAAAAAAGAGGAGATAAAGATGAACGATTATGCCAGGTCAGGTGTAGAATTACACCTAAGCTATGCCTCTAGAAATTTGCTCAAATAGAGGCATATGGAGCATCAGCCACTCCATATCAAGCTGAAAAGTGCTACTTAACTCAAAACCCATTAGCGCACGAAGCAGCTTATCAAACACAAAAGACCAACTCTCAATAAGATCAACGCAGAAGAAATAAGGAAGTTAGCGCTAAGTAAAGTACATCCACCTTAGCAATAAAGTACAAGTAAGGGCCCTCTTCAATTTATCAAATAGCTGGGCCTAATAAGAAAATAGATGGACATACTTCAAATCAGCCAGTAGGTGGGTCATTGTCCTAGAAAGTATATCATCATGAATGAATGGTCTAGGAAAATTAGTGAGTCCTAAATCCACAAGTCCGTTAAGTTCAATGTGCGTAGGAGTTTTCTCTAAATCAAAATGTTCAATGACAATGGCCTCAGACTCAACAAATTTAGACTTGTGAGATTCAAAAATAAAGTCAGGGTGGATGAGGTTAAAAGAAAAAGATTCGTATTCAGCACATATATTCACATCCAAACCCACATTGACATCAAACCCACATGAAAAAGATTCATATTCTATAGAAAGAATATTATCATTAAATTCCAATTTAGTGGGTGTAGCTTCCTCCTCACACGACTCCTGGGAAATATCATCTAACTTATCATAATGCTCGATAGCAGATGGGATGCTTATATCTAACTCATCAGGTCTCTCAGGTTCCTGACCCTCAAACTCAAAATGGTCATCCAAAGTGGTAGGTGGGTCGGCATAAACTAGGACATCATAAGTGACATCCTTAGGTGAGCTAAATTCAGGTGCAAGAGCAAGGGATAGAGACAAAGGGAAGTTACTCTCTTTTTCAAGGCTAGGCAAAGGCATCTCCTCGTTCAAGTTAGGCCTCGCAGAATAAGAGGGTTCAAAATCATCATAGAGATTAACTTCAGGTTTAGGAGATCCTAAGCTAGAGTCAGGCTCAGTAGAATTCTCCCTACTTTGATTAAAACATTGAGAATATTCAGCAATTCTCACTTTCATGTTCTCTATCATTTTATCAGTCAATTTATTTATTTTGTTTTCCACACTTACACAGGTAGCATCAATATAAGCATGAAAAGAGCAAGTAAGAACATCATGGTCAGAAGATTCACAATAATCGCACAACACAGGAGACATACAAGAATAAGAGGGGTCATGTGAATTCATAAAGCGATCATGAGGGTAAGGATTAGCATGAAAAACACACTCATTAGTAGTTGGGTATCGAAAATTATTTTTAACTTGTTCAAACTCGTAAGTATCCCAAGCTAATTTTTTAAAGAAATCCCAAACTTCATCTTATAACAATCCTTGTACACCTCCAGGATAAATGGACTCAATATAAGCCCAAGATTTAGAATTTAAACCCACATCAATAACCTCACAAATTTCCCATTTTTGAAAATTCTGATTCAATTGAGCACGATAATCATTAAGTCTCGAAAGATAACTCCAAAAATATTCATGTGCATATTGTGGGAAATTGAAAACTAGCATGCTTGAAACTAGTGTTTTTTTCCCCCCCAATTTTAAGAATTTTTTTAATTTTTTTGGATTTTGAAGCCTTTAATTTTTTTAATTTTCTTTTTAGGAAAGAAAATGCATCTAGGATACTATTTACAAACTAATGAATAAAACAAAAACAAAAGACTCAAATAATTAAGTGAACAAAACAAAATAAATTAACAAAAATAAAACTATGCTATCAAAATAAAAGAAAGACCAAAATGACTCAAACATCACACAAAATATAAAATGAACACAAACACAAAAGAAGAGCATTTTTTTAATATTTTTTTCTTTTTGTTGCTGCTGCTTCTGTGCCTGTTTCCTGTGCAATAACCAAACAGTTAGTCTTTGGTTTTTTTTTTAAGCAGAAAATAATTACTAAAATCAAAATTAAATGCACCAAAATAAAAAACAAAATAGAAACTCTAATCGAAAACCAAAGACAAAAGAAATCTCAACTAAACTAAAACAATTAAAACTAAACTAACACAAACAAAATCGAAAAATCAAAGATACAAAATGAAAATGAAAAACAAAATCAGCACAAATAACTAAATTACGACTCAACTATACAACCTAATTTCACAACGCTATCCCCGGCAACGGTGTCAAAAACTTGTTGTAATTTTCCACAAGCGTACGGTTTATCATTGTACGAATTACGAGTATTGTCCTCAGGGATGTGTATGAAATTAGATTACTAATTATCTATGTTAATAAAATACAACAACTCAAGTAAACTAAACCGACAATAGTCATAGACTAAATACTATAACAATTAGACTAATCCTGAAAATAGCAATTAAGGCAAGTATCAGAGCACAAAAGGAGAGCGTGATAATTACAACAAGCTAAGGAAATTCTATGCCAAAGCCCAAATGTCTGACTTTAATTGAGCGATAACTAGAGCAAACTACAATTTTTAGAATTCAGGGGATTGAATCTGAAGCTAAAAATGAGAGCAAAATAAGAGAACAAGCCCTAACATCTTCACCATTCATTCATTGCATCAGCATCAGTAAACTCAAGCCAATGAAGTAGAGCAAAATCAGAACAGCAGAGCAACAGCATCACTAACACAGTAACAACGAATTCACACAAATCAACCTTAATGGAACAGAAACGAAGCAGAGGAGCAGGGACGGGGGAAACCACGAAACCGAAATAGAGAAAAACCAGAGGAAAGAAATCAGAACCACAATTGTTACTCAGGCCAATGATCCACAGTTCACTGATATGAATGGCAAGCCAAACAAACAAATCTGACAACCGGAAATCAAAATTGATGAACAACTTTGAACCTTAAAACACTTCGAACAAAATCCCTAATTTTCTAGAAAACTGGAATTTAATACTTCCCTAAAATTGAATCCTTAAACTCGAACTCCCCGACCGAAATCATACCCCCAATCGCGTTTTGTAGTCCGGATGTGGTTCGTTCAACCGTTGAAGGTGCCGGTAATTGGACCGCCTCGCGTTGAATGCGCTGAGTGAATGCAGAAGAAAAGAGAACGGCCATGCTCTGATGCGAAGCAATTGAACCGCCATGGCCGTTTGGATGCTGAGATGAAGAAGAAGAGAAGCAGCAACTACGAGGAGGGGGTCAGGGGTTTCTGGTTTGGGAGAGTAGAAAGAGTAGAGAGCGTGAGAGTGAAAGGGGAAGGGGAGGTGTGGACTAGTGATCACGTGCAGGGGGCGTGGGAGGTAAGTGAGAAGAGTTGCTGCGGGGCCGGCCCAGAAAGAAAAGAAGGAAAGGGGGAAAGGAAGAGAAGGAGAAGGGGCACACTGGGCTTCAGTCTGCGTAGGCCACGACCTAGTCTAAGAGACAAGGAGAAAGAAATGGAGAGGAGGAAGATCAGGCCTAGACCAACCCAATGGGAGAGAAAAGGAAAAGAAAATGGATTGGACATGCATGGGCCATGGAGCTGGGCTGATTCTTCTTCTTCTTTTCTCAATCAATTGCTTATTATGACCCAATCCAATTTTGATTCAACTTTCTCTTTTTTTTTCCAAGCAATTTAGTTATTCTTCAAATGTTTCAAATTCCTACAAAACAAATAAAACCAATATTAAAATTCTAAATTAATAATTTATTTCAAGCAAATATTAGGTAATGAAAGGTATAAAAATGTCAAAATTTCAGTTTGAACATGGGGTTTTCGTTATTGCCTCTTACTTTTTGTTTTCTAAATTGTGGTCCTAGGGGTTTAATAAGCTCCTGCGTGCTTTAACGGCATCTACTTTTAACGGGAAGAGTCTTGAAGTTGTAATGGAGTGGCTGGTGCTCCACTTGGCCTGTTTGCGAGGAGGCCCTAGCTTTGGTGCACTTAGCACCTATGTAACGCCCCGTGTGTGGCTTAAAGGATTTGATGTGACTACCTATATCACCAAAGGTGCACCTTTTTTTTCGAGAAGCTCACTTTTAAGAACTCTATAGTTAAGCGTGCTTGCTGGGGAGCAATCTTAGGATGGGTGACCTCCTGGGAAGTTTCCCGGACAGCGTGTGAGTGAGGACGAAGCACGCCGGAAAGACTTGTGATGATTTGTGGGGCCAGTCGTCGATCCTTGAAGCCGTTATTAGTAAGACCTGCGGCCGAGAGGGGTCGGGGCATTACAGATGGTATCAGAGCCCAGGTTTACTGACTTGAAGGCTCGTCTAAAAGACTTTAAGGAAGTAGAGTAATAAAAATTTGTAGACTTAAGGATTGCGCGGAGGGTGAGTGTAGCATCGGGGTAAGAGCTGCATGCATCCATTATTGGTTGAATATGTAATATTACTTGAATACGTGTCTCATTGATGCACTACCTTGTATAGGAATGGAGGGTATCCAACATTGTGGGTGTGTTCGAGGGCAATGTTTGCACGAGCAGTTAGCCAAGAGGTCTGGTCAGGTGGTCTGGGACCATATACGTTATGTGAGGTGGGTGTTAGCCCGATACTTAGAAGATAGGCCCAACAGCTGTCTAGGAATTGATTATAACCGAGTAGTATTTGTGTTGTTGACTTTGAAGGGAGACCCGAAGTGGCGTTATCCAGTGGATGAGTTGCTTCCCCGGGCCTGTGATCCCTGCCCATGGGGAGGTTATTGTTGGTGTGATTGGGAACTAGTAGGGATGGATATGAGGGATCTATTACACTGCCTGAGGGTGGAGGGACCTCATAACCTGGACTATCTACCAACAGCTAGTGAGGAAGATGCACCACCCTAGGTTGAGGAGTCAACAGATGATGAGGGAGATTATAGGGATGTGAAGAGTGCTCCTATGAAGGTGGGTTCTGAGGAGGGAGGAGACTATGGAGGGAGTACTGGAGGAGAAGAGACTAGGAAAGAGGAAGACCCTGAGGAAGACCCCGAGGAGGATCCCAGCGAGGGAAGCTAAGAGGGAGAGGGAGACCCCAATGATGACTCTGAGGTAAGTGAGGGGTAGCTGATGAGAAGTGAAGACCTTATGGAGGATCGGGAAGAAGAAAGGGAGGATCACACCATTCAGGATGAGCAAGCTTAAGGACCAGAAGACTTAGAGGAAGAGATAAATTCCCTATGGTATAGGGCCGAGTGCGAGATCAGGATGAACCGCTGGAAGCGGGGCAGATGTGGCCGGATCTGTAGGGATACCTGCCCCCTAGATGCCCCTGACCAGTAGAAGTTGGAGGTAGTTAGGAAATGGAATTTTCTTTTCCTTTCCTAGGACAGTTTTGGTAGTTGTTTCTTGGTTTCTTATGAAGCCTCTGGGGCTACTAAAGTTATACGCTGAGATGTAATGAAAAGTGTTAGTGTGGAACTCTTATGTTACTGAAATGCTATGCAATAAAATCTCCCTAGATTATTTGAATGTCAGCATTCCTTGTTAAAAAGTATTAGTGTGGAACTCTTATGTTATTGAAATGCTATGCCATGGAATGATCATAGTGATAATCATGAATCACATGAATGTGATGCCTGTTTGATGTGAATTATTTGAACATGTGACGTGGAGGTTGTACCACCTGAACTTGGTAATATGTTGAAGTCGAACACCTGTCACATACAGCATAATGCACTGGCATGTACTGTATGTTTGAAGTTCTGTAGAACTTAGATTGTGAACTATTAGGGAAGGAACTGAATCCGAATTATTTTCCCAACCAGAATGTCGGGAAGTAACGACCACAACAACGAGTCCCGAACTGGACCCCACCCTGAGACGAGGGTCCTTACAAACCAGGACATCCCTATGGCGGCCCTGTGGGAACGACTGGAGGCTCTATGTCCTTGAAATGGGAATGGGTCTCGTAGCCGGATCGACGAAACAAACCCGCTCACAGGAGCCGAACTCACCAACTTGTTGCTGCTGGAGATGCTGTAGAAGTAAGGAGAGCAACTGCGGCTCCAGAATGAACAAATCCAAAGATTAGTAGAGGTTAAGGAGAAGAGGGTGGATGAGGATAACTCTTATATGTTCAAGCGGTTTGCAAGTCATCACCCACCCGTTTACGATGGCACCCCCGACCCTAAAACCTTTGAAGACTGGATTAGGGGGATGGAGAAGTTGTTCGATGCACTCCAGTGCCCTAAGGAGTGGAAGGTAGGATTTACGGTATTTTACCTAAAGGACAAAGCTAACCTTTGGTGGGCTACAGTAAGGGAAAGACAACATGAGCCTGGGTTTGGGTGGGGTAACTTTAAATAGATGATCAAGGACCATTTCTACCCTACCTCCCTCCAGAAGGCTAAGGAGAATGAGTTCATGCAATTGCAGCAGAGGAGCATG
Organism: Carnegiea gigantea; assembly: GCA_029747015.1. Taxonomy (NCBI): domain Eukaryota; kingdom Viridiplantae; phylum Streptophyta; class Magnoliopsida; order Caryophyllales; family Cactaceae; genus Carnegiea; species Carnegiea gigantea. The sequence goes on along the minus strand of JAKOGI010000397.1, from coordinate 309,519 downwards.
AGTATCCTCGAGTACGCCTCCAAATTCATGGAGTTATCGCGTTTTGCCCCAGCCTTCGTAGCTGACGAGAGGCTGAAGATGAATAGGTTTGAGGCTGGGCTCAACCTAACTATCAAAGAACGTATGTCGGTATGACAGTATGCCTCCTACGTCGATCTATACGACATCGCAGTCAACGTGGAAAGAGCAATGAAGGAGCATAGTCACTACTTCAATGAACAGAGGGGTACCAAGAGGAAGGGAGACAACCAAGGAAACTTCCAGATGCAGGAGCAGAACCATAGACTCGCTGGGGGACAGCACCCTGGCAGTTTCAATCGAGGGGGCCAGTATCCCAACACATAGCCCAACGTGACCTGCAATGCTTGCAGGAAGCCGGGAAATTTCGCTAGAGAGTGTCGGACAGTGAAGAGATGTTTCCGCTGTGGAAGCCATTAACATCAAGTTCGAGACTGCCCACTTCCTCCACCCCCTCCCGGGCAAGGACAAGGGCAGAGTCAGGAACAGAAGCAAAACCAAGGGTAGGGGCAGCGGCCCCAATCTTCATACCAAAGTAGGGGAGGGCAAACGGCCTATCCCAACTAGCAAAATTGGGCACCCCAGTCGACTCAGTCCCGACCCTCCAACCAACCACCCCGGAACACTAGGGGCCGGGTGTATTTGATGCGAAAAGAGGAAGCTGCGGATACTCCGAACGTAGTGATGGGTACTTTTCCATTCTTAACTCAGTCTGTGGACGTCTTATTTGATTCGGGTGTCACACACTCATTTATATCTGCTAAGCTAATCGAGACCTTGGGACCAGACCCTACCTAAAAATCCTCCCTACTAACTGTAATGCTTCCTAATGGGAAAACTGTGTCGTGCGAGGAGTTATATGAGGGTTACCCTGTGAAAATGTATGAATGTGAATTCCCGGCGAACCTGTATAAGTTTGAGTTGACGGACTTTGGGATTATCTAGGGAATGGACTGGTTAGCTAAGTATCAGGCCCAGATAGACTGTTCTAAACGAAAAATCACCTTAAGAGGGCCTAACGGGGAGAAAGTAGTGCATAGGGGCCAGAGGCCCAGGATGGGGATAAAATTGGTGTCAGTAATGAGAGCTCATAAGCTGTTAGGCAAAGGATGCGAAGGGTTCCTATGTCACGTAGTCAAAATCGAGGATGCAGGACCTTCCCTAGATGACATCACTGTAGTGACGGAATTCCCAGATGTGTTTCCCGATGAAATCCCTGGTATCCCACCCCTTAGGAAGGTGGAGTTTTACATCGACTTGACCCCCAAAGCCACCCCTATTTCCAAGGCACCTTATTGGATGGCGCCAGCTGAACTCAAGGAATTGAAAGCACAGTTGGAGGAAGATCTAGAGAAAGGTTATGTCCGACCTAGTACATCTCCATATGGAGCCCCGGTCTTACTTGTGAAGAAGAAGGATGGGATGCTAAGATTGTGTATAGACTACTGGGAGTTAAATAAGATAACGGTGAAGAACTGTTATCCCCTACCCGAAATAGATGACTTATTCGACCAACTACGAGGCGCAGGAACCTTTTCCAAAATGGACCTCCATTCGGGGTGCCATCAACTCCGAATCAAGGGTGAGGACATACCCAAAACTGCATTTCGTACCCGATACGGTCACTATGAGTTCATAGTGATGCCCTTTGGCCTCACCAACGCCCCAGCGGCATTCATGGATCTGATGAACAGGGTCTTCAAGCCCTATTTGGATAAGTTCATGGTGGTTTTCATTGGCGATATCCTGATCTACTCGAGAACCCCAGGTGAGCACACCCACCACTTACGGGTAGCCCTGGATGTGTTAAAGAGGAATGAGTTATATGCCAAGTTCTCAAAATGTGAGTTTTAGTTGGAGAAGAGGTAGCTTTTCTAAGACATGTAGTGTCCAGTGAGGGAGTATCGGTGGACCCACAAAAGATAAAGGCGGTGACAAATTGGCCTAGACCTAAGAACCCGACGGAAGTACGGAGTTTCTTGGGCTTGGCGGGATGTTACCGACGATTTGTCCAAGACTTTTTGAAAATCGCCACCTCGTTTACCAATCTGACCAGAAAGGTCACCAAGTATGAATGGACGGAAAAATGTGAAGAAGCCTTTCAGGAGCTTAAGAAGAGACTTACGAGTGCACTGATACTGGCTCTATCTACTGCAGAGCAGGACTTCGTGGTGTATAGTGATGCTTCTAGGAATGGGTTGGGGTGCGTGTTAATGCAAGATGGACGAGTAATAGCGTATACTTCGCGGCAGTTGAAGGCACACGAGCGAAACTACCCGACGCATGACCTGGAGTTAGCCGCGGTCGTGTTCGTTCTCAAAATCTGGAGATATTACCTACACGGGGTTCGTTATGAAGTATTCACCGACCACCAGAGTCTGAAATACATTTTCTCGCAGAAGGATCTGAATCTGAGACAGACAAGGTGGCTAGAGTTCCTAAAGGATTATGACGTCCATTTTCAGTAGCACCCTGGGAAGGCCAATGTAGTGGCGGATGCATTAAGTCGCAGGCCGTACCCAACGATGAGTTGCTTGATAGCACTCCCAGATGAGCTATGCCAAGAGTTTAGAAGGTTAGAACCTAATGTGATTACTCCAGTGGCTAAACTAATGCTTTACGCCCTGGAGACACAACTGACTCTCATAGAGGAGATCCAACTAGCTCAAACCACGGACCCTCAACTGAAGCGGATAAGAGGGGAGATATTGGTGGGAAAAGGGCCCAGGTTCGTAATTCACGAGGATGGGACCATATGATTTCATAACCGTGTGTGTGTTCCAGGTATAGGGGCACTCAAGAGAAAGATCCTAGACGAGAGACACAATACCCCACACTTGATACACCCTGGGGGTAACAAGTTGTACAAGGACCTGAAGCAGATGTTTTGGTGGAGTAATATGAAACAAGAAGTGGCTGAGTATGTGGCAAAGTGCTTGACCTGCCAGCGAGTGAAAATCGAGCGCCAAAGACCAGTGGGACTTTTACAGCCGTTGGATGTCTCTGAGTGAAAATGGGACTCTGTGTCCATGGATTTTGTCATGGGGTTGCCATTGACCCAGAGGAAGTACAGTGTGATTTGGGTTATAGTAGATAGGCTCACGAAGTCAGCACATTTTATCGCCATGAGGAACACGTGGACCCTGGATCAGCTAGCTCGAGCCTACCTTGAGGAGATAGTACGGCTAGACGGGATGCGCAGCTCCATAGTGCCGGATCGGGATACCCGGTTCCAATCTGGATTTTGGCAAAAGCTGCAGGAAGCATTGGGAACGTTGTTACGCTTTAGTACTACCTTTCACCCTACAACCGACGGGCAGACCGAGCGTACTATCCAAACCTTGGAAGATATGCTGCCGGCTTGCGTGTTGGATTTTAAAGCGCGTGGGACGGACAACTGGCACTGGTTGAGTTTTCTTACAACAACAGCTACCACGCGAGTATTGGCATAGCCCCGTATGAGGCACTATGTAGGAGGAAATGCAGGACTCCGCTTTATTGGCAAGAGATCGATGAGGCCTTGACCATCGGGCCGGAGTTAATCCAAGCCACCACAGACAAAGTAAGAGTGATCTAGGAACGAATGAAAGCCGCCCAAAGCCGCCAGAAGAGTTATGCAGATCGGAGGCGTTGACCCCTTGAGTTCCAGGTGGGAGACCAGGTATTTCTTCGTGTTTTCCCAACCAAGGGAGTCGCGAGGGTTGGGAAGGTAGGGAAGCTTAACCCGAGGTACAACGGGCCATATCCGGTCATACAACGAATCGGGGAGGTAGCTTACCGACTAGAGCTACTGACCGGGATTCAGAGAATATATAATGTGTTCCATGTGTTGCAACTGCGGAGATACATTCCAGATCCCTCGCACGTAATCAAACCCGAACCCATACAACTCCAGGAAGACCTATCATATGTGGAATAGCCAATAGAGACCTTAGACCGACGGGAAAAGCACCTCCGTAGGAAGACAGTGCCCCTGGTAAAGGTCCTGTGGGCCAACCATGAGAGGTCAGAAGCCACTTGAGAGCCAGAGCAGGAAATACGAGACAAATATCCCCACTTATTTCCATAACCAGGTGCGTAGTAGTTTCGGGGACGAAACCCTTTTAAGTGGGGTAGTATGTAAAACCCTGGAAATTCATGAATTGGAATGGCAGTGTGACGTAACTTAGCGAAGTTGCAAGACAAAACTTTTCTAAGTGGGGTAGTATGTAAATTCCCGGAAATTTAATTTGGAAAATTATCTTCAGGTTGGACCGACCTAGAGCCAAGTCAATGCCAAACGAGTTCTTGTGGAATTTATTTATTTATATATTTATTTCTTTTTCTTGTGAACAATTTCCGATATTTTGGAAGGTTTTAAATCTTAAAAATTATCCTCCTCTATTTTTACTATACAACTTTTATTACTATCAATATTATTACTATTACTATTACTATTACTATTACCATTACTATTATTATTATTATTCCAAAAAAAAAAAGAAATAAAGTCCTAAGCCTAACCCTAACCCACGTCTGTATTCTACCCCCCCTTAATTATCCTAAACCCTAACCTCTTTCCCCACTCTTCCTCTCACGCCATCTCTCTCTAATCCCTCCCTCTCTCCACTATCAAACCGCTGCCCTGGTCACCACGCCAGCCACCCTAGTGCCGCCGCCTCCACCGGCCCATCTCCCTTGTGTCGGTAAGAAAAAGCCAAGTGATGCATGGATTCATACACTCCATGCATCAAAAACCCCCACTTTTAAATCTCTTTTGTTTTTACGATTTTATGACCATTGTGACTGAAGATTTTGATATAATTTTCATTATTTTCTCGTACTTTCGGCGTTGAATTTGAACGAAGGAGGAATTTTCGTTGATCTAGATCCGGTTTTGATCAAAGGCACTCGTAACAATGTTTTAATGTGGTTTTTTTTTAAGTCACAATAAAGGTGGGTTAGTTTAGCATGATTGGATCTGGGTGAGGGTCTAAGGATGTCTAATGGGTACGGGTGAATTTTTCGTGGCCCGAAGCGAGTAAAAACCGTGCATAAAACGGGAATAATTTGGTCAGGACTGACATTATTTTTGGATCAAATTTAAAAATTCGGTATAATTATTATGGTCATCCACAATTTATGAACTTTTTAAAGTGGTTAGTTTAGGATGTGAAAATTATGTGAGTTTTTGAATTGTATGAATCGGAGTTAAATTGAGAGAATTATGGCTGAAATACTGAGCACTATCAGAACCAGGGACTGCAGGTATAGGATGCGGTTTTTGATTTTTTTGACTTAATTACGTTGTGAATTTGTGGAAGTGCTGAACATGAAAGTTTTAGTAGACACAATTATCCTTCTGGATTGGGAAAGAACATGATTTTTGAAAGTTGGGAGGAAAAGTTATGGGGATGGGAAGTTAGGCTAAATATCTGGACAGAATCAGGGAGACAGAGTCTGGGCTGTTTTACCCTCAATTTGGAAAAATATCCCTAGACTGGTATTGATGGCCAAAATTATAAAATTTACTGAGTAAGAGCCTCTAATGTGCCAAATTACGTCATTTTGGAATTGGGTCATTTGGAGTAGCGTAGCCCGTGTTTGGTAAAATTTGCCCGGGACTGTCCTAGGAAAGACAGTCACTGACATTGCTGAAAGAAGCAAAACTTTGACTGGGTTTGGGGTAGAACCATGCCAAACTCTAAACATAGGAAAGACAGAGGACATTTCAAGGTTTCCAGATTGACCAAGAACACTAGAATCGGATGCCGGGAACAAAAGTTATAGATTCTGGAAGTTGGACCCAGAAACTAGCTAGCGGAACCTTAAACCAAGGAGAGGGTTTAGTTGAACAAAAGTCCAGGAATTTTTTTTTATAAAATCTGGGGGAGGCCCAAGGATGCCTTAGACCGAATGTTGACTGACTATGGGCTGTATATGGGCCCAGGTGTGGAGTAGTGAACTCCTACTAAAGTAACCGAGCCCGTAAATTTGTACGGTATCCAGGTAACCGTCATGCCCTAATCTTTTCCCCCCGTTGCTGAAAGCATGAATGTTTTGGAGTTCTTGTATTGAACCCTTGACATTTCTTTTCAACTGAATGAACACTGGTTTACAATTTGAAAGTGATTACCTAATGGGAACTGTATACTGTGTTATGTTCTGAAAGTTAGAAATTTTTCATATGATAAAAGTTAAAACTTACTGCGATTGTGTTTGGAGTTCTGCATTTGTATTTCGATTTCTATGGGGAAAAGCATTTAAATCCGAATGAACTGAACATGTCAAGTTGACTTCCAGCGAAGGGGAAAAAGATCATTAACCGAAAAGAACTGAATAGGGTGAGTTAAATCTATTTGAAATTGTTGAAGGCCATAGCCTTCCCCGGGTAATAAGTGCATGCATGTGAACGGCCACGTGCTTGGCTGAGACGTGGGTAGGTTATCGGTAACCACCCATGATGGTGGTAGGCCAGGAAAGTTAAGCGGTAACCACCTGAGAAGTGGTAGGCCAGGAAAGAGTTAAACGATTGCACTATGTTAGGGCACAGGCCATGAGACCCACTGGAATCGCTCACCCAGGACTTATCTGAAACTGAAACATTATAAATAGAACTAGGGAAGTGGGATTCTGAAAATGGTAATCAAGGAAGGTGGTGATAATGGTTGCGTGCTTTGAAAATGTGTTGCTATCCCCTTCCCCTAAAATATTTTCAAAATGAATTTATATATGTGTTTGACTGTTGGGGGTGAATGTTACTGAGTTTATCTCACTGTTACAAAGTGTTTTGTTTTCAGGTGATCTAGCTGTACTTGGGACTGGGGACATGAGAGTAGAGTGAGGCTCGAATGCTGATTATGTTTAAAAAGAATTTTAGAAGTTGTAATAGAATATAGTTGACTTAAATTGTGGTGTTTAAGTCTTGTGTTTAAGTTTTGGAACCAGGTATGGCAGGTTTTATCTTGTGAAGACTTTGCATTAAATGTCAGTTATGATATCCTGCCTGGTGTCTCCAAAAAGAAAAAACGGCGGTAACCCCCCATATAGGTTTTCGCTGCATTTTCGTTAATAATGGTGTTTAATAATGAATTAGAGATCTGGGGATGTTACAAAGAGGACGTTGTGCGCTTCAAGTGGGGGTGATTGTAACAACCCGCATGTGGCTTAAAGGATTTGATGTGACTACCTATATTACCAAAGGTACACCTTTCTTTTCGGGAAGCTCACTCTTAAGAACTTCACAGTTAAGCGTGCTTGTTGGGGAGCAATCTTGGGATGGGTGACCTCCTGAGAAGTTTCCCGGACAGCGTGAGAACGAGGACGAAGCACTCCGGAAAGACTTGTGATGATTTATGGGGCCAGTCGTCGATCCTTGAAGTCGTTATTGGTAAGACCTGCGACCGAGAGGGGTCGGGGCATTACAACCTAACTTAGTGAAATTGTTCTTTTTTTGTTTTCCCTTCCCTTCTCTTAATTTTCTTACTTTGAATAATAATGCTTTATCTAAGCATGGGGGAAGGGTAGTTTCTATGTTTTCTATTTTGATTATTAGTTTGCATACTAGTTAAACCATATAGTTTTGGGTTTATTTTTGTTTGTATTAGTGTTTTGCATTTAGTTGATTTTTAGATTTGCATATAGGATTGCATATAGAGATGGTGAGAATTAGTTTGAGATAACCTCTAGTGATGGTTTTGTTTAGGCACGATAGCTTTCATGAGCTTGAGTAACTTTTAATGTGTAATCCCTTTTGGTGCTAAAATTTTTGAAGGTTTTGTAAATATTTCTTGCTTTGATTCTTGTCTTGATTGAGAACTTTGTTGTCCCTTGGAGTCTTAGCACTAATGTTGGTACATATAGTCATTTTATGACCTAATTGAGACTTTGTTAGATATCCCGTTAGACTTTGAGCCTTATCTGGACTAATTCATTATATTTAGTCTCATGTTTCTTTCATGTATATGACTCTTCCATGTTACATCTCTAGAACTTGCCTAGACTCTTGTTCAAAACCACATTAGCATGTGCATGGCTGACGATATGATAGAGGCATTTCTTTCATTGGTTATTTTAGCCACATAGCCAAATAACCTACCATTATATTACATGCTTATTCTCTTGTTAGCCCCTTTGAGCTTATATCTGTCTTTGTTGTGATCCTTTTATATTAGCCCTTGACGAAACGCATATTCCTACCTTTAAGTTAAGTTTATGGAGCATCACTTCATCTATGCAGTGGGTGGTTTTGGGGTATTTGAGTTTAAGGTGACTTTGGTGTGTTGGTTTGTTGAGGGATTGATAATATTGAGCATTTACTTTGGTTCCTCTTATTTAGGTTATATACATATGTATTCGATTGTGAGTTGACAATTGGTGGTCCTATGCCTTTTAATAATTGTAATTTTCATTTCATTTTCCAAGAAAAAAAAAAGAAAAAAGAAAAGAAAAAAGTTATGTCAAAGAAAAAGAGAAAAAAAAGAGGAAAATCATGTTTAAAAAAAGGGAGAGAGAAAGAGAAAATGACTAAGTTAATTGCCATTGGATACGTGTATAGCTTGTATTCGTTCTTTGTCAACTCATTTCCTATATGATTCATTGGGGTATGTTCATTGAATCGTTGGAGTTTAGAGTACTGGTGAACTTCATGGTTTTAGGTGGTTTGTTGGTTACTCCCTAGTTGCTTGGCTAAGTAGCTCCACATTATCCAAATATAAAGTCCTCTTGATTATCTTGTGCACATTACATTTTAGTGGCGGAGAATTTGAGGGTCTTTGCACGGATATGGTAGATTACATCTTTGGAATGAGTCTTGAATGAACCTATGCAATATTAAACACATGAGTAGGAGTGATTCACATTTTCCAAAAGTGAGGTTCTACTAGTCTAATTAGCTATTCAATTCCATGTGCTTGCATGGTGTGCTTTTGGGTTCTTTAGGGGTGCTTAAGTTTGATGCCAAGCTTGCGGTCTCGTATTTTTTCAAAAACCTTCTTCTTTTTATGATTTTGAAATGTTTTGTGCATTACTTGTGGTTGCCGTTGATTGTCACTCTTGCTTGTGATATGCTATGACTTGCCTACTTTAAAGAGTTTATTATGTTTTGAGTTTTAGATACATCTTCCCTTGTTGGTTTTTTCTAGGGTTTGCTTGAGGACAAGCAACGGTTCAAACATGGGGGAGTTTGATAAGTGCTTAAAGTGTATATCATTTTACGATCATTTTGCTACATTTTTTGGGAGAATTATGTGCTTTATGTTATAATCTATACTCATTTTCCCATTTTATGCTTGAGTATGGGTCTTTTCTGTGTTTGGCAGGTTTCTGGACCTTTTTGCCCTTGCTTTGACTCCAACTAAGTGTGTTTTTACTCCCCACGGATGCCCCTAAATTGCCATGCCCATGGAAGGAAGAAAGAGCAGAAGAATATCGGAGCCAAAGCTCACAACGGATGGTCCGCGATGAAGCCCACGATCAGTGGTGTCCCAATTTCCCCTGAGGTTTTTTATTTTCTCGCGGCTTTTTGACTTCCAAGTAGTTTTTTATGTCATTTATTCATGAGGATGTTCAGCTTCCAGGAATTTTGCTATAAAAAACGGTGCTTCTCAAACTCATTTCCACACATCCCATCCCATTCCACTCTTCATAATCCACTATCTAGACTAGGATTGTAGATTAGATTAGCGGAAGAGCATGTTCAAGGTGAAGGTTGCAAGGATTCAGGATCGGGTTTGCAACGGTGGTTCAAGCGTGCATCTGCTGAGCAATTCCATCTCCCTTCTCTTTTCTTTTCTCTTTAGATTCTTATGCTTTCAGATTAATGTTGAGAATTATGTTATGTTTTGGATTGTTAATTTTGGTATTGAGTTGAATTGTTGTGATTGAACCAATTCTTGTTTTGATCTAAAAGTGCTTTGCATTTGTTGGGTTTGTTCTATTAAATCTTAGATGTCAATTTGCTAGTAGAATACTTGATCAATTTCTTGCTTATTTTAGACATTTAGTGAAGAACTGAAAGGTGAAACTAGATGATGGAAAACTAAGATTCGGCTTAAGTGTATGGGATCTTGAAAAAGACTCACCATTTAAGAAACACGTAAATTTGATAATCGCGCTCCTAATTATCTTAGATTAATCAAAAACCCTTGAGAAATGTAGTTGATTAGATTTAAGAATTTCATTCCACCTTGAAAGAGGGGTTTGATAATTCAATTATTGGTTTTGGAATTACCCATCTAAAGAAGGGATACTTGATTAATTCTTGAGTTGGAAAATTACTTGATTTGATTAAATTCCTTGATTGGTTACTTGTTAGATTCGGTAAGTAGCACAGTTAAATTTCAATATCGAGTATTGATTCGCTCAGCCTATCTTGACGGAATGTAACCCAATAAATCAACCCAGTCTCTGTGGGATTGACCCTGATTTGCTACAATGCCACCGTGCGATTGGGGCCCTTTAAGTAGTTGGTTTACAAGTAGATATTCCGTTAAAATCATTATTATTTAAACCAAAACATGAAGCATTAATTGCCTTATAATTTTTTCGCAGTCTCTAGTGCTCTCAGGGCTTATACTGCTTAATAGGCTTTTCTAACTGTTCAGGGTCAACTATGGGCATAGTTTGGATTAGAGCCCTTCACAATGTGTTCTATAGCTCATAGTCTTAAGCCCTTAGCTAGATCTGTATAACCCTCTTGCAATAAGCAAAGTAAGATCTAGAAAATGAGGGAGGCCTTTATATAGATCTACTATGACTAATCTCAGTGATTCTTGAGGAAGACATTGATCTTTACTCACTTGATAGTTAAGTCACAAGAGGTAAGACCAGCTTTGATACAATCATTGGTCCTAAGTAAACTTAGACATCCTAAAGGGGCATGAATCGGGTGACCACTAACATTCACAAATGAAAACTTAATCACTGAATATAAGGGTTAATAACAAACTAAAGGATGTTGAGCAATAAAGTTTAGGACACTGAGCAAATAGATGAAGGAAGTTGAGCAGTAAGAGAGTAGTCTATAAAGTAAAGCACGTGGGGTTTGTTCGCGAGGTTGACCCCCCAATTGGGCTAATTCCCTGCCTGAGGAGCATTTAGTAGGATTCAACCACTTGTATTAGTCTGCTCTGAGATGGACATAATTTGTAGCCGTCCACGAAAGGAATCTCCTAAATTTGTACTTGGGAAAGGTGATGCTCTAGATTAGCTCCCTTAATTGTAAGCATGATTTTGTCGACTGTCTTGCCTCATAAGGAATATCATATGCATGTATAAATATTATAATGATTTAAAGGTGATCACTTAGTCGTTTGGTGACAATTTTGAAAAGGCGTTAAGCTCTTTGTTCCTCTCCTTCTTCAGTAAGGTCTTTACTTACAACCAATAAGAATGAGCTAATAAGAGGATGTAAAAGGTGTAACCAATGGATGCTTCAGAACATTCCATTAGATGCTTATGTCTAATAGCTGCCAGCTTATCTAAGGGCCTTGACATCTATTCACTTTTCAGACATTTGCTCAGTCCGTTCTTAACATCTTATGTCCTGAAGAAGTGACTTTTCAACCTTCATTTAATTTGTTAGCTATTCTTAATCTTCTCCATTTTTTATGTTGTTAACTGCAGCTGTTCTTTTTAGCCCAAGTGATTTTGGTTTCTGCCTAATTTGGGATGCATTTGAATTTATTTTCAAAGCATGGAAAGTGTTAGCAGCTATTATTTCACAAAAACCAAAAGTTAATCTTACTTCTTAAAGATTGTTCAATTAAAGAACTAGCAAGATTACTGCATTAATTAATTGTAAATAATTTGACAAATACAGATTGTCATAATGTGGGAAGTTAATTACTACCACCTAGAGGATAAAGCGCTTTGATAATTTTCAAGCATATAATGAATAAATTTTGCACCAAACTTTGTGCTATGTCACAGTCTCATGGAATTACATATTTATGAATAATTGAAATTTCATTGAATAGATACACAAAAATTTCGGAATTAGGAATATAATCAAAGTGTCATAAAATTCATTTTAAACCCCATTCAAGTTATGCCAATTTTATGACAAGCCAATTAAGGTCTTTGACTAAAAGAGTTAAGGGCAGTTAAATTCTAACATTGAAGCTCCAGTTGCCAGATACCTAACGATCTCGTTAAGTAAATTGCTTGTAAGTAATTAAGCATATACATAGGATTCAAGCAATTGTGCAAACAAGATCCAGTGACCCTTAATCTTCATGACAAATGTGCGATAAGGATCAAAACACATATCAAGTATACAATCACATCATATTGAGCTAATTCTTTTATCTCCCCTTTTTGATAAAAGGTAACATTTGCTAAATATATATATATATATATATATATATATATATATATATATATATATATATATATATATATAGCATATGTGGTAAAAGATAACAAGATATAATTCTACAATTACACCCTATGTTCTTTAGCAATTAAAGTATGAGATAAACCACTTATAGTTCACATAATAAGCTCTCACTTTGCCTCCTAAGTAGAGTAAAAAGTAAGCATAGTATTCATGATCACATGCACAACAAGCAACTATAACCTTTCACAAGAAGATCATTTAGAATAACATAACAAATATGTATTAAAACAACTGAAGTTCTCAATGCCACAGGTGTTGAAATCCAAAATGAGTTCATCCCAAGGCCATTACCTTAAGGGATGCTAACTACTTCTTCAAGGGGTGCCCTTAGCCCAGCTTCTTCACCAATTCAATAAATTCCTAAATTCCTAAATAAGGAAGTATATAAAGCATTGTTCAAAAGATTATAAATCACAAAACAAATTTTTTTGAAAAATCACACAAAGAATAGAAATTGTTTAGAAAAACTTGAAGAAATTGTTCGTATAGAGGATTAAGAAAGGATAATGAATCATCAATAGGAACTGAGCATAGTGATTTGGATAAAATGAGCTTTTCTGCTAAAAGAGACTATGAGGATAATGCTAGCTTAGCTTCCTTAGAGTTCTTCTAATCCACCATTGATGCCTCATTGTCCTCAACATTCTATTCATCTCCTTCGTATCTTTGGCAGCTTTTTTCCTTCTTTCCTTCACAATTCTAATAGCTTCATCTTCAATGTAGTACTTCTTAGGAACGACTGACATAATGGGTTTCTTGATGTAGTAACCCAAACATAACTACCTTCGTGTTAACTTCAATTAACAAAGTTGAGGGCAGTATTTCAATTTAACATTTGAAATATGTATGTGATTACTTACTGGGACGACAAAGTATCCTGAAAAACAGATTTAGCAAAGCCTCTTATAAAATCATTCAATACTAATAAATACGGGTAAACTAGCATATTTATGCAAACAATTGCAAGACATAATTATAAACTCATTCAATGCTTTATATAATTTGCTTGCTTCTGCTAAGTGCATGAAATAATAGCGTGAATAAACAAAATAAATAATAATAAAAATATCTAAGATTTTTTTGAAAAATATCTAAGATATTTTGAAAAAATATTTGAGTTTTGAAAAATATCTGAGATATTTAGAAAAATATATGAGATTCTTTGAAAAATATCTAAGATTTTTTTAAAAAAATATCTGAGATTTTTTTGAAAATATCCTAGATATTTAGGGGGTGTCAAAACTTATATATACACCAAACCCCCTCTTTTTTAACCAACGCCCATGCATTCCTCTTTCTCTTACTCTTTTCAGCATTCAAGAAGTGAGGCACTTCCATCATTGTCGAGCCATAAAGAGTTATTTGTACAAGGAGGAAGTATATCTTCCGGGTACATTTACTGCCTATACATTTTGAAAATTCATATATTTTTATACATATTAAAATCCTAAATACGCAGTTGTTTAATTGATTATTTTCAAGTATCATTTTGCTAAATAATCAAGCAGACTCACCAGTTATTAGTTATCAGGGCTTAACCTCAAGTTCAACCGTGCAGCATTAGGTTAGGCTACTCGATCGCCAGACAGGTATACACCTATACAATGATTACATTGTACATATAAGCTCAACAGTTTGGATTCCACGTTTAGATAATAACAGGTAACAGCTTCAATATAATATTCTTTCTCCCTGATTTCAAACTAAAATAAATTAAAATACGGCCACTCACTGAAAAATGAATTTTATTCTTTACGGTATAGGAATGAATGTACTGAGCCTCAGCTTACTCTTTGAACATTGTATGCTTTCGTGTTTTAGCTTGAGCATTTGAAAAGTTACGCATTGGGCATTACAAGTTGAGCAAGAAGTTAATCAATGGGGTCTAGCCGAGCTTATAGTGACATCTTTCAAAGTCTTGGAGTGCTTGCAAGTATGTAGGTAGGTTATTGTACAATCATTTAGCCTCAAAAATGTGTAGGTTGTGTTATATGTCGATTACCTTAGATGATCTATGAGATGCTATTATGTCGGTGTTAAATATGCTAATTCAGTCAGCATTATCCTTTCTCGGACGGTGGTACCACCCTAACCCAAGATTTTCCACTTTAATAACCACTAATGATCAATTAATTAAGGCTAATTATATCATTAGAATTAGGGTGTTATAGTTATGGTATCCGATGTGGTAACCATGAAGCCATATGAAGAGAAGCTATCATCAAAGTAAATATGCATAGGAGCTTGTGACACTCATATAGTGATTTTCAATCATTGTTTAGTTGATTAATCATTAAACATTAGTCAGATGAGTTATGATACACAACTTGCTATCATATAGTTTAATCGTGACAAGATCAGAGATACTATGAGTGTTATCATTAACCAATTTAAAAATTATTCCGGTTATTGTGAGTAGGGGATATACCCTAGTCATCGCATATTAAGCATGTTTCACAACAATGTGTAAAGTAAAAAGGTAGAGGATCTTTGAGTCTGAGTTTCACGCAGACATTAGGTCATCAGTTAAGGTCATAGAAAGGGGCATGCCCTAATTAAGGCATTAATAAGGGCAACAAGTCCTTGGGTATTGTCAAAGCATAGAGGAAGGGAAGGCAATCTAGGAACTTGAGATCGTATGACATACTTGTGGATCTTATGTATGAATAACATAGACCTTAAGAGAGCATAGGAATCACTAAAGGGTGGATACTAATGAGAAGATGATTGGTTGGAAGCTTTAAGGAAAAAAAGGCATACATTATTTCTTATCAGGTCTTTAAAACTCTAGGTGGTATGTTTATTTTGAAATAAGATGTGTTGTCTCGATGAGGGAATAATCAAAATAGTAAGTGCAGTGGTTGACAATCTTAGGCATATCTACTTCCCTTGAGGAATTAAGTTGTATCTGTGGTACATAAAGAAAGACCCTTGAGGAAGGAATACATGTACATATATCCCATTCTTTCGTATATCATATTCTAAGAAATAATAAGTGTTATAATTTACATTCTACCCGATAAATGGACATAATTGATGGATACGACTGGGAGTATTAAATGAGGTATGAAGAAGAATTATGGGAGTATGACCCTCTTAGTGCTGAAACTTTGGAAATTGATCTACATTGCCTGGCGACCTCCTTTAATTAATGAATCACTACTATGGCTCAAGTATTGCATGAAGGGCATTTGGCTATAACTAGTGACTCCACAATACTAGATTGTCATGTTCGAGAAGGTATCGCCTCAGCTCAACCCCCGATGTGGCAGGAAAGGCTTATAGAGCAAGGGGAAATGTGAGAAGTTCCTATGTAAACATTAAAAATCTAAGTGACTTTCTTTTCAACGTGTTGAACCCATATAGACGTACCTATATAAATCTTTATATTCAATTAAAAGAGCCTATAATAGCCTTGAGTCCACCGACTTTAGGATCCTCCCATAAAGTATGTACCAATACGTATTACTTACGCTTTTAACTAAAACCTTTGTGTTTTTCCACTGCAATTAAGTGTTGGTCATGTTTATGCCTTATTCTAGCATGATCCAACCCTTCAACCCTGGAAAGGTCCTAATCACCCAATGGTTACCTCTGGTGATTTTTTTTTCTCATAATTAATTGGTACCCACTTAGTTTATAAACCTTGATTCATGTTACTACGTCGCACCAGCATCCTGAATCTATCACATCTATTCAAGACTGTTTCCTTTATTTTGGAACATTTTCAAATAAAAATCCGTTAAACGAAGCATTCCCTTCTATGGTATTTTTACATTAATCCTTCAGAATTGCCTACCGTGTGTTCTCATGAGCATTTCTTGTGTTTTTCTGGCAACCCGTTGAGGATAAGACTAGCCTGTTTTCACCTTATACACTGCCTCCCCTTGTGGTACCTGATGATCCCTCCAACTTTATAGTCTTAATCTTTTACTTTGCCTTCTGGATCCTCATGAATACGTCATGACTCTTTCTTGTAATCACCCAGCCCACATGTGGTCCTTTCACAATTGATGAGAGATACCTTTGTAAACACCCTGCTTTGCGTACTTGCACCCAATGCTACTTTTAATTTCTACCTATTCCTACTGGCCTGCAGTCATGTGAATGTTTCCCAAAATAGAAGCTGCATGCAGATGGATAACTCTATAGTCCAATCTTAGGCTAATACGTCGTATGTTTTGGCCCTTGCAAATAGTGATATCTAAACTGCCATTATAATATTTTATCACCACCTAAACTGTCTATTTTTATTATTTATCTGGCTTGCAAACTCATGTCAAATGTTCTTTCTCCAAGAAGCTATCATTTGGCACCATTTGATTCTTACTGTCATATTCTTGGATCATTTACCTTTGTCGTCATTATGTATCTACATGCCTTATAATACTATTCTGCTCCCCTATCATTTCATAATCTGTCATTTGTTCTTTTAATTAAAGCCTCACATCAAAAAATTTATGTTATGGGCCTATCTCTTCCTTGGTCGTCTTGATTTATTTATTGACTTCATTTTTTTGCTATTGTGTGTTTGTTTGATCTCTGATTGATGTCCGAGGCTTGTTAATTAGAGTACGCCTTTCATATTGATGTTCTTTCTTTTGATGTTTCCCATATATGTGGATCTGCTTCATCTTTAAAGCTGTTTCCTCCCACGATTATTTAAATTCTCGCTTTTTCATTCAAAGTTTTGAAGGCATACGAATTCTCAAGCATACTCATACAATCTTTCTGATTGATCATGTTCTTAATTGTTGTTACTTATTACACAATATATCCCTAATCCATCTTAAATGATTGCTGAAACTCTAATAACTTTGGCCTTTCCTCTCCATTTTGCTGAAAATGTATTTGCATCTGTAGCCTGCACCATGACTCACCTATATTAAGTCTATATGGCTTTTTTTGAATTACATATGCAACTCAACTTTACAAATAAGGGTGAACCTTTGACTGCTACAGTTCCACCCTTTCTTCTACTTTAAGACTCTACTCATAAGCTATATTGATCTTTCCCTATTCCCTGTTATCACCTTACCTGAACTTAGTTCATGTGGGCGAGAGCATATTCTTGTAAATTCATTTTGCAATAACTCTAGAATGTGTTGCATTCAATCTATCTAAACCATGTATCATATTGATTTCATCCAAAAAATTACCTAAGTGTAACTAAAACGCCTTTCACTACTAAGATGGTTTCACTCGTTCCCATCAAGGCTGTATAAGCTAATTATACCTCATCAGAAGCCACCTATGAGACCCAAGAAGAAGTAAGTGACAAATTCCTTATTTACACTGGGTTCTATCCAGCACTGCTTTCAAATTTGCAAGTTTGAGGATGAAACTTATTTAAAAGGGAAGATGATGTAATAAACCGAACATAATTACCTCAGTGTTAACTTCAATTAACAAAGTTAAGCGTTGTATTTTAATTCAATATTTGAAACATTTATGCGATTACAGGCTGAGACGATAAAGTGACTTCGAAACCAGATTTTGGAATGCCTCATATAAAGTCATTCAATAATGATAAATAGATGTAAACTAGCATATTTGTGTGAACGATTAGAAGGCATAGTTATAAACTCGTTCAATGCTTTATCTAATTAGCTTGCTTTTGCTAAGCAACCAAAATAAATAATAATAGAAATATCTAAGATATTTTTGAAAATATCAAAGATATTTGGGAAAATATGATATCTAAGATTTTTGGAAAACTATATGAGATTTTGTTTTTGAAGAATATCTCAAATATTTTTAAAAGTATCCTAGATATTTAGGGTTAGGGGGTGTCAAAACTTATATATATCAACCCCCCTCTTTTTCAACCAACATTGATAAATTCCTCTTTCTCTTGCTCCTTTCGCCATTCAGGAAGTGAGGTCACTTCCGTAGTTATAGAGCCATAATCAATTATTTTTGTAAGAAAGAGATATATCCTCTGAGTATGTTTATTGCCTATGCCTTTCGCAAATTCACATATTTTTATACATATCAAAATCTCAAATGTACAATTATATAATGGATCATTTTCAAGCAATGTTTTGCCACATAATTAAGTTGACCTATCAGTTAGTAGTTATCAAGGCTTATGCCCTTCAGTTCACCCATACAGCCTCAGGTCAGGCTACCTAATTAGCCTAGAAGGTGTATATGTATTTATTGATCACACTGTCTATATGAGCTTATCAATTTGGGTTCTGCTTTTAGATAATAACTGCTAACACCTTTAATGTAATTTTCTCTCTCCTGGATTTCGACCTAAGATGAACTCAAATGTGGCCGCTCAATGAAAAATGAATTTTATTCTTTACAGTGTAGGGGTGAACGTGCTGAGCATTGGCTCAACCGTCGAACATCTTGTGCTTTCAGGTTTTTGTTGAGTATTTAAAAAATACGCATTGGGCATTGCTAATGAAGCAAGAAGTTAATCAATGTGTCTAGCCAGGCTCATAGTGACATCTTTTTAAGTCTTGGGGCACCTACAAGTATGTAGCTAAGTTATTGAACTATCATTTAGGCTCAAGCATGTGTAGTTTACACATCCCTTACCTTATATGAACTATGAGATGTTATTACATTAGTGTTTAGTATCCCAATTAGTTAAGTGTTATCTTTTCTAAGAAGATTGTAATGCCTTTACCCAACCTACAATAACAACAATATCACCTCCCATGATTAACCACTAATGACCAATTAATTAAGGCCAATTACATGATTAGGAATTGGGGTGCTACACGTGAGTATAGCTATCACCTTATTGGGCGGCTTGAGACCCTGTTCCACACTCACATGCTTTACTTACCTCTGAATATACCCAAAGATAACTTTAGGGTCTTTTGTGGGGTTGCCTCAATGGCATCCTTGATTAGTTCACAAGCCATAACTTGAAATCTTTTGCTTAGAAATCTCAGGACATCAACCTTATGAACGGCTCAGACTAATAGGCCTTCTTATTAATTAAATAGGTGTTAAATTTATCTCTAGTGGAGGCTAAACTAGAAATTTGAAGGCTTAGGCAAGGAGAGAGTGGGGTCAGTCTTGGTCAGATGTGGATGTGGTAGGCTTGGAGGAAGTTCTTTTTCCAGTGTATTCATCTTGGGAAGCCATTGGCCTAAAGAAGTGCACTTGAGTTCTAGGGCTTCTAGTTTTTTCTTGTTGATTACGGTGTCTGCCAACTTATTACATTCCTCATCCTTAAGAGGAACATTGAAGTACTCAAATGAAATTTTTAGTGAATTCACATAGGATATATGAGCATTCGTTTATGCTTTCTTGAATTGTCCATGTACTCTAGAATTAACTTAGAGAAAGTCTTATCATGATCACCCATGATGTCCTAAACCATCCTAAGGGCCTAGCAGACTACAATTATTCTATATTCCCCCTTGGATAAATAGTTCTCACCAAGATTTAGTGAAGAAGCCTAGTTTCAGACAACAACAAACTGTAGGAGGCTTGCTTCTTAAAGCTAGATGAAATCTTAAATCTAGAGAAGTTCTCAAAAGATGTATTAGCATAGTCATTTAGGATCCATAGCAAACGTTGGCAAGGTCTACTGTGAGATTAAGGATTTGATTCAACTTTGTAGCTAACAGACTAAAATCTACGTGCTTAATAGAAGTAGTGCAATGAATCATATCCTTAGGTCCTTATGTTCTCATGTTCATATAAAAGAGCTTGATCAAGTTAGGATAGACTTTGTCCCAATAACAAAGTTTTCTCTACAATTCATCTGTTCCAAGATAGGTGAAAAAAAACTTAGCATTCATTAAAAAATCCTAGTGGAGTTGAACATAAGTAATAGTCTTTCAATCCACCAATTTCTGAAAATACTCTTCACTAATGTCCTTGAACCTTCACCTCTTGAGATTCGTCGATTTGGAACTTAATTTCCTCTTATTCATTGATTATCAATTTCTTTTGCCTTTTGGTAGGACTAGGAGCTTGTGGATGAGAGCTCTATGTAATCCTTTTGGGTGCGCGCATAGGCGGAGCACTCTTCTGCTTTTAGAGAACATTGTAGCTTTGGCACTGCGCAATCTATAGAGAGAAATGAAGACATTTATGGCTTAGAGTTTGGATAGTTAAAGAGACAGAGAGAAAGAGATTGAGACAGAGACCAAGACAGAGAGAGAGAGAGTAGCGTTAAAGGCAGGTTGAGAATAAAAATAAAAAGGAATTAATGTCAGTGGGTAATGGATAAGGCGTGACGGGGTTGGAGAGTTTTCAAAGCATAACATGCTAACATATGTCAAACATCAACAAGCTTTAGCAACAACAATGTTAATAAAAAAATGGAGGGAAACATTCAAAAGATTTTCAAAAATATTTTCTAGCTCAATTTTGAAAAGATTTCCAATCAACTTGTAAAATTTAATTACTATTAAAGAAAAGATATCTCAGTTAAAAAAAACTACCAATTAGTCCTTATCAACGTGAGGATCTGCCCAAACTAATATGCGAAATTATGTAATTTTAACTTCCTTGATATTATTGAGGTTATCAAATTCAGGTTCCTTAAAAATCATTTTCCTTGCTATAAAAAATATGTAAGAGGAGTTCTCTCCGTCAACTTATGTAGTGCGGCAATAATTCCCAATTACCTTTGAATAAAATAGAGTTTGTCTTCATCAAGGGGCTTGGTAAGGACATCATCCAATTGCATATTAGAAGGCATAAAATCTGGAAAGATATCACCTTCTTCCACATGAACTCCGACGAAATTGTGCCTTAATTCAATATGGTTGGGCTTGGAGTGTGATTTGATAGAACTCAATTTATCTTACTTGATTGGAATCTTCTTTTAGTATATTTTAATGTCCCTGTGTTGCTGGCTAATCTATAGTATTTGAGCAGAGTGTGCTCCAGCAATAGTATATTTAGCCTTAGTAGTGGATAATGCCACAAAATTGTGATTCTTGGAATGCCGTGACACAAGGAACTATCCAAGGAATTGGCATGAACAAAATGTACTCTTTTTATCACCTTTGTAACCTCCATAGTCAACATCAGAGTACCATATAGGTTCAAGGTCATCACCTCTTAGATACCATAGACCAAGGTCCTCGGTTTCAGTAAGGTATTTGAATATTCTTCTTACCCTGAGGTGAGATTACTTAATGGCTTATTAGAATCTTGCACATAACTGAACATTAAACATGATATCAATCCTGCTTGTAGTTAGATACAGTAGTGATTTAATCATACCACTATATACCTTTTCAGAGATTAGCTTACTACTTAGATCTAATTCATGCTTGCGGCTTGATGCCATTGGAGTTGTGGAATGCTTTGAATTATCAAGTCCATATTTCTTCAGATGTTCTGTGACATACTTTCCTTGGTTGATAAAGATGCCATCTTGACATCACAAGATTTGCAATCAAAGGAAGAAGATCAACTCTCCAGTTATACTCATCTTGCATACGTTGCTCATAAGGTTGAGAATCTCTTTACACAAGGACTCATTAGTAGCACTAAATAATATATTATCAATATATATATTGTATGAGTAACAAATCTTTGGCCCGTTGTTTAATAAGCAAGCAATTCTCTTTTAACATTATTTCCAAGTAAGAATGTGCTAAGTCTTTCATGCTTGCTTGAGGAGCTAGTTTTAACGCATAGAGGGTGTGTCCGACTTGAAAACATGTTTAAGATAGTCCAGGTTTTAAAAATGATTGGTTGTTCAACATAAACGTCTTCTTCCAAATATCCATTTAAAAATTCTCTTCTCATGTTCATTTAATATAACTTGGTGCCCATAAAAGATGCAAATGCAATTCACATTCTAATGACTTCCAATCTAGCTAAAAGGGAAAAGGTCTTATCATAGTTAACCCGTTCTTCCTAGTTATAACACTTAGCCACCAATCTAGCCTTATGTTTGATCACATTACTAGACTCACCTAACTCGTTTCCAGATACCTGTTTGGTTCTAACAACTATATGCTTCTTAGATAAGGTGGTCAAAGACTGAACCGGGTTTTTGTCAAACTGCTTGAGTTTTTCTTGTATTGTTGAGGCTCAACCAGGATCTTCAAGAGCTTCTAAAGGGCTCCTAGGTTCTATGAGGGAAAGAAATACAGAGAAAGCATATAAATTTCTAACAGAAGAACGAGTCATTACACTTGAGGAGATGTCTGATCTCATGTTGTTCATAGGATAATGGCAACGAACGTGCAACCGCTTTTTAGTTCTTGGAGATTCTGACTAGTGCTTGGTTCCTGCCTTACCTCTTGCATAGCTTTTTGCCTTGCTTTTAAAGTCCTCAATATTTCTAATTTTAGGAGTCTTGATAGTATCTTATGATTAGTTTAAGGTATCCTGAGGTAGACTCTAAGCTATTTCTTTGTTGGAGTTAGCTCTTTTTTCTTCATCATCATCATCTCTATTTGAGTTTGAGATCACGGAATAAAGCTAAGCTGATGTTCTCATCATTATTTATATCAAATGTCACATGGATGCTTTCTTCAGCCACCATGTTTCTCTTGTTGTATACTCTATGTGCTTTGTCTTGTTAAGACTACCCAACAAAGATACTTTTATCACTTCTTACATCAAATTCTCTAAGAATTTTTCTTCCATTATTGTGAATGAAGCACTTGGAGCTAAATTGCATTGAAGTATGAAATCTTTGGCTTCTATTCTTTGACGAGCTTATGAGCAGTTTTCTGCAAGATAAGTCTGATCAAGCATCTGTTGAGAACATACACTACAAATTAATTTTTTTGGAGGCACCAAATTTTTCCACACTATGCCCGAAGTCTACTATAATAGCCTTTTGTGGCATTTTCAAATGTTGCCACAAGGTTGCCACGTATACCTCATTGCAATAGCCTTGTGTAGCAAATTTATAATTGTTACAAAATGCATGGCTTTTGTAGCAAATTCTCTACAATATCCTATAATTTGAAGCAACTATAACAGTCCCACAAAAGTGCTTTTGCTACGAAATAATGATATTTGTGAAAAATTTCTTTTGGTACAAACCATATCTTATTAGTATAAATTTATTTGTGGCAACCAACATTTGCCAGGAGTACACATTTAAATTACTATCATAATAATTTTATTGTTAATTAAAACTTTTGATATAAAGTATAATTAAATTAATATTTAACTTAATTTAATAAGGTTCTCCAAGGATAGCTTAATAAATTAAAATAAAGGAGCAGAATTTGGTGGAATACTGAATTTCATTAGTATATTTCTTCATATACATGAAGTTCATCGATAAAGTAACTTGTGAGATATTGACAATCATACTTTGTTCATAATTTCTAACAACTAAAAGATCTAAAATAATTTCACAAAGAATTCATATATAAGGAAGAAAAAGAGAATATGTGGTCCAACAAAGGGCAAGAAAAACCATCTTCGTGGTCCTTAGTGTTCTTAACTCTAAGCTAATTGTCATGTTTACACTGTCCACCATAGGCATTGTATCTATGAATATGATAAAAAACAGAAATGCATTTATACCAAATAAAATATACGTAAATAATATGCATTGTCAAAAGAATATTGCACTACAAAGAGAGTGATTGATTAAAAAAGTATTGCATATCCTAAATGTATTGTTCCATACTCTTGCTACACTCACAGCATTGCGGCTACTTTGTAGCCTAACCATCCTAGGTGCTAAAACTACCATAAACGTAAGCAAATGATGTGCGCAAGGTAGTGTGGTGTCCTAGTTTGTTCAAAGTGTGTATGCAAAGCATAACCGAAATGCCTCACCCTTATACTTCATATTTTGCATGATAGAAAAACCAAAGCATTTTATTAAAAAGACATACAAAACTTTCACTGCTTAAAAAACGCATGATTAGAAAAAGTTTGTCCTAGGCATCATACGCGTACATAAGCAATCACACTACAGACCATCCAATCCCTCCTAATTACATTTTCAGAAGTCCTTAACCTATAACTTCAAAAATTCTAACACAAGTAATGTGCTAAATCTTATGCATAATACCAAATAAAAAACAATTTAGCCCTAGTCCATGAACCTTATGCATAATCTCACTAAACTTGCATGTTTAGAAAGTCTAAAATGAGCAAATGAGTAATGTACTCCTAGCTATGTTGGTTTTACATAGAAATTGCATGATAATACAAGTGCAGGATTGATAGCCATCCTAAAACTGATTAAATAAGAGATAGCATCCTCAAGCACGTAATGAACTAGGATAGACACCACAACAAAATAAAACCTAACCCCTTAACTATATCACCAAGGGGACATCAACACCAATAGAACTGAATATGTCCTCATAAGATGCATCACGTCAATTCCAAACAGCCAATTCAAGAATTGCCTATAATAAGCGCAATGGAATTTAACACCGTAAACACTACCATATATGAAAGATGGGAAGGTTAATAACAAAAAAACTACTACAATATGTAAACCAGGAGAAAAAGTATAGTCTATTAAATTAAAACATCTGATAAGAGCTGTAAGCATCTTAAAAATCACAAGTACTTTTATTAAGGATAACATAAAAATGAAGGCAAAAAAGCGTGGGAACCTTTCTGGATAGAACACCAAAATATATAATAATATCAATCGTTTAACTCAAATTAAACAAATGCATATTGAGAAACAAAGGGGGGAAAGAGTTCACTCCTTTTTATTTCTTTTATATGATCCAAATAAAAAGAATTATGGACTGTCTCACATTTAAACCAAGCAAAGAAACTAACATGCCCCAAAAAAAGAAAGAAAATTACTAGAATAAAAGAGGGAGGGGAGAATAAAGGAACTTAGATCTTAGTAGAATAAGTTTAGACTGAAGCATATAACTAGTTACAAATTATTCTAGTCCTACTACAGACCAATCTATAAAATACACCATTAAATGTTCAGGTCATAAAACATGATATATAACTTGAATAAAATGCCTTAACATAAAGAACATTAACTGTGACTACCTTTAGAAATAGGATTGTTGCTTGCTGGTCTTGAGACGAGTCAAATACAGGACTCACAACTACATAAAATCCTCTCATACACATTTATAACCCAAAATTCAAATGCTAGGGTACTTGACATTCACATGCGTCTCCTTCAATCTGCCTAGAATGAGAAGAATTTTTTTGCTCCAATAGTTTGAAATATACTTCGTAAAATTATTGATATATTAGAGGTATGAAGATAGCAACATAGATCAATGAGCTCAAGGTTAATACAAGGTCCCTTATATGCTAGACTATGTATTTGATTTGCCTAACTTTGTATGCCGTAATAGTTAAACTATATAACGTTATTTTTCTTATTTCAAGTGAACAAAAAGAGATAATAAAAATCAAGTTAAACTATTGAAACCATTTCGGATAAGTTTCTAAGCAATTAAAACTTTTAAATTTTGAAGAGAAAAAAACCACCCATTGAAGCCTAAGAAGAACTAATGATAGAGAGTCTAAAGAGAGCTTGTGAGTTATGACCTTATATCCAACATGTGCTCATAAAATTGGTGAAACCAAATCCTATAGATGTAAAGTCCAGAGAGTCTAAAGAGAGCTTGTGAGTTATGACCTTATATCCAACATGTGCTCATAAAATTGGTGAAACCAAATCCTACAGATGTAAAGTCCCACGTGTAGATGACAAAAAATGACACCTCGATTTTTATAAAATGCCCATGATGAGGCTTATGACCCAATTTGTGTATTTAGGGGCCCGGCGGAATATTTTTAATTTAAGTTTGAAGAATAATAAAGAAGTAAAAACAACGGCACCCAAAGGCCCAAATAGGAAAAAATTGCCAGTGTTCGACATCTAATTGAGATTTATTCTTTATTTTCACTGCACTTCAGAGTGCATAAAATTATTTAGTGTAGATACTAGTATTTTTCTTTCAATAAGCTCCCTAATGACATATTATACACCAAAATTTGATAAGCAACGAAAAAGATATAAGTCGAGTACTGAGTCCTACGCTGAAAATGACTGTAGTTCACTATTTTCTTTTATATTCTACCACACTTATCCAAGTTTAAGTAATTAGTGTTGTTAGAAACTAGACTCGATAAAATTTTAAGGAAAAAAGAATTCACTCTAGACTAAGGCTAGACGTGAAAGTTATGGCCAAAACAAATTGCACTGTCTGCAGCCCAGTCGATTGGGCTCCTGCCTAATGCAAGTTAACTAGACAAAATCCTAGCAGCATGGATGCACTTGTTTATATTAAGCTCAATGAGAAGAAGATTTGGTCTTCTATCTCTAAACTGATTCAGATTATCCCATCAAGCACTATACAAAGGGCATACCCCTTAGGTTTTAAAAATCAAAAATTACAGCGAACATAAGATTTTGGGGAGAAAATTCTGAGAGAAACACTTATATATTCAGAGCATTGAGAGAGCAAATTATGGTAATTATTAAAAGGCGTCACACTGTTGGCTCAAGAAGTGAAACATGTGGGTCATCCTGAGGGCAAAAATCAAATCTTTCCCTCTCTCTTTCTATTTATTTTCCTTCTCTTTTGTAGATTGTATAAAGATGTCATCTTTAAGTAGTACCTCACCGCTATAATATGTTGAATTGTTTCTTTTTATTTTCTTTAGACTAGCATTGTACCTTTGATTTGTGTTGTTTGACATTATTGATACTAATATGCAGCATGAATGTTTAACAGTGTAACTAAGATCTAATTTCCCATATTGATTAGTGGAGGTTATCACTAATGATGAGCAATATGTGATGCACTTGATCATGTCACCATACCATTACTCTCGAATCTAGATTGTCGATTTGAGCCTATAGAGTCAAGATGATCCCTACACTAGTGATTGCTCAGGGGGGCCTTTAAAAACATTTTGAAGCAAACTAGCTGTGCCTTTTGGTGTTCTTTTCGGTTGTCTATATTGGTTTATGGCTCGTTTCAAAGAGTAGACTTGGTTAGTAACTTTTCCCTAAAACCTAGTGGCGGCTCTGTTGATTAAAGCTTTCCTGGTTTTTTTCCGACTTATTTCTCTTTATTCTTCGTGAATTCTCCAGAACATTTTTGGATCGCGACTGTACAACTGTTTGGACCTGAATCCGAGCTTAGTTCTGGCCCTGGGTTCTTGGATCAAACCTTCAAGTCAGATTCTTGGGCTAGGTAGTAAATATTGACAGGATCCAGCAAAGGGATCTGGACCATGCTCTAGCCCAAGAACCCAACCGAGTTCCTAGAGTAGATACAGGGTCCAGCGCACTATGTGAGACTTGTAGCCCTTTTTTTGAAATTTTTTTTAAAAAAATAATCCAATTTAAATCACAAACCAAAACACCTAGCAAATGATGTAATGGTCCGACCCTAAATCATGTTTATTCATTTCATTAATCCATGTAATTAATTTCATCGCATTTAAATAATCATTTTCTCTGTTATTTCAATTGGGAAAATTTGAATGGGCCCTCATCTTGCAATTCAGGTTTTTGTTCTTGTCAAATTCTAGAGATCGATTTTAGGGCTTGATATTGATGAATTAAGAGATTTAATTATTTTTTATGACACCACAACCATTTAACCTTGAGCCTTGAAAAAAATAAAATTTTTAAGCGCACTCGGTTTGAGCTAGCTTTTGAACCCGAGCCCGTTTATGGCCAATTTCGGTCCACTAAGACTTGACTCTATTTGTTTAGCTAATTACCCTTAGTTAGGCCTTAACTATACTTGGTAAAAAAATAGATTTTGGAGGTTAATTTTCAGCCAAGTATTTATTTTGCTAAGCTTTTGTTTTGCACCAAGTAAATTCAAGACACTTTCTCTCTCTTCTTCTCTCCTCCTTCTCTCAATCCCCATGGCCCAACTAGAATAGCAGAAACCAGCCCCTCTATGGTGATTTCCGGCCACTTTCCAGCCAGCCTCCGGTGAGTATTGCAACCTCCAACTACCTCCCTTCACCGGCTATCATCTTCCACCCTCAAAATCACCAAATATCATCTCCATCTCCACTTGTTTCAAGCTCAAAGTGGCTTCAATCTTGTTCTTTGGCTTTTTGGTTTTTGCTTCTTGTTTTGGTTGTTTTAATGGTGGATTATGTTGTTTTGATTGAATTGAGAGTTATCTTGGTGATAGATCATGGTAGAGTTGAAGTTGGATGATGCTAGGGTTAGGGTTACTTCTTAATCATGCAAGCTTCATGTTTTAATGTTGGATATTGATTGTTTATCCTTGATTTTAATCATCTTTTAATCTATTAAAGTTTAATATGATGTTTATGGTGTTTTGAAATGATGGGAATGAGTTCAAGTTGACCTTAAGTTAGGGTTTTATCCAAGAATGCATGGTTTGGGCCAAACTAGTATTAAACTTGAAGTATGTGTATATGTGACTAGAGAATGAGCTTAATTGAATATGAATATGAAGTGAAATTGAGTGTGATATTTTTGTATGATGTTGGGATGGACCAAAGTGTGTTTACATGCTTTTAAGGAATGGTTTAAGTTGAGGATTTGTGTGAATAGTGAGGAAACAAACTCAAACAGTGAGGCTGGAATTTTCAGAAAAACAGGACAAATTTTGAGATGAAACTGGTAATGATCAACACAGCCAAAAATAATGATTTTGGGTGAAGTGATAGGTCAGTGTGCTATCTTTAAAATGGCTCTTGAAGCGCATTAATCCGATGTCTGTGGAAAAAGTTATGGTCATTTTACTGAACCTGTGCAGGATGGACTCAAAACTGACATGTTAGTGTTCTAGTCCATTTTAGGAACCCTATCGTGGGAATCATGTTATGTGCCCTAAATGAAAGTTTTAAAGGACTTCCTAAACTTTTTATATTGGGGCCTTAGGTCTCATTTCAAGGTTAGGAGTATAAGTTGTGAATTATTCTTTCCGTACCCTCTCTCTAAGCCCTTTTTCTCTGAACTTGCTTCCGTGCCTTAAATCACATTTCTATGGTTTGTAAAGATTCTTCATAAGCCAGTGTTATTTAAAGGCATC
The DNA here is from genome assembly GCA_029747015.1 of Carnegiea gigantea. NCBI lineage: Eukaryota > Viridiplantae > Streptophyta > Magnoliopsida > Caryophyllales > Cactaceae > Carnegiea > Carnegiea gigantea. The sequence goes on along the minus strand of JAKOGI010000397.1, from coordinate 280,176 downwards.
AATTATAAGACCAAGTTCGTTTCTGACCCCATGTGTCTATAATGATTTTTTGAGCAGAATCAAGGCCTAAGCTTTCATTCTCTCCACTTTTGTGCATCTTATTACTCCGTGAACTTGCATTAAAACTTCCGGGTACATTTATTACTTGTATCTTTAGAAATCAGCACATAGTTATCGAAATCGTAATGTTTTGGTTAGTGACCCCATCAGTTATCAATTACTGGGCATTGGCCTCCAGTTACTCGCGCGGCTCAGGCCAGGTTCCCCGGCCGGCTTGGCAGGTGTACACCTATTCACATATTGTAACAGTTACTCAAGGGTGCACTAATAGACAATAATTGGCAATTCAGTTTTATATGCGTCTCATTCCCAGTTTTAAAATTAAAATGAATTGTAAAGCGGCCCAAATAAATTTTCAGTGAATCTTTAACATTACAGGAATACATGTATTGATTTTTGGCTCACGGTTCGAAATGTTTTTATGTTTTATTTTAGACAAGTGTTCAGTGAACCGCCCTTAGGCGGGCAGGATGGCTGAAGGTGATAAGTGAGCCAGGACTGTCTATGTGACTGGCGGTGCAAGGGTGCTAAGATGCTAACATATCATATTGTGATGTATTTTGGTGTTGCAACTATATATTTCAACTGAATTATGCATTTTTGGTGTAATCCTTGAGATGATTGGGATGTTAGAATCATTTCTATATATATAACTAAACGGTTTGAATGTTGTGATTGCCCTTTGAGGATAAACTTTGGTTTTATGGCTACGTTTTAATGTATAAGCCTTATCCTTTTTGGACGGCGGTAACGCCCCGTTCATTAGATTATTATTTCTAATTGGTGAACTTAAGCAGGTGAATGCAAGTGATGAATCATGTACTTTTGGGGTGTTACAGATTTGGTATTAGAACCAGGTTGAGATTTTCTTGAGGAAGGTAGAGTTAAAAATCATAGGGTGAGAATGGTTATCGTAAGGGGCTATTGTATACTGCTAGAGTGACACTAGGAGTGCAATAACGATATTAGAATGCAAGTTGTTTCCATTTGCATGTTCCTTATTTATGGACATGTATGCCTCTCATATATGTGTTTTCTTTGTTAGATGGACCCTTGTGGCGTTACCACGTTGTCGGGTGGATCCATGATTACTCACATTGCGCTGCTACATGCTAGTATAGAGGCACATGCACAGGACCCTTACTCTGAGTTCCACAGTATTACAGTTCGTGCACAGAGATTGCTTTGGTCCTTACCCCTGGTTGGCCCGTGGGTGGAGTTTAGGTATTGTTATCATGACTTTATGATAACAGGGAACCCAGGCTTGGACAGGCTAGGTTTCAGGCCCAGGGGGCTTAGACGACTGTCACTACCGAGTTGTTGTTGAGAAAGGAGTTTGAGATGAGGGGAATTATTATGGAAACTTTTCAGCATGTCTTTCCTTTACATCAAGCCCATCCCCTACCTGCAGCCCCCAGCACCAGCACAGTGGCCACCCTCCCCGCCTGCACCAGCACAAGGGCCACCCTCCCCACCCGTACCAGGAACCCCACTGATGCCCAATAGCTCTGGGGAGGTTTATGTGGTGATAGATCTCCCCGACACCCCAAATTTAGTGGTGATTAGTTCTGGGGATGAGGACCACTAGGGAGAGGAGGATGATCCAGAGGAGGAGGATCCCGAAGAGGATGATCCCATGGAGGATTAAGACATTGACAAGGTGGGGCTAGAGCAGCAATGGGAGCAGGAGGCTGATGAGTTGATGGTGGACCAATAGGTTCAGCAAGAGGTCGATGATGCCGAGTCAGAGGCATCTACGAGCAGCTTCGATTCAGGTGAAGAACCTAATGATGAGTCTGACCCGGATTACGATCCATCTAGGGATCGTTAGGTGGTTCTAGGGGTTGGTGAAGTGGCTTTCATTTTGAGCCCTGTATGTAGATATGGTATGGTTGGATTAGATAGTTATATTTTGTGTGGCATTTGATATTGTATATAGTTAGTCCAATCCTCTCCGACCGTGATGACATAATCTGTAACTCTTTTTCGTCATGTAACGGATCTAGTGTCCAGGGGCTCTTTAGTGTTTAGTGTTAGGGTAGGAGTTAGAGCTTGCTTACTCAGCTAGGGGTAATATGCTTTTGTTGCTCATGTATATAAATCAGCAGCTATGTATGTAAGTAAGCAGTTGTGAAATAAAATGATGATGCTTTGAGTTATGAAATAATCTTTGAGCCATCTCCTATGTATTTATTGGGCATGTTTATCTTATATGTCTGGAGGTTCCAGTGTTTGAATTGTTTCATTTAATGTATGATCAGAATGTCTCAGTCAGTGCAAAACAACATTGAGGTTCATGTAGAGGACAATTTGGAGCAAGGCTAGGGATCGGGTGATCAAGCCTCGTGCCACGAGCCACAACATGGTGACACGCCACCGTTGCCCTCTGAATTAGCTAGCAACTTAGGAAACTTGAGTTACTGGCCAACCTTAGTTGCTGAATTGATGAAGCGGATTCCCCAGGTACCTGCTGAAACTCCTCCTAAAGAGGATAAATTGGCAGATAGGGTGGCACGGTGCAACCCTAAAATTTATGATGGATCTTATGATCTAGTAGTACTGGAGAAATGGATAAGAGGAATGGAGAAAATTTTCACAGTAGTTGAGGTACCAGAGGAAAAGAAAGTAAACATTGGGATGTATTATTTCTCAGGTGAAGCTAACATTTGATGGAATATTATGAAGGATAAGCTCGTAGGGCCTGAATTTATCTGGAATAAATTCCTGAGTGAGTTAAGGGCGAAATTTTACCTAGTTGTGGTGCAAAGGCAAAAGGAGAAAGAATTTATGGAATTGAAAATGAGCAGTAGCATGTCAGTGCTGCAGTATGCTAGTAAGTTCACAGAATTATCTAGGTTTGCCCTTGAATTTGTGTCATCTGAAAGGTTAAAGATGTGAAGGTTTGAGGGGGATTTGGCCTTTTACATTCGAAATCAGTTAGCTAGGCAACCAATTCTGACTTACCGAGAGCTGTACGAGCGAGCCGCTGAAGTGGAGCATGTGAAGACGGAGTTGAGGGCCTTGAACCCGATCAATCAGAAGAGGAAAGGGATTGAGCGGGGAACTCTCAGTGAGAGTGTGAATCAAAAGAAACCCACTCCTGCTCCTTCCAAGAGCCATCTTGCAAGCTCTGCAGAACCCTGTAGGAAGTGCGGAAGAACCAATCACACTACTCTTGAATGCCGAGTTGGCACCAACAAATGGTGTGGTAGTCCTGAACACCTCATGGCTGCATGCCCCTGATCGCTAAAAGCTGTAGATAAGGGCGCAACAAAACCCTTGGCTCTGCTCTGCCAGGGACCCCCACCTTCAATGCCTGCAGTTACAGGAAGGGCATTTGTGATGAACAAAAAGGAAGCTGCTACCTCTGGTACGGTAGTCACTGCAACTCTCTTTTTAAATTCAAAACCATTTTGTGTATTATTTGATTCAGGCACCACTCATTCATTTATATCTACCCGATCTGCTGTACAATTAAGCCTTGAGAGCAGGAGGATGGAAACTAATTATAGAATCAAGCTACCCAACAATTCTGTGATTGAGTACCCCTCTCTTATAAACTTGTCCCTATCACCATTGATGAAACCACCTTCCCTGTGGATTTGATTCAATTTGATTTACCTGATTTTGATATCATTTTGGGGATGAATTGGTTGCACACTTATGGAGCCCAAATGGACTGTGAAGATCTTAAGGTTATCTTGAAAGATGAAAAAGGGAGAAAAGTATGTTTTTATGTGCAGAGAGAGGCAAAATCTTGTTCTTTAATTCCCGTTATAAAAGCAAGTAAGCTGTTATGTCAGGGGTGTACTGGATATTGGTGTTATGCTATCGACACCCAAATAAAAGAAGAGGAAGCAGAAAATATACCTGTCGTTTGTGACTTTAAAGATGTTTTCCCTGATGAGTTACCAGGACTACCCCCGTAGAGGGAAATTGATTTTGGAATCGAATTAATTCTTGGAGCCCAACCTATCTCTAAAGCCCCATATCGTATTACCCCAACTGAGCTTAGGGAATTAAAGATTCAGCTAGATGAGCTGTTACAAAAGGGCTTTATTAGGCTATGTGTGTCATCATGGGGTGCCCCAGTGTTGCTTGTCAAAAAGAAAGATGGAACCTTAAGGCTATGTATTGACTACAGGGAGTTGAACGAGATTACCATAAAAAACAAATACCCTCTACCGCGAATAGATATCTTGTTTGATTAACTACAAGGAGCAGGAGTATTCTCTAAGATTGATTTGAGGTCAGGGTACCATTAACTTAGGATTAAGCTTGACGACATTTCTAAGACAGCGTGTAGGACCAGGTATGGTCACTATGAGTTCACAGTGATGCCTTTTGTTCTGACTAATGCTCCTGCGGCCTTCATAGACCTTATGAACAGGGTTTTCAGACCCTATTTAGACAAGTTTATCATAGTGTTCATAGATGATATCCTTATTTATTCTAAGGACTAGGAGGAACACGCTGAGCAATTGCGGACAGTATTGCAAACTTTGAGGGAGCATCAACTCTATGGCAAATTAAAGAAATGTGAATTTTGGTTAGAGGAAGTGGTATTTTTGGGGCATGTGGTTACAAAAGAAGGGATTAAAGTTGACCCCCATAAGGCAAAAGCAATCACAGAATGGCCAAGGCCTACCAATGTCACAGAGATTAGAAGTTTTCTAGGTTTAGTGGGCCACTATCGAAGATTCGTTAAAGACTTTTCGAAAATAGCTTCACCGCTGACCAATCTACTGAAGAAAGCGAACAAGTTCGAGTGGACTGAAAGATGTGAGAAAGCCTTCCAAGAGCTAAAACAGCGACTAACTACCGCCGCAATCCTAACGTTACCAATGGAAGAAAAGGAGTATACTATTTATAGTGACGCTTTGAAGAATGGTTTGGGGTGTGTACTGATGCAAGAAGACAAAGTAGTAGCTTATGCCTCTCGGCAACTCAAGCTGTATGAGAAAAACTATCCTACCCATGACCTGGAGTTAGCAGCCATGGTCTTTGCATTGAAGATTTGGAGACATTATTTATATGGGGTACCATGCAAGATCTATACTGATCATCAAATTTTAAAGTATATCTTCACCCAGAAGGAGCTCAATTTGAGACAACGGTGTTAGCTTGAGTTACTTAAAGACTATGATTTGCAGATTTAATATCATCCCGGTAAAGCCAATGTGGTGGCGGATGCCCTGAGTAGGAAGGGGCAACATAGCTCAAACCTTGTGGTGATTACTCAATTGAACCTCTTGAGAGAACTTGAGGACTTTGGGATTCTATTGGTGTCCCACGGGTAAACCAATGCTCAATTATCACCACTTACCGTACAGTCTTCCCTAGTGGAGGAAATTTGACTTAACCAGGAAAGTGATCCCGAACTCCAAAGAATAAAGCAAAATTTAGAAAAAGGGAAGTCTCCGGGATTTGTGGTACATGAGGATAGGACCCTACGGTTCCAAAATCGTCTATGTGTGCCTAAAAATGAAGGATTGAGGAAGCAGATCTTGGAAGAGGCTCACAATACTCGTTATTCAGTGCATCCAAGAGGTACCAAGATGCACAGAGATCTAAGACAATACTTCTGGTAGAATAATATGAAGAAGGACGTTGCAGAATATGTGGATAAGTGTCTAACTTGCTAGAAAGTTCAAGCGGAACATCAACGTCCTGTGCGGGAACTACGACCCTTAGAAATCCCCACTTGGAAGTGGGATTCGATCTTAATGGACTTTGTTATGGGTTTACGCCTTCCTGCCTTGAAAAAGAATGCTATCTGGGTCATAGTTGATTGACTCATGAAGTCGGCCCATTTCCTGCCAATTAAGGATACTTGGGGAGTTGAAAGACTAGCCCAATTGTATGTTAAGGAGATAGTCCGTCTACACGGGATCCCTTTAGACATAGTCTCAAATAAGGATCAAAGATTCTAAGCATGTTTCTGGCAAGTGCTTCAAAAGGCCTTTGGGACCAAACTAAACTTCAGTAGCTCCTATCACCCAAAAACAGATGGACAAACTGAAAGAATGAATCAAATTTTGGAGGACATGCTGAGAGCTTGTGTATTGAAATTCCATGGGAAATGGGAAGATGACTTACCTTTGGTGGCATTCTCTTATAGCAATAGTTATCAGTCCACCATCAAAATGCCCCCATTTGAGGCTTTATATTGGAGAAAATGTAGAACCCCGTTGTGCTGGAGTGATTTGGACGAGGCACTGATTATAGATCCTGAAATGATTTAAGAGGCCACTGAAACAATAAGAAAGATTCAGGAACATATCAGGATTGCCCAAAGTCGACAAAAAAGTTATGTGGACAAAAGAAGAAGGCCTCTGGAGTTTCAAGTAGGCGATAAAGTTTTTCTAAAAGTTTCACCAACCAGAGGTGTCAAAAGGTTCGGAGTACGGGCAAACTGATTCCAAGGTACATTAGACCTTATGAAATCATTGAAAAGTTGAATCCCGTCGCTTATCATCTAGATCTGCTTATAAAACTTGAGCACGTGCATAACATGTTTCATATCTCTCAACTTAGAAAATATATTCTAGATCCAGACTATACCATTGTATCTGAACCTATTGAAATCACTGAAGATCTAGTATATGAGGAGCGTCCTATCCAAATACTAGATCGTAGGATCAAGCAGTTGCGCAACAAGTAGATACCATTGGTTAAAGTACTCTGAACAAACCACACCTCCCAAGAAGCCACTTGAGAGACCAAAGAGGCAATAAAAACCAAATACCCACATTTATTCGAGATAATCCTGCATGGTATGATTAAATTCATCAGTTTTGAGGATGAAACGTTTTAAGGGAGGAAGACTGTAATAGTCCGACCCTAAATCATGTTTGTTCATTTCATTAATCCATATAATTAATTTCATCGCATTTAAATCATTGTTTTCTCTGTTATTTTAATTAGAAAAATTTAAATAGGTCCTCACCTTGCAATTCAGGTTTTCATTCTTGTCAAATTCTAGAGATCGATTTTAGGCCTTGATATTGATGAATTAAGAGATTTAATTATTTTTCATGACACCCCAGCTATTTAACCTCGAGCCCTGAACAGAAAAAATTTTTTTCAAGCGCACTCGGTTTGAGCTAGATTTTGAACCCGAGCCCATTTAATGCCAATTTCGGTCTACTAAGACTTGACTCTATTTGTTTAGCTAATTACCCTTAGTTAGGCCTTAATTATACTTAGTAAAAAAATAGATTTTGGAGGTTAATTTTCAGCCAAGTATTTATTTTGCTAAGCTTTTGTTTTGCACCAAGTAAATTCAAGACACTTTCTCTCTCTTCTTCTCTCCTCCTCCTCTCTACCCCCACGGCCCAACCAGAATAGCAGCAACCAGCCCCTCTGTGGTGTTTTCCGGCCACTTTCCGGCTAGTCTCCAGTGAGTATTGCAACCTCCAACCACCTCTCTCCACCGGCTATCATCTTCCACCCTCAAAATCACCAAATATCATCTCCATCTCCACTTGTTTCAAGCTCAAAGTAAGTGGCTTCAATCTTGTTCTTTGGATTTTTGATTTTTGCTTCTTGTTTTGGTTGTTTTAATGGTGGATTATGTTGTTTTGATTGAATTGAGAGTTATCTTGGTGATGGATCATGGTAGAGTTGAAGTTGGATGATGCTAAGGTTAGGGTTACTTCTTAGTCATGCAAGCTTCATGTTTAAGTGTTGGGTATTGATTGTTTATCCTTGATTTTGATCATCTTTTAATTTATTGAAGTTTAATATGATGTTTATGGTGTTTTGAAATGATGGGAGTAAGTTCAAGTTGAGCTTAAGTTAGGGTTTTATCTAAGAATGCATGGTTTGGACCAAACTAGTATTATACTTGAAGTATGTGTATACGTGCCTAGAAAATGAGCTTTATTGGATATGAATATGAAGTGAAATTGAGTGTGGTATCTTTGTATGGTGTTGGGATGGACCAAAGTGTGTTTACATGCTTTTAAGGAATGGTTTAAGTTGAGGATTTGTGTGAAAAGTGAGGGAACAAACTCAAACAGTGAGGCTGGAATTTTCAGAAAAACAGGACAAATTTTAAGATGAAACTGGTAATGAACGGCCCAACCAAAACTTATGATTTTTGGTAAGTAGATATTCAGTGCGTTAGCTTTAAAATGGCTCTTGAATCGTATTAATCCGAGCTCTGTGGAAAAAGTTATGGTCATTGTCCTGAACCTGTGCAGGACGGACTCAAAACTGACATGTTGGTGTTCTAGTCCCATATTAGGAACCCTATCGTGGGAATCATATTATGTGTCCTTAATGAAAGTTTTAGAGGACTTCCTAAGCTTTTTATATTGGGGTCCTCGGTCTCATTTTGAGGTCGGGAGTATAAGTTGTGTATTATTCTTTCCATACCCTCTTTCTAAGCCCTTTTTCTCTGAGCTTACTACCGTTCCTTAAATCACATTTCTATGGTTTGTAAACATTCTTCATAAGCCAGTTTTATTTAAAGGCATCAATTATAAGACCAAGTTCATTTCTGACCGCAAGTGCCTATAATGATCTTTTGAACAGAATCAAGGCCTAAGCTTTCATTTTCTCCAGTTTTGTGCATCTTATTACTCCGTGAACTTGCATTAAAACTTTCAGGTACGTTCATTGCTTGTATCTTTAGAAATCAGCACATAGTTGTCAAAATGGCAATGTTTTGGTAAGTACATCAATGAATCAATTTAATCAGTGCTTTATCACATAATTAGTGACCCCATCAGTTATCAGTTACAGGGAATTGCCCTCCAGTTACCTGCGCGGCTTCAGGCCAGGTCCCCCGGTCGGATTGGCAGGTGTACACCTATTTACAGATCGTAATAGTTACTCAGAGGTGCACTAACAGATAATAATTGGCAATTCAATTTTATATGCATCTCATTCCCTGTTTTAAAATTAAAATGAATTGCAAAGTGGGCCCAAATAAATTTTCAGTGACTCTTTAACATTACAGGAATGTATGTACTGAGCTTTGGCTCACAGTTCAAAATGTTTTTATGTTTTGTTTTAGGAAAGTGTTCAGTGAACGCTGAAGGTGATAAGTGAGCCAGGACTGTCCATGTGACTGGCAGTGTAGGGGTGCTGAGATGCTAACATATCATATTGTGATGTATTTTGGTATTGCAACTGTATATTTGAACTGAATTATGCATTTTTGGTGTAATCTTTAAGATGATTGGGATGTTAGAATTGTTTCTGTATATATAACTAAATGGTTTGAATGTTGTGATTGCCCTTTGAGGATAAACTTTGGTTTTATAGATAAGTTTTCATGTATAAGGGAAGCCTTGTCCTTTTTGGACGGCAGTAACGCCCCGTTCATTGTATTATTATTTCTAATTGGTGAACTTAAGTAGGTGAATGCAAGTGATGAATCATGTACTTTTGGGGCGTTACAAATGAGTCCAACTATTTATGGGGGACCACACACCAGATGGGCTCCCGGGGTCTAATTTTTACAGTGGCCACTCCACTAGGGACATTTTTTTAAAAGAGACCGAGATTTGAAATTTAATATTGGAAATTATTTTAGTTACACTTGCATTAGGGACTCTTGGATTAAAGGTGCTTCCCTAACAGCATCAACAGTGCTTCTAGGATTTAAATCCTGTTACTACCTGTCGGGAAAAACTGTTAGCTAACTCGATAGATCATTGTAAGCATCCAATTGGGCCAGCAACTGTTTCATCCACACATGACATACTTCTAGGTCTACATGATGCAAGGAAGTAGCTGAAATGTTCAAGTCTTGCCATGCACCCCATGGATGATGTACGAAGTATTTGGGTCGTGACAAGATTATTTTAAATCTTTTCTAAACCACTTACAACTTAAAACTTTTGATAAGGTTAAAACTCATCTGCTTACTTGATTCTGTGAATGTTTAGAACTCTAAAGGTAGTTCTAAAACTAACCTTTACCTAAGGACTCATGTATTGGTGCTTTAGGGTTCTATGAAGTCATCATTGTGTTTAGGGGCCTAAGTTAAGAAAGGTCAAGTCTAGTAACACGGGCTAAGGCCTGAAGCAGCTTTTGAGCTCTAAGGGCTCTTGAAACCAAACCCGAATAGGTTCTAGCCTACATTTAAGTCGCAGAAAGTCATAATGATGGTCTCGATTGAGCTTAAAAGAGCTCAGCTGAGTGTTTAAAAAGAAAGAGTTTGTATACCAGTCTATGGCTAAGTAATGGATATAACTTAGGCTTGTTTTACGTCCATCAAAATCAGCTGACGTTCTCAAAGTTTGCGTGCATGTGCCTAAGTTCAGATTTAGGAGAAAAGGAAGGAGTTAGAGTGTTAGTTTTAAGGCCCATTAAGGGAACTAGGTCGGGACCTTTAAGGAAGTCTTGTCTAGTTTATTTACCTTAAGTTTGATTCGGGTTTTAATTCATGGCGTAAAGTCAGTAACCTAATCTCTTAGTAAACGGTCTCACTTCATAGGTTAACATGGTCCATTTAGGGACTTAGCACATTAGTTATTAGATACTTGGACCCAAAGAGTCATGCATCATTTGGCCTCATCATGTACAGTCCATGAGTTCATCTAGTTCGGAAGTCCATAATGGCGCTTATTAGAACTTTAAAGCCTTAATCTTCTATATTGCACCCAAGCATACATCTTATTCATAATGTATAAGTCCAATAATGACCCAGATATTTTATCTACGCATAAGTCCATGCTCCTTGCATTATGAATCTATTCCTTATGTTTAGGATCCTTGTATGAGTACACCTAGATCCATTCACATGGTTAAACTAGCACATTCTAGCCAAACCTAGCCAGGGTCATGTTTAGGCCCAGTATAGGCCCATGAGTCATATGAGCCACACATAGACCCAACCTAGGCCGACAGGTTTGCTGTCTAAGACCAACTTAGATCCCAGTCTGTGGCAAGGCCCAATTTCATTTGAAACTAGTAGCCTAAATCCAACTTCTTGACTTTATCCTTTCCAGCCTAGCCTAAACTTGTAAGCCCTTATCTCCTCCCCAATCAGGCTACAAGTCATTAACTTCCTTCAACCCATAACTACTGCTGTGACCTTCTATTTCCATTATTCACATCAAAAAGGTTCAACTCCTCTAAACCATCACCTTATTGATCATGATAGGGAATACTACTAAGTTACATGAGCAAAGTCCAAAAATTACGAGGTAATGATCCAGAGAAGAAGCTGGGAAAACTCCATCTATACGGTCAAGGTTAAAGTCAAAGTCTAATCGTTTACCTATCCCAATGATAGGTAACACCAAAATGGCTCAACTTACAAAAATGATGGACAAAATGTAAGCCAAGATGAATGAAAGTCAAAAGAAAATGAAACGTATGCACTACTCTCCAATCGCTTATCGAGGACAACCACAAAGGCAGATAATAAGAAAAAAAGAAGAAAAAAAGAGAAAAAGGGACTTCTCAAATTGATCCACGCATAGACAATATAAAACAACTACTTAAGGAACCTTGGATGTTTAACAATTACTTTAATGATTATATAGGATTCACGTTAATCACAAAAGGGAACTTACCTTCGAAATTCACTATGTCGAATATTAAAGTCCATGGAACTGAAAACTCTAACTATCATGTGAGGAACTTTGCTAGTGCTATGACTCTAAAAGTAATTGACAATGATATCTTCTATAACATATTTCTTTGGGCATTCCATAAGGATAGATGAGCTAATATAATATTGTTGATTCACAGAAGATCATGAACTGGGATCAGTTGTGCAAAGAGTTCTTACGCCAATATTCATACAATGCTAACCTCTTGATTAGACTTAGGCATCTAGAGTTAATTAAGTAGGAAGAAAATGAAAGATTTTTTGACTTCCTTACTCAATGGTGGGCAAAGGCTACTTATATGGCAAACCCACCCTCGAAGGCTGATCAAGTAAAGTTGTTTATTAGGAACCTTCAGCAAACATACATGTAACATCTAAGGTTCATGTTATTTGGAAACTTCATAATATTAAGGAATGTTGGCATGCTTGTGGAAGAAGAGTCTTCACATAAGAGGAGCCGAAATAAGTCCAATTCAGGAAAATTGGGTGATACTTAGTTTATCCTCAAGTTTTAAGTCTGAAATTTTCTTTTTTTTTTCCAATCTAATTCTAAGTTTGATGTAACCTTGATCGTTAATAAAATATCTCATTTCACTAGTTCCGTGCACTCTCTTTTCTAGAATGCTCCTATCATATAACTAATCCAAGGAATAAAGGGGGCTAGCTTGAAAACCTCTTAAGGTGAGTTAGCAAAAGGAGAGGGAGAGAAACTAAATAGGAAAAGACTAAGGATTTCAATTCGTCACCTGAAAAATAGAAGTATCAAAAATACCTATGTTAATACCTTTATCAAACCATTCACCCACTTTACAACTACTTCTAAATCACCTAAGCCTCTAGTCTGACCTCCATTCCAAGATTTAGGACTCTTAGTCTCAATCATGGCTATAAACTCAAATGTAGATACTCACTTCATATTCTTAGCCTTCCTAAGTGAGCAGTCATGCATTATGCAAGACACGGGGCTCCCCTACATTTTTCTAAACAATTATGGCTTTGATCATGGTAAACATTACTTGATGAGGACATAATAACATGCTTTATACTAAGCCCGAGGCTACTCCAGGCACCCCCAGTAAAAGCATCTTCGTCTGTCGTACCCTAACACATCTAGGGCTTCAATTACAACAAATGAAGATCGGTGGCTCCTTCAAAAGAGGAGCACTTTCATGCAAAGTTAAAGGTTACTCCTCCATTAATATAAAGATTCCACCCATGACCTGGCCTAACTTAGTAGTCACTAAACTTTTTACCCCTCTTCGTAAGCCACAAAACATCATCATGCCTAGCCTATTAGAAACATATACTTTAATTGGCCTTATCTAATGGGCCCCAAACTTAGCATGAGACCTTCATCTACTTACATACAAGATTTGATGATCACAAGTCAGCATAGTTAGCATATTAAGTCTATAAAGTTAGCATACATGTATAGTCTTACTTATACTAGCAATTGAACCTATACATGGGTCTCTAGCCTATGTACTAACCCACCCTCCGACATTGATCACTTGGGAACCTTGGATTGAAGAATTGCACATTCAGGCATGATAATAACCCTACAGGAACGGCACACCACGCTTGCTAGCCATGAATCTACATCAAAGGTCCTTAATATCTCATCAACAACTGTCACATAAAGCATCTATATTTTGACGCTCACCTTCATAAGACTCGGCTAAAGTGGAGACCCCATTCTCAAGGGGGCTCTACATAGTCATCATTGCCCTTGGGCAATTTACTCATAACCTTATAGAAAGGACATCAAACTAAGTTTAGCTTATCAGGCAACTAGCCATAAAGGACATCTCATCCTCTTTATCCTTGAACATCTCAACACCCACGACATTTCAATGTTCAGCAAGCTCCCATTAGAAGGACATGATATTAACACCGGAGCGATAAAAAGTCTAGATTGAGCATTTGATGTCTCAACATGTCACTAAGGTCAGAAGGATCTGGCTATAGATCTTCAGGCTTCTACGCCACTAGGTTCACAGGATTCCGCAACAAATCTTCAGGCTCCCATATCACCAAGTTCACAGAGATCTAACCATAGATCTTTGGGCATAAACGCCACCAAATTCATAGGGATCTGACATGAAGTTCATGCTACAGGTCTTTAGGCTCATATGTCACCAAGGTCATTAGAACCTAGCTCCATGTCTTTAGGTTCTCAAAACATTGCTAGACTGAAGAAAGGTCCGCTAGACCGGGGATAGGTTAAAATTAAGAATTGCTATACTAACAAAAGGTCCGCTAAATTAGTGAAAAATTTAACATTAAGATCCGGTAGATTGGAGAAAGGTGTGCTAAATTGGTGAAATGTTAGCAATAAAATCCATTGACTTTCAGCACAATGGCACTTTTCGAGATTGGTGGCTCCTAGAATAGTGGGACAACTGTAGGCTCCTAGCATAATAGGATACTTCAACAACATTACTGGCTCTGGCAAAATAAGACATCATCAGCCAACGTCACCACAAAAGTGGGAGAGCACCAAATCTCAGGACCCTTAGCGGAAAGGTTTGGATTTCACATTATTAGCCACTGTCACAGCGAAAGTTGGCAGACGCCAAATCTCAGGACTCTTAGTAGCCAAGTTTGGATTTCACATCATCATCCACTGTCACGGGAAAGTTCACAAGTGCTAAATCTCAAGACACTAAGCTGTTAAATTTGACTTTCACATCATTAGCCATCGTCATGGCGAAAGTTGGCGAGCACTGAATCTCCGAACCTTCAACGGACAAACTTAGGCATTACATTATCACTGTCAAGCAAGCAATACAAGTAAACTTCTTTACTTTAACTTTTGCCTTATTTAGGCTTGGTCAAAGTGAGGGCTAACTGTAGACCCCTAAAAATGGTGTTTTAATTTTTATAAAATGTCTAACAATGAAACTTATGACCGAATTTGTGTATCTGTGGACCCAACGAAATAATCCTTAATTCAAGTTTGAAGAATAACAAGGAAGGAAAAACAAAAGAACCCAAAAGTCCAAATAGCCCTAAATTGCCAATATATGATGTGTACTTGAGATTTATTCTTCATCTTAACCCCACTCCAGGGTATATAAAATTATTGAGTTTTAGATATTAGTCTTCATTGAATAAGATTTCTAGTGACATATTATATACCAAAATCTGATAAGAAACATAAAAGATATAAGTTAAATGCTGAGGCTTGCACTAAAAATGATACATGTTCACTATTTTGCCTTCATAGTTATCTAAATTCATGAAATTAGTGTTATTAGACATTAGACTCAATTATCTTTTAAGACAAAAAAAAAGAATCACTCAAAATGGATATTGGACATGAAAGCTATGGCCAAAACAAACTGCATTCTTCGTAGATCGGGCCCAAAATACAAGTTGACTAGAGTTATGAACTTAGCCGATCTGTGTAGTTTCACCTCTTTGAGTCCTCTTTTTCTTGTAAAGTGTGTCTCAATAAATAAAGTCCTACCTGGATTGATGCATCCAATTCAATGACACTTAATTGAGAATAGGATTAGGTCTCTTTTCTCTAAACCGGTTCATATTATCCCTTCAAGCTCCATAAACAGTGGGACACCCCCTAGGGTCAAAAAATCAAAAATTAGGGAGGAGAACATCAGATTTTTGGGAGAAAATTTTAAGAGAAACATTTACATATTGAGAGCATCGAGAGAGAAGCGGGTTAATCATTAAAAGGCATCACTGTGCCGGGTTCGTCGGTGAAATCGGTGGGTCATC
The DNA here is from genome assembly GCA_029747015.1 of Carnegiea gigantea. Classification (NCBI taxonomy): domain Eukaryota; kingdom Viridiplantae; phylum Streptophyta; class Magnoliopsida; order Caryophyllales; family Cactaceae; genus Carnegiea; species Carnegiea gigantea. The sequence continues at coordinate 264,800 of JAKOGI010000397.1, read as the reverse complement.
CTGATGGAAAAGTTCCAGTCTTTCCCTCACCCTTTCTACTTATTTTTTTCTCTTTCGCCTATTTGATTGTAGATTTTATAAACATGTATTCTCTTTCGCCTATTTGAATTATTTCTTTTAAATTTCTTTGGACTAATATTGTATCTTTGATTTGTGTTAATTGACATGATTGATACAAGTGTACTGCATGACAATTTGATAGGGTAATATAATTAAGATCTGATTTCCCAATAAATTAGTAGAGGCTATTAGTGATGACGGGCGGCGATGTGATGCACTCCATCATGCAACCGTACCATCGCCCTCGAATTCGAATCGTCAGTTCGAGTCTAAGGAGTTAAGATGGTTCGTACGCTAAGGATTGCTTAGGGATGTTTTGAAATCTTCTTAAAGTGAACTAGTTGTCCCTTTCAGTGTTCCTTTTAGTTGTCCCTATCGAAATGGTTCGCTTTGAAGAGTACATTAGGCTTGCTAGTTTTGTCTAAAACTCACAGGCGAGTCTATTGATTAAAGTTTCATACTTCCCTTATTTATTCCTAATTATTTCTCTTTATTCTTCTTGAATTGGGCAGAATAGTTCTAGATCCTGACACTAAAACTCTGTGGACTTGAATCTGGGCTCAATTCTAGCTGGGGAATCCAGCCGAGTTCCTATATCAGACATACAGGTCGGATTCTTGGGAGAGAAAATGGATACTGCCAAGATCTAGCTGACGAAGCTGGATTGGGCCAGAGCTGATCTAGGGTCTAGCTCACTAGGAAAGACCCATAGTTTGGTTGCGATTTGCCACTTCTATTAAAAATTTAAAAAAATTGATTTAAATCACAAAACAAAGCAACAAATGAGTATTCCTGCGGGACCACAACCAGGATGGGTTCCCAAGGGTCGAGGTCCTTATAATAAGGGTAGAACAACAGTCCATATGGTATGATTACAAACATCAACTAATGTTGGTATAAGCCCTACTTGCCTAGGTCCTGTCCTAGTGTCTATCTAAGTTATGCTGTCATCCTTAGAGGATTAGTTGATGTTTCACCTCATCCTCTCAGATATCCTTCCTTACCCCCCTCCTTACCCCGTTGTCCCTACTCCTCCCCAGCGATATGCCTTTTTTGCGGTCAGTCTTGAACAAAGATGAGGGATGAGCCTCTGTGGTGCCTACCGAAGAAGGATCTAGCAGAATGGCAGTGGATGGGAATGTGCCATATTGGCTTCATTCTGCCATGATGAGGGTTTCTACCCTCATCATCCATTTAGAGGAGACTAATTAGGTTACTTATTATGATGATGATAATAGTTCTCATCACCTCTTAAGCATGGATTTAAGCTATTTTCCCTCTTCTCCCTTGCATAAGGAGTCCCACCCATTATCCAACTGCTACTTCGGTCCCTTTAACCCTAAAGGAATTATTCATTTCAAGGCTATTGGTGACCTTAAATAGGATAAAGACCGAATAAAAAGGGTTAAATTAGAAGAAGAAAATAGTAGGAGAAGGTGAAAGAAAAAAGAATAATGGCTGAGAGGATCTCTATAAGAGAATTTAAGCTACCCAATCCAGAGTTGGGTTTAAACGAAGGAGATCTTCTCTCATGGTAGCGTAACTTTTGACACAGGCATGCCTTATTAGAAAGATCCCTCACAGGCCTTCGAAGGAAGAAGAGTTTAAAAGGTACTCTATCGCTATGGATCCTGGTCTTTTTCTTTTTCTTCTGTTCTTCCTCTTCATTTTTTTCTCTTTGTGCTATAGTTTTGACAAACACTAATGTAAAGAAGTTCCTCAATTAATGAAGAACTCTTTTCGTTTTGCTTTATTTTATGTGTTATTGCTTGCATTTATTTTATTATTTTTACAATAGACATTTCGGTGCTAATTTCAAATTACACGAACGGTAATTTCTTAGGGCTTCTCTCTATAAGTAGAGGATTTAGAGGAGTTAGCATTCAAAAGCTAACATATTGATAGAATCGCCCAAAAATTTAGGGTTTGTTTTTCTTACATTCAAGTTTCTTAAGAAATGGCTCCTTCTCCACCTATCCATTCCTCCAATATGACAAGGCCATCCACCCCTTCCTCCACTTGGGGTTCTGTTTGTCCCTCTGCTTTCTTGTGAGACCCATGATTTATTAGGCAAGCACCTAGAGGTATAACCCTTTATCAACATCTCTAGTGGAATAAATTGGTGCTCAAGAGCCCTTAGGCGAGGAGAGCCCCTAGTTTTGGCTCCAAATACCCACGTTCTTGGGGGCTACAAGGGCAAATCTTAGAAAGGATAAATCTCTAATTTTACCTAGCTCTTGGAGACCCCTGTATTTGAATATCTAGAGGTAATTAGGCATATATCTCCTTTCATATATCTTATTACTGCCTCCAACTATGTCCCATACTTTTAATTTTTATTGGGAGGACAATCGTGGTAGGGCTTTCCTACCTCATAAGAAGAAGTTGAAACACACAATTGGTGCTTATTAACCTCCAACACTTCTCCTACTCTTGCTCATCTCATTTATCTCCTAAGTGTTCTTCCAAAAAGCCTAAAGTCCTCCAACATAGGTAAAAGGAAGTTTAGCAATGAATGGCAATGGAGAACACAAAGGTTAAGGCCCCCTCCATCTAAGGGTTCCACTAGGACAGTACTTTAAGAACCATCTAAAGACAATGTACCGGCCTTAGATGTTAAGGCATACAAGATTGTCCTTTTTGCATGGAACTAAAATCTTCTGATGATCTGTCTCAGATTATTGTTTCTAGGGCTATAGTCTTGTATTTTTGCTTTTGAAAACTTGTAATGTATATTGCCCCTTTTACTTGAGGGTTAACATACTCGTTGCCGCTCATATTTTGTTCGTGAAGTGCTAGAATGTTAGGAACTGGAATTTTGTGTGAACATAACAGAAAATTTCATTTTTTATTTGCTCTTGATTTACTCTACTTGTTCTACATTTTCCTTTTTATTACCCGATGAATTTATTTTTCCTAACCTGATTTACAGACTAGAATTGTAAGGTCACTTAAAAATCAATTAGGGTTCAGTTCATAACTCCCTTTTCAACTTCTTTCACTTGTCTTGAAAAGAGTTTCAGTTAGCAGGCATTTAAGCTTGAAATAAACTTCAAGCACTCAAGCCTATCTTTGTATTCGATCAAACTTTTGCCTTTATTTCTTAAATCTTTCTCTCAATTTGAAAAACAGTTGTTGAAGTTTTCAAGAACCACATGCAAGAACACCCTCAATTAGACAAGGGTGCTCTAGAGGCTTCCCATATTAAAGAAAGGCCTTACTTTGGGCCTGAATTAGAAGATCTTTGGTCAATGTGCATAGATGATCATTAGTGGTGCTAGGTCAACACTATAAAGGAATTCTATGCCATTTTCAAGGAGCTTTTCAATTTTAGATTGAAGATTGCTCTTCATTCCTTCACCAAAGCTTATTGGAATTTATAGGATCTTCCCTTATGAGGCTGATTCCAATGAAATTTCCAACATCATAACCTATGATCCTTTCTATTTTATCCACAATAAAAATCTTATCTAGTTGACTCCATGAACTCCATTTTTTTAAAGTAGGTTATAACCTCTAGACTGTAAGCTAAGGGAGTATGCTCTCTAACAAGTTGTATAGAACCGGGGGTTAGAAAGAAGCATGCATATATGTGAATGATCTGCAAGAGAATTTGGATTTTCTTCTTATATGCATGGAAACTACCAAATATGAGAATTACTTAGGGATAAGGTTGGGCATAGCGCAGGTGTAGGGACGGGTAGATTTATATTCGCACTCATACCATTTTCAAAAGTCCCCTCCATACACATAGTATACTCATCAGGTTTTCAAAATCTATCCCTATACCCATGCCGTTCAAGTATTTCAGGTAATTTATATTTTATTTGGGTATTTACATATATTAAAATATAATATCCATCAGGCATGATAATTTCTTTCATCTAAATAAATTCATAAAACTAAATTCATCTAGGCAGAATGTTTTAAAGAAAGATAATACCCATTAGATTAAGTGCAAAAACTTATACTTAGCTCATGAATAGAAACTGAATTCTGAAAATGATTAGAATGACGGAGTGAGGGACACATTACATAAGGAAGTGAGGGAGACAACAAATGTACTAGGATTTTATTGCGAGTCATGAGTCACATAACTTCATGTATCGGCATAACAAATAAGCGACACAAATGGATGGATTGCATGGTTGGGGCCGGATTGGGGTATTAGGCCCTTTTTTTAATGAATTACCAAAGTTCAAAGCTCAAAAACTCTACTGAACAATTTATTTTACCCCCAAAAACATTTGGGTACAGGATGGGTACAGGTATGGGGCAGGTGATGCCTATACTCGAACCAGTGCCCATACCCATACCCATACTCGTTTTCGGCATACCCGCTCCATGTCCATTTTTTCTAATTTTTCGTACTCGTACCCATTATAAATAGGCCAAGTTTGTGGCAGATTTTTTGGGTTTAGGTATAACTCTCATTCCTACTTAAGGAAGGCTAAGGAGAATCCCTCCTCGCCCCCCCCCCAAACAGAGCATTTCAGGATGAGATAGACATTTAAAGGCCACCTGGAATTAGCAATTGGGAAGAGGCGTGGGTATATGTAAAGGATCTTCATAAGAAATGAGATTTTTGTCCTATAGGCAGGAAAAGTCCAAAATATGAGACTTACTTGTTGACGGCCAACGGGAATTTTCCTCCCAAACTGGTGGATTCCAAGAGAAGATGATCATTTAGAGGCCACGTATTGTTGATCTTAAAGAAAGGACAATTGTCAACCTATTGAGCCGTGCATAGATCTTAGGTAACCTCTTTTTGTTTTTATGGCCATTTAGGTTTTAATCAATTGTTTCATTTTAACTCTTTTTCTTTTCCAGTGTAAGCTTGTGTTGATTTTTTAGACCTTCTAAATGGTGAAGAGATTAAGCCTTTTATAGTAAATCCCCTTCCAATCTTAAGGAATTCCTCGAGATGCTTATGAAAGATAAGGACAGCCATGTTAGATGTTGCTAGATCATAAAGGAGCAAGAGAACCCTCACATTGAAAATCAACAAGGAGAGCTTAGCCTTAATCGTACCTAACTCAATCAGGGCAAACTTATTGTTTAATGCCTTTTTTGCATTGAGGAAATGAGTACTACCAAGACTAGACCTTTTTGAGGCAATGAGAAGGGTTGTTCAAACTCCAAAAGAAAATTTACGCCATAAGGGCACATAATTCTCGGAGTGCACATGACAGGAATCCCTGCCCTTAGGTGAAGATTTTGTCCCTTGTCACTGTCAATCTCTTTAGGCTTAGAATTCACACGATCCAAAATGGCGATGTAATTTTAATCGCAAGCATACAGTTATTAGCCATATTACTTGAAGGTCGAATCTCTATGGACGAGGTTGAATCTAGGTCATTGCAACTAAAGAATAGCCCATATTAATTAAACTGAAAGCAATAAACCAAAAAAGCAATAAACAAGAAAAATATAATGATTCTTGTAATAGCTCGAATCTTGTCCACATTAATTACTTTAGTTAATTTTAATGGATTAAAGTTAAGCCTTGCATTTGAGTTTGATATTTGAAATATTAATGCAAGTTTAGGTTGAAATGACAAAGCAACCTCAAAATAATATTTAGTAATGCTTCGTGTAAACTCATTTTATACTTATAAATAAATATAAATTAGAGTCTCAAAAAAATAGTTAAAAGTGATATTTTCCTTGGAAGATAATGATTAGGAATAATTATTATAATTTATTTACCTATGTTATTTAAATAAACCAATAATATGAATAAACAAATAAATAAATAAATACAAAAATATATATTACTTAGAGTGGGTGGAATTGTTAATTTTCTCCTTCAAAATTAAAGAGATTACTAAAAATGGCCAAGCAAATTTGCATAGTAGAAGAGGGATTTCCTTTTAAGAGAAGAGGGGTGGGAAAAGAAGATAAAAATAAAAAGTAATTTTTTAATTCAAATCAAGCAAACCCCCCTTTACTAATATCTGATGCGCCCCCTCTCTTTTTTTCCTAGCCATGTTTTCTTCCTTCCCTCTTTCTGTTTCCAGACATGCCCCCCTTGGATTAGCCACTAGTGCGACCCCCTTGCTCTACTATTATTATCACTAGCCAGAGCACCACACACTATCGTAGGTGTCCCCGTGACCTACCACTCCTCTTTGCTTGGCCAAATTTGATGTTTTAGAGGTGAGCTCTAAGTTTTTCTACTTCGATTTTGGCACTTTATTTCACAATTTCGCTGATAAATAAGTTTCTTAGCTTGGGTGAATGTTGACTCATGTAAATTTGTTGTTATTAAAATTATTTTTTGAGTTGGATAAGGTTAGGAATTGGTAGCTCACCATGGAGTAATGAATGTTGAGTGTGGGTTGTGATTTGGGTGCTCATAAAGTTGATTTGGTTGACTTCAGAGGAATTCTTGTGTTGTGAATGAAATTTAAGAGTGTGTGTGTTGTATGTGCGTGTTTGCGGATGCTACCATGAAAGGGAGTTAAGGTGGAGTTAAGGTTGAAGATGGAGGAATGAGGAAGCTATTTTTGGAAATTTTGATTAACTTAATATAAATTTTTGAGTGTAAATTTAGGGAGATTGAATGGTGCTTTAACATGGAATTGTGTGGTAATAATGATGATAGTAGTAGTAGTAGCAGTAGTAGTAGTAATAATAGTAGTAGTAGTAGTAGTAGTAGTAGTAGTAGTAGTAGTACTACTACTACTACTACTACTACTACTACTACTACTACTACTACTACTAATAATAATAATAATAAAAATAATAATAATAATAATCAAAGTACTGCTAATACTAATAATAACAAATATTAACATTAATATTGACAACAAGAAAATGCATAAACAGTAGTAATGAAAACAACAATAGTACAACTAAGGGTACATGGTATAGCAAATTTAGTGAGTCAGTGGTAAATAGAAAAATAAAGATTGCATTGTGGTTTAAGTAAAATAATGGTGAGACATAGGTACATAAGAGTATACCGAATAAGGTTATGGATGGCCAACAAAAAATTGTAAATAAAAGCTATTTCTATGCTATTAATAACAATAAGCCTAATTGGAATGGAAGTAAGGCCACTTTTGTCATTATCAGGCCCAAAATGAGTTTCTTTTCAAAGGGAGAGAGAGCTTTTAAAAGATTCAGGTACGTTTGCTGCATATACTTTTCAAAAATTCACATATTTTTACCTATATCAAAATTTCATAATATACAAGTATTTAATGAATCATTTTTGAGCATTATTTTCCCACATAATCAAATGGACCCATCAATTATCGGCTATTAGGGGTTAGGCCCATTAATCCACCCATACGGCTTTAGCTTAGGCTTCTTGATTAGCTTGGGAAGTGTGCACCTATTCAATTATTACATTGTATATATGAGCTCACTAGTTTTGGTTCCACTTGTAGATAATAATCGATAATAGTTTTAAAATAATTCTCTTTCTACCTCATTTTGAACTAAAATGAATTGAAATATGACCGCTCACTGAAAATTGAATTTTACTCTTTACAATATAGCGGTGAACGTGCTAAGCCTCGACTCATCTTTTGAACACTTTGTGTTTTCATATTTTAGGTTAGGCATTTGTAAAGTTATGCATTGGTTGTTGCAAGTGAAGCAAGGAACTAATCAATGGTATTTAGCAAAGCTCATAGTTACATCTTTTGAAGTCCTCGGTACCTGCAAGTATTAGGTTGGTTATTGAACTGTCATTTGGTGCTCCAGCATGTGTAAGCTACATGTTGCTTGCCTTACATGTATTATGATATTTTATTATGTTAGCATTTAGTATACTAATTAGTTAAGCCTTATCCTTTCCAGTACAGCATTGATGCCCCAATCTGACTTTTTTGCTTTATTGACTACTAATGACTAATTTACTAATGCCAATGACATAATTAGAAGTTGGGTGGTTATAGTTGTGGTATCAGAACCAGGTTAGGTTTAAGAGTCACTGTGAGCTATAAGGGGGTTTATGCATTAGGTTGGACTAGTAAAAGACGTGTTGATTATGAGTTCTTATGTATGAGTGTGTAATGAGGATGTTCTCGCAAATCTTTACCTTGCCTCAGCCCTTGGTAATAAGGCTAACCTAGGCAAGGTTAAAAACATTCTGCTGACTTCCTATTGACTTATGTATCCTAAAGAAACTTGCGAAACTCATAGCAATAAGTCTAAAATGCTTGGGCTTGCCTATTTGTTCTATAAGGATGACTTTAATATAGAGGTACTCTTAAGCATACATACATACTTGATCCTTGGGTATCGCAATGTTTAAGATCTGAAGTGACGATGTTACTCATAAATTCTTATGTGATTAATTTAGTGCCAAATTACATCTACTTTTTGGATAGAGAAAATGTGTTATGTTGCAATATCCTTGTGCTAAATCAATATAAAATAGATCTACCAATAGGTTAATATATGAGGGCTTGCCGCACTGTTATAGGTGCTTTACAGTGATAATTCATTATAGTGGATTACATCTCAAAAGCCCAATAGCTGATGGTATGCTACTTGGCATTATATAGGTTGTATGTGTTAAGATCAGGTTGTCACACAAAGGAAGTGTTGTCATCAATTTGTTTTAAGATTATGTAAACCTATGTATGTCATCATAAGCTAGATACATATCCAAGTCACTCCATCTTAAGCATGCTCTACAGCTATGTATATATTGTATGTTGGTTCCAAAGTAGACATTATGACTTTGGGTCAAAGACTAAGGTCATAAGATGAGACATGTCCTAACTGAAGTATCAGTTAGGGTGATGAGGAGCAAAAAAAAAACATATATAGAATTTAGAAAGATTTGATCTTATAAGGTATGAAATGGTAAGGAGAAAAAAGAGGGAAAAAGTCATTAGAATTAACAATGAATAAGGAAAATAAAGAGAGAAGGAATAGGGGAGAATAAATGGAAGCTTAGGCTTAAACTATTAATCCCCTAAGGGTAAAAGACCTCATATTATTGTAGTCTTAGGAGCATGACAATGCTACATGGAACAAAAACATAAGGACTAACTTGGGAAGAAAATGGTGTACCAAGATGATGGAATCATCAGAGGAACAAGGGCAGTGGTTAGTAGCTTCAAGCATACTTACTTCACCTTAAGCATCAAGCTATACGTGTGGAATCTGAATGAAAGAACTTGAAGAAGTTCTATATATGTACATATATTCTATACTTTTGCATACTATATTGTAAGGAACTCTAGGAAACATAATTTATATTCTAGCCTATGAGTGGACATATTATGGTTATAAATTAGGGTAGTAAGGAGGATTGGAGAGTACCATGGAGCTATGATCTTTTATTGCTTGAACTTTAGATCTTTAACCATCTTTTCCTACAATCCCTTTGTTAACGAATCGCTGTTATGGGCCAAGTATTGTATAGACTATAGGGGGCTATAACTAATGACTTCACAAGACTAGATTGTCATATTCTAGAAGGTATTGCATCAACTCAACCCCTAATGCAGCAATAAGGGGAATATAGAACAAGTAGGATATGGAAGTTCCCATAGAAGGATTGAAAACTTGGGTGACTTTTCTTAAGTATATCAAGCCCATATAATTACAGCCATATATGTATATATACATCCCCAGTATCAACTTAAAATAGCCTATAATCACCTTTGAATGACTAATGTGAAGCTTCCCTTAAAGTAGATACCATTACATATTATGTAGTCCCTCAATAAAAACCTTTGGGTCCTTCCCATTACAAGTGGGTACTAGTCGTGCCCATGCCCTTTTCTAGCACTGTCCAACCAATAAACCATGTTTGAGTTCTATTCACCTATTGCTTTCAAAATTGCCTGATTATCTTAAGAATATCTTATTAAATTCCTATTCAACTATTAAACCATTTCATGACATTAATCTTTATGTGGATTCCTGACAGTCAAGTTATAGTATCATTCCCTTGCTTCAATTTATTTTCTTTGCTCAGGTTACTTATGATAAATTTCTTCCCTTAGTAATTGGTGCCCATATTATTTGTAATAACTCTTGATTTTTGCGACCCGCTTTTTCTATCACTCTTTAATTTATTACATCTACCGAAGACTATTCACTGCATCTTGGAGAATGGTTAATTAAGCAAGCCAGTGAACGAAGTTTTCCTCCTTTTGTAATACTTTCACCTACTTCGTTAACCCTTTTAGAGTTATCCACCATATGTTCTTGTGAGCACTACTCAAGTTTCTCTAACCGCCTTTGAATGTAAGGCTACATTATTTTCCACATCATTAGCTTCCATTCTAGTACGCCTATAACCCATTCAACTTGTAATCACAATATTCTACATATAATGTGTTAATAACTGATGAAAGACACCCTTGCAGACGTTTTGCTACACATATTTGCACCTATTCCTACTTTTGATTCCTAGCATAAGTTGAAGGGAAAAAGAATGGTATCATCCTCACATCAATTCCTATCGATCTGTAGTCATTTGAATATTGCCTGTCGTGGTCATTTTAATGCATGTACATAATGCTATACTCTAATCTTGGGTCAGTACCTTGTGAGTACTACTCTTTGTAAATAATAGGATTCAACCTGCCCTCAACAATTTAAGCACTACTTATTGTTTGTTTGGCTTTTAAATTAATATCAATGTTTGTGCCATTAATGTTTACTACCATCTGGTTCTTACTTCCCTCCATTCTTGAGTTGTTCATCCTTATAGTTACTCTCATTATATGTTCCTCTTAGTAACATTTTCCTTGCACATCTTTCCATAATCAGTTATCTATTCATCTAATTAAAATCTTACATCAGGAACATTCTCAGTGCTTTTAGTCATTTACTTATTTCTCATTCAGTCATGCTGATTTGTTCCTAGGCCTCATTTCTTTAGTATTTTATTGTTTCTTTAATCCAAACCATTTGCTTAATATGTCACCACCAATATCCAAACTTCATCAATTAGAGCTTGCCTTTCGTGTTGAAGCTTTATCTCCCAGCAATTCCCATATCTGCTTGATGTGCACTATCTCCAAAATTAGAATTTTTTCAATGTTATTTAATTTGCCCTTTTCGTTCCACACTTCTGGAGTTTTGTGGATCCTATAAAGTATTCATACCTTAAATTTAACATGATTAACCATGGCCTTGAATCTTATCGCTTACTATAGAATACGTTGTTAGTCAATCCTTAAATGATGGTCGACATCTAAAACCTTTGATTTTCATCATTTCATTCTTTATTTCATTAAAAGAACATCTATACATGTACCTTGGATCCTATCATTCAGAGTCATCAGCCCATACAGCTTTAGCATGAAGATTATGTGAATAGTCCACCCTTTTGCCCCACATGGCTCAAATAATCCCAATTTATTTCTAGTTATACAATGGCTTCAACAACTTGATTGAGGGATGAATACTGTAATCTCCTTTCTTTACAAAAAGCACAACTTAACCTATTATTCATCTTTCTAACCACCCGCCCTACTTGAGATGGCATGGAACGTTCATCTTTGTCACTGAATTCTCTTACGATACATATATGCAAAACTGTTATTCTTATTACCTTTTATTTTTGAACTTAGTACACTCATAGCTATCTTTATTCTAGCCATCCCACAACAATCCTCCATTTATCAATCACTTCTAATTTCATTGTTTATTTCTTTTTGGAGAGCAATGACTCACTTGGTTATGATTTTCATCATCCTTATTCTTAGACATATTTAATTTTAACATTAAAATTAAACCCAACAAACCTTTGACTATTCTGATAAGGGGGTTGTGCAAATAAGCAATATGGAGCTATACGATAGGACATTATAGACTAAAGTCACTAGATGAGATTAAGCCTCATTACATTGTTGATAACCTTGCCTCAATGGGCACATAGCACCATTAAGAACATAGAATGAGGACATTTTTAGTAAATGTATTACATGAGGCATTGACCATAGGGCTAGAGTTAATCCAAGCAATAATAGTGGGAATAAGGAACATACAAGAGCTTATTAAGACTGCCTGAAGCGAAAAAAAAGACCTGTGCGGACAAAAGATGAGACTATTAGAATCTCAACTGAGGGATAAGGTATTCCTTGAGGTATCACCATCAGAGGTGTCAGGAGGCTCAATGTCAGATGGAAACTGAGTCCTGAGTACATTGGGCCCGATAAAATCATTGAAAAGTTTAACCCAATGGGTTACAGATTAGCTTTATAGGTAAAGCTCAAGCATACACAGTATTTTCTATATTTCACATCTTAAGAAATATGTTGCTGACACAACCACAAGCGCACAGGTGTTGTAGTTTGGTTTTAATATCTTTCCCATAGAGACCAAATGTAATCTATTAAGTTTTGACCTATTATAAAAGGCTAAGCAAACAAGTTCTAATGGGTTCTTCGAATTACGTAAATTAACTAACTGGAAAATTCAATTGAATTAAAATATTTATGGAATTGTTTCGCCTTGTAAAGAGTTGGATCAATGAATTAAATATCATGCACTTAACTTAGATTGGGTGATTGAAAGGAGTGCAATCGAACTAAAATTCAGTCTTTTCTTTTGAAGTAAATTGAATTGCCTAGACTAATCCAATTAACATTCTTTTGAATGCCCTTGTTTTAGTCTAAGGCATAGATTTTTTATTGGCTAAATTTCCTCTTAACAAGAAAATCTCTTTCAAGTATTGCTAAATCAAGTCCTATCTTATCGATCAAATAGCAAACTTCTCATTTTGGTACTTCACTTAACTATCTAGCATAAGTAAGCAAATTTGGCCAATCATTCACAACACTTCAACCACAAGATAGAATTTAATCATTCCAACACAAAAATAAGCACAAAGCAATGAAGATTAAGAATAGAACATTAATACTTTGGCTAACAAATCCCTAGATTAAACAAACTGCTCACCCATGTTCAAAATTAACAACAATCTAAAACAAGAGTTCAAGAAAATTACTAAAGGGAGAGAAAACTTAGCAGCAATAGTGATTCTCCAACTGTGTCCCAATCTTCAAACCTCTAACGCCAAAGCTTTTCTTCAATTTGCTCTTTTACTCTAAAAACACAAACTAAGAATCCTAATTCTAATGAAAATTATAAGAGATATGAGGGTAGTGAAATGAGTTCTTCCCCTTTTCTGCAGCCAAACAGCCCCCTTTAAGCATCAAACTGAGCATCATCAACCATAAGACGAAGGAAGACGAAGAGACAAGTAGTTTTACATTCACCATGGACCGTGGCCTTCACCACGGCGCGTCCGTGGTTACCTCTGTCTCGAAATTCTCTGGCTCTTCTTTTCCTCCATGGGCATGGTGACTTAAGGGCATCAGTGGGGAGTTAAATCATACTCGATTGAGGGTCAAAGTCGAGGCAAAAAGGTTAGAAAACATACCAAACGCAGAAAAGAACCATCCCCAAGTGTAAAACGGGAATGGGAGCGTAGATTATAACATAAAGTTCATAAATCATCCTAAAAATACAACATAATGACCCTAAAATGAAGTAAACTCAAAGAACTTATCAAACTCCACCATACTTGAACTATTGCTCGTCCTCAAGCAACTATGAAACCAAAGCTATGATGAAGAACTTCCTCAGGTAAACAATAGTAGCAACATAAATAGCCAAATCGACCCAAGAAGTTAGCCCAAAAGTGATTGAAAACATGCAAAATAGATAAGAAAATGAAAATTTTGAAATAAGAGCAAGTGCTAATCCATCAAATATTGAATCGACCACCCAAATCAATTAACTTAGACAATTATGTTAGCACATAAAATAAGTAAAGCCAAAAGAACCTGTAGACCCTCACTTTAGTAATGAAGCACTCATCACTTATGTTTTTAAAGTATGAGGTTCTCTCAAATCTCATTCTAAAGAATCAAACCTATCATAAGTTTGCCAAAACTCTCCAATTTGCCACCACTAAAATGCAAAACATACTAGGCAATCATGAGGACTTTGATAGGGTTGTAACAGGGCTCTAGGTAAAGGTAAAAAACGAACAAATATGCTGGGATTTGTGGAGCTCAAAATCAAAGACTATGAGTATAAATCATCTTCGCCCAACTTTTCACCAAAAATACTCCTTATACCAATACATTTCAAATAACCAAAATCACCTCTTTTGGTCAACAATGAGAGAAAGTGTTGAAGTATATCTAATATGACATCAATGCCAAATCCTTGTATTACTTTGCTTCTTTTTTTTCTTTTTTTTAGTATTTAACTTTTTTTTGTCCTTTTTTTCCCCTTCTTTGTTGTTTCTTCAAAGAGAAGGATTATGGCAAGGGAAATTGTGCACTTTTCAACACTTTTCTAACAACTCACAAAATTCAACCCAATTAACACCAAGGAAAATACTGTATAAATCCCGTATCACATACAAGCAAACCACACCAAACAAAAATGTCATTATCCATAACTATTCCCAATTACTAATGAAACTCTAGAGTCTTGACTAAAGGATAAGACATGTATTTGGTTAAGGATCATATTATAGGTTTACATCAAGAAAAAGATGTCAAGGCTCAAAGGGGGTAGCAAGGGATAAATCATACATAATAAGGGTGGCTATTTGATCAATGTAACTCATAAATTCAAAGAATTCCTCAATCATATTGCCTACATGTGCATGCTAAATGTGACCTTGAACAAGAGTCAAAGCAAGTTCTAGAGATTTAAAATCTAGAAAGAGCCATGCATGAAAAAGAATACGAGACTAAACAATAAATTAGTCCAATCAAGCTCAAAATCTCACGGGACAACTACCTAGGCTCAACCAACTCATTAGATCTCATGTGCCAAATATTCAAGCAAAGAATCATTGAGTAATTGAATCTAGTCAACATGACGATCAAAACATGAAGCTTATTTCAAAAACTTATGATCAAACATTTTATTCACAAATGGGCATAAAAAAGGGTCAAAATAGGCCAAAGAAAACTATTTAGTCTAAAGACTCATCATTGGAGGATTTTTATTGTTTTTCCATTTGTTTTATTTTATATTTTTTTTTTGTTTTCTGATTTTTTTTTTCATTTTATGCATGAAAGCCTAAAATGCAACTAAAAATTGAAAACACCAAACTAAAATAAAACTAAGAAAAGAAACCTAAAATAGAAAGAACAACTAAATGATCAACTAAAAATGCAAACTAATCCTAAATGCATGACCCAAAATACAGGCTATTCACACATCCGCATCACATACACATAGTCAGACACAACTCCCCTATACTTGGACAAAGTATTGTCCTTAATGCAAGGACATAAAATCAATGGGGAAGAAAAAGAAGAAACTAAAACAGAAGAGAAGGGGGAAGAAGAAGGAGGGTGGGGTTGAGAAATATGCTAATCGTGCCAAGTCTCCAAACAAGCCCTAAAATCTTGAAAATAGTGATTCTGGAAAGCAATCATCACACGTTGCTCATCATGCCACTCATGAACAAAGCCATAGAGTGCAGTATGCTCAGTTTGAATATAAGCTAAGGGATGTTGGCTCCTCTTGGATGGACTGAAAGGTAGCATGCAAATCAACAAAATCAAAGGAGAAGGACGGTTGGGATGAACTAGAAGCCCTTAGGTGAAGAGGGGTAGGAGGTGGTGTGGGCCACGCCAACTCTTCATCACCCGATAAAAAGTAAAGATGGCTTAGTTCAAAAGAGTGGTTTAGTCAATGTTAGGGAGAGGAATTAGACGGTTCCTAGGATAAATCCAACAAACACACCTAGCCTCCACGTTGCAAAACTTCATTTGTTTAAAAGTGGCTAAGTTCAACCATATGGAACCAGGAACTCTATCATCAAGGTTTGGGGCAATACCAATAGACCTAGCAATGGGCGTAATGAGGCCCCCAATCATAGTCCTCTATGTGGAACTATGGTCGTACTATGTAACTAACTGACCAAGAAAGAACCTGGGTCAAGATAGTCACCTTATAGGATCCTATATACGAAAGGCAAGGCACATTCAAACTATCCTCTCTCGCAAATAGACCACAAGTAAGTAATTTCTGAGCAACTCGAATACAAGGTTTTCTAATAATGGTGCATTTGGAATTGCTTCTATTATACCGATAATCCCCAGAAATTTCATTCCAAAAAGTATTTAGGTTAAAGTCTTTGGGTAGATGACGATAAGGCAAGTCCATACTCAGTGGAAAACCAAATGTGCTATTGAAGGCACTCAAATTAAGCTCATAAAACTCCCTATTGAGGTAGAAGAAAATGTATCCTTCTTGACAACGAGGGCCACTCGTGACCTTTACATGAAATGTACTTAAAAACTCAAGAATCAGGTCACAATAAGTGTGGTCCCTAGTCTCTAAAAAGTGAGTAATGCCTCCCCTAGCAAACAACCAACGAATGTCATCCAACAAACCCAATCGAGTCGACAAATCCTTATCATAATAACGAGTAGCAATGACTAGCTTACTACTCAAACCATTGTATCTATCAACATATTCAAGATGTGTTAAACCAAGGGGGTTAAGAATATTACCTCAGTTTCTCGCATTGGTTGACATTCGGGAGATCCGGGATGTGGGTTGTAGTGCTTGACTTGATGTCCCTGCCTCTTGAGTGGTTGTTACTTTCTTCTTGGGTGACATGGCTATGGAGAGTGGATGCTCTAAACACTGACTAAGTAGAAATGGGAAGAAAAATGGTGAAAAATAAAAAAAATTGTGAAAATAAAGGTTAATGGGAAAAAATATGGAAGAAAATAAGAAAATTTAGAAGAGTGGAAGGCCAAGTTGGTTGGTTGAAGGTTGAGGTATGAAAATGGGAGAATGTGAGAAAAAGAAGGCAAGAAAAGAGAAATTTGGAAGAGATTTGGAGTGAAAGTGAAGAAAATAAGAAGAAAGGGAAGATATTTGATGGAAAATGATGAAAAATTAAAGGTGTAGATGGTTATGGTGTTTGTAGAGAGAGAAAGAGAGAGTTTAGAGAGAGAGTCGAGGGGTTGAAGATGAATAAGTGTTTTCTGGTCAAAGGGCATGAAAAACCCTTGATCGCAGATGGAGAGGCTCACTAAGGGTCGTGGAGTCCACCACGGACCCTTCGTGGTGAGCTCTGTCTCAACAATTTTTTTGAAATTTCTGGCAGAGCCTCCACAGACCGAGTTAGACACCACTAGGAGTCCGTGGTAGCCGCTGTCTGGAGATTCTAAAACTCTCTTATTTTTTTCAATGTTTTTTTCCTTTTTTTCTTTCTTTTTGCTAGTTGTTTTTGCTCTTCTTATTGATGATTCTTTTTTTTTTTTTTGGGTGTTTATTTCCTCTTTTTTTCCTTTTTTTTCGTAAATATGAAATGCACTATATACAATTTTTAAAAAAAACTAGCAAAGGGAAAACTTGGGTTGCCTCCCAAGAAGCGCTCTTTTAGGGTCGGTAGCTTAACCTTCACTTCTATAAGGGCTCGAGATCAGTAAGAGTGTGGACAGCGGGCTTATCAATGGGTTCCCCCACAACTCCTGACTTTCCTTTATCATGGACCTTAAAGTCGAACTCTTGCACTAGAAGGTACCACCTCAAATACTCAGGATAGAGGTCCTTCTTCTTTATTAGGTGGCTCCAAATAGCAGGATCCGCATGCAAAACAATCCAAAAGCAAGTCCCAATAGATGGGCCACTGCCTAACTCAATGCCAAATGAAATTAATTCCTTCTATAGGAGGCAAAGACATAAGCAACTAAGCAAACCTACAATGGGCACTCAAAGAACCTTCATTAAAAGCTGAGCACCTGCCCTCAGTTATGCTAGGTGGTATAGAGGCAGCAAACTCCACCTTAGCATAGACAAGTTCAGAACCCATAGCAGAAACTCAATCGAACATATGAGGGTCATCATGCAGTTGATGACCATAAGATCGTCATGCAGTTAGCTACTATCAACTTGATGACCATAAAATCATGATGCAGTTGAGATATTGGTCTAGCACCTTTAATAACCATCTTCGGAGGGGATTTCACAATTATCTATTTTACTCTTGGGGTTATCCAGTTTATAGTTCTCAGTTGACTCTTCAATGCACTTTTTGACAATCTAGCCGAGGATGATCCCCTAGTGCCTTTTAGGAGTGTATCTTAAGAGTCTTCTTCTTCTAAACTCCTCTTATCGAGATCTCCTCTCATCGAGATGTTTTATTTTCTTGTAAGGCTTATTCTTAAGGTACTTATCCATCTTTTCTTTGTTTGCCAAATCATTAAGTACTCTATCTAGATCCCAGTAGTATTTAGTGTCATACTCGTAGTCTTTATAAAACGCATACCACTTATCTTTGCTCTTATTCTTAAGACTCTGCATGAGAGGGTTGGGATGTTCCATGTGTCCTCAAGGTATTAAAGATAGATTTTTTTAAAGTTGCTTTCTTTCTTTTCTTTCTCATTGTGCTTAACCAGCCTTTGTCCTTTTCTTAGATACTTTCTTAGGAGTCCTAGTCCTTCTTATGATAGCCTCTAACGCTATGTATCTTTCTGCCATCTTTAGGGCCTCTTATGGGGTCGCTGGTCATTCCATGAAAAATTTCTCACACCTGTCTTTGTGTTTGACCCCATTGGTGAAGGATACCAAGGCTACATCTAGCTTAAGGTCTTTCAGAAATAGTTTCTCATGATTGAATCTTTCCACATACTCAGCCATGGATTCGTGGTCTTTTTGTGCCAGCTTCATTAGTTTTGCAATTAATTTTGAAGTCCTTTACTTCTAACAAAGTTGTAATAACCCAATCCTAACCCATATTTATTTATTTAAATCATATTTATTTATTGAATTAATCATGCTTATTCATTTAATTAATCATGTTTATTGATTTAATCACTCATGGTTATTTGTTCAACCAAATCATGTTTATTAATTCAATTACACTCAATTTACATATTTTTCGAATTATCTTATGTCATTTAAATTTTCTACTTTCATTTATCACATGTAATAATTTTGATTGGGGGATATTTCATTTGAGTTCCATTTTGTAATTCAAGTTTTATTGATTATTAATTCAAGTTTTGTCGATTGATTAAATTTCAGATGAATCGATAGTAGGCCTTGATAATGATGATTGAGTGTTAAATTATTTTCTATAATGTCATAAAATTTTAAGTTTTAGCTATGCAAAAACTTATGTCCTAATTCATTTATTTTGATCCAATTCATTGGGCCCAAATTATGGCCTAATTCTATTGGACTCAAGGCTTGGGCCCAATTTGAAGCCCAACAATTTTGCTTAACTAAATGTAGCTAATTACCATGATTTATGTATAATTGTATTTAGTTAAAATCTACTTTTGGGAGATAAATTTCAGCCAAGTATTTAAGATCATTTCAAGCCAAACAAAAAACATATCTCACAAACCCATCTCCCTCTTCTCTCTCCTCCAAAGCCACGGCATCCACCCCCCTTTTCAGCCACTGCTTGCCACCACCAGCATCTCGTCGGAGACGCCACAGCCACTAGCCCACCACCACCAACCCAGCCATCATCCCCTCTCTACCCCCACCCCAATCAATCACTTCTCCCACCACTTATACCTTTTTTTCAAGCATCAAAGGGAGTAAACCCTAACTTGATCTTGACGCATTTTTGGTTTTATGATTGTTTTAGTTATGATTCATGCTCTTGAGATGAAAGTAGATGCTATCATGCAAATTTTATTAACTTTGGGGGTATTGATCGTGGTAGGTTCAGCTTGAAGCTTGTTAAGGTTAGGGTTTTATCATGATCAAGTTAGCTTAAGTCAGGTGATGAATTTATATTGTTTTGTATATGATTTTATAATCTTTAGTCTTGTTGATGTTTATGATGATATTTTGGGTGATTTCGAATGATTTCAAGTGAGGATTTATGTGAAAAAAAGAGGAGAAAGCAAAAACAGTAAGGGTTAGAAATGGCAGAAAATAGGGGTGACTTTGAGATTAAACTAGTCATGATCAGCCCACTGAAAAATTTTTAAAGACTTCTTAATCTTTTCATATTGGGGGTTTCAGGTCTCCATTTGAGGTCAAGGGTGAAAGTTATGAATTTTTGAAGTGAAATGACCTGCTTTAGTGCAAATTGGACTGTTATTGCAATTTCTATATAGCGTGTACTTGGAGAAAAATTTTAAAAATTTTACTGTAGATTATCCATATTATTTTCAAATTTTCTATAAGATTTCATGAATTTTGGTTGAGTATTTGGAATTTGGGGATTTGTGGAAGCATTTTAAGTAATTGTGTAAAGAGTAATAATGAAGATTGAGTGAGATTAATCATGCACTCATTTTGTGTATTTTCGGCCAAGGAAGGTCATTTAAGGGGGAATTGAATGTTCATGGACTTTCATGGGGCTTTTAACTTGATTAATGAGAACGAAGAAGACAAGTATACAATTTGGGAGCTTATTTATGAATTTTGAATCACTTCTAGATATTACAAAGAATGTACCAAGTTTGGGGAGTTAAATAGTTTTCATTGGGATCAATAATCTATTTGGGTGAAAAAAAACTATATTTAAAGGACTTTTGAATGAAATATGGGAAGTGGGCGAATTTTTCACTTATAAACCACATTTATTAGACCAAATTATTGCACTTTATGCTATTTTGGACCAAGATATATCTCTCTTGTCCTCAAACCTCTATTACTTACTCAATTCAGAATGTATCAAATATATTTATGAAGCCAATCTAGTATACTCACTGTTATCTTGAACTAAGCTATATATAAGCGAGCCTTAAACTCGTTATTAGCAACCTATTTCAGAAAAGGTCAAAACCACTCTCCCATTTGTCACCATCAATACCTTTTTCTTTGTAATCTCATTTATCTCATTGTGGTCCATTTTACGTTCATTTACTTTATATCGGATTTAATTACTTTCATTAATTCAGTTTTGAAGTTATATTGAAATACACAAGTTATGTATACTATTTAATTATTCAATTTCTATTACACATACTTTTACTTACTCAATTAGATGAGTAAGGATCATTTACTGACTACGCATACCTACAATGACATTTATGAGACAGTGGCGACGCCTAGTTATCGTTTCCCGTTATGCATAAGTGTTATCAAGTCAGAACATATTTATCAAGTCATATGCCATTTATGAAATAGATGACATTTATAAAGTCCAGATGACATTTTTAAACACTCAAGGTACATCCATTGCCTGTATCATCAAAAAACAGAACATATTTATCAAGTTACAACTCTTAACGAGTTTATCAATAAATAAGTTTATACAGCGATTTGCCATTTAACTTATTATCCCGTCAGTTATCATCTATAGGGCATCAGTCCATTATTTACCCGCGCGGCTTTAGGCCAACTCTTGATCGAATTGGCAGGTGTACACCTATGTATAGATCATATCATTACAAGGGGTTCACATCCGGATAATAATGAGCAATTCAGTTTCATATTACTTTCAATTCATTGTTATTGCGAACTAAATGAATTACAACGGTGGGTACCCATCAGCAGTGTTTCTACGCTCATTTAACAATGCAAGAATGCATGTATTGAGTTTTAGCTCAAATTGTCAAATTGTTTTCATGTTTTTCATTTTAGGTGATGAAGTATCGCATGTTTCTCCATTTAGCAAGCCCTTTTGGAAGTCATCAGATGCTCACAGTGGATGCAATATAGCGTGAATGTTGGGATCGACCTCTGGGTCAAGTAGGGTCTATATTCAATATACTTATGTAGTATGGAGTGTGAGTTAACACATGGTATGATTAAGTCGATTGTATTGAAGTTAAACTATTATCAACTTTGATCTTGGAGTGTTTCAGTCTAATAGATATTGTGATTTGAACATGAGTTGCAAGATTAAAAGGTTTCAGTGAGCTTTGTCCTTATCAGGGCGCCGGTAGCACCTTGTATCATTAGTCTTCTGCTGTAAATTTTCGTAAATCATGTCATTAGCATTTTGGGAGCGTTACAAAAGTGGCTTCTAAAGCTAGTTAAAATATCACCCCAAGATTTCAAATCTTGGCAGTAGCCTATTGAACCAGGCTTATGTCACCCATTTCATGGTAAGTATGTGCACATCATAGCTTTAAAGGAGATGGCTATAGATGAATTTGGAATAAGCATGCATCAAGGTGCTCTGTGGTCACTAGTCCATCAACTATGCTTTTTTGGGAACCTTAATCTTCTAAGGGAGCTCAACCCCCCAGAACTCAGTATCAGTGGGTGTCTCGGCCCATCAAGGGAGCGTCTACATTGTGCATCTTTCTTGCATTCTTTGTTGAATACTATTGAGATGACATAACCTTTACAGAGCTTGAGCTCTATTATTGAAAGTCATCTTCACAACCTATGCCCTAACGAGAGCTAACTTGGCCAGGCCTCTTCCGCAAGAATTTCTCCTGCTCAACTCTTTGTGGTTCCACGTCTCCCTCAAGCATTCATTGTTATTCCTCTAGTGCCTGAGAGGTTTATTCTTAAGGCCCCTTTCTTCTTAATCACTAGGGAAGAACTCTTTTCTTATTTTCGAAGCCCCTATCCTATCTTTCATAGGCAGTCTTTTAAGGATAGCTTTTTTTAACTTTTTTGAAAACCCAAGAAATCATCCACCTTTTTCATCAGAGGGAACATGGCTTTATTGACTTTTTAATGTCATCAACTCATTCATTGTATTTGAAGCACTACCTACTTGTTCAAAGGAATGACATGTGCTTGGGAGACATATTTCCTTCTAGGGGAGTTGTGTCTTCTAAAATTAAAGCTTCCTCCATGATGAAATATTCTTTCCTAGAGATTTGAGGGTTGGGATCCTCGTTCTTAGGGACATTATACCATCTCCCTTATCATCGCCTTTGGGTGGAATTTTATTCAACTCCAAGTTCTTCAAAAATAGTGCCAAATGTTTCAGCATATAGTGGAGTTTTCGACTTTCATCGGAAACCTAAAGGAATCCCCACCGTCGTCGAAAAATTTTCTATAAAACAACTCTTAAAAAAGGGGGTTTCACATCTTTAAGTGCCTCTAATGCTTAAGTTAGGGAGAATTTTTGAAGGAAACAAAAGAACAATATAGCTTAAGATAGTCTAATTGACCAACCTTTGAGTTTGGCCATAACTTGCTTATATAGGGGTTTAGAATAGTTCTCTCCGAAGCATCTAACTAGATTCCATATCTTTTTAGATATAGATTACTTTTCTAGTTTTATTGAAACTCAAAGATTTTGACCGTCATCATATCCACTTAGAAGATCTTGGCTAGATTTTTATCCTTTTCACAAGCCATGCACGTAGAAAATATTTTCAACGCTTTGGTGGACTTAGATTTTATTGAGCTTTTGTTTGGGCTTTAACTGCTCAATCCTGGCAGCTTATTTGATCCAATCAGTCTCTTTCTTAGGCTTCTATTGGCCTTTGCCCTCATATCGCTTAGAGCTTTTATCTATCTGAGTTAGGTACTTCATCCATTGTATTATTCTCAAGAATCCTGATTTATATTGTTCTTTTATTTACAATATAATTGTCTTCCAAAAAAGAAGATGGTCACATGATACTTTGCCCTATTTGGGTGGTGAAAAGAAGCCATCGTGTTCCCTTTGCAGCCTCCTACCATGAAATGCAAAGCCAAATTTCAAATTTATCGAGATCCAACAAGAGCTGATGCTTTTTATTATGATTTTTATTTTTTGGATATATAGCAAATGGTGCCAATAAGTTATGCTTTAGTGGGTGACTATCACGTTATTTATATGTGACCAAAATTGTCATTAAGATTTAATTATTAGCAAAATTTTCAAAGTCTCATGCAAAATGGGTGACTACATTTGATTTAACAATGACTTTACAATTAAAATGGGTGATTATTAAAAAGACAAGAGGGTTGAATGCCAAAGAATAACTTGTTAACTAAATTAGTCATAACGGGTTCTCTCTCTCTCTTTGGGTTTGTAACCAGTGACACTAGTAAATCATGATCTAGCATGTGATTACGGCTGTTATATGGAAGTGGCTAAAATAGCTATTTAAGGGTTGACTATTTAATAAGGCTTCCTAAGCCCTATGAATGAGAGTCACTACTAAATTTATTTGTCAATGAATATTATAATTAATAAGTGGTGAATGTTAAAAATTGATAGATTTGAGGTCTAAAGAAAGTAAGTAAACTATCTTACAACATAGGGTAAGAACTCACTAACGAGATATGACTACATTAATAGTGTTCCGTATTATTGAATACTCATAACTACTTGGAAGGAGGATCATGTCTACCATAATCAACATCGTAATATGACTATATTAGTTTTCTCCCCATGACTAGTTAAATTTTTAGCAGGATATCATTGTTTGCTTAAAAACTAGCGTTCCTTATTATGTTGTCAGGTGTTAAATTACATATGTTATGGTTGAGAATATTGAATACAATGAACAAACCATGATTATAAATTTAGCAAAATAACAATCTTATACCGTGTATCTATGTTATGTATACACCCAACAGGCACTTATGGTGTATGGCTTTTGATTTGTACTTTTTACCCCTTTCTAATCACCGATTACAATGACAAATTAGTTTCACTAATATCTATTTTTCTCCTTACGTTTAATCACCTCTCCTCCGGGAACTGCTTTGCTTATCGCCACTAGAGCTATTGCTTTTTATGCACTTTCATGTTTCCTCCGTTACTCTTACTTTTGATCTGTACTTTTTACCCCTTCATAAACGGTTACAACGCCAAATGAGTTCTCTTTTATTCACACCTAGGGCCTGTTCTTTTCGGGTAAATGGGGGTGGGTAAAAGGTTGAAATGAATTGAGGTTGGTTGAGGTGGGTTGAAGTTGGTATTTTTTTTGAGGTGGGTTGAAGTAGGTTGAAGTGGGCTGAAATAGGTTGAAGTGGGTTGAAATTGATATATTTTTTTTGTGGTGGGTTGAAGTGGATTAAAATAATGAGAATGTAATTATATGTGATAATTTATGAATTTATTGTAATTTTTAGTGCATTTTTCGCTGAATGGTAATTTCACAATTTTGTAACTATTTTTCTGGAAGTTGGACGCCAGTACAACTTGTCAATTATTTTTAATGATTTCGGTTATAAAATTTATTAATGACAACTTTTTATATACGTGCCCTTTTTTTCATGGGCAAATTTGAAATACCAACCTAAATCCACTTCAACCTATTTCAATCCACTTTCACTATCAACTAAAGTTTAATTTATGAGATTAAAAAAATTCTACCTACTTCAACTGACCTCAACTTACCTTAACTTACTTTACTCTTTTACCCACCCCAAGTTACTTATAAATTTTCACCACTTTCAAATCATACTACTTTGCAAAAATAATTAAATCTCACATGACACTTTACAAACTATTAAATTTATGAAGGGGTGGGTTGAACTTGATTAAAATGGGTTAAAGTAGGTTGAGGTTGGTTGAAGTGGGTTGAAGTGGGTTGAGATTGGTATTCTTTTTTTAGGTGGATTAAAATTGGTTGAAGTAGGTTGAAGTAGGTTGAAGTGGGTTGAGGTTAATAAATCTAAAATGACCTACAAAAAGAACAGGGCTAGTTTCATTGTTTTCGAAAAAAGAAACTAACAGGATCTCCCTTGTCTTCATTGCAATCATCTTCCTATTGTTGCGACCGAAAACCCCTCATATTTGCTCAATTCATCTCATGCTTCATCATTGTTTGTAGTGTTCCTTGGATTTTTTTTCTTTTTTTCGAATTTCTTGTCAACCTATTCAAGATCAAAATTAGTTATCTTACTTGTGATAAAAGAAAATAACTATCTTAATAATATTCTTTTTTTATCAAAAGAATATACATTAGTGCAATACCTAAGGATCAATTTTCAATTATGCATTCTTATATGATCTATTTATTGAGTTCATCACTTTTTTAATTATAAACAAGCCTTTTGAACCTATGCAATGCACGACTATGTTTTTATATGTTACTTTTTATTAAATGAAAGGAATTACAACACTAATATAATTAAAATATATTATGCTACTATATTTAAAAGTGTGTTATAATAAATGTATTTATTACATTTTCTACAACATTGTTTTATCATTAAAAAGAGAAGAAAATATTCATTATGGGCTTTCTAAAGTATTATTAGGAATATTACTATTTATTATTATATTATGAATTTTGTTTCTTACAACGAATAATCTTATCCCCTACCACTTAATACTAGTAACTCTGTCATTTAATCACATGAATGGTCACAACAAACCGTAAAAGTATAGTATAATTATTGGTATTGATTTATAGTTTACTTAAATGGGTGGTTACCGGAAAACAAAATTACCAATTACATTGTCACATATTATAATATAGAAAAAGAATGACACATGGTGTAAAATCTTAAGGGTTTGTATTGTTTTAATTTTATATATACATATGGTCGTGACACCTCTCTTTGGTTCAAAATTACACTGATGTACCTGAAGTTTTGTGTTAACTATTTTAAGGGCTCAAATACCTAATTTTGGAGTACCATAAATTATGTGAAACATAATTACCCTTTCAACTTAAAAAATAATGCATAAACCTTAATACAATTAAAAGATATGATGAATTTTAGAAACTAACAAAAATTAATAAAAAAATTAATAAAACATTTTCAAAAAAATTATTCAAATTAAAGCAGTATCATCTCAATCCTTATCTCCATCTCCATCCCCATCCTTATCCTCTAAGTCTCTCTTCTCATCTGCATCTTTAGTTTTTGGAAAAGTTTTGATTAATTATATTTATTTTTTATTGATTTTTAGCACATGTCAAAATTCAATTAAGTTTTTTACATTGTTTTGTTTTCCAATTAAGAGGATAATTATGCCTTTTCAAGTGAAAAAGACTTATAAATCAGTTTCCATGTAATTTAAGATACTCATAATTGGTTTTCAAAACTAAAGATCCTTAAAATAGTTTATACAAAACTTGGGGTGCCACTATACCTTTTTAGCTCTTTCGTCTCTGTAATGTGTCGGTAAATTATTTTTTCCTATTTAACTGTGGTTTATTAAAATTTTGATATCTCTAAACTACCATTTAGATGTTTGGCTTTGACATGATATCAATTAATGGATTTGACAATTTAAATAAATTATCTCCTTTGAATCATCTACTACTTTGTCGTAAAATTTTCCATGACCTCACCAAACTATAAGTCCTTTCCTCTCTTTTAAAGATTATATAATTGTTAAACCTATTGTTAAATTTAATAGCGTCAGTCACTTAATTTTTCACTAATTTTCCTAATTTTTTACTCTTTTTGGGTGAAAAATAACTTAGTTTCATAGGAAAAAAACTGGGTGACACATTAATTTTAATTTTTGAAATATAAGCAACTTTATTAGGTCATTTTTAGTCTCATTGAAAGATGCTTTTTATCAAAATAAAGTTTTAATGATATGGTGATATTATGATGGTTTTCCACACAAAAGGACTTTATAAATTTTTTATGAACTTTACTTAAATCAATTTATGATAATATTCATAGCATGTTATAAACATATCATGGTTATGCACGCATTGTGTGTAATTCAAAACTAGTCAAATATATAGAGGTCTTGTTATACAGATAACAATTGACCATTTCAAAGAATGAAAACTCTGGTTCTTATTATAATGGGTTGGAGATAGAAAACTAGTTTTCTTCTTATGGCGAAGAAAGCTAAGCGAGCTCGAAAACATTCTCCTTGTTCGCCTATTACCTGTGATCATGGTACTAGTGGTGGCAAGAATTTAAGTTAGGAAATTGATTCAGCGACAACATCTAGTCTACCTCCCAATTTTGAGGGAATTTCGACTAAAGAGAATGCAAGGGAGCTGTTGGGCTCTGAAGAGGAGGTGCGAGCAAGTTTTTCTCAATGGATTGCTGCATTGCGACATTGTTATCAATCAAGCTCATGGGCTGCAGATTCAAACTTTTGACCTTAATTTTGGAGTTCTTTAATTGCTTGCATTGTTCTGGGTGCTAATCGTCCAATCCAGGTAATGGAAGGTTTTTTTCGGTAGATATGGGGCAATAAGGATTATAAATGAGCAATTGCTAAATCTAATGGGGTTTTCATCATGCGTTTTCACTTGATGCTAGAATGAGATGAAATTTTGAAGCAGAATTTTGTGTATTTTGATTTGTTTTTAAAAAATCTCTTATCATGCCAGCATAGACTTTAGGGCAGGAAGTAAACACGGATGAGCTAGCGAAGATACCTCTATGGATGAGCTTTCCGGAATTGAATTTTAGGTATTGGAGCAAGGACAGTCTAAGCAAATTGGGGAGTTTAATAGGGAGACCATTAGCAACTAACAAGGGAACACAAAATAAGACTCATGCCAAGTTTGCTAAGTTACGCATTGCAATGGATTTGAATAAGCCTTTCCCTGATGAGGTTACCTTCATAAATGAATTTGTCATTCTTGTGATAAAAAAGTGAATTATGTTTGGAGACTCTTATGATGCAGCCATTGTTCAATGTTTGGGCATTTGATTGATGATTGTAGGAAAAAGCAGCAAAGAGAATGGTAAAAGAAGGAAGTGCAACCAAAGCACAACCAAAATTAGGAGGTGGTGCTATCTCACAATGTGCAAGAGGATCAGATACAGGAGCAGACTGTGGAAGTAGACTGAGCGGCAACAACCTGAGGTAACTGTGGAGCATGCTGGAACTACTGTTCTTACCAATGGGCAGCAACATCATACCCCACTTACAGATCTTGTATTACAAAATAGTTTTGCCAGTTCCTCTAAGGAGAATGATATATTTGTTTTGGAATATAACGGGCTTTAATGGCCCTAATAAATAGGAAGTTATTAAGGCTCTCTTAAAGAAAAATAAATTTATGGTGTTAGGATTGCTTGAAACAAAAGTTACAATCAGAAAATTGAGCAAATCAGTGCTAGACTTGGCTATTGGTCTATAGTTACTAATGCTACGCCATTGTGCAAAAATATAATTTGGGTTTGTTGGAACTCTCTAAGATACCATATTGATGTTATAAAGGTTCATGCACAATTTATTCATGTTGCTTAGACTAAAGGGACTGAGGATAAGGTTTATGTTACTTCAGTTTATGGGGCTAATGAGGAGGTGGAAAGAAGGGTACTATGGCAATCTCTTGAAAGGTTCAGTTTATGTATATATGATCTTTAGGCTATTAGAGGACACTTTAATAGTATTCAAAGAGGATTCAAAAGAATTAGAGGTGACCAAGTCAACTATGGTGAAATGGAGAATTTTATAACCATTGTGGATAATTGCCAGTTATAGGAAGCTAATTACGTGGGTTTTGTTTTTACATGGAGCAACAAGCAAGGGAAACTAAGTTGTTCTCAAATTGGACAAAATTCTTTTAAATGAGGAAGCTGTGTAATGTGGAGCAAACCATGAAGCCTAACCTCCTAATCAATATCAAGGCTTGGATTCAACATGGGCCCTTAGTCACCTATAAGGGTGGTACCCAAGTACTTGGCTCTCCTAAGTCCTTATTGGTTTGAGAGCCTTGAGGAACACAGAGTAAGCTTAAGAAAAATGTCATGGCACTTAATAGCCTAAATAAGGAGCCTAACTATTTTACCTCCAAGTCACCGTATTTTATTTACTTCTTTGTTCTAGGCAGAACAGATGGCCCGGCTTCTAGCTCTTTTTTTCCTCAGTAAGTGGGTCCATTTTGGATGAATTTTACATGTATGGATAGCCTCGGATATATAGTTTCTAACAAGCTTAAGAGAATCATCAAATTCTAAGAATTGAACAAGTTATAGGGTTTTAACCAAGCCATGGTCCATGCTAAGTCTGAAGGTGCACATTTTAATCAAGGATTTATTTGGGTCATCAAATGAGAGAATTAAGGGTCCACACTTGGTAGGTAGCTGATAGATTCTTCTAGAAGGCTCCCATAAAATTCCTTCCTTTAGTCTCCTCCACTTGGATAGGTGAATGACATCACCAATGAGAAGGAATGTGCTGCCAAATTCTAGCACACCATTATCCCCTAGTGCTCCCCACTTTAATTGTACAATTAGCTTGAATTTTATTGGACAAAATCCTTGTAATGTTATTAGCTAGTAGTAAACTTGGGGGAGGGGTTATCTTTCTATTTAATTCTTCATCTCTTGTATTACATTGAGCTTTGATGATTATGAATGAATGAAAAGGCTCGAAGCCATTTTCTCTCTCAAAAATCTCTTAATCTTTCTCTCTTTTAGAATGGAGATTTAGAGTCATTACTTTATATTAATCCTTGGTGCTTAGGCTTTATAGGATTAATTAGTGGTTTGCTTATCATGGTGTTCTTTCAAGAATCAAAAGAGTTTCCTTTCGATTTGAGAATTTTCCTCCATTTAAGTTGTTCTGGAGGTGTTCATCTTATTAGGCCTTCACTTAGATGATTAAGCCTTTATTTACCCAAATGGTATTCTAAATCCACTTCAGTTGGTATCAGAGCATAAGGATCCTCTAATGGTAAGCATCAAATCCTCACACTTTGTGATTGGAATTTGTTGTTAAGTTGTCTCTTTTGATATTTTGGGATTTAAATACTCTCTACTCCACCTTCTTCTCTTATTCTCCTCAAAGAGCCCAAGCACTCTTCCATGCTTCCTTTTTAATCCAAAACCCTAAAAACCCACATTTGATTTCTCCATAAAACTCCTCTTTTAGTCCACAAAGAACCTCAAAATATCCTAAACACAATTTCCAATCAAAACACAACCCAAAAACTCCACAAAAAAGTCGAAACACTCACCCATGCCAAACTAGAAATTCGGTACAGCCATGGCACTCTTGCCCCGAAAAAAAATGTTTTCCCAGTGATCTGGCTCACGACCACCCAGAGCCACAAAGCACGACCGTGCCGACCCATTTTGGCCCGTGCTTTCTCTGGTATGACTGCACCACATTTTCTCAAACACTTAATCTTCTTGCTTCTCTTGTCTACCTTCAACCATATCCAATGATGCAGAACCTTATCAACTTAAAGGCATCTCTCTAGAGTTAGCCCATGAAATGAGGAGAGATAAGACCATAATTGACCTTCAAAAACAAGTGAGAAAACTCACCATGGAGCTAGAGCGAGTTAAGGGATATGAACGATGAGTTTCCCGACCTAGGGAGCTTAATGTCAACCCCATTGACATTGCCTACTCATCTTCTCATGAGGACCATGAGGATAGAGGTATTAGAGAAAGAGGTCTCCCTCGAGATGATCTTAGTGACCTCAAGGTCGAGGCACCAGAGTTTGATGACAACCTCAAACCGGAAAACTACATTGATTGGGTCCAAGCCATTGAGAGGATCATTAAACTCAAGGCATACAATGATGAAAAGGCCTTCAAGTTGGTTATTATCAAGTTAAAGGGGTATGCCTCCCTATGATATAAGACCTTGAAGAAGAATAGAGTAAGGAAAACTAATTCTAAGATCAAGACTTGGTCCAAGCTCAAGAAATACATGGAGAAGAGGCTCTTACCTCCCTCATACAAGCAAGAGCTCTATCTCAAGATTACCACCCTTAGCCAAGAAAATCTCTAGGTGGAGCAGTACATTCGAGAATTTGAGTAACTGCATATGAGAGTTGGCTTGAATGAAGACAATGAGCTTACTATTGCTAAGTTCATCAAAGGACTTTCTCCTTACATAGCTCACAAGGTGGAACTTCTGCCCTACTTGCCCTTTAATGATGTTTGCCACCTAGCCATCAAGATTGAGAAACAACTCAAGGGTCGAAAGCCCTTCGCAACTCCTTCCCCTCATCGACCCTAAAGCACACCTAAGAGTTTCCCTTCCTACAACTAGGGTGGCACTACCCCTACACCCATTAAGGCCATTGATAAGGATAAAGGGATTGCTAGTGAACCTCCTAGGAGGTTGGAGGGAAAGAAGTGCTTCAAATGCCATAGTTATGGACATTTCCAAGCAAATTGCCCCAATTGAAGAAGCCTCTCTCTTGGAGAGGTGGAAGAGGTCCAAGCTTTAGAGGAAGGAACTAGTGAAGAAGAGTTGAAAGAGGAAGATCACACTATAAGCACTCCAAATGTTGGAGAGTTAATGGTGATCTAAAGAGCCCTCCATGCCAAAGAGGTTCCCCTTGAACCTAGTCAAAGGGAGCAAATCTTCCACACTCGATGTACCATTGGAGGCAAAGTGTGTGAGCTTATTATCAACAGAGGTAGTTGCACCAATGTGGCTTCTATGACTCTCATTGACAAGCTACAAGTCCCCACCAAGGTGTATCCCACTCCTTACATACTTCATTGGCTCAAGCAAGGAAGCGAGGTAACCATTTCTAAATAAGCTCTTATCTATTTTTCGGTTGGTCTTTATTATGGTGAGGTCCTTTGTGATGTTCTTTCTATAGATGCTTGTCATATATTGCTTGGTTAACCTTGGTTATTTGATAATCATGTGATGCATGATGGGCATTCCAACACCTATGCCCTTAAGTTTGAGGGACTTAACCCCACTTTGACTCCCCTGACCACCACCCAAACCCCTCAAAATTAAACTGAGGAAGGAAAGTGAGAAAAGCCTCTACATGAGTGAGATACGGATGGAGATAGCCATTAGTAAGAGCAAGCTTTTATTTTCCTTACTTATGGTTAAATCAAACACACGTAAGGAAGTGAAGATCCTTGAAGTCAAATGTGATGCTAGTGGAGTTAGGATTGGTGTAGTTCTCACTCAAGCCAAGCACCCTCTTACCTACTTTAGTGAGAAGTTGAATGGTTCAAGACTCAACTACTGCACTTATGATAAAGAGTTCTATGCCATTGTTAGGGCTTTGGAGTATTTGAATCATTACCTCAAGCCTAAGCCTTTTGTAATCCATTCGGATCACAAGGCTTTGTCCTTCATCAATGGTCAAAACAAGTTGAATATAAGACATGCTAAGTGGGTTGAATTCCTTCAATCCTTCACTTTCTCCTGCAAGCATAAGAGTGGGAAAGAGAATGTGGTTATCGGTACATTGTTGCAGAGGTATGCTCTTCTATCGGTCCTAGAGGCCAAGGTTCTTGGCTTCCATTCCATCAAGACCTTATATATAGAAGATGAAGACTTCAAGTTGGTGGTTGAAGATCCCTCTACCTATGCCACTTATACCTTGTAAGAAGGTTTTCTCTTTAAGGGAAATAAGTTATGTATCCTCAAGAGTCCTCTAAGGGACTTGATTGTGAAGAAGGCTCATGGAGGAGCCTTACCTAGGCATTTTGGCATCAACAAGACTCTTGAGATCCACAATGAGCACTTCTATTGGCCCAAGATAGGTGAGGATGTCCACAAGTTAATCTCAGGGTGTGCCATTTATCATATGGCCGAGAGTCACTTCTACCAAGGCCTTTACACCCCTCTTCCGGTTCCTTTAAGGCCTTGGGATGACCTTAGTATGGACTTTATAGTGGCTCTTCCATGAACCCCTCGAGGGAAGGATGCCATTATGGTAGTTGGTGATTGGTTCTCTAAGATGGCACATTTCATTGCTTGCCACAAGTGTGATGATGCTACATATATTGTAGATCTCTTCTTCCACGAAATTATAAGGCTTCATGGGATCCTAAGGACTATTGTATTGGATAGAGATACCAAGTTCTCACCACAATTTTGGAGAAGTCTATGGAGGCTAATGGGGACTAAATCATCTTTTAGTACCACTTGCCACCCCAAAACTGATGGGTAAACGAAATTGACCAACCATACACTCACTACCTTGTTGAGAGGTATGGTGAGTACGAGCTTAAGAGATTAGGACACCAAGCTTCCTAATGCAGAATTTGCTTATAACCGGACCCCTTCCTATACTACTTCTCATTCACCCTTTGAGGTATGCTATGGCCTCAACCCTCTCACTCGTCTTGATCTCATCCTCATTCCTCAAGGGTCTAAAGTGAGATTTGAAGCTGAGGAAAGGGCTAAAGCTATGAAGAAACTACATGAGCAACCGAGAGCTCAAATTGAAAAGGTAAATGAGCAATAGAAGGCGAAGACCAACAAGAACCGAGCTCATCTCGAGTTTAAACCGAGAGATCTTGTATGGTTACATTTGAGGAAGGAGAAGTTCCCTGCAAGGAGGAAAAGCAAGCTCATAGCATGGGGAGATGGCCATGCAAGATCGTGCAAAGAGTGGAAGACAATGCCTATGAGGTAGAGCTTCCGAGTGACATGAACATCTCCACCAATTAATGTTGCAGACCTCACTCCCTACATTAAGGATGAAGATGAGGACATTGGAGATTTAAGCATAAATCCTCTTTAAGGAGGGGAGGTTGATGTAGAACAGACCATGAAGCCTAACCTCCTAATCAATATCAAGGTTTAGATTCAACTTAGGCGCTTAGTCACCTATGAGGGTGGTACCCAAGTACTTAGCTCTCTTAAGTATTTATTGGTTTGAGAGCCTTGAGGGACCCAACATAAGCTTAGGAAAGATGGCATAGCACTTAGTAACCTAAATAAGGAGCCAAGCTATTTTACCTCCAAGTCACCTTATTTTAATTTACTTCTTTATTTTGGGCAGAATAGATGGCCCAAATTCTAGCTCATTTTTGGCTGGCTAAATGGGGTCCGTTTTTGGATGCAATTTAATGGATGGATAGCCCCGAATGTCTATTTTCCAAAAATCCCAAGAGCATCATAAATTCTAAGAATCGATCATGTTATGGGGTTTTAACCGAGCCACGGTCCATACAGGGTCTAAATGTGCACATTTTTAATCAAGGATTTACTTGGTAGGTAGCTGATAAACTCCTCTAGAAGGCTCCCAGCAAAATTCTTACCTTAATCTCCTCTATTTATATAAGTGAATGACATCACCAATGAGAAGGAATGTGTAGCCAAATTCCACCACACCATTATCCCCTAGTGGTCCCCCTTTAATTGTATAATTAGCTTGAATTTCATTAGATAAAATTCTTGTAATGTTATTGGCCAGTACTAAGCTTGGGGAAGGGGGTATTTTGCGATTAATTCCTCATCTCTTGTATTACATTGAGCTTTGATGATTATGAATGAATGAAAAGGTTAGAAGCCATTTTCTCTCTCAAAAATCTCTTAATCTTTGTCTCTTTTATAGTGGTGATTTAAAGTCATCCCTTTATATTAATCCTTGGTGCTTAGGCTTTAGGGGATTAATTGGTGGGTTGCTTATCTTGGTGTTCATTCAAGAATCAAAAGAGTTTCCTTTTGATTTGGAATTTGTCCTCTATTTGGGTTGTTCTAGAGGTGTTCACCTTATTGGATCTTCACTTGGATGATTTAGCCTTTATGTGGCCAAATGGTATTCTAAATTCGCTTCACTGTGTCACTCTTTGCCAGGGCATACTATGAGGCTTTACCAAAGGACATATCTAATCATTGTTCTTTATTATTGTATCTGCACATTGCACAAGTTAAGGAAAAGCATCAGCTCCGGTTCTTTAATATACTTCTCTTCTGCAAAGCTGGTAAAGGTAGTCTGACAATTATTTTGGTAGCTTTTTTTCACTTTACTGCTTGCATAAGTCTGGAAGATAACCCTGCTAAAACTGAGATGATCATTGTCAGGGTTGAGGAGGGCATGAAGCAGAAACTACTACAAATTACTGGATTTCAGCAAGGGATATTTAGTGGTCCCTGTAAAACCTTAAAGACTGACCCCAAATTAGTGTTATTTATAAGATAGTATCTCGCATTAGAGCCTAGCCTGTAAACATGTTAACTTATACAGATATATACAACTTGTCAACTCAGTGCTCATAAGCATTATGACTTACTGGGCAGAAATATTCATACTACCTAGGGGTGTCCTAAATAGAGTTTATTAGTTATGTAGGGCTTTTTTTATGGAAAACTAAGATAGAATTAAGGAGGCCTATCCTTGTTGCTTAGGAAATAATGTGTTTACCAAGGAAACAAGGTGGGGTAGGGATCAAAGACATTATCACTTAGAATAGAGCCATGGGAGCAAAATTTTTATGGCTGATTGCTTCAAAGGCTGACTTCCTCTAGATAAAATGGGTACATCA
Organism: Carnegiea gigantea; assembly: GCA_029747015.1. Lineage (NCBI taxonomy): Eukaryota > Viridiplantae > Streptophyta > Magnoliopsida > Caryophyllales > Cactaceae > Carnegiea > Carnegiea gigantea. The sequence continues at coordinate 228,794 of JAKOGI010000397.1, read as the reverse complement.
TTATTACCCCAAGGACATAACAATTTGGCAATGCTAAGCCACAATAAAATGCAGGTGGTAAGAGAGATTGCTCAGTTAACTCTTAATATGACCATGGTAAGTTCTTATAGTACTAGAGTCAGATATAGAATGCTGGGATTGAGGGCAAATAAGCTAAACTGGTAAACTATTGTATGGAATCCTTTGAAAATCCATAAATGTTCCCTTATCTTATGGCTTCAGTTCCATAAGATATTGCTCATATATGAAAGAATGCTAGGCATGGGTATTGACTGCACCCAAAAATATAGCTTGTGCCAAACTGATTTTGCAAGCCATGAAGACTATTTTTTAATTGTCAGTACAAAATGGTTCTGTGTGACACTTTATTTACAGACTTACTACAGATGAAGTATTAGAAGCCAAAGACAATAGACTGGTGCGAATGGTTGGTACAGTCGAAAGGTAGTAAGAAATGGAGAGATAAGATCTACCTAATGATTGTTATAATTATATATAGTGCTTGGATTGAGAGGAATAGGATGAAATATTAAAATGTATATAGAGATTTAGTTGAAGTATAACAAGAATATGGTAGAATGTGTTTAAGTAGACTAATGGGGTTGTAAACTACAGTAATTAACTAAATGTATGACTTAGGTATGCCTGGGTCATTAAACTAATGTATATATTTTTTTGGTGATGAGTAATATATATTTACCTTTTACCAAAAAACAAAACAATTGACCATTAAATTTAATAAAGGATGACTATTAACATCACAATCATTGACTAATTATCTTAATACAATGGGTGACTATAATAATGGAAAGTTATAATAATGATTGTAGGAGGGTGATAAATATTAACACCTTGTACAAACTTAAACGAGTGCCTATCAGTGACAATAATGCCTCTATAAAACTTGATATGTCCATGTTTCGTCACGAACTTGATATGTTCTATGCATCATCTCTTATCCCTTCTTTGGCTTTTTCAGTTTTCTTTGCATCTGTCCTCTTGATTCTTCAATCTATGGCCCGAATATCTTCAGTTGCAACTAATTGTTAGGCTTTGTTCATGATCGATTTTGACTGTCCCTGTTTCATGCTTTCTCTGTATCCAATAGCCTTCTTTGAATGCTTAGTGGTCTTCGACTCCTCTCATTCATGTTACCCAAAATTATTTGAAGATATTGCCTACCAAGATTAACTTGATCCTTTTCATGGGCATTCAATCTCTGTTTAAACTTTGCTCTCCAAGCCAAGTTCCTTTGGCTATCTTAGGTCCTGTCTATTATCCCCAATTTACAGTTGTTCAAGACATTTATTGAGATATTTGACTACCTAAGACCTTTTAGATAGACTTTTATGGCACGTGCTTCTTGCCTTGCCAATCTTCCAGCACCTCCTTTAGTTACTTCCTAGATTTTAGATAGTCCCATTCATGAAAGTTAGATAGACGACTTGTCAAAGCAGGGGTTGGACCACTATCCAACATTGAGGACTTTGTTGTTTATTTGGGCTCTATTTATGATTACTCTAGGTAGAAGCTGCAAATGGGTTCTTCTTCATTGTAGCTATGGGTTCCTGCCTTCAAGTCTAGTGTTCCTATTTGTCTATGTTACTTTCCTTTGTTCTATTTCCCTTTTTGATTTTTAGGCATGGTTCCCTCCTCAACTTTCTTTCATCTTTACTTTTTCCTTCTTAATAGTCCTTATTTGGTGGAAGTATGTTTGTGTTGAGATTAGGGTTGGAATGTTATGGGGTACTCATATGAAGCGATTATGTAGAATTATGTCTACTTTAACTTCGTCCAGCTGGGCTAGACTATCTAGTTAACTTCCTCCGGTGATTTTGTGTTGTCATTCATGCTTGGCTAATTCTGATAATGCTTATGCACCATTTGATAGAGTGCTTTCTCTGAGCATATTCATCTAATTTCTTCTGCTAGCACTGCTAAAACATGTTACTTCTGTTAAATAAGGCCTTGTAATTGTCGTTGGCTCTTTTATTTAAAAGGATTAGATCACAAATGTGTATATGTTGTTATGTTTGTGCTATAGTAGTTCTTATTCATGTCCTGTTGTAGTGTGTTTTATGAGTCCTGAAATTCATAATCACCATCATCAATTGACAACAACCGTTACCCATTCATCCATAGCATCACCATCTATCCTCTTACTAATTTGGGCATTAAACGCAAGCAATTATAAGGGGGTTACAAGATCATAATTGGAGATTACTTGAGGGGCAAGGACTTAGATTCGAAAATAATGAGTAGAAAGCACGAGACGGAGAGTAGTTTTAGTTTTTTTTATTTCTATTTTTCTACTTGTTCTTCTATTTTATCATTCTAGAGTCATTTTTATTCATTGAACATTAGTGTATTTGACTTCAGTTTTTCTCTAATTCAAATGAGAACTTTAGTTTTGGTGCTAAATTTATGAGTCCTTTAGTTTGATTTTACATTTGCTAGCGAGTTCTGGGGCAAATTCAAGACTTTGTTTCACTCTCCTGTTCTGCTTTGTGAAAATTGGGTCTAAATTATGGCTTTTACATTTTGCAATCATCTTAATCTCATATTCAGTTTTGGTGTTGATGATGGTTCTGGGGTTATTGATTCTCTACTGATTTGCATTCTGATTATGGGTATCATCACATTCTTCTTATTCCCGTTCCGATCGATCTGCTATCCCAATTCAATTGTCATCCCTGGGTTGCTTTGTTTTAGTTTAGGTAGTCTCTTTTACTCTACTTTCTTGCTCGGTTTCGAGTTTCAAAATTTGTGATATTGCTGTCAGAATTGAGGAGTGTTTGTTTCAGAATTTGTGGTGTTGAGTTAAAATTACCACAAGTGCACAGTGCTAATGTAGTTAGCAATGGCAAGTACAGGTCGTGTCTACAGAGAACTTGCTTTCAACTACCACAACTAATTAATCTACTCAATCTAGCCAAATCAGATTTGGGGATTCAACTAACAACTAAGAAAAGCAGTAACAAGTGAGAATGAGATTAAGAAATCAAAGAATTAAGAAACAAAGAATTAAGCAATTAGGTCAGAATTAATAGCACAACTATGATATTGAATCAATTATTAACTCCATCAAACTTGTCCAAGGTTGCAACATGAATGGATTGATTGCCAATTTACTCTATCTGCTCCCTCTTTTAAGGGTCGAAGACTAATCCTACAACTGTAGTCGCATATTTTCATGGGACTACAAGATCTATAATCTCGAATCCCAAATAGAACTTTAATTATTTTCATGTCGAAATCTTAACTGTCTACTAGGTCACTCTAGAAAAAGGTTTCATCTTTCAACGTTCCCCTAAATCCTACTAGCAAAGGCTGAAATGCTCTTTCAAGCAATTTATCAAAAATGTGGCGAGCAAAGTAGAAATCATAAACAGATACATGGGGCAAGTCAAAGTTTGGGGTTAAATCATGATTCAACTAACATAATTGGCGTTAATCCTAACCTAAGTTGGGAGACTAGCCACAAATCATATTAAGAACAATCAAATCAATCACTACAATAGCAAACATAATTTTTACAAAAACCCTAGAAAACAATGCTAAGAGATAGAGAGAACTAAGAAGCAAACTTGAATTAATTGCAGCGGAAGTACTAAGAAAATCTTCAATGATGATAAATTCAATCAATAAGGTACTATAAAAGTCTTCTAACAAACCCTAAAATTCGCCCTCCAAAAGTCCTCTCAAAGAAAAGACAGGATCTCCCCTCAAAACAGCCCGAAAACATACTTAATATCGCGTAGTCTAGGGAGGTGCACTGTCATGCGTTAATACACGGGCACCCCATGCGCCCCATACATGGCTATGCTTTTAAGCATGGTTAGTCGTGCGCAGCTTTGGGATGGAAGGGATTCACTGCAGGATTTCTGCATAGTCGTGCCTTAGTGTACGACCAACTGTGCACTTTCTTGGACCCTTCAACCTCACCTTTTAGCTTCTCGAAATGTCATTGAACCTCTTCCTTTCCTTGGAACTCACCCCCACAGCTTTCCTTCCTATCAAAACTAGAGGATTCCTCACTTTCTTGGCAAAAACTCATGAAAATAAGGGAAACCACTTTATAAGCACAATATGAACCAAAGGAAGCTAATTTAACCCTTTTCATTAAGATCGAACATAGAAAGAATCAGAAAAAAGGAGTCAAATAAGGGGTTAAATAAGGTCAAAATAAAGGTTTATCATGTGATTATAAGTGAGTTTTATTTTTGTATGCAAATTGAGAACCTATGGAGTCTTCTTTAGGTGTAAAAATTCCAGTAAGTTTAGGCAAACATTCACTTATGTCAATTTTCTTTTCCTATAGCTGTTAGTTTTGAACTAATAATTGACTTTAGTTAGCTTACTTAAAAGATGCTAATTTAGGTCATTAGTGATCTAGTTTCCTCAAGTGCTATAACAAAGGTTATACACTTGCGGTTAACTTCTAATAAAAGTCAAAACAGGGGTACTCTACTAACCCTAAGTCATTCATATGCACAACCTTTTGAATTCTATACATCAGGAAAGTGTTCCCCCTTCTGGTCGATTATTTACCTTAAAAAAACTAATTCTTGGCTAACTAGTCTATGAAAGGTTAGACAGAGTAATTAGTCATAGGGATTGGCTAAATTTATGCACTAACTGTTCAATCGTTCATAGCCCTTTCTTTGTTATGATCATAGTTATATCTTTCTTAACATAGATAATTCTAGTCAATATTACGAATTTCATTTCTAGAATCACTAGTTTATTTACAATGAAGTGCATAAGATTATCAAATGTCATTCGTATACACATTTTTGAGGTTCCCCAATGTTTAAAGTGGTGTGTAAACTTAAGGAAGTCAAACACCACCTTAAAAGTTGGAACAATAAATCATGTGGTAATTTTTTTAATAAAGCAAAAAAGAATGCCTCACAACTAAATAAAGCGGAAGAGAAACTTATCTCTAATCCTCTGAACTCTCACCTTAACAATTAACATGCCTGCCTTATTAGACAACGTGAGCGTTTGCTCGTATTTAATCAAAAATATTGGGGAAAATTTTACGAAGAGGAATGGTTAACGAAAAGTTATACAAATTCAAAATTCTTTTATTAAGTTATTAAGACTCAGAAACGTAAGAGTTCTACACTAGCAATTAAGGATGAATCAGGTGTTTGATTGGATGGAAATCCCTTATAAAAAGAATATTTATTTCTAACTTCGATTCTCGTTTCACATTTCAAAGGGGGAGGTCGCAACAATTTGTAACCACTAATATGCCTAGGTTGGTTACCGTTGAAGGAAATAACTTGCTCAGTTCCCTTGTTGCTCCTCAAGAAATAAAAGATGTAATATTTCAAATGGATGCTTCCAACGCACAAGGTTCTGATAGGTTTAGTGCAGATTTTTTTTCTAGAAACATTGGTCCACCATTGGCAATGATATCATAAGTTGCATTTTGAATTTTTTCAGGAAGGGAAATTATTAAAGGAAGTTAACCGCACCCTTAGGGGTCTCATTGCAAAAGTTGATATTCCTACAACATTGAGTCAATCCTTGTGAATAGAATGAGCCTTATTTTAGAGCATATTATTCGCGCCGTATAAAGTGCATTCGTTCCAAAAAGAGCGATTCATAATAATGTACTTGTGGCACATGAAATTATGATAAATTTAATAATATCAAAGGTAAGTAAGCTTATATAGCTCTCAAACTGGATATGAAAAAAGTCTATGATAGACTTGAATGTGATTTTATTTTCTCTTGTCCAAAAGACATGAGGTTTCATGATAGATGGATTAGTTGGATACATGAATGTATTACTACGATCACTTACTCTGTTATTATAAATCATGAGGTATGTGGGTTTATTCAACCCGCTAGAAGGATTTGTCAAGGTGATTCACTTTCTCCTTATTTGTTTATCTTTTGCATAGATGTCCTTGCTTAAAAATTGCATGCTAAAGCAATTCCAAATAAATTTGGGGTTAGGATTAAAATATGTCCTGTCGTAGACACAATTCCTTGCCTCCTATTTGTTGGCGATAGCTTATTATTTTATAAGTCCAACTTTGAAACTTTTTCGTCAGCTTAACAGCCTACTTTCTAACTTTTATTGTCAATATAAGCAATGTACTAATTTTCAGAAATCGATGCTTGTTTTCTTTAAAATGCTAGTGCTATGGACAAGCCAATAGCTGTTGCACTCTTCAATGTTCCTCATCAAGATTCTTTAAATAAGTACCTTGGGTACTCCTCTTCCAAGGGAGGGCCTCTTCTAATATGTTTTTGGATCTTGTTCATAAAGCAAATAGTAAGTTACAAATTTGAAAGGTAGCTTCGTCTCCAAAGCTGACCAAACAGTTCATATTCAGTTTAATCTTGAGTCCCATCCAAGTCATACAATGCAATGCTTTAAGTTACCTAAATCTATGTCCAATAATTTAGATAAAATTAATTGAGACTTCTTTTGAAAGAATTCACATTCTGATAAAGGTCTTCCTATGTTGCCTTGGGATAAAGTCTGTTGTCCAAAAAAATAGGCGGACTTAGACTTCAAAAAATACAAGTAGTCAATAAAGCTTTCCTGTGCAAGCTTTCTTGGAAATATCTTACTGAACCTATCAATTTTTGGGTCAAAATCACGTATGTGAAGTATCCTATGACTTGAGACATTTTCTCTAGTACTTGTAAATCAAATGATTCTTGGGATTGTAAGTGTCTGCTTTAGAATAGATAACCTTTTTGTAAGGGGATTTGTTAGGAGGTTGCGAATGGTCAGTCTATTAAATTTTAGTCTAATAATTGGTGTGGATAAGAAAGTGATAAACCTCTATTTTAACCTAATTTTAGCCCCTACTTGATCCCCATTTCCGTTATTTTCATACTTGACCTTGGGGAGAAAAGGGGTCAAAATAACCTCCTTTGGCCTGATTTTTGCCCATATCGTGATGTTTCATATTTTTAGGAGTTCCTGCCTGAAAAACGAGACAATCCGCTAATATTGATGCAAAGGAGAGTAAAGAAGACGAGTTTGAGTCAAAGAAGAGGTCAGCTGAGTGCAGTGAATTGGCATAGGGAACCTTTGCCCAAAGGCCCGGTCATGCCATGCTCAAAACACGACGTGACGCAGCCAGAGAAACGACACGGGGGCACCGTGCCATGTGGCATAGCCGTGCCCCCCTTGTGCTTGTGCGACTTAATGCGTTTTGGCGGATAGTTCTGGAGTTTGAGCTTTTCTTTAAGAGGGACTTCAAAGAGGCGATTTTTAGGGTTCCTTCTTGCATATTTTTACACATGAATTTAGATGATAATTGAAGTTTAATTTTGGTGTTTTTGATGGTTGATTGCACGATTGTTATCAATTTGAGTACGCTTCCTCTCTCTTTCTTTCTTGCAGTTTAAATTTAAGTTTTCGCTTTTAGTTAATGGGTTTCATTCCCTCATTTGTGTTCTTAATTATTATGATGTTTAGCGGCTAATTCCCTAACTTAGGTTGGGATTAATGCCAATTATACTAGTTGAATTATGATTTAGCCCCAAAACTTTGTTCTCCTCATACTCGTGTTTATAAGTTCTACCATGCTCACCAGGTGTTCGATGAATTGCTCAAAAGAGCGTTCATCCATTATTATTCGGGTTTAGGGGGAGCATTGAGAGACGAAACCCTTACCTAGTGTGACTTAGTAGACAACTAAGATTTTGATATGAAAATAATTGAAGTTCTAGTTGGTATTAGAGAACAAGGTCCAAGAAAGTGAGACATACCTGAGGTACTCGTTCTATCAACTAGGAATCCAGCATAGTCAGCATCAGCATATCCAACAAGATCAAGATTGCAACCTTTAGGATACCATAGAGCTAAATTGGGTGTATGTTTCAAATACCTTAGTATCCGTTTAACAGCCTTAAGATGAGTTTCCTTAGGATTAGACTGAAACGGGCACATAAACCAACACTAAAAACAATATCAGGTCTACTAGCGGTTAGGTATAAGAGTGACCCAATCATCCCCCGATAGAGTTTCTCCTCAACTGAGGGACTCCCATCATCCATAACCAACTTGGTTGAAGGAGAAATAGGAGTGTCTATGGGTTTGGCCGACTCCATCCCAAAACGCTTAGGTAATTCCTTGATATACTTTTGCTGATGGATCATGGTGCCGTTTGGAGTTTGCTTGATTTGTAAGCCTAAGAAAAATTAAGCTCACCCATCATGCTCATCGCAAACTCACTCTTCATCATATTTGAAAATTCATTGCATAAATCATGATGAGTTGCACCAAATATAATGTCATCAACATATATTTGGACAATCAAAAAATGTTCCCCTTAGATTTTAGAAACAAGGTATTGTTTACCTTGCCTCTTCTAAAATCATTTTCAAGTAAAAAACTTGACAACCGTTCATACCAAGCTCTTGGAGCTTGTTTTAAACCGTAAAGTGCCTTGTCAAGTTTAAAAACATGATTTGAAAATCACCATTTTCAAAACCAGGGGGTTGTTTGACATACACCTCTTCTTTAAGGTATCCGTTTAGGAATGCACTTTTAACATCCATTTGATATAGCTTGATTTCCATATAAGCTGCAAAGGCTATTAAAATTCGAATAGCCTCAATTCTAGCAACTGGTGCAAAGGTTTCTTCGTAATCGATCCCTTCTTCTTGATTGTATCCTTGTACAACCAGCCGTGCCTTGTTCCTGGTGACTGTTCCTGACTCATCCAGTTTGTTTCAGAACACCCACTTGGTTCCAATGATTGTTCTCTCTGCAGGTTTAGGTACAAGGTGTCATACCTTGTTTCTTTCAAATTGATGAAGCTCTTCTTGCATAGCCGTGATCCAATCTGAATCTGCAATAGCTTCATTCACACTTTTTGGCTCAATGTTAGAAAGAAAAGCATAGAAAGCACAAAAATTCTTTAGTTTAGATCTAGTTTGCACTCCAGTGTTAATATCTAACAAGATTTGATCAAGAGGATGCGAACTATGGTGCTTCCATGGTCGTGGAGTAAGAGAATCCACAGACACATGCTCTGTTCTAACTGAAATGTGTGTAGGATCAGGCTCAAGAACACCTCCTGATCCTGTTTCTACACCTGTTTGTAACCTTATTCCTGAAGAACATGGTTCCGAACAGGATTCAGCGGTGTTTTTCCCTGTTTGGTGTTCACCTTGCCTGCTGTTCTGAGGAACACCTTCAGGAGTTGTTTTCTCCATGGTGTTCTTACCTCGTTTATCTTGGAGCAACACTTTTTTTCGAACAAGACCTAATTCAAGTTCATCTTCCTGTGCATCATTCTCACTCAACACGTTAGATTCATCAAAAAGTACATGCCCACTTTCCTCAACACACAAGGTTCTTTTGTTAAAGACTTTGTATGCCTTGCTGTGAGAAGAATAGCCAAGAAGTATTGCCTCATCACTTCTTGGATCAAACTTTCCTAAGGCATCCTTCCATTATTATGCACAAAACACTTACAACCAAATGTCCTTAGGTGCGTAATATTGGGTTTTCTGCCTTTGAAAAGTTCATAAGGAGTTTTATTCACCATGGGTCTGATCATGCATCTATTTATAATGTAACATGAGGTGTTCAATGCTTCTGCCCAAAAATACCTAGGAAGACCACTGGCAATAAGCATTGTTCTGGTCATGTCTTCCAGGGTGCGATTTTTGCGCTCAACCACCCCATTTTGTTGGGGTGATCTTGGGGCTAAGAAGTTATGATCAACACCATGTTCATTACAATAGTTAATAAAACTTGCATTTTCAAACTCAGTTCCATGATCAGATCTTAAGCTGATTAAGGAGTGTCCCACTCTCTTTTCAACCTTTTTGAGAAAGGCAATAAAATTCTCAAAGGTTTCATCCTTGGATGCCAAAAACAAGGTCCAAGTAAATCGAGAGTAATCATCCACTACCACAAGCACATACTTTTTCCCACCTCTACTAGTTATCCTCATGGGACCACACAAATCAATGTGTAGCAATTTTAGAGGTCGAGTAGTGCTTACACACCTTTTCGATTTAAAAGAAGATCTTACTTGTTTGCCTTTTGCACAAGCTTCACATACCTTATCATCATTAAATTTGATGGAAGGTAGTCCAATAACTAGGTCTTTTGAAATAAGTTTGTTTAACAAGGATAAGCTTACATGACCTAGTCTCTTGTGCCATAACATTATATCATCATTTAATGCATTTAAACAAGTCAGATTATTTTGGGAAAGAGTGGAAATACAAACTTTATAAACATTTTGACATCGCTTCCCCCTCAACACAACATCTCCTGTGTCGTCATTTACAACCAAGCAACGTGTTCATGAAAACACCACTAGGTTGTTCTTGTCACACAGTTGGGACACACTTAGCAAATTGTGCTTTAAACCATCAACCAAGTGCACATTATCAATTGAGTGGGAAAGAGTTTTACCAATATTACCTATACCGACAGTTATCCCAGACTTGTCGTTTCCAAATGCTACACTCCCACCATTCAAAGCTGTAAGTGAGAGAAAGTTTGATCTTTCTCCAGTCATGTGCCGCGAACACCCACTATCAACATACCACAGCTGCCTGTTTTCAAGGTTGTTTTCTGATCTGTTTGACAGGGTGTTTCTTACCCTGTTTGCTGGGTTGTTTATGGGATTGTTCTCTCTCACTTCAGCCTGCAAAACAAATCACGGGTTAGTTTTGGAAACCCAGATCCACTTGGGTCCCATTCTTTTAGACATGTAAAGCTCATCTTTTCTAATCCAGATTTGTCTCACATACCTTTCATTCTTTTCATTGGCATGTTTTCTTAAAGGACAAGAATATCGATAGTGACCAGTTTTACCACAATGAAGGCAAACAATATTTTCAGGTAATCCCACATACTTTCTATGAATTGGGTAAACTGTTCGTTTAGGCTTATACCCAAGTCCCTTTCTGTTTCGACTGTGGTGAGTGTTTAACCAAGCAAGGGCCTGTGAAGATTTGTTCCAGCGTTTGTTTGTGCTAAGCTCGGTTTCCAGTTTTTCTTTATTAGCATGCAACCCCTTGTTCTCTTTGAGCAGGGACTCAACCATTCCTTCCACCTCAAAGAGTTTTTCCTCTATTCGAGAGTAATCTCCTTCTTTTATAAAGAGGTTTTCTTTGAGCATATTAACATTTTCATGTAAACCGAGTTTTTTCATTTTTAAGAATTTCATTTTCAAGCTCTAGGTCACGAACTTCTCTTTTTAGATCAGCACATATGTCTATCAAATTATATAGAAGTTCTTCTAAAGTGGCTTTGTTAAGACCATGTACCTTGTTCTTGAGATCTGAGAAGCTGATTGTTGATTCATCATCTTAATCTGAATCACTTTGTGCCATAAGTGCTACGACCCCTTCTTCAGCTTCAGATTCTCCTTCATCCTCAGAGAAATCTCCCCAAGCAGCCAGCATAGCTTTCGAGAATCGCCTGCCCAGATTGTTTATAGGGTGTTTTCGACCCTATTTTCGAGGGTGTTCAGGCATTTGATCTTCTCGAAGCAGAGGGCAATTCTTGACTAAGTGATCTGGTTTGCCGCACTTGAAATACCCTGTGAGCTGTTCTTTGGAGGTGTTTCTGGACTTGCTGAAGTCTTTTCTTTTGTTGTTTTCCTTTACCTTTTTGAAGAATTTCTTAAATTTTCTGGACATTAGGGCCATTTCTTCATCTTCAAGGTCAGAGTCAGTGTCCTCATGTGCTTTCAAGACAAGCCCACGATCCTTCTTTTGCTCCTCTCTTTGCTGTGAGTTCTTTCGGAGTTCATAGGTCTGGAGATTACCAATCAACTCGTTGAGGGTGATCTGTTCATGTCTTTAGCCTCTTGGATGGCTGTTACTTTGGCCTCCCACGTGCGAGGTAAAATTCTGAGGATTTTCCTCACCAACTCTTCAGTGGTGAAAGATCTTCCCAGCGATTTTAACTCGTTCGTGATGTGGGTGAACCGTGTATACATGTCCATCACAGTTTCATGATCACCCATATCAAACAACTCATATTGTCGCATAAGTAGCTCAATTCTAGATTGTTTAACTTGACCCGTACCTTCATGAGCAACTTGCAGAGCATTCCAGATAGCTTGGGCTGATTCACACTCAGAGATGCGAGTGTATTCATCGGGTCCCAGGCCAAAATATAGAAGCTTTTTGGCCTTGGCATTTTTCTCCATTTTCTTGTAGTCCTCGGCATCAAACTCTATGGATTCCTTGGGAACCTTCTTACCATCTTCAAGCACCTTGGTGGGAACAAGGGCCCGTTCTTGATGAGCATCCATAACTCATAATCTTCTACCTGAATATAGTTCTCCATCCTATTCTTCCACCAACTATAATGTTGGCCGTTGAAATAGGGTGGACGAGTAATGGATTGCCCTTCAAGAATTTCTTGTGGGGTACTCATCTTCAGAATCTCTCAAGGTGTTAACCTCTTGTAAGAGAACCCGCTCTGATACCACTTGTTGAGTTCGTGAGTATCCAACCACAAGAGGGGGGGTGAATTGTGGTATCTGATTTTCGCGTTGTAGATAACAAACACCCTCACAGAGGTTGTTTTCAAGTGACAAACACCCTGATAGCTTGTTTGCACGGGGTGTTCTCAAATATTGCAGAGGCGAAAATCACCAAGATAGATGCGGAAAATAAAGCACACACAATTTTTACGTGGAAAACCCCTCTAGCCCAACTGAGGTGTGAAAAACCACGACCTACCTCGTGTAGGATTTAACCACTTTCACTAACGGGCTTCACACGTTACAAATGTAACACACCTTGTTACAACTTGCAACCACGTACCCTTCTTCCCAAAGACAGGTTACACCACGTCCAACCTTCGCAAGATTAGACACGTCCAAGTCCACACGACTAGGACACACTCACTCACTTTTCTGATTCAAGATCAGGGTTACAAACACTTTACAGGGGGTGCTTCTCACTAAGCAGATGTAAGGTACAATGAAGATCCTATTATGCCAATGGTATGAAAACTCAAAATCAAACCCAGCTTGTCACGGTTTGCTTTTCAGAATGAAGCTCAAGAATCTTTGAGTGTAAACCGAGTTTTCTGATTTTCCTGGATTTTTCAAAAGGCTGTGTTTATACAAATTCAAACCGAGTTTTCTATCTCTCTGTTTTTCGAGTGTTTTGAATATCTGTATATATCTGTCTATGTGTATGTACTGGAGAGAAAAAGCTGAGGCTTTTAAACAAAAAAACCAACGGTCATAAACCACAGAATCAGCTAAGTATGGAAATAGTTTTGCAAAATTATCCAACGGCTAATGATTAATTTATCCCAAAATATAAGGAATTTTGTTATCTTAAAAGATAACCCTTATCTTTCCATAGCCGTGAAGAAGTTTAAAGAGATTTTCAGCTTTTACCAAATCTGAAAATATAGTCAAAGGAAATTTTTCCTTTAAGTTTTGGCAAATCTCCAAAACTTATTTTCAAAATTCTCCCAAAATATTTTCAGGAAATATCCTTTCCAGAGAAATAGCAGTTTTGAAATTCAAGGAAAGTATTCTAGAGATCTTGGCCAACCAAAATGAATTTTTCAAAAATAATCGGGTATGGCCACTGCAGTTCAAAAACACCCTAGGCACCCTGTTCGCAGGGTTGTTCGCAACTGGTGTTCTGAAGCACTTAGCGCAAGTACCGATTCAAGAAGTGTTTAAAAATGATGTTTTCAATATTGGCATATTAACAACAGTCTAATTAAATAAAACCTATATACCCAAGACTTCTTGTTTTGAACCAGTCATGTTGTCCGAGATTTGTAGAGCTGCTGTGAACACCAAGGCCATCTTGTTTGCTAGGGTTGTTCTTTGCATTGCTAGAGTTCAGGAACACGCTTTACAATCAACTGTCGAGATAGTGTTCTTGACTTAATATGGAATCACCAAGTAAAACCTGTCTAGAAGACTTGTTCTCACATGTAGCAAACCAGTTAATACAATAACGATCACAAACACCAGTTAGGCCTGTTTGGAGATCGTGTTCGGAGCAACATTACTTGGACAGATTTTTACACTTGGATTTGTTATCATCAAAACTAAATATAATAACACAACAAAAAATTTAAAAAAAAACAAAAAAACCATGTGTTATTATTCCCGCGCCCTCCCCTCTTCCCTTGGACGCTATTAGTTTTCCCCTTCCCTTGGTCTTTTATTTGTCCTTTTCATTGAGAACAATGAAAATCTCAAATATGGGAGGGGGTGAGCTTATAGCTCTTTGGGTGGAAGTGTGGATTTAGGGTGTGGGTTGAATGATATCACTTGCATTTGCATCATATAGATAGGATGTCATGTAGTTTTATGAGGTTGTCTTTGCATTTCTCCTTTAACAGAGCACGCAGTTTAGAGTATATAGGTTGGATTTTGCATCTCAAAAGGATAAATGATTGAATTGGGCATTCATAAGCTTTCCAGGTACTACTTCTTACCCTTCTTTTCATTATCCTTTATATGTTTACTGCTTTCTAGCTAAATTTAGTGTTTTTTGAATAAAAGAGTTGAATAAAAGTTGTGAAAACCCCCTCTTATGAAGAGAACACAAGGGGTGATGATTGATGAATCCTGTTGATTTGTGTGTTGAAGTATAGCCCGTTATAGCATGAGTTTTGGGAAAATGTGTTCAGTATTGCCATCTATAATTTCCTTGCCCTATGTTGCATACCTATTGCTCCTGAGATTAACGTGGTTTTACTTGATTGACCTTGATAAGTGGGACATATCTTGGAATAAGTTACATGACTGTGGTACATTTACCTGTGAGACTTTGAGCCTAATGACTATTCATTGTATATAGTCTCATACTTTCTTTCATGTGTAACTCATCCATGATTGCATCTCTAGAACTTGGCCTTGTTCTTTTTGAAATCACATTTAGCATATGTTTATATGATTGAGGCAATTTTTGTTCTATTTAGCCACATGAGCTAAAAAGCCACCCATTGATGTGTACTATCCCCTTTGCTAGCCCTTTGTGCCTTTTTCCTTGTTTTTGTTGTTGCACTCTATGCGTTACACACTTAGCCTATCCATATTCTCCATATCCTTTTTAGGGTCTAGTGGAGCAACACTTCTATTTGAGTTGGGTTTGCTTTGGAGGTTAGTTCACCTTGAGTATTTTATTGGTGGCTTGTTTGGGAGCATTCGTGATTTGAGTTTGTATTTTCCATGCCATCCACATGTCCTTTTTTTTACTTCAAAGAAAAGAAATAGAAAAGAAGAAAAAAAAAGGGAAGCAAAGAAAAAGAAAAGAAGAGAAGAAAAGAAAGAAGTATAAAAGTTGTGAATAAAGTGATTGGCATGAGGGTAATACAATAAGTTCGTTTAATTCCTCCATTGAGGTTTTTGTGAGGTTTGTTGCTCAATTTCCAAATGCAGTGTGAAGATGTTCTGGCATTAGTTATGCAAGTTTTTTTTTTTTTTTTTGGCTCCCTAGTCTTTCGACTATTAGCTCCACTCTTCCCCAAATTTACTCTACTTCTCACCCTATACCTTTGGCCTCATTACATCCCCTTGCAAGCCCTCATGATTGACATTTTACATTTTGTATCAAGTGGTGGAGAATCGAGAACTCTACCAAGCTTATGATAGTTTGCTTGATTGGATAAAGTATTGAGTGCACCCCTGTTACATATTCTAAACACATTGAATGGAGTATTTCACTTTGTCCTAAAGTGAGGTTCTACCAGTCTTGCTTACTCACCACTTATTGAGGAAGGTTTTGTCTTGCTTTGTGCTCCTATATTGGGGTATTTGATATGTTATATTTAGATAAGGCGATCTATGGAGGGCCGCGTGCATGTTTTATTGATAATGCTTTTCATACCTTAACTTGACCACCTTTAATGCATGATTTAGCTTGGTTTATTGATTGTTCATCTCTTACTTGAGGAGGGCGAGTTTAGAGGTTTATCTCCCTTTTATGATTACTCATGAGCTAGTCTTGCTTGGGGACAAGAAAGAGATAAGCATGGGGGGGTGATAAACCTCTATTTTAACCTAATTTTAGCCCCTAGTTGATCCCCATTTCCATTATTTTCATACTTGACCTTGGAGAGAAAAGGGGTCGAAATAACCTCCTTTGGCCTGATTTTCACTCATATCGTGATGTTTCATATTTTCATGAGTTTCTGCTCGGAAAACGAGACAATCTACTAATATTGATGCAAAGGAGAGTAAAGAAGAAGAGTTTGAGTCAAAGAAGAGGTCGGCCGAGTGCAGTAAACTGGCATAGGGACCCTATACCCAAAAGCCCGGTCATGCCACACTCAAAAACATGACATGACGCGGCCAGAGAAATGACACGAGGGCACCATGCCATGTGGCACGGTCATGCCCCTTTGTGCCTGTGCGACTTAGTGCGTTTCGGTGGACACTTCTGGAGTTTTGAGCTTTTCTTTGAGAGGGACTTCCGAGAGGTGATTTTTAGGGTTCCTTCTTGCATACTTTTACACATGAATTTAGATGATAATCGAAGTTTAATTTTGGTGTTTTTGATGGTTGAATTCACGATAGCAGTTTAGATTTAAGTTTTCGCTTTTAGTTAATGGGTTTCATTCCCTCATTTGTGTTCTTCATTTTTAAGATGTTTAGTGGCTAATTCCCTATCTTAGGTTGGGATTATTCCAATTATACTGGTTGAATCATGATTTAGCCCCAAAACTTTGTTCTCTTCATACTTGTGTTCATGAATTCTATTATGTGTACTAGGTGTTCGATGAATTGCTCGAACGAGCATTTATCCATTATTATTCGGGTTTAAGGGAGCATTGAGAGACGAAACCCTTACCTAGCATGACTTAGTAGACAACTAGGATTTTGATATGAAATTAATTAAAATTCTAGTTGGGATTAGAGATTGTAGATCTTTTAATCCTTCAACTTTTAGCACCATGAAAATAGGTGGCTATAGTTATAGGATTAGTCTTCGACCCTTGAGAGAGGAAGGAGATAGGCTTAATTGACAATCTATCCATTCATAATGCATGGTTGGGTGAATTTGATTGGGTTTGCGATTGATTCTCTAGCGTAATTGTGCCATTAATTCCAACCGAGTGTTTTAATATTCTAATTTCCCTAATCGTTAGACGATAGTTGAGCATTGAATTCATTCTGCCTAGATTGAGTTAGTTGATTAGTTCTAGCAGTTGAAAGTAAGCTTCTTGTGGATTTAACCCGTACCTTCCAGTTGCTAGCTATAGCTACGCCGTGCACTTGCGGTTTAAAACATAACAGAAAGCATCCTAGACATGCTTCATCTGGAAGAACAAGATGTTCTAAATATCAGTGCCTTAGTCAATGATTTCATCACACTTGGTAAAGAATGGAGCTTTACCTTGGTTAATTCTTTGGTACCTACTGATATTTCTAACTTAATTAACAGTATTCCTATTCCATCACATGATATTAAAGACTCCTTTTGTTGGGTATATCTAGAAGTGGGTTTTTTCACCACCAAGTCTACAATATAGAAAGCACATGATATTCCTTTGGATCAAACCCCTTGGGAATTTGCTTGGATTTGGAATTTTGATATCATGCCTAAGCTCCAAAAAAAGGGCAAATTTTCCCCAATGCTTTATCTACTCGTGGTAACTTACTTAGAGGAGGGTTACATTTAGACCTAATTTATCCTCTGTGCCAATCGAAAATTGAGTCTACAAGCCATCTTTTCACCTAATGTTTTATAACTAAGGGTACTTGGGATTTGACATTTCAACATTAATGGATTAAGTCCAATATTTCTCAAGTTAGAATTATGTCAATAATTGAATTGTTAAAATTTGCTGGAGCCTAAACTTCTCCTAATCAAATTGATCACATTATTTCTCTTCTATGGAGCATCTGGAATAGTAGTAATGCTGTGGTCTTTAAAAATAAAATTTATAATTCTACTGGAATAATTCTTTATGCTAAGAAAAATGGGCTGAATGGAAAGCCAGTATAAGATTGATTTGGAAGCTACTTCATCATCTTATCACCATTCTCAACCATGGTCCAACCACATATCCTTCACTAATTGGGCTAAACCCCCAAAGGATTCGTCAAAATCAATTTTGATGGATCTAAATCTCCTTCTTCAGCAATAGGAGGATTCATCATTAGAAGTTGGGATGGAAGATTCCCTCAATATGGGACTTTTAATCTTAGAGTAGCCTTAGTTCTACTAGCAGAAGCAACAGTAATATGAAACAAAGTATATGTAGTAGTTCAAGTGGAATATTGTTTAGTGGTTCTTAAAGGTGAAAATCAGGTGCCTATCCGAGCTTTGAAGGGGGAAATGCATGCTCCTTGGGAAATTGAAATGCTAGTTGAAGATATTAAAACCTAACTTACTTATTGTAATCAAGTCCAAGCTTTCATATTTTCAGAGAGGGAAACCATGCAACAGATTGATTCGCTAAATTCGGCCTTTACATTTCTTCTTCTATAGTGAGGGCTTTTGTTCCTTCTACCTCTTTCTTTCTATCCTTATTGAGGACAATATAGGTAGAACCTTGAAAGAAGGGCTACCCAATTATTATATTGCTTACTATTTTTAAAAAAATACGTCTATGAAACTTTTGTCATTTCGCACATTTTCTCCCCCCTACCCAATAAAAGCTAATTAACTTTGTGATAAGGGTAATGTCTCTTTCTAATCAATATCTCCTTTCAAATATCTAATGTCTTGTATAGAACATAGAATCCTTTTACAGATTCTTAAGTCTCATCTCTTTCTTCAACTAAACTATACTTCATAGTTTTTACGGACCGCATGGAAATTTTATAAGAAACTGAATGATTTTGAATGTTAAATTGATTGATGAGGTATCACTAAATTAGGGAATGGCAACTAGCTTCAAGTGAGTTTAGGTTTAAGATAGTGTAACTGCATTATATATAACCAAGGGGTGGGCTATTACAGTTGGAGGATGATTAACTAGTTCATATGACACAACATCATACCAAAGTGAAGCAAAATCACAAGAAATAATCACAATTAAAACAAACCCTAGGCAACTAAAAGAATATATAGCTAGCATATAAGATCATTAAAAAATAAAATACTACACTTTAGGGTCAACAATCAACATAGAAAGATATCTTTTACTTGGACTCTACAAAACTTGTTAAATAGTGATGATCATAGAACTAACATGCTGTTTAAAATGATAATAAGTGACTACTAATAAGGTTATATAAAGGTGAGTATTTTTTAACCCAAAAAGTTATTGTTAAACTTTGAACGAGTGATTAGAAAACTTAATAATCAACAGAGATAATACAGACAGCATAATTATTAATACATGATGACCATTAAATTTATAAATAATGACTACATGTACTAAAGTTGGAGTGACTATTGTATTTCTTAGGGGTGACTATAACAGTTATGTACCTATATATAAAATTGAGTAACTTTACATATTTTTGTCAAGTGTCATTATTTTATTGCTTAGGACATTAATTATTGTTTAAATTCATTTTGTGCGTTTTAGCATGCATACAATTCTTTTTTTTATTGTTCTTTAGATACACTATAAGATCTTTCATCTTCTCCTTAATTAATTAGTTAGAAATCTCATTAAATAAATAGTTACTTGCATATGTAAACATAACACATGCATAAACCTAAGAGATCAAATAGATAAGAAGATTATTTAACTAATAAAATAAATCCAAATGATGAAAACAATGTTATTGATGAAGTAGTTATAATTTTGAATATAAGCATATTGTTTAACTCAAGTCTTGCATTGTAAGAGGAATAGCTCTAGTTACATATTATTGATAACATGTGTTCATGTCATTGATAACATGTGATTGTTAATGTTAACATGGAATTTCCCTTCATTTGAACTTTTGAAGAGGTGAATATCAACTATTATGCTTCTTAGGGCCTGATCTTTTCGTGGATAAATCTTAATTTACCAACTTCAACCCACTTTAACCAAAAAAAAAAAAAAATTTAATCCACTTCAACCAACTTCAACCCACTTTAACAAAAAATATCCATCATGTGAAAAAAAAAAACATACCAATATCTTCCAACTTCAACCATTTCAACCTACTTTAACCCATTTCAACTCACTTCTACCCAACCCACTTCAACCAATCTCAACCAACTTCACCCATTTTCCAACCCATATTTCTCAACGAAAAGAACAGGCTCTTAATAAGGGCAATTATAAGGTAATGCTTATTAGATGTAAATAATCTTATAGTGCAAATAAGTTTGTAATTTGATTTCAATTGCCTTGATTAGTTGTAAGAGAGTATTGCGAATAGCAACTACCTTATAATTATAATTACTACAAATTATGTAATCATGATCATATTACAAAGATGTCCAAATTAAATCACATTCAACTAAGCATCACATAATAGTTAACCAAGGTTGAATGTTGTGATATTACAATGCTGACCATCAATATTATTACAGAATGACCAGTAAGTTTATACTACCTGAGCAACTATACTCGATGAGGTAACCACTGAAATATAAAGGGAAGAGTATTGTGCGTACTTAACATGGAGCTATTATGTCTTCTTAACATTAAAGTCAAACCAATTATTTTTAGTAATAATAATAACAGTAATAAAATAGAATTAAAAAAATGAATGTCGCATTGTTTTCACGGATCTTTTAACAAAACCTTTGCTCCGAAGACTTTAAATGGACTTTAATAACCCCTTATTTTGATTAACTTGGCATCGCAAATGCAAAACTCTATAATTTTGATTAAGAACTATAATTTCAAAGTTTGAATCGTAACATATATGAATCAAACAACTTCTTGCTTAATATCATGAATCCAATCATCAATCATGTTTAAGCAAGAGGGATTGTCTTACTCCAAAAGCAGGGATCATAGATAAGCATCGTGGTTTACAAACCAGACCTCGGCATACCTCAGTAGGGGTAGTGTACAGGCCCTAGCTGCTCATGTAAATAAGCTTAAGTGATGTTCCCCCAAATGTCTACCTATCTTTGTACATACCTAGAATTAAATGGAACACACAATTGCTTCAGTGGATCTACATCTACTTTGGAACTTCCTATAGCTTATCCCTGTCCAAACCTCATAAATGGCAACATAGAGGCATGCTCACAAGGCTCTTGACCTAACATTCATATCACGAGCCTTCCTAGTCATCAAAGATATAATCTATTCAAGGGATTTCCCTACAATCACCACTCCCTACCAATTAAGGAGAGATTCCAAAAATCACATCAGCCACAAGGCAGTGAAAGAATAGGTGTTTATAAGATTCAATCTCAGATGTACATAGACTGCTATATTTAGGTGGCCTCTAAGACACTGCTGCTACTCTATCATCAGGTAGTAACCTCCAATGTAGGGCAAGCAACGCACAAAATGAGTGGCAAGGAAGTACTATGGTATCCTAGATAATAGGTGGCTTGAATAACATTCCTCTTATGTTCTCTAAATAACATGTAGGCTTTTGAGATTTTGAGGTGATCTACAGTTGTGCACATAAGAAATACTACTTGAGCAATCTAAGGGGTGCTGGTTCTCTCAACTAGATAATCCCTAATACTGAGAATTTTTTTCCAATTCCAAGAGCTAGTAGATATGACCTTGATTGTCCAAAAGTTGTTACCTCCTATATAGTAAGTTCGCACCCAATTAGCTCATAGAGATGTCGAAAAATGGTTAATTTTCCAAATCAATTTTAGGCAGGAGCTTTTGTTCCAAGCCAAGACTTCTTTAAAATTCAAGCCACCCTACTTATATGGTCTATAGAAACCACCATAATTGACTAGGGCTACACTTTGCTTACTATCCTTGTTCCAATACAAAAAACTTCCTACAAGAACTAGTAACATCATTTATCACACAAGATGGTAATGTAAAGGAAGCACACTAAAAAAACCTACAGGCTGAGTAAAACAACTTCAATGAGTTGTTTTCTTCTTGCAAATAAGAGATTTCTCACGGACAAAGGTTGGATATACCCCAAATGCCTCCCTTAATAGGGGTTAGCACATCTTGTATGTGAGTCTAGAGGGTGCAAATGGAAGACGTAAATATTTGAAGCACATTTCTCTCTCTTGGAAAACCCATAGCCATTAGAATTACATTCTGGTCATGCCCACTGAGATCCCCCAAAGTAAATACAAGACTTGGAGGGATTAGTATGTAAACTAGAAATTGCCCTAAAGAACGTTAAAGTCTAAGTTACAATCTTAGTAGAATCCAGGTCTTCCTTTGTAATTTCCCAAATCTAATACATGTTGATTACTTCTATTAATTTCAATTTAACGAAGTTGAGGGTCGCATTTCAATTCAGTGTTGAAATATTTACGCGATTGCTAGTTGAAACGGCAAAGTGACCTTGAAATAAGAATTTGGTCATGCTCCATGTAAACTTATTCAGAACATATAAATAAATAAAAATTAGCCCATTTATAACAGTGGGTAGAAGCTATATGTATATTTTTTTGGAATACACATAAATATTTGTATGTGTGTGTGTGTGTGTATGTATGTACGTACGCGCGCGCGCATGTGCATGTGCGTGTGTGCCTGTCTGTGTGCCTGTGTGTGTGCGTGCACATGTGTATATATGTGTGTGTGGGGGGGGGGAAGACACGCACACACAAAAAAAAATTGCTCACTTATGTTATGTAAATAAAACAATGATATGTATAAATAAAAGAAAATTGAATTTAAAAGTATGCATTAAGTAATGTGAGGGAAACTTATGATTTCCTCCTAAATTATCTATGAAGTGTTGAGTACAAAAAAAAGGAAAAAGAGACTAAAAATCTAGATTAAAGGGTAAGATTGGATCAAAATTGATTTAAGTAAACACCCTTTTTTTTCCTCACCCCCCATGCTAGACAACCCCCCTTCCCTTACTTTCCTCCATTCCCACACATAGGGCCACGCCCTACCCGCTTCCTATGCCTTGTTGGGGCTTGCCACCACCAACCGCATGCCATCATCGTCATTGCTGATTCAGGAGCAACAGTTGGTGCTACCAGTCGAGCCACCACCCCTCCCCACTTCTTTTTCTCTTGCTCCTTGAGTGAGTGGAAGGTGAATATTAAGTCCTCTTTTCACATGGCCTTATCTTTTATTTCTTGTTTTAGTTGATAAACTATGCTCTCTTAGCATCAATTGAGTGTTCTTAGTGCAAATTTGAAGTTTTTAGTGTAAATTTTGGGTATTGAAAGTTATGAATGCTCATGTGTGCTTATGGAAAGACACGGGTTTGAATGAGGATTTCAAAAGTAAACTACTATGGGTTAATTTTTTTAAAAATTTAAAGGAAAGTGTGGTGTTGGAATGAAGTTAAAGGTTGATTGAGTGTTTGTTGGATTCTTGCTATTCGAGAAAAGAAGAAGAAGAAGAACAAAAGCTTAAGGTTTAGGGTGGGAGAAGGAGGGAAATGATGTTCAAGGGGTAGAACTTGGAAGCAAATTAATAAATCATCAATTTGGACCTTAATTTGAGGATTTAATTGTGTTGTTGGTGTCTGATTTGAGTAGAATCATGATTAAATGCAAAAGTGAGGCTAGATTCTTAGTAAATTAATGGAGGTAGTAAGGATGATCTGTTGTAGTTATTGTTAGCGACAAAATCAAGTATTAATGTTTTCCAAAGGGAAGAAAAAGGTTGAGTTATGCTTAAATGGGCACAAAATGTAATTCAAACAAGAAATTGATAATTTGAGCTTACCTAAAATTCCGAGTATGAATACCGACCTAAATCAGTTCCGAGAACGTGCACATGATATTAAAGTTAGGATCAATCCCATAACTTGAATTTATTAAGCTAACACCCTTTTCGTTAATAGATTACTAATTCATAAGTAGTTGAAATTGAAATAATAATAATAATAATAATAATAATAATAATAATAATAATAATAACAACAATAATAACAACAACAATAATAATAATAATCAACATTAAAAATAGTAATAACAGCAATAATAAAAGTGGGGCATGATTTAGCTAACTTAATTAATTAACAATTGAAAGGGACTTAGTACGATTGAATTATGAACGAGAAACAAGGTTTATTTATATGTTTAATTGAATAATTATTGGTACATTACTGAATTAGAAAATACCAAAAAAGATTGTAGGTTATTTACAAAGAGTGTAATGATAAAAAATTAATGCAGACTTCACTAACAACAGAAGTCCTGTGTGGAGCAGAAATGTGGTCACTTTTGTTGTCATTAATTACATAAGTCAAAAGTGGAAGAGCTAAAATTTTCAAATTAGGTATGTTGACTGTCTGTGCCCTTCAAAATTCACATGTTGTTTATAATAGGGGTGAGCAGTTTCAAAGACCTATCCCAAAATATTTGGAACCAGAATCGAAACCGATCAAACAAGTTCCTAACTTTTGGGAACCTAAACCGGTACCTCAGGTTCCGGTTCTGATTCTAAGGTACGTGCTGCACCTAATGTTGAAATCTTAGCACCTGATAAATTAAATTTTTTTATTTATTTAGAGTGAGAGGGAGAGTGTTTGATCTTTTCCTACCTTTATATTCTATCTTTACACAAAAATGAAAGCTAATTTATTGATCATATTTCTTTTCTTATCTCAGTTACTTGGAAAATATAATGATTCATGCTTCTATTGATATTAACAGAATAACTAATACTGCGTCAAATTTACTATTTAAAGAGTCATTTTTATATAGTAAAAGATCAAATAGAAAAAGAATTGAGAAACAAAAGAAAAGGTACAAGAATAAGGCTTATTTTTGGATGGAATTTTTGACGGAAAAAAGTGTATATTATGACGAAAAAGTGGCTTTTTGATGGAAATTACATCCGTCAAAAAACCACTGGTCAAAATGTTCATTTCGACCGACCCGTCAAAAATCCTGATGGAAAAATTTTGATGGACTGACAGTCCATCAGAATTACAACTAACAGACCATATTGATGGACTGACAATTCGTCAATGTGATCCTGACATAAACTTTGACAGACTGACAGCCTACCAAAATACTTTTTGATAGAAAAGATAGCATGTCATAATCCCAAAGATTTGAGATATCAGGTTGGTGCCAAAGTTTTGACGGAAATTGTGATGGACTCTGTCATAAATTGTGACGGAAGTAGTATTTTTCGTCACAATTTTGAACAGGGCCCATCAAAAAATCCATCACATATTTGTCCTAAATTTCAAAAAAAAATATTTATTTTTAGAAGATGCTATGTGAAGCAATTTTGTTTTGTTCACATATTAAAAAAATTTCAAATTTCAAATTTGAAATAAATATTTTGAATATAAGTTTGAACTCCATACAATTCTTTTTCTTCATCACAATAAATATATATACATTTCCTTTTTTTGATCACAAAAATATGAAAACATTACAAATTGCCCAATTAATTGACACAATCTACCAATGCAAAGTCTTGAAGAAATTTATAAAAATACTAAACATAATGTCCTTCACCCACATTTCCCCCTCAACGGCTTATATCCTCATACTGACAAACTGTAACTCTACCCTCCTACCTCACCCCTTCTCTAGTCAAATTTTTTTTTTTGGCTTAAACTAAACCGCGGAAAATGAAAAAAAAAAAAAAAAAAAAACCAAGATGTCTACAAAAAATTGTCTAACAATTACAACAAGATATAGAAATTAACCATAGATAAATGCTTTCATCAAAGGGGAAAAAAGGCAGAGAATTTGCATTGATTTCTCTCAATCTTCTCCATTCTCGTGTATTCTCATAATCTTCCATGAAAATTAAAAAAAAATTGCCTTTGAAGAGATCTCGATTCAACAGCCTAAATTTTGAATTAAAAAATTAATAGGATCTTTTTGATATCCAAAACATTTATGGTTGGATCTGTAATTTGAAATCCAAAAATTTTAATTCCAGTTCTTGAATTTTCAAATTAGAAAATTGTACTTTTCTAATGACAAATTTTAATTTTGAAAATTTCAAATTTTGATTCTTTTATTTGGGATTTGAAATTGTTAAATTTCAAATCCCAAATTAAAGATCAAAATTTTTTAAATTTCGAATATGGACATCTTATTTCAAAATCTGAAAATTTCGGATATGAAAAATAGAGACATGATGCTGGAGAAAGGGAAGGATATAACCAAAATTTTCAAATCTAAGATATTAAGGAAGAGCAAGATTACCAAGGAGAAGTCTACATCTAACCCATATCGGTGTTCATGATGAAGATACATCGATCTGGAGGCAGAGATGCTTCAATGGCTTCCTTCCTCCTTCAATGGCGGATTCAAGTCTCTTTAGTGGTTGTGCCACGGTGGTGGAATTGTGGGTTGGAGGCGCAACAAAGATAGCTTTTGCATGTGTGTTGAACTGAGAGAATGAGTAGTTATGGATGGTTCAAGAAGGAAAGAGGAAGGAGAAAACTAAAGGGGAGGGCGGAGCAGTATGTGGATAGGGGAAGGTGAGGAAGGGGGGCGCTATTTGGGGATAGAGGGGTTTAATTTTTGGTTGGAAAATTTGGATGAATCTAGAATTATGGGAAGAGAGATTTTGACAGGCCCGTCAAAATCTTCAACATCAAAATCATGGGTAAAAAATAAAATTTTGTCAGTTTTTTGACAGGCTCGTCAAAAACTCAGCAGTAATTTTTAACAGACCAATTTTCTGTCAAAATCTTCTGTCAAAAATCACATTGAGAACCACATGGTCTGACACATTGTCAAAATCCTTGATTTTCCGTCAAAATTTTTGACGGATCAAGTTTTCGTCAAAATAGTCTGTCAAAAATTACCTCGAGATCCGCACACACACCGTCAAAATTTCTAATTTTCCGTCAAACTTTTTCACTTCTGTCAAAAATTGCATCGGGATTCGCACGACCTGACACACCATCAAAATCCTTGATTTTCCGTCAAAATTTCTGTCAAAATTTTTGATGGATCAATTTTTCATCAAAATGGTCCGTCAAATTTTAAATGCAAAGTTGTAAAAAATCAAAAAAAATATTTATTTTCCTCCCTCTAAAGTGGTTCCAGGTTCCGATTTCAGATTTTTTTTGGAGAACCAGAACCGATTGGACCGGTTTCTCTTTTTTAGGAACTAGAACCAGAACTGTTTGACTAGTTCTGAACATGTTCCAGGGTACTCGAGAACTTTATTCACCCCTAGTTTATAAATACTAAAATCTCATAATATACAAGCATTTAATGGAAATATTTTCAAGCATTGATTTGTTAAATAATCAAGTGGACCCACCAGTTATCAATTATGAAGGCTGAGGCCCATTAGTTCACCCATGAAGGCTCAGCTCAAGCTTCTGGATTAGCCTGAGACGTGTGCACCTACTCAATGATTGCATTGCATATATGAGCTCATCAGTTTGGGTTTCACTTTTACATAATAACCAGTAACAGTTTTAATACAAGTGTCTCTCCCACTCATTTCAAATTAATATGGATTGAAATGTGACCGCTTACTGAACAATGAATTTTTTTTTTTTTTAACAATATAGGAGCAAGCTTACCAAGTTTCGGGTCATTGTTCGAATATTTTTGTATTTTCTTTTTAGGTGGAGTATCAGAAAAGTGTTGACACCTGCCAGCAAAAATAAAGTAATTAGTTGACAAGTTGATCTAAAAGAGCTCACAGTAACGTTCCATTAACTTTTGAAGTCATGGACAAGTATGTGTACGGTATTGGACTTTCATTTGAGTTGGATTATATATAAATTATACTTCGTTTGATTACCATGTAACATAAGAGACATTATAATGCTATGCAAATAATTAATCAAACCTTCTCCTCCACAGGGTGACGATAATGCCATAACTCTAGTACTGCTGTACTAGTCACTAACGTTAGTCAATTAAATTGATTATGAGTTAGGCATTAGACCCTTTGTAAAGACAAGCAAGTCATTCACAACAGTTAGGTGAGTAACTCCAAGTTTTTGCATTTAGGATGGTAGAGAAATTGCCCTTTTGTGAACTTCTTTCGAAACAATATGCCCATCACTTGCATGCAAATCACAAAGAGATGGGGCAACACTGGGTTGCCCTGCCTTAGTCCTTTTTTTTTGGCCATCAATTTACTATTCTAACATGTATAGTTCAAAAAATACTCAGAAATAACCCACACATGAAACTAAACGAATTATGAAACAATATTCAAAAATATTAGACTCAAAATTACCTTTGCATACTTCGAGAGAAACCATCTTCTAAATTGTTCATTCATTCCCTCAAATCTTGATCAAGAGAGGACAGTAAAGGGTTTTCATGAGGGAGGTGTACAGTTTTTTTTCCCCCTCTTTTTTAAATGTGTGTGTCTTGATTTTTTTTTTTAAAAAATAATGTGTCTCATGGTCTCCCCAAAATCTCAATAACATATTAAATTATTAGTCAATGCCATGTCAGTTGTCTCACACATTTCTATTCTGAGATCATCACATATAAGAATTAGTGAAAATAAAAATTAAAGTCCTTTTTCAAACTCCTTCTCATAATAAGAATGAAAATTTTTTAAAAAACAATTATGTAAAAGTGTCATATAATAATTGCATAAGAGAATTTTTTTTTAGCAACAAGACTAAAAGAGTTCGTTTGGTTTTAACATAGATTTCGTGTCATGTAACAAAAGCGTACTAATTTGACCAGTTATTATATGGTCCACCCAGTTGTACAATTGCAAATGTACAACCCGCCCCACAATTGTCCACCTGGCGCCCCATATACGCAAAATAAAGAAACCGCTCCCAAAAAAAAAAATACAAAACCAAAATAGCGCTCATAAAACCGTCCATTCAAAACACAAACAACCCACTAACTTCCACTCAGTCTCTCTCCAAAACTGCTTTTGGCGAAATTGTGCTGCATTTGCTCATGGATTCTACTAAGAAATCTTTGAAAAATCATCACTGAAGCTTGAACCAAACATTTTGATGTAAGTTATAGCAACAAACGAAATTTATTTGCATGTTTGAAACAAAACAATGAATTCGCTTGGCATTCTAGGTTTTAAGATAATCGCGCTCTCATAATCTCACTTTTATAATGTTTGCAGATAGAAACTCACCATTCAGCAGCAGCGAAGAAGAGACCTGCTAGTGATGAATCAAACACTACTCAAAAAAGGTATGTTGAAAACTTAGACCTAATATTAGTGAGCCAAAGTACATAATTAGTGAGCAGTAACCACAAATACCTAATTCTGTCAACACATTCACAAGAAAACCCTTAATTTGATGTTGATTAACACCATGTAAAACACTTTTATCTACATTTCTAAAGAAAATGAAAAACAAATACAGATCTCATTACGCACAGCATATGCATGTTAGAGAGCTATATATGGTATTTTAGTGAGCTATGGCACATGTGTAGTGAGCCATGACAATACTGAACATCAGTCTAAATTTCCTCAGCGAAAATGCTATAGTGAGTAGTACCTTATGTTATACTGAACTATGACTTGAACTTAGCGAGCCATGATTAGAATTTAATGAGCTGCAAATTATATTCTAGTGGTCGTCAGCCTATGCATAATATAGTGAGCTGTACCTTATATTATAGTGAGCTATGATTTTAATTTAGTGAGCCATGACTAGAATTTAGTGAGCTGTAAATTATATTCTAGTGGCTCTTAGCCCATGCGTGCTATACTAAGTTGTACCTTATATTATAGTGAGCTATGACTTGAATTTAGTGAGTCATGATTTGAATTTAGTGAGCTGTAAATTATATTCTAGTAGCTGTCAGCCTATGCATACTATACTGAGTTGTACCTTGTATTGTAGTGAGTTATGACTTGAATTTACTGAGCTATACTTTATACTATATTGACTTTCAGCATATGCATACTTTAGTGACATGTACCTTATATTATAGTGAGTTGTACTCTACATCCTAGTGTGCCATGCCTTGAATTTAGTAAGTGATACCATACATTCTAGTGTGTAGTCTAGAACTCCGATCTCTTTTCATATACTATTTCACATATATAGTGAGCTGTAGCTCATATTGTAGTGAGCCTGGTCTCATTTTAGTGAGATGCACCTTTTATTCTAGTTTGTTATCACATGTACTGTAATATTAACATTACATGTAATACCATTGATAGATGGAAGACAGAAGGGTCAAGCACAAGCCCACAAGATACAATTATGCAAGTTGTCAGAGACATCTCTTCTAATCCAGTGAACTTCAAGTAATTACACTTCAAATATATCCAAACACACACAGTATAGTTCACTGTACTAAATTACATTTTTCTTTTTTATTGAAGCCCAAAGGATCAAAATAAAACAAATGAAACAAATCAAGGAATGCAAGAGGATATTACTCATAATGCAGGCCAAGGTAGGTCAACATTATGTAAGTGTATATGTAATGATCTAAATTGTATATGTAGTGAGGAGAGATTGTATTCAAAGGATATACATTATATTCTAGGTTAATTGCTGCCAATTACTGAGCCATAAACTATACTATGGTGAGCTATTACACATGTCTAGTGAGCAGTATGAAAATTCATCTTCTTTATTCTTATGATGTGCCACCATGTGCAGTTCAGCATTCCAATCTCTTTTGGTGTACTAGTTCATGTATCTAGTGAGTTAATCCCATATTTTAGACAGCTAGTAAACTATACATCTAGAATTATATTTAGTGAGTTAAACTGCATTTGTAGTGAGCAAACAACTATATTTAGTGAGCTAAACTACAATTGTAGTGAGTAGACAATTATACTTAGTGAGCTAAACTGTAATTCTAGTGAACAAACAGTTTATTTTACTGAGCTAAAATATATATAGAGAGCTCCATATTAGATTAAACATTACACATTTATTGAGTTATATATCTTATTCACTTATACAAAGTACCATGTACAGTTGTAAAAGAAGCAAACAAGGAAGATCCACCAAATCAAGAACACACTCCATAGCTTGAAAAGGAGTAGGAAAACCTATCCACACCAAGGGATGAAACATCTGAAGGAAAAATCAGCTCATCAAGTACTACTGCAAATAAAATAAGGGTGAAACAAGAAGTTAGAAAGAATATAAATATTTGCAGTAGTCCAATAAGTTCAGAAGATGAACAAGTCCAAGCTCTCACAGCAGGGGAAAAACAAAAAGTGGTGTTGGAAAAACAAACCATGCATGCTAGAGAAGAATCGCAGGCTACGCAACAGGGAGAGGGAGAACAAGATCAACAAAAAACAAGAGAACCACCTCAACAAAACACACCCATAGCAAGGAAAAAAACAAAAGATGGTGCTTGAAAAAAGGAAAAGGGAGTAAAAAAAATGATGCACAAGAAAAGATTGGCAATAGAAAAGAACCAAAAGGGGGAAAGAAGAATTCAGAGCAGAGAATCCCCCAATGTTACAAAAAACACTGCCCAAGGAAGCTCGAAAAAAATAATCACCAACATTCATCAATAACTTTCAGAGGAAACAGATGAAATTATAGAGGACACTGATAAGTACCCATAGAGCATATCATTTTATGGTCATTTTGATGCGTTTTTAGAGGACTCATAAGTTTTATGCTTAGATTTTACCACTAAAAATCTCATTTTACGATTGAGTATAGTGCTTTGATGACTTTTGTAGGTTTTTAGACCTTTTTGATCAAGAATTCACCCTTAAATGTCATCCTTGTGACTCACCATGGATGCCCCCAGTCACCATGCCCGTGGAAGAAAGAGAAGAATAGAAGAATGCCGAGGCAGTGGACACCACGGTCGCCCCGTGATGGATGTCACGGTCCGTGGTATCTCTATTTCCTGCGAGGCTGTTTATTTTCTCATGGCTTTTCAACTTCTAAGCAGTTTTTAATGTCATTTACATCCGTGGTTGTTCGACTTCCAGTAGCCTTGCTATCAAAGGGGGGCTCTCACCCTCATTTCAACACACATCACCCCAATCCATCATTCTTTCCACCATCTAGTTAGATTTAGATTTTATTTTAGAGTGAGGAAGAACAAGTAGAAGAAGAAGATTCACGAGAAAGCAGGATTGAGTTCTGTAATCGAAAGATTTAAGCACGCATTTTGGCTGAGCAAACTCTTCTCTCTTCTCTTCTCTTTTCTCTTTAGATTTATCATTTTAGAGTAGTTAGATGTTTAATTTAATCATGTGTGAGTAGTTTAATTTTTGTCTAAGGATTTAGTAGTTTATGAAAGTATAGTTGGATCATGTTTTAATTTATAGAATTGTGTTTACTTCATGATTGGTTTGATTTCATTCTATCAAGTGATTATCATGTTATGAGTAGATTTTTGGCCAAAGTTTGCTTGCACGCTTGAAACAATTAGGTAAAAAATTGAAAGAAGACATTTGATTGTTGGACTGCTTGATAAAACCTGACATAACTTCGTCTCGAGAGAGAGATTTGCATGTTAGGAGGATTAGAAAGTAATCGAAAATGTTTAACTTGGATTAAGACAAATTCGTTCGAAAGAATGACTTTTGCTTAGTTTAGGCAAATTTGGTTGAGTTCGAAAGAATAGACTAAATTTTTGGATAGATTGCAATTTCTCAAGATTAACCGACTAGAGAAAAGCACATGTTTGTCATTTTGATCCGATCAACTTTCATAACTACATGAATTTCTAGGTGTGTTCTTTTTAATTGATTTAAAAATAGTGAATTAGAAGTTGTTAAATTAAAATCCTTTGAATTAGTTATAGTTGTTTCCTTATCTTCGCATTTTTATTAGTCCAAAGTTTAGATTTGCTTAGCATACCTTGAGGAAATATAGCCTAATAGATCAATCTAGTCTCTGTGAGATCGCCCTTGATTTGCTACAACGCTACCATGCACTTGCAGCCGTATCAAGTTTTTGGCACTGTTACCGGGGACTAGCATCGAATATTAGGTTTTTTCAGATAGGTTTGACTAAGCATTTTATTTTTCTTTGGCAAAAAACAAAATAAATTGAAAATTAAAAAAACATAAAATAAAATTTGAGAAACAACGATGGCAATTTTTTATTTTCCCCAATTCGAGTATGAACTATTTTGGAGTTATTTTAAGTGGTTAAATGCTTTTCTTGCTCAATATGGTTATGGTGTTGGTAAATGGGAAACCCTAGACATTGCTGATGAGGGTGTGAATAGTGAAACCCGTATTCTTTTCGAGTATTAGGATTTCATGGTAAAAATATTGATAAGGCATGGTATTTGCTTGAGTGGATTGCTTGAGATTCATTTGAATTTGAGAAGGCTAGTCGTGTTTCTAGATATTTATTTTCTGATCCTTGCGCATTCTATGCTAGATCTTATTACGCTCCTATTTGGTGTGATTTGTGTAATTCTTCTGACCATGCTACTAATTCATGTCCTTATTATGCATGCTATGATCAAGCTGACTTTGTATCTTTTATGTGTAATACTGATGTTACCCTGACCTTGCATGATTCATTCTTTTCTTTAGCTCAGTGCACTGGGCTTGAGGCAGGTGAGCCTTTTGGGTTTGATGCTAGGTTTGATGTTGTTGATGCATGTTTTAAGTCAGCAGATACTTTAAAGGAGGTGTATGATCTAGTTGACACTCCTTTGAAGGGGTCGCGTAATATGTTTGTGCATAAGAACTTTCCTAGCCTTGATTTTAATAATATTGTTCTCCCTAATTCCCTTGATCATTCCTATGTTTCACCTATTTGTTCACAACCCCTATTTCCCCCGAGTATTCTTTAGATGCGCCCATCGATAATCCTATGATTTGTGATGCTAATAATGATTTGGGCTATGAGGATAACATGTTTAGTATGCTTGGTGGCCCTAGGATACTTTTGTGGGTATGATGCCTCCCCTAACCCATATTGTATATTTATAGTGGGCAAGCCTAGAAAAATCATGTGGAACACTTTCTTTACTTTCTCTTTCGATTTTTCTGTGGCTCTTGCTTTGTTGAAGAGAGCACTAACTTTCTTTGCTGTGATTATTTTCATGCTCTCTTACTGCCATCCTTGGAAACTCTATGCTGAGGAGTTTGACAAGCTTCTGCATGCCTTGACGATGTTTGATTTGAAGGGGCGAGTCTTAACATCGTGATAGACTGGCTGATGCTCCATGAGCCCCAGTTATTACAAGGCTGCATAGCTTACGTGCATTCTGCACCTAACCTGGTGAGATTATTTTCTTTTGTTCCCCTTCTCTAAGTTTCCTTACTTTGAATAATAATGCTTTATCTAAGCATGGGGGGAGGGTAGTTTCTATTCTTCTATGTTTTCTATTTTGGTTATTAGTTTGCATACATGCTAGAGCATATAGTTTTAGGTTTTCTTTTTGTTTGCATTAGTGTTTTGCAATCAGTTGCATTTAGGTTTGCATATAGGATTGCATATAGGGATGGCGTGATTAGTTTGAGATAACCTCTAATGATGATTCTTTAAGCAAAATAGCATTCATGATCTGGAATATCTTTTGATGTGTAATCCCTTTTGGTGCTAAAATTTATGAAGGTTTTATAAATATTTTTTGTTTTGACCCCTGTCTGGATTGAGAACTTTGTATCTCTTAGAGTCGATAGCACTTCTATGTTTTCTATTTTGGTTATTAGTTTGCAAACATACTAGAGCATATAGTTTTAAATTTTCTTTTTGTTTGCATTAGTGTTTTGCAATCAGTTGCATTTAGGTTTGCATATAGGATTGCGTATAGGGATGACGTGATTAGTTTGAGATAACCTCTAATGATGATTCTTTAGGCAAAATAGCATTTATGATCTGGAATATCTTTTGATGTGTAATCCCTTTTGGTGCTAAAATTTATGAAGGTTTTGTAAATATTTCTTGTTTTGACCCTTGTCTGAATTGAGAACTTTGTTATCTCTTAGAGTCTATAGCACTAATGTTGGTACATGAGAGTCATTTTTTGAGCTTAATAAGACTTTGGTAAATATTTCGTGAGATTTTGAGCCTTATTTGGACTAATCATTATATTTAGTCTCATATTTCTTTCATGTGTATGACTGTTCCATATTGCATCTCTAGAACTTGCCTTGACTCTTGTTCAAAACCACATTAGTATGTGTATAGTTGATGAGATGATAGAGGCATTTCTTTCTTTGACCATTTTAGCCATATAGTCAAATAGCCTACCGTTGTTTTACATGCTTTTTTCCCCTTTGCTAGCCGCTTTGAGCTTCTTTCCGCCTTTGCTATGATTCCTTCACATTAGCCCTTGACTAAACACATATTCCTACATTTAAGCCAAGTCTATGGAGCATATCTTCATCTATGTAATGGGTGGTTTTGAGAATAATTGAGTTTAAGGTAGCTTTGGTATGTCGATTTATTGAGGGATTGATGATATTGAGCATTTGCTTTGGTTCTCTCTTTCTTGGGTTGTGTATATATGTATATATATATGTATATATATATATATATGTATATATATATATATATGTATATATATATATATATATATATATATATATTATATATATATATATATATATATATAATATATATATATATATATATATATATGTATATGTATATATATATAATATATTATATATATATATATATATATATATATATATATATATATATAGTTGTGAGTTGATAGTTAGTGATCCTATGCCTTTCAATAATTAAAATTTTTGTTCCATTTCCACACAAAAAAAAGAGACAAAAGAAAAAAAAAAGAAAAAAAGTTATGTTAAAGAAAAAGTCATGGTGTAAAAAAAAAGCCAAAAAAGAGCCCTAAAAAAAGAAAAAAAAAATAAAAGGAAAAAAATAAGCGGAAAAAAATGACTAAATGATTGACATTAGATATGTAAGTAGCTTGTATTCCTTTCTTTGTCAACTCATTTCCTATGTAATTCATTAGGGTATGTTCATTGAATTCTTAGAGTTTGAAGTGTTGGTGAACTTATTAGTTTCTAGGTGCTTTGTTGGTTGGTCCATAGTCACTTGGCTAAGTAGCTCCACATTGTCAAAATTCATTTGTCTATTCCTTTCCCTTAACCCTTCTAGCCCTCATTACAGCCCAAGTAAAGTCCTCTTGATTGTCTTGTGCACATTTTATTTTACAAGTGGAGAATTTGAGAGTCTTTGCAAGCATATGATAGATTGCATTTTCGGAATGAGTCTTGAGTGCACCTATATTATATTTTAAACACATGAGCAGGAATGATTCACATTTCCCAAAGTGAGATCCTACTAGTCCATCTGGCTCCATTCAACTCCCTGTGCTTATATGACATGCTTTATGGTTCTTTTGGGGTGATCAAGTTTGATATCGAGCTTGTGGTCTCGTACTTTTTTGAAAACCTTCTCCTCCTTCTAATTTTGAAAAGTTTTACGCACTAGTCAGGGTTGCCATTGCTTGCTATTCTTGCTTGTGATATGCTATGGCCTACGTACTTTAAGGAGGTTGTCAAGTTCTGAGTCCTAGATGTTTTTTCCCTCATCGGTTTTATCTAGTGTTTGCTTGAGGACAAGCAACGGTTTAAGCATGGGGGACTTTGATAAGTACCCAAAGAGCATATCATTTTAGGTTCATTTTGATGCGATTTTAAGGGATTCATAAGTTTTACTATTAGATTTTATCCTAAAAATCCCATTTTACGCTTGGGTATAGTGCTTTGGTGACTTTTACAGGTTTTGAAACCTTTTTGATCAAGAATTCATCCTTAAAAGTCATCCTTATGACTCACCACAGATGCCCCCAGTCACCATACCCGTGGAAGAAAGAGAAGAACAGAAGAATGCCGAGGTAGTGGATACCATAGTCTGCCCACGATGGATGCCATGATCCATGGTGTCTCTATTTCCTACGAGGCTATGTATTTCTCGCGGCTTTTCAACTTCCAAGCAGTTTTTAATGTCATTTATATGCATGGCTGTTCGGCTTCCAGCAACTTTGCTATAAAGGGGGGGGCTCTCCCCCTCATTTCAACACACATCATCCCAATCCATCATTCTTTCCACCATCTAGTTAGATTTAGATTTCATTTTAGAGTAAGGGAGAGCAAGTAGAAGAAGAAAATTCACGAGAAAGCGGGATCGTGTTCTGTAATTGAAAGATTCAAGCACGCATTTTAGCTGAGCAAACTCTTCTCTCTTCTCTTCTCTTCTCTTTTCTCTTTAGATTTATCATTTTAGAGTAGTTAGATGTTTAATCTAATCATGTGTGAGTAGTTTAGTTTTTTTCTATAGATTTAGTAGTTTGTGAAAGTATAGTTAGATCATGTTTTAATCTATAAAATTGCATTTACTTCATGATTGGTTTGATTTCATTCTATCAAGTGATTATCATGTTGTGAGTGAATTTTTGACCAAAGTTTGCTTGCACACTTGAAATAATCGGGTGAAAAAGTGAAAGGTGACATTTAATTGTTGGACTGCTTCATAAACCTGACATAACTTCGTCTCAAAAGAGATATTTGCATGTTAGAAGGATTAGAAAGTAATTGAAGATGTTTAACTTGGATTAAGACAATTAGTTCGAAAGAACGACTTTTATTTAGTTTAGGCAAATTTGGTTGAGTTGAAAAGAATAGACTAAATTTCTGGATAGATTGTAATTTCTCGAGATTAACCGACTAGAGAAAAGCACATGTTTGTCTTTTTAATCCAATCAACTTTCATAACTACATAAATTCTTAGGCATTTTCTCCTTAATTGATTTAAAATGAGTGAATTAGAAGTTGTTAAATTGAAACCCCTTGAATTAGTTATAGTTCTTTCCTTATCTTCGTATTTTTATCAATCTAAAGTTTGGATTTGCTTAGCATATCTTGAAGGAATATAACCTAGTCTTTGTGGGATCGACCCTAATTTGCTACAACACTGCAGTGGGCTACGGCCATATTAGACACCACTTACAAAATGCCTCCCCTTGGGCATGATGATGGATCTGACTCTGACGATGAAATGTTGGTGAAAAGAATCAAGAAGATAAAATAGGCATCAAAGTTTAGACCAAAGCAAATGTAAGTGAGCTCAAAAAAGTCTGCTAAGGCACAAGCTGGTAAGGAGAGGTAAGTTGTGTAGGAGAGTCCAAAAACTCTCATAAAGCATGGACAACTCTCAGTTTTGCAATATGAACAACATAAATCCCCGAAACGACATGCAAATACCACCATCCGTGTTCAAGACTCCAAGTCTATGCAATCTGTGCCAAAACCTAGAGAGGCAAATAGAAAACCTAAAAAAATCTTTCAGACCAAAATGTCACCATCAGGGTTTTATTACAATGATTGAGAATTTCAATGAGACACAGAGACAGGCAATACGAGATATGGAGTTTAGAGGATTCCTTTATTTAAAAGTAAATGAATTGCCAGGGGATTTATACAAATGGCTTGTAGATAGCTTTGACCCTTAATCAGTTACCTTGTACATATCAGCTAATAAAAAGATTCAGTTTACGCCAATGGATGTGCATCTCACATTAGCACTCCCCATTGGTGGAAGGAAGGTTGAGGAGTTTTATAGCAAAGAGCCAAAGAACGCCAAATACAATGAAGTCCTCTCAGCATGGAGAAAGGAGTGAAATCTGTAAGATGTGACCCCTAAGCTCAGCCAAATGCCGCAATACATACTGAGCCAGATTGATACAAGGGAAGTTTCAAAAGAAACTTTGTGTTGTACACGATCTCTTGCTTTTTCAACGGTTCAAAGAATGTATATTGCGCACCCTATTTTGCCAATAATATTGCTAATGGTGAAGACATAACAACAATTGATTGGTGTTAGTACACAATTGATAGATTGTGTGAATCTGTCAAAAAGAGGGCTTCAAACTTTGATTGGCCTATTCTCTTCTTGATGGTAAGTTCCTTCTATTCTATCAGAATATCATGATTTCAGTGAGCACAACATCACTTTCAATTAGCTGAACATATATATTTAGTGAGCAGAACAATATTTTCAGTGAGCAGAACATATGTCATAGTGAGCAGACCATTAACTTTAGTGAGCAGAACAAACATTTTAATGAGTAGAACATACATTTTAGTGAGCACAACAATATTTTTGGTGAGCTATGGAGAACTTGTTCATAGGTGACAATTATCTATTACATTGATCTATAATGACCATTTCAGTGAGCACACATCACGTACCCCACATACAAATAGGAATTATTGTTACAGAACATTCCTTTATGTGAGTGGGCTACTATATATTTCATTGAGCAGAACAATATGTTTAGTGAGCAGAGCACTATTTTTAGTGAGTAGACCATATATCTTAGTGAGCAGAACATATTTTTAGTGAGCAGAAGTTCAGTTTTGGTGAGCTATAAAGGACTTGTTCACAGTTGATAATTGTCTGTGACATTGATTTATATTAACAATTTTACTGAGCTAGATAGGAATTATTCTTAGAGAATATTACTTTATGTTAGTGAGCTAGTATATATTGTTGGTGAGCAGGAGCTATATTTTAGTGAGCATAGATTCATTTTTGATGAGCTATATAGAATTGATTACAATGGACATTTCTCTTACAGATGCTATGTCTTAATAGAATTCTCCTTATAAGAAGGACTGTTGAGAGGCAATTCCCAAAAATCAAAGGCTGGACAATAGAAAAGTTGAGGGAAAGGGTGAAAGAAGAGAGAAGAGCTAATCAAGTTGGTGCCAAAGAAGTGGCGAAAGGTTTTAAAAAGGGCAGAGTGGAGCCTCCAACACAAATAAACAGAGAAGAGCATCCTGAACAAGCCAGAGAACCTCAGCCACAAAACGAAGAATAGCCAAAGATGTTTTCACAAAATTATAAAACATCAGAGTTAGAGGTATCATTTATTTCATTTATAACAATTAAGGAGAAGGAAAGAATTTAAACAAACATCTATCTAACATCTTACAATACTTCAATGATGTCCACATACAAAAAGATATGGAAGAAATTGTTGAAGTAACGAAGGCTTTAGCGAGTGCATTC
This sequence comes from Carnegiea gigantea, assembly GCA_029747015.1. NCBI lineage: Eukaryota > Viridiplantae > Streptophyta > Magnoliopsida > Caryophyllales > Cactaceae > Carnegiea > Carnegiea gigantea. The sequence goes on along the minus strand of JAKOGI010000397.1, from coordinate 188,916 downwards.
AAGAGGTACAGAACGTTTATGGAGTACTGTCAAAAAGGTACCAAAACAATGAAGCACTTAAGAAAATAAGAGATGCGGCAATAAGCATGTTCTCTTCATACTATGAGGTTTAAATCTCAAAATTCCCACCAATGGCACAAAAAGAAAAAGAGGATAAAAGTCCTAAGATACCACCATTCAGTCAAGATGATGAATGGTGCAATAGAGCTGTTGTACTTGAGGCAATAACTGAATTGGAGAATGCTTTTGTAAAGCAATAAAAGACCAGCAGCCACAAAGCTAAAAATGTAAGAAGTAAAAGTCATGCATTAATGAAAGGGGGCAATGACATGCACAGTTTTAAGTTGATTAATGATAGCCAAAGCCTAGCTCCTCCAACACTAGCACTGCCAACACCACTTCAGACACCACCACTCTCTCCCTCTATAAACAAAATCAGACACCACCACCCTCCCCCTATAGAGACACATTAGACACCGCCATCCTTCCCCTGTAAAAACACATTAGACACCACTACTCTCCCCCCTACAGAGATACATCAGACACCACCACCCTGCCCCCTCCCCCCAAAAAACACTTTAGACACCACCATCCCCTACCACAACACTCATCACAGACTCTTAAGACACAACCACCACATGAATCATCTAAGAAATCACCACCACCACCAATTCTAGAAATACAAATAGAGCAACAAGAAAGGCGTAAAACAATTGAAGGAGAGCACCCAAAGTAAAAATCTCCTGGCAGAGAAGATGGCAAAAAGAAAACAGCACATAAGGCTAGTAAGAATTTTCAGTGAGCAGAATGTCAATTTCAGTGAGCAGAACATACTTTTTAGTGAGTTATGGGCAAGTTGTTGATAGATGACAATTTTATGTTATAGTGAGCTAGAATGACACATCTTGTGAGCAGACATTACTTTTAGATGGCTCTACGAACAGGCAAAGAGGACTTTGTTGGTAGTGAACATTTTCTTTTTTTTTTTGTGAGCTGATGCGCATTGACATTGGGCAGAAGTTAAATTTTAGTGAGCAAAAAGTATAACGTGATGAGCAGAACACATATGTTAGTGAGCAGAACACATGTGTTAGTGAACAGAACATATATGCTATTGAGCAGAACATATAGTTTAGTAAGCAGAACATATAGTTTAGTGAACGGTGAGCCACAATCTCTATTTAGTGAGCAGAACAAACATTTTAGTGAGCAGAACATCTATTTTAGTGAGCACTCACCCATATTATGTATTCAATAAGCTATATTATCATCAACTCTGATATAATCTTTTGCAGAAGAAGAGCACACCGAGAAGGTAAGACATCAATCGAGGAGAGAGAAGGGGCCAATGACAGAACCCTTCTGCTCTCCTTTTGTAAAGAGAATAATAAAGATTACAGGGAAGTTGTCAGCACAGGAGAAGATCATTGCTAATTATATATTCCATCTATTAGAGGACCTTGATTCAAAGTAACCACAAAATTACCAGATAGCAAACACTTCCAAACACTTAAGTTATAATAAATATATACCTACATTTTTTTTCCTTTTCTTACTAAATCAGTGAAGAATTGTTCGATATCGAAACACATGTTGCAAATCGATATCTCATGACAACCATGGGTCCAAGGGAATACATTGATGCACATGTGATCAATGTTTGGGCTGCTATCCTCAACAACTTGGAGATAAAAAGAAGTGAAGACTCTCCAAGAAGATTTTTTTGCACCAGTTGATGCAATGGTAATTATATAAGTATTTTCTTTCATAAATACAAATGATCAAATACCTAATGATACTACTGCAAAAATGCAGTCAACCTCGGACCCCTTGATAAATATAGCAAAATCAGAAGAGGCAAGGTACATTGATTTTGAAACAATTCTTGAGAGAAATTCCAGAGATGTGACAACTGGATATCAAGCAAGCAATTGCAACTGGTATGCATTAATCTAGTACATTTTTATTGTGTATTACACTACCAAATTATCTAATATCATTCATCTTCCAATTTAAGGGTGTTCTTTTGTCACAAGAAGCACTTCTTCATCTTCTGCTTTGATTTAAAGGAGGAAAGGCTTGACATTATAAACAACATGCGCATAGCTGCTCCATATAAAACCACATATGGAGAAACACGTCTATTAGTGATATGTTCAAATGTACACTGATTCATTTAATTTATAATAAATCAATGCACATATTTGGTGAGCCAACATATTTGGTAAGCTAATACACATGTTTGGTGAGCTAACACACATATTTGGTAAGCTAAGACACATATGTAGTGTGTTGAGAATCAATGATGGACAAGATGTTACTTAGTGAGCTAACACACAAATTTGGTGAGCTATTAAACAATTCCAGTGAGCTGAACAAAATTGTTGGTTGTACACAGGTGGTAGCTTTTGGGAGATTTCTTCAGGACAGTGTTGGCCACCCCAAATATGAAATTGTGAAGAAGACGAAACCAGTGCGAATGAGAATGCCATGGAGAACAATAGATAATATCACAGACTGTGGAATATTCTGTATGAGGCACATGGAGTCTTACTTTAGCCAAGCAGATAAATGGGATTGTGGTCTTAAGAAAAATGAAGTAAGTCTACCAAAAATATTTTATTTGCAAAAATATCTTGAAATAAGTGCAACACCTATTACTTGCAGAACCATAAATGGTTTGTTCCTTTTTTCGTTTTGTTTGCAGGGCAAAAATCTGTTTGATGTAATGCGAGCATGGTACTACTATGAGATCATCAACAATGAAAAAAATATATACATTAATAGAGTGAAGAGGCTAGCAAAGGAGTTTTATGATAAACAACAAGCAGAAATGAATGCAAAATCAAGCCAGCCTCAAGTGCCAACAGCATCAGTAATAAACCTTGCTTTAGTTAGACTAACTTTAGGAACTTATGTACCTCTCAAATGAACACTATTACTATGCTTATACTTAATGATGGTGAAGTGCTAGTATGCAACATTTACTATTGAATATTTTATATCTTTTACTATGCTTAATTCCAGTGAGCTAGAAGACAAAACCAGTGAGCTGGCAGACAAAACCAATAAGACCAGTGAGCTATATCTTTTACTATGCTTAATTCCAGAAATGAATGCAAAATCAAACTAGTATGACTTTTTTTTAATAATGTTAGATCAAATATTAAAGTGCACAAAATATTATTGTCATAGAATGCTATTCTTTTATAATGTTAAATCATCAAAAAGATGAAAATAGTTTTGTAAAATATAGTGAACTAACAAATGAAACTAGTGAGCTGTGAATCTTCAGCAGTGAGCAACCTATTATAGGCTTTAAAAGTATTCACCCTATTATAAACTTTAAAATTATTCAACATGATTTACTTAATTTTCAAATAAAAAAATAATTCTCATCACATCACATCACATCACAAAAAAATGAAGACATCATAATGAATAAAAATACAAGTTCGAAATTTATTAATTAAAATACAAATTTACAAAAGTACAGTATAATCAAGCCAATGCCCTGTCCTCAAACCTGCATAACCCACATTACTTATAATCAGCAAAATATAAATGTTACAGAGCCTGAAAGAAAACCATAAGAAAATAAAAAACATATGATCATACCAAATTTCATGCTTGATTCCTAGGTAACCTGTTTCACAAAATAAATTAGCATATACATATCTTTAGTGACCCAAAGTATAAATGTATTAAGCAGATATACTATATTAGTGAGCCAATACATATTTTTAGTGAGCAGATACATTATATTAGTAAGCATATTATCCTTGAATGCTAGCAACTTCAGAAGCAGGATTCAACTAATTGGTAGGAATGCTATCCCCATTTGGTTGCCTTAACCTTTCATAAAAAATAAAGCTAAAAATCCTATACATTTTATTAAAATCTACTATTGGATTAGATGCACCTGCTAGATTAGACGAACCTGTAGAAACAACCTAAGCCATCGCAGGAAACATATATTTTTAGTGAGCATATATATATATATATATATATATATATAGTGAGCCAACGTATAAATATAGTGAGTGGAACTTGTAAGACTAACAGTGTGAGAACTGAAAAATGTAGTGAGCCAATACATATTTTTAGTGAGTAGATACGCTATATTAGTGCGCGTATTAACCCTTTTAGTGAGCCAAAACACATCATATTTCTACTGGGCTTAGCAATAAACTCAGTAAACTCTAAAACGATGTTACTATAAGAAATATAACTTATTCACTGAGATTGTGAATAGAATTTAACCTGAGGTTAAGATGTATCTCCTCCATTTCTTGAAGAAAACCTTGCCTTCCTTGATCTTATAATGTTTCATATCTTCTCCGATGTACTCTTCCTCCTTACATTCATTATACCTTTGTTTCTAGAACCTTTAGGGTTACTAATGATTTTATTTCCAGCACTAGGCTATTGATCATTTTCTGTGTTAGAAACATAAATTGAACCCACAACAACACCAACATCAACCTTTAACTTGGCAAAAGCTTCTTCACATAGCTTTCTTGCTTGGGTATTTGATTCACTTGCAAGAAGCAACGCTTCAAACTGCCTTTGCATATGAACCCTCTATATGGAACCAAGAACACCAACTGTATTACCGCTTGGAGCTTCTTCTACAGCCCAGAGGGCCTAGCTAACCTATTCCATCGTTTCAAAATATATTGATCAGGGACTTTAGGCACACAATGAACGTTGAAAATACACAAACAATGGCAGCAAAGAATACCACTCTCATTGTACTTTTTATAGTCACAAATAATATTTTGGTCTGGAAGATGAAACCTAATAACAAACCCAAACTTCTTCGAAAGATGGTTGTCATAGACAACATATGTATGTATATCGTAGGGGGTTTCACTTGAGCTAAGAAGATCTTGACAACACCCTTCGCCTTTAATGTATTCATTCTCAAACACTTTGTATAAGTTGTTCATATCGATCTTCGAAGCATGCTGCAAAATGCTGACATGTGGCAAGTACATAATGGGGAATCTATCCTTATTTTTCACATTCTTATCTTTCACCTAAATCCTCCACTCAGTAACAACGTCACAAAATATATTGTAAAAATCAAACAACTCACAAGTGGCATTGACTCTCTTTGACAAAGAAGCATTTATAGACTCACTTCTTTGTGACGATAAAATGCCACTAAAGAAAACATCCTTGTAAAAAGTTGGACACCATTTTTCATTTAACCAATACAATCTAACCAACCAAACATTTTTAGCACATTTATGCTCTTACAACCAGCCTAACACATAAATAGGGTGAGCAGAAAAATGTAACCTTGGTGAGAGAAGACATAATCTAGTGAGCAGAAAATAATAACTTGGTGAGCACATTAATAAACAAAAAACAGAGATAGGCTCACCTCTGTCAACAACAATTAAGCTTTACTTCTGTATTACATCTCATCAAAATATGGTCAAACTTATCAACAAATCCACCCAAAATCCTAAGATGACCAATATTCTTTTTTAAATTCTGCAAGATGTGCCAAGTACACAACTTATGCTTTGCCAAAGGGAAGACCTTTTCAATAGCATTTGCCTTAGAAAATGCTTGGTCCGTCATCATAGTTTTCAGCGACACATTATCCATAGCTTCCAAAAATGTTTCAAATAACCAAATAAAGCTCTCAATCTTCTCATTCATCAAAAATCTGCATCCCACCATAACATTCTTCGCATGATGATTCATACAAACAAAAGGTGCGCATATCATCTTATAACGTTTGGTCCTATATATTGTGTCAAATACAAGGAGATCACCAAACAACAAATGATTAGATTTCATTTGTGAATATCTACAAAAGAAGCTCAAACAATCATCCTCATCCAATTTAAACTTATAAAAAAATCTTGCTCGTTGACACACCTAGTTTCTAAAACACACATCAAATGATTGGCATCGCTCCCGGCTAAAGTCCTCTTGACTTCATTTGTAATACTATTGTAGACATCTCTTTCGCTAAGCCCGAGTAATGGCAAACCCCCGACCTCATTTCTTAGAAGTTGATAACCATGGGAAACTTTCATATCATTTCTTCTCATCTTTTGGAAAAAATCAACATGAGCTTTCTCGACTTTTTTTATGAGACCTCAACTTATGAATCTCATCTTCCAAAAGCAATTCATGATTATGAATCATGTCATGCTTTTTAGAAACCCATTCCCCCGTTAGCTTCAATGTAAAAAATAGCCCTAGCTTTACAATCGCACCTCCAGCTCCGTTTTGTAAATGTCTTATCTTTTTTTCCAAGACACCTTTTAACACCTTGTTTGCTGCAATAAAGCTCCATGGAACATAGCTCTTGTGAACCATCTCGCCTCCGTAACTTGTCACATCTAATGGAAAATCCCTTACGGGAAGCATACTCATTGTATACCTCAAATGCTATATCTATAGAACCGACCCTTTTACCAATCAGTTCTTATTCATCAGCTTCATTCACTTCAACAACACATTCATCATCAACATCTACACATTTCTCCTTATCAATCACAACACAATTAGGCACACCACCAACAATATTATCATCATTAGAGGCCACGTCTTTGCCTTTTGAAACACTAGGAGGATTACACAAAATTCTAACATAATTATCAACATTAACAGCCTCAACAATAGAACGATCTAATGTAGATAGCAAAAATGAAGTATCATCCGCAAAAACAATATGATTTTTGTGGTGAGCTATAATGCATAATTGGTGAGCACAAGCTTCATTCTAGTGAGCAAAACGTTTGTTTTAGTGAGCAGAAAATTGCTCTTTAGTCGAAGGCCACAAATTTTTTATAGTGAGCTATACTGATTATAGTGAGCTATTGTTTTCCCTGTTAGGGACAATATTGATTATAGTGATTACATTTAGTGAGCACAGAACCGATTTATGATTGCTGAATACAAGCTGAATCCCACTGAGCTAAATGTATTTCTTTAGTGGGCCAACGACTATATTTAATAAGCACATAACTCATAGTGGTGAGCTATTGTTTCTCATATGTAAATAACAACACTAAAAATATCATCTGGAAAAACGACCATGAATTTTGTGGTGAGTTATAATACAAAACTGGTGAATACAAAGTTAAATCCTAGTGAGCCAAACGTTTGTTTTAGAGAGCAAAAAACTGCTCTATAGTACAAGGCAATATATTTTTTTTAGTGAGCTATACTGATACAGTTAGCTATTCTTTTACCTGTTAGGCACAAAAATTGATTATAGTGATTACATGTAGTATCAGAAAATCGATTTATGATTGCTGAGTACAAGCTGAATCCAGTGAGCTAAATATATACCTTTAGAGAGCCAGCGACTATATTTAGTGAGCACATAACTCATAATTGTGAGCTATTGCTTCTCATATGTCACAAATCAAAATTTACATAAATGAAGTATATTCAAGCATTAAACGGAAAAACATTGTTCACTTGTATCTTAACAAGTATTACACAACTAAAAAAAAAAACTAGGCATTCTGCCAAAATCTAGAACAACAAATCGTAAAAACCAACTATATATTCAAACCAACAATTGCATTATATTTTCAGAACACGGCATCATAACAATGAATGCAATCCAGTTCAAAAATCTCGAAATTAACTCATCAAAATGCAAATTTAACGCACACAACTTCTAAAACCGAACACAAAAACAGAGATCAAAAATCGCTATCAAACTTGACGAAGAATTCGCGTTTGATGAAGATTCAACATCAATAGCGATGTTAAGATCAAACCTAGCCATTAAATAATTGCTGAACACTAAAGCAATCGAAGTAGCGAAGAGCAATCACGCAGTGGGGAGAATGAAAATCGCGATTTCTAAAAGTTGAGAAGCATGGATATCTTTTTTTTTAAATAAAAAAACAAATAGATGTATTAGGCTTGGTATTGCATGGACTAAAAATCACAAATGATGGACTCCGGTGAATAACTGAGATGTCCACCCAGTTATACGTGATGAATTGCATAATTTGACGGCTGCAGTTACACCTACATGAGAAGCGGCTTGGAATTTTATTCACAAAACGCAAACCAAAGAGCGGAAAATGGAAGTCAGGAATTGCACCTTCAGCAATACATTGAAGTCTACAAAAAAACAGCGTCTGCTTTCCATGATGGAGTCAGGCCACAGTCTTCATTTTAGAACCCACCTCCTCAACAACATCAACTGCTGTGCGATTTGAATTCCCTGTTTCCTTCCAAGCCAATTGCAGATTTGAAGAGAAATCTCAAGAAAGGTAAGGGTTGGACAAAAATGGATCAGCAGGGTTCGCCAACGAAACTGGAGTACTATGACAATATGTGGAAGCTCCATTCAGAAGCAACTTTTCTCTCCTCCCAGGTTTCATTCTCTTGCTCATTCTGCTCATTTTTCCATTCTCATAATCTCTGATAGAGTAATTCCCTAACTTCGAATCGAAAAGACTGACGATGGTAGGCAAGCACTGATATTGGACTCAACTATATTTCACCCTCAAGGAGGAGGACAGCCCTCAGATACTGGCTTCATAGCCATTCCGAATTCCCCCCTCAAATTTCTTGTTCAAGGTGTCAGGTCCAAAGATGGGATTGTGAGTTGATAGTTCGTGCTTTTATCCTCTATAAGTGGAGTTGTTTTCAAATTTTCATGTTGGTTCTTGAAACATGATCAGTTTTGTTAGTGGTTAGGTTTATCATTATGGACATCCTGAGATTTTGGAGGGCGTTCAATTGGAGTGGAGAGTTGAACCGAGGATGATGGTTCATTTGCATGTTGATGAATCTCGTCGTAATCTCAATTCTAGGTATTTTCTTTGAAAATTTATCAAGTTTGAGATTGTTTGTTTGTTTAGCAGGTCTTGTGTGACGCCATCTGTATAAAGATTTATTGTAATCTGAAGTTAAATTGGTTATAGACCAATGTTGCTTGTATTTTGGTGACAAAGTCATTGTAACAACTGGTAGTGACCCAACCTGAAATTGGTTTCGTCAACCTGAACATGATCCATCCAAATTTAACCCAATTTGATCCGGCTAATCTGATGAACCATTTGCCAGACCTTTCCGCAACCATGGGTTATCATATTTTGGTAGAATTAGCTGCCAGGAACAATCTAGGGCTGCTACAGTCTCCTGGGCTGCTGATTTTGGTGGATTTGTATGCCACATGGTTCATGACTGCAGCAGAAAATATTTGGTCTATACCACTTTAACTTCGACTTAAGGAGAGTTGGCTTTGCATAATTGATTAATTGCTTCTTCGTTATACAGGCTGCACTCAGCTGGGCATTTGCTAGATATATCCGTAAGGAATGTTGGTTTAGGGCATCTTGAACCTGGGAAAGGCTATCATTTCCCTGACGGGTATACATTTAACTAAGTGGCCAATTTCATATTGTGGATTAGTAATTGATCAATGAGTTTTATGCTTGTGCTAACACTTTTGTGTAATACTACATCACCCACTTCATCTCTGAACATGATGTATCATCTGGTTACCTGCAATTGCTTAGCATTAGGACATTTTTCCTATAGTCATCCCTACCTTTTTTCGTTATATTGCATGGTTTTATTAATTAAAAAAAATGAATATCATCTGAACACTCTGGTGTAGCAAACTGTGTTGGTGTAGTAAAACATGAGCACATTGGACAGATTTCTACTAATGTAATTTCTGTCATCTCCAACTTGGTGTTTTTTATTGGTTTCGCACTCACCAAGGCTTGCTAATAATGTCCAATGGTCCAGTTATGTGGCTATCCTTTATGTCGTGCTCTTGGCAATCCGAAAATGACTTCTACTTCCCCCTTCCCAGTACAAGGAGAACAGCTGGAACTCTGAGTTTGTGGTTTTGTAAGCCATCTGAAAGAATTTGATTTTTGCTTCGGCAAATTCCTGTTCATTGTATATGCAATGATTATTTGGTATATATATATTTTTTAATCCAATGCTACCTAGTCTCTAGCATCCCCCTGTAGAAGAATATGCCATATTTTGCTCTTTGGGGGGAAAAAAACAACCCCTCTTTTTGACAAGAGACTTTTGTTTCACCAGGCCATTTGTTGAATATAAAGGCACTGTCCCTCAAGGTGAACTGCAAAGTAAGCGAGAAGAATTAGAAAACGATGTTAATGTCTTGATTGCTAAAGGAGGAAAGGTATTTTCCTGCTTAGTTTCTGGTTTATTTTCTCAGCTGTCACTATTTCTAAATAGCGTGTACAATATAAGAAATTTTAATGTTTTTTCCCTTAAAGGTTAATAAATCTACCTATTTTTTTCAGGTCTCTGCTGCTGTCTTGCCGTATGAAGCTGCTGCTCAGCTCTGTGGTGGTGAGCTTCCAGAATACATCCAAAAGGTAGCCTGCATTGATATGCATTTAACAAATTTTATTTTGTTCACCTTCCAGGCCGCTGAAAAAATTATCTTTGGCAATTTTTCAGCTTTACATTCTAACATGCCTAGGCAAAATACCTCTCTAAGATGTCTTGTTCTTTCGTTGTGGAGTACTAGGCAATCAACACTTTGGAAAGAAACAACGTCTCTGCATTGTAGGTGTATGATTGTGTATATCTAATCTCTCTTTCCCCAGATGCTACCTGTGCAGGGTTATGGGATATTCATGGCTTAAATATGCTAGGCATATGATCTGCATAAGTTGACTTTATTGATACTTCTACCATGTGGAATGGTGAAATCGAGTTTGATGACATTATTAAAATATTCAAACAATTTAGTATCATCTTGTGTTACTTCGACCCTTCATTTAACCCTTTCATACCTGTGTTGTCCACTTCATGCTTGGACATGGGCCAAATGGCTGCACACTTAGACACTTCAATAGGCTAAAAACCCCTAACAACACCACCACCTCCCAGTATGGTCCCGCTTTCGCGGAGTCTGGGGAGATCCAGATGTAAGCAACCTTACCTCTACCAAAAACCCACAAAGTTCCTTAAACAGCTGTCAGACCTAGGAGTCATCTCGTGTGAGTCAACTTTTTTTTTTCTTTTCTTTTGTTTTTTCTAATACAAGCATTGGGCAATTAATGATTTACCAAGTAGGTGTGTTGTCTTTTTAACCATGTTTCTATGTGATGTCGTCAATGTTACCTGTAACCTTTAATCGGACATTATGCTACGTCTCTAAATTTAGCTCTATTTCAAACACATTGTGAAATTTGCTTGGCAGGTGGATTGATTGTTGACTACGGTCACCAATCTCAGGCTGTAGTTTGAAAGAAGGCACTATAATTGATGCATGAGCCTTGAACGAACTCAAGAAAGGAAGCCGGTTTGCAATATGGTCTTTGCTGAGCTTTGATTCAGTAATGAAGTAGAACCAGAACAGAGTGATATCAATGGGATGGGATAAAGGCCAAGCCACCACCCAAGCTAGGTTAGGAATCTACCCTCTAAATTGTAAAGGCTAGGCTACCAGAAGTGGATTAAAGGAAACCACTCTAATTAACAATCAGTTTGGATTGATTAAAGAGAGATTTGAGAGAGTTGAGCTTCAAACTCGAAAATGGAGGTTTTCATATGTCATTGCTGCCTTGAACAAGCTACCTAGCGGGTATATATACATGTCTTAAGCTAGAAAGCAAGCAAACTGGCTCCTAAGCTAAGCTAATCCGGATTAGCTAAACTGTTTTGCAAAACAGTTTTAGTCTAGGCTAATTACAAGTTTGAGTGTGACTAATACAACCTATGTAGGAACCATTAGGGACTAACACAAGATCAATTAGCATTAATCAACCCACTTGCACATGCTGGAGAGAGAAAAAGGTGGCTGCAGGTTGCTACTTTGCGACTACCCTATTCGGAAGCAAGTGGCTGTCAAATCCCTTCCCTATTGGCCAAGTATGGTGATGATAATGTTCCTGGAGGTTCAAGCAGCCGGCAAAGCAAGCTAGCAGGTGTGCAAACCCTCTTGATTAAGGAAAACCTTAAGCAAAACTAAAACAGCTTATTTCAGCCTAACGAGCCCGATTGAACACTGAAAATGATCAAAGTGATTTCACAACCTATACTTGACTTGGGGTTGATTTCAAAGCATATCCTGGATCCTTGGGATGTTATTGATCACTCTAAATAGAAAAATCAGCCCTAAATCAGGTTTAGGTGGGCGAAACACCAGAAACTTAAACTGGGTCTGGAATAGCTTCAAACTGCAACAATTGACAAAATGCAGTTGGAACTCCATGAAGAACTGGTCATGATTTGGATTTCTCTTCATGGCTTGATATCTTAGGATGTTGGCTAACATCCCAAGCAAAAATTCTGGCCCTAAATCAGGTTTTAGGTGGTGATCTCACCTAATCTTTAAAGATGGGTAAACTGGACCTTCCTAATATACCTTAACTGTTTTGGATCAATATAGCAAAATGCCTGACATAGGCCAAAATTGAGTTTCCTCCATTAAAGTAGAGTTCTTAGGGAGTCCAACAAAGTAGGACTTGCCCATAGGAGGTCTTGGAAACTCCCAGAATCATACCATCTAAAACGGTGTGTAATTCTGGTTTGGAGCAAGAGAACAAGGATTGAATCTAGCCAAGTGTAGTCTGGTTTCCTTGATCTCCTTGACCTTGAATGGTGTCTTGGACATGGTTTGGATCTTGGGAACTCTCTTGTGTGTCATGCCTTGCATCAATAATATGGCCTAATTTAGATTTCAGACTTTGCTCATGGCACATGGATAGTTGAGAACTGGAACATGGATTGCATTTGCTTAGAAATGTTTGACTGCCTGTAGAACTGATTTCTCCCTAAATTTATTTTCTACAAGAAAGGAATTGTTCAATTTTGATGAGGTAACAATTTATGACAGAATTGCTTATTATGGATGTTGTCGATTTAGTTTCAAAAAGGCAATGCTAAAGGGCTGACCTTCGGTTCCTTGATATTGCTAATCAGTTATAAATTGTGTATTGATGCTAATAGAAGCTTAGACTAGAATATGCATCATGACACAAGGCTTGCAATCATTAGTGTAGTCTCTCTCTCTAACTAGGATTTGGTTCAAACTCTCCTTTGATAATGGACAGTAATTGAATCATTTTATCCAAGTATTTTTTCAGTTTCATGCCCCCCCCCCCCTTTTTTCACTTATTTATTTTGGTGGACTTGATAGCGCTATCTGCTAACTTGCAATCCTTCAATTCTGCAGGGTAGCAGTCCTCGCGTTGTAAAGCTAGGTGAGAATCCCGGATGCCCATGTGGTGGTACTCATGTTCGCGATATTTCAGAAATAAAAAGTATGAAGGTAATGGTATTATGTTTCATATTAAATGTGTTGATAAGTGGCTTCTTTAATCTTTTGATAGTTTATCGTGTATTTTCATGCCTTTGGTATTTAGGAGGTTGCGTTCACATAACCTGAATGCTTTGTCTGGCCCTATATATTCTAGGACGTGAACATTAATTTCTCAGAAATGTTGATTACACATAACTCATTCTCAGAAAATTCTTACATTTCTTGTATGACATTTACCATGCACTGTGTCAGCCTGTAGTCCTCTGTTCTCTAAACTTTGCCTGAGCATTGGCATTCTGCCTTTACAATTTGCAGTGGCGTATCTAATTTTATAATTACTTCAGCCGATTTCGTCTGCTGATTTCATAGTTTTTCTGTTAATATCTATCAAGAAAGAAATTTCCAATAGAACTTGTCAGCAATTATCTCTCAAATAGCAGATGCTTGCATATTCAGCCTTAATTCCTCAGACACCTGGTCTGGTCAGACTGGGCCGACCGCTGATGGAAGATTCAGATTGGATCACGGCAGGACTATGCGAGATTTAGTGCCAGAGTTCATTTGTCCAGCAAGTTTTGTTATGCAAATGCAATGAATAGTAGTCAGAGAAGTTATTTGTCATTTGGTTTACGGGTCAAAATTAGGATCGGTCGAATTCAGGTGCCTTATTACAGGTCAACTTTTCAGTTTTTTAGGGCTGTAGGTTTTCTGTCCGATAGCGATTGACAGGGTATATTCCACATAAGTAATCTACAATTGGTTTTTTACTTGGAACATTTACGTAATTGGATGGGGCTGGATTATTTACAAATTCCTTTTCTAGAGACCGTTCTTCAGAATCACCCCTTAGGCTAGCAATAGGATCTACGGACAGAATGCCATGCCAGCTATAACTCTGGAGGCTCAGGATCACATATTGATATCTCCTGCATCCAGAAAGTTTTTCTTAGCATCATGAACCTCCCATATGATTCCCCCCTCTCCACATGGTAAATCTGTACCCATTCAACCCAAAGTTCTGGCCCTTTTTTTCCCTGAACCACGTGCAAGTATTGGGTAATTCATAAACATCTTTCTTTAACTAAAGAAGATCAAGCTTTATTGATGATACATTGCACATTTTTGAATTGGAAAGAACATAAAAGGGGGGAGAGGGTGTTTTCAGCTGCCAATGATGGCTGATCATTTTTCCAGTGCAGTTAGCTGTGAGCTTCTTACTCCTTTGGAGCAGCATCAAATAGGTTATTCTGCAACCTTCTCTGTACTTCAGCCAGTTCAGACCTTTATTTACGAGATGACTTGTTGGAGGATGTTCCCTGACATTTAGGCCTTATTTGGACCCAAGAAAAAAATGGTGAAAAAATTAGGAATGTGTTTTTCTTTCTCATGTTTGGTTTGAAGAAAATTGTGAAGAGGAAAAAAAATGGAGGAAAATTTGATGGAAAGATAACTAAATAAGCCATAACTTTTTCCAAAGTCATGATGAGAACTTTGGATAGTTTCCACTTTTCAGTCCTGACCCTTAGTTAGGGGCACATCTCTTTGTTCTCACATGCCAATTCCACCAAGGTCTTTGTCGCCTCCTTGTCCAATGGTGGCTTTGAACTCTTTAGCGGACTTTATTTTAGGCATCTCAAGACCAGGGCATCAGAACTCTGTGTTTCGCCTGACCAATTGCAGATGGTTTCAATATGTTCCTACACAAATATGGTCTTTTTTCTTTTATATTCTCATGTATGATGTAGGATATAAACCAGATTGCCAGAGGAAGGGTTTATCATCCTAGATGCACTGCTCCAACATAGCCATATCTAAAGTAATTAAAAATCATATGAATCGTTACCATATATATTCTATCATTTCCATTTTGATCATTTGTCTAAGTGCAAAAACTCCATTTGATCTCTGTTCAAAATAGTTCAGCAGTCTGCAAGGGTTTTCTTTTCTGTTTTTTTTTTTGGGGGGGGGGGGGTTGGAGGGGAAGGGGGATTGCCTCATCCGCATGACAAGCAGGCCATTACTCTCTGCTACATGTTAGCTTGTTATTGAACTCCCAGGGAGCAACCATGAATCTTGGATAGGATAATACTTAGTACTTGGAAACTACTCAGCAAGCTCAAGCAGGAAAGTGGATTCGCTGCGTCACACCCAATTTCAACTTCTTTTAATCTTTGATCACTTGGCGCAGAAACATTGTTTTCAGGGGCTGATTGTCATTTCTCTGGGCAATACAGAATTACAGACTCGGTCCACAAATTCCTTTTCAGTGGCTAAGCATTATTTTGTAAACTATAGCATTCCATTAGCATAAAGTTGGTCCATCTTTTTCTCATGTACAAACAGAAAACCATGTTGAGTTTTCTTGAAAATTTTTTTTTCTTAAAAAATAACATACAAAGCACTTGTTCTCTAACTGAAAGTCAAGGAGAATTTGGCTTTTGTATATTTAGGCAAAAGTTGATCCATGGAATCTGTCTTTGGTTTTCTATAAGGAGAATGGTTTATCTAGCAGGCCTTTTGGTTTCCTCAGAAGCAGGATTTACTTTCCAGGGCTAGTTATACTCATTTGCTATGAGGGCAGTTCAGATGCTGCAGCAAATTACCGCCTTTGAAAGAAAGTCATTTGCTCGATGTTGTTCATTGTAATATAGTGTCATAGTGGACTTTGTGCTGTCTGAAATTAGCCTGTTCCGTGATTTTCCCAGTGTGAAACAAACCAAGTCATTAAGATGCCTTCATGCATTGCTGCGGTTTACTGTTTACATTATGCAATGTTTTTGGCTTCAGAAGTTAAGGTCTTTTGGCTGGAAAGTTACCTTTTCAAGCTAATGTGTCTATTTGCATTACTTTGCAGATATCGCAAATTCGGACAAAGAAGGGAATGACAAAGGTTTTCTACAGCATCATTGTTTAACCCTCAGTAATTTGGAAGGACTAAGGAGACTCTTCAATGTCCATTCATCAAGTTTGGGAAATTTCTTGAACAGCAAGCTCTATACCGTTTTGCCTCCATTAAATATCGATGGACCACAATTTCTGGTGCAGAGATGTAGGAAAGTGAAAGCTTAAATGAAAGATAAGTTAATATAATGTTTCCGTTGGTTGGTAATGTTATGGTTCGACATTAAACTTAATAATTTTGGAGGGACAAAAACCGTAGCCTCTCTTTGCTTGGATTATTCGTCGTTGAAATAGCAGATTGATTGTTATATGTATACTTGAAAAATTAAGAGTCTGGAACTAGAACTAGGTCACTAGGCACTATCATTTTTACCCGGGGGTTGTTCGTATTTTTTTTCTTTTTGGGGGCGGGGGGTTAGGCTCAACCCTCTGTAGGCATGGGGAATAAGATTAGGAGCACATACGCAAGATAAAAGAGGGTCACAAAGAGTTTCTTAAAGACATTTTTATTTGAAAAGAATTTTTTGGAGTAAAATTAGCTGTTTAACTAGGTTAAAGAGTTAATTACGATGTTTGATAAAAAAGCTCTTTAAATTAACTTTTTGGTGCAAAGAACTTATTCTCAAAAAGCACTTTCTATTAGCTATTTGAGATTGGGTTACATTAATTTTTCTGTAACTTTTTCGAAAACAGCTAACTCATCAAACACTTTTTCCTGGCAATAGCTAATGGAAATAGATAATACAAACAACTATGTAAATAGTTAACAACTAAGCCATGGTAGCTGTTTGTCAAACTTAACCAAAGTTTTTTAACTTTTAGGTGAACTCTAAGTCGACAAACCATAAAAGTATACGTGAGATCATCCATTGATTGTTAGTTGTCAAAGTGATATCGTGCAGATTTGTTGATGTTATAAGCCTACTCAAAAGGCAATCTAGGTTAGATTTGGGAAGCATTGATTTCAAATCAAACCTGAAAGCCTGATGGAATATTTAAGGCAATATAGATTAGATTTGGGAAGCATTGATTTCAAATCAAACCTAATAAAAGCCTGATGGAATATTTAGGTTGGATTAGGGTAAGTTTGGTCTTTGTGCGGTTTCATTTATGCAATAAGCATATAATAGGAGTACCTCATGATCAAGAAACTTTTGCATATTTTAATAGGCTCTTCATCTCTGTTCCTAGTTGAGAAATATGGGAGGTTTGTCAGAGGCATTGATAGTTAGCATCATTTATTAATAAATATGCAATAGGTTTTGTTTTATGTTCATAATCAATGGATCGAGAATGTTCTTGAAATACTATGTAAGTTCCTTTTTTGCCTATTCAGTGCTTGTTCTTTTCGTTGGTAAGTAAGAGTTGGTAAATAGCTAAAGTTGATAAAGATTGGTAAAGTTGGTATTTTGTTTGAAATGATTGGTTGAAGTTAGTTAAAGTTGGGAAAAATTAAAAGAAATTAATAGAAGTTGGTATAAGTTGGAGAACGTTGGTAAAAAATGTAAATGAGTTGGCATTTCTTTGTAACAAATTTTGAAAGAGATTGGTAAAAGTTGGTAGAAGTTGGTCGAAGTTGAAAATGATTGGAGTTTTTTGTTAGAATTGATAGAAATTTACAGAATTTGATTGAAATTAATTGAAGCCTATAAAGGATAATTTACCAATGAAAAGAATTTGCTCTCAAATGGCTTTCTTACTGAACATAGGATGAGGGAATCAACGGGCGTAGCCCCCATATGGATGGATGGGCCAAGTCTTTTATGTCATTTTTTCCCCCATGGTAGCTTTTTAACGACTGGTGTTTGGCCCTGCTGTCTTCCATCGCAACTAAGCTATGAATCATGGATGGCAAGTTTCCAGTTATATTGGTCATTGACTCGTTGCTGTATCTCTGAGGCCAAATATAGTCTCTGGCAAGTCAACAGAGGCGCTAGTTTTCTAGCGCATGATAACGTGCCCCTGTGCCATTCAACACTGTTAAGTCTATAATTTCTTCCGATTTAATACCCTTCAATAGTCCTATTTTAATTGTTTAGATATCACTCATATAAAATAAACAAGTTGTAGCAAAATGGCAAATTTAAAAATTGGGAAAATGGGGTTCTTTTTTCTTTGTTTTGGGGGGGGGTTAAAGAAGAGGAAGGTCTAACCAAACACATAGGTAGAAATGACTAAATTAAATACCACAAATTACCGTTAAAGTACTGGTATAATTGAAAAGAACATCTTTCTCTGAAAGTTTCAGTAAGGCATATAGACTTGTACAATATAATAAGAATAAAATCTGATATAAAAGTGGTCTTTGATATATGGAAATTGACAAATGAGAATTTAATAGTGAAATTGGGAATCTATTTTTGGAAATGAGAATTCGTTTATAATTCATCATCTTTTATTAGGTATATAAGGCTTGAAATTGGGAGTAACATGATAAATTGCAAATATATCCTAGATATAAATATATGGCTTCATAAGTTCATGACTTCGATTAAAAAAAAAAAGTTCATGACAATTTAGACATTTTATCCTTGTTTTCAATCCCTCTTTCTAATTACACCTTCTCCCCTTGATAATAATTTTGTGAGAATATAGGATCATATTCCTAATCCCAATCTCTAAATTATTGCCATTTTTATGTACCAAATATAGAAATTTCATTAACTTATTTCACATTCCCAATTCCATCTATGTACGACCAAAAACCAGACGGCACCAAAATTTTGTGCGCTAATGGTGCAAGTTTTAATTATTACACCATAACCTCTTCACAGATGTAGCTAGTTAAGATATAATTATTGTATCATATTAGATTTTTATTTGTTCTATATACAGAAAACTCATAATAATAATTTTTTTATGACTAGATCTTGCATTTTATGATCTGTGATATATAGAGAAATAATCTATCTATGGAGTAAATAATAAATAATAAATAAATATACTTAAAAGTAAGTGATTTATATATGTAATTGACACGTGTATAATTCTTATATTTTATTATTTCATGTTTGTCCTCGTTGCTCTAAATTTGGAATGAACTGGATCGAGTCAGTGGGGAAAGAGATGAATCCAAATTAGCTGTGAACTGGTCACGAAGTTGGCTAGCGAAAAGCCGATTTATTGAAAGGATCAAACGGCCACTTTTAGTGCCTACCGCAACTTGTACTAACCACAGCTGTCACAAAGCCCAAACCTCCAGAACTATAGTGGAGAAATTATTGAATACTCAAGATTCCCATAACTACTTCCATCCAAAAAAAAAAAAAAAAAAGATTCCCACAACTACATATCTGCATAATTGAGCACTATATTGTGTGTTTATTTGTCATAGATAGGAGCTGAGTTTATTTCAGTTTCAAAAGTACTGAATTAAAAAAAAAATTAGGCATCAATAATCCCTATTTTCTATTAATTACAACAATAATCTAGATCTTGATTCTAGTACTCAGCATTTCGTACTTGAGAATATTTAATTTTGAATACAGTACTAGTGAGTTATGAATGTTAGAATGTAATCCAAACTTTCTTGATATTAGGAGGGCAAGAGTGATGCACCTGTCCCACGTAGGAAGATAAGAGAGAGAACAATTTTGTAAGTCTTCATTGCGAAGAGCGAACGCAGGCATGGGTGAGGGACGCGTGTGCGCACATTGGTTTTGCTCAAAACACCGGTTGGGTTGAGCTCAGGTGTATCGTGCAGTGCTATGTTTTTTGGGATCTTACTCTTAAGCATTAGACTTAAACCTTCGGAAAGTATTAGAACTTTTTCCTTGACTTCCTTTGGCAAAATTTTTTTCCTACCGTTAAACTTGGTTCTCTCTTAATTTTTGCTACAAACATTTAGCCACCATTGTATACTTTGTTTCTAGCTCACGTCTCTCCGGTATAATTTTGAAGCTTCTAATTTAGTTTTACACAAGCCAAACACAAACTTCTTGAACACTACTATTCTAAAGCCTGGTGTGTTTATTGGTTATTAATTCTACCCGATCTTCGCCAAGTGCACGGGGACGATTAGGGATGTGTAGCCCAGAGGTGAACCGCCCATAAGCAATGACAGCATCAATGATTGGGCGTAATTAACGTTTGAGCCGGTGGTTCGCTGCATGACACAACAAATATTCTTATCATTGACGTTCAGGCAAGCTTGTTCTATTCTTTATGTGTGAAGGTTTGTTTAGCATATCTTAGTGTCTTTGTTTCCAACAATGAACATTTTCACTCCCCGTTATGATGGCTTTGACAATTTTATCATGCAATGATCATAGTGATGCTAAGAAAGTGAAATAAAATATGTAGTTTATATGCAATAAGTTATCATTTGCAGACGCCTAAAAATGATATCTCCAATTTTATAAAATGTTCGATGAAACAAATTATACCCCAACCTGCGCATTTGGGGCCTAGCAGAATTACCCCAAAATTCAAAGTTCAATAGAAAAAAAAAGCAAGAAAAAAGAAAAAGGGGAGCACGGAGCCCAACAGGCTTGACCCAGCTTAGAACCCGGCCTTGTTCCCTGCCAGGATCACAACCAGGTTCTCAACCGCGGAAGCTCTCCGGTCCCACCTCCCTCTAACCGAGTCAAACTCCCCTTTGTAGAGTTTGATCTGAATATGCCACTTATTTGGGTTAAGTTTATTAGGAGTTGACGTATGTATCCATTTCATTAGGTAATTCAACCTATTTTGAGCGCTATAAAAAGGGGGCTGCCCCATAAGGTAAATCGCGATGAAAAAACTGAGTGAAGGGCCAGAAAAATTAGAGAGAAACACTAGTAAGAGACTGAAAAATTTCAGAGAGAATTTAAGTGAAAATAATCCAACACTTGAGAGGCATCAAGAGTAAGAGATTGATTAATTTCAAAAAGCATTGCTGGGTTCCCAGGTGAATCAGTTGGATAATCCTAAGGGCAAAACTGAATCTTCCCCTCACTTTTTCTCTCTACCTTCTCTTTAGTTTATTTAATTTTGGGTTTGATAAAGATATAATCTTTAATTAGTTTCGTCCCAACCCACTGTAATATTTTGAATTGTTTCTTTTTCCTTGAGACTGACATTGCATTTTTATTCCTATTATTTGAGTTAGTTGATTCCAATATGTTGCATGGTTGTTGTTTTAAGTGTAATTAGATCATAGTTTGCCGTATTGGTCAATAAAGGTCGTTGGTGATAACAGACGACATTGTGATGCACTCTAACACAACATCGTACCTTCATCCCTGAATCTGGATCCTCGATTTAAGCCTATGGAGTTAGATGACCCTAACACTAGGGATTATTTAGGTAGCTTTTGAAAACCTTTTTGAAGCGAGCTTAATGTCCCTTTCGGTGTCCCTTTAGTTTATGGCTCATATGAGTCTATTGTCCATTTAGTGTTCCTCCAGTTTATGGCTCATACGAGTCTATTGAGCTTTAATGGCTCTTAACTCAAAATCTGACTAAGGTTCTAGCCCCATTTGAGTCATCACAGTGGTCTCAGCTTGGAAAAAAAAATATATAAAAAAAGAGAAACCCAATCGGGTTTAAAAAAGTTCTCTTATCACCTTGTATTTAGGAGAATGAGTAGAAACTAGGTCCATGGGAGCCCGGTCAGGAACTAGAGAGTCTATATGTATGAATTAGAGCCTGTTTATTTTCAACGTTTTGGAGGAGCGGTTAGCAGGTTGGAGCAGACTAAAGCAAGTTGAAGCAATTTGGAGCAGGTTTGACTAGTAGTTAGCAGGTTGGAGTAGGTTTGAGCATGTTAAAGTAGGTTGGAGCAGGTTAGAAGTAGGTTGGAGTATTTTTGTAGCAATTCTTTGAATGTTGTGATTGTCAATGATTATTATGTGTAATATTTACGTTTTTGTGACATTAGTTCATAATAGATTTACAAAAATAACACGACAGAGCAGTTGAATGTAATCGTAATATAGTAGTAAACATTATGACCCCGCATAATCATGACCTACATCCCTGGCCTCATTACTATCGCTGACACCTTCTTCTGATTAAGGATCATCCATGGCTGTGTTCCCAATTTCCAGATTCACGGATTGTTGTCCACGATCCAAATATAGGCGTCATAGTTGAGGGTTTGTTATGGTGTATCAGATGTATATACGTTTTAATGTTTGAATATATATATCGAACAGTACCTTGCAACAAATATATATATATATATATATATATATATATATATATATATATATATATATATATATATATATATATATATCAAACAGTAAAGTTAAATTACAAAATAGCCGTGATATATTATATTTTAAATTATGGCATTAAAAACTATGTGTTATTTTATTTCGAAGTAATGTCACGATTTGGCAAAGTTTGAGCATGATTTAGTTAAATTCGATCTGGTTAAAGCTCAGCTTGTATTTGCTCTCGACATTACTTATCGACTGAAGCCAAGTAAGGCATCCACTTGCTCAAATAGGCTTCTATCTTATATTTTTTGTTCGAGTAGTTTGGAGCGGGTTGCAGCAGGCTAGAGCAGATTAGAGCACGTTGTTGTAGGTTGGAGCATGTAGTAGGTGCAAAATGCTAAAAATGAACAGGCCCTTCGTGTCTAGCGGGGAAGCAGAGTAGTCATCATTGGGCCTGTTAGGAAACTCGGCTGGGGCCCAGGCAGGGATCTAGTGTAGATCACTTCACTTCAGTCACTATCTGGTTTGCATTCATGGCATAAAGTCAGTTTCCTAAGCCCTTAAGCATTATGTGTTAGTTCATGAGTCGGCATAGTATCATTCGAAGGCCTTAAACTCCTTTTGAAAAGTATTAATATGGGCTACTCCTATGCATTATCTGTTAATCAACTAAGATAAGGAAGACTAAGAGCGTACACGATCAAAAGAGTGAAACTCCACCAGTCGACTCAAAGTCAAAGTCAAAGTCGAAATGGAAATCAAGGTCTAATCCCTCACCAATTCCAATGGATGAAGAAAATGAAATCGTTCAACCTATGAGGATGATGGAAAGAATGAAAACTAGAATAGAGAAGAGTGAGAAGATGATGGAGTTGATGGCCAATACACATCAAAATCTTACCAAGGAACCCCCAAGAGGAGAGTGGTGAGTAGCCTCATGATGAAGAGGGGGAAGATGATGGAAAGGGAGCACTAGACAATAAGAAAGAAGAAGAAGTGGAAAAGAGCGCTTCTTACACTGATCCTCGAGTAGATCATATAGAATGGTTTCTTAAAGATTCCTCGATGTTTAATAATTACTTTAAAGACTATGTACGGCTCACTTCAATCGCACTAGGGAAGTTACCTCTAAAGTTCACCATACTGGACATCAAATTCCATGGAATTGAAAATCCTCACCATCATGTTAGGAATTTTATAGGTGCAATGACTCTAAAGGAGATTGACAAGGACATCTTCCACATCATATTTTCTTGGACCATTAACAAGGATGTGATGAGATGGTATAATATTGTGGATCTACGAATTGTCATGAATTGGGATGATCTTTGCAAAGAGTTCTTACATTATTATTCACACAATGCTGGCTCCTAATCACACTCAGAGACTTAGAACTGATTAACAAAGGAGAAAAAGAAGGGTTTTGTGACTACCTTACTAGATGGATGGCGAAGGTCGTTCATATGGTGGATTGGCCTTCGAAAACTGATCAAGTGAGATTGTTCATTAAGAACCTCCAAGCTGCATTATAGGCAGCACTTGCGATTCAAGCTATTTGAAAATGTCACTACTATGAAGAATATAGGTATGCTTGTGGAAGATGAACTCGCTAGAGAAGCACCTGTCAAGACTAGTAGCAATCGTAAACGTAACTACCAGAACAGGATAAGAAGACTAGCAGAGCTAAGAAGTACATGTGATAAATAACTACATTAGTATACCCCATAAGGACCACCTACACTCAGGCACGAGAACGATTACTAACCAAAGGAAAGATCGACAACCGATGGACTTTCAAGAACAAGCTCAAAAGGATGTTCAGGTCAGGGTAGTCTACTTAAAGCAGCTCAGAAGCCTAACAATGATAAAAACCCACTTGGAGACCATGAAAGCATCTTTTCTATCATCAACAATCAAAGAAAAGGAATGGGACCGATCAATATACATACAGACCATTCATGGGCAAAAGGCAAAGATTTGCATACCCAAATAGTATTCAGAAGTTCATGGCTTATGGAAAAGTAATGAGGAAGATATATATGAAACTCAAGGAGGTTAGTGGCCTACTAAAAGAAGCGATGATGATTTCTGGAGAGAAAATGAAGAAGATGACTTTTAGGGAGATGGAGACCAACCTAGGGTCCAGCACCTTACAAAAGTTGGATGACGTCAAGTCAAAGAGGGCCCATAACAGGCCCTCGAAAAAGAAAAGGGGGTGACAATCCAAAAAGAGGATTCTATAATGAAATAATTAACGAAACTTAAAGCATAAGTAATGGTTTGCAACTTATAGTGGCTTCTTAGAAGCATAAGCAACTCCTAATTGATGAACTAAGTAAGATTGACTTGTCTCTTGAAGGCACTCCAGAGGAAATGATAGTTTCAATCACTACAGGTAAAGGCACCATAACCTTTAGTAGTGAGGATCTTCTACTAGGGAGTTCGGTGCACGATAACACCTTATACCTTAATGTGATATGCCTTTAGAAGTACATAACACTTACCCTAGTCGACATTGGGTAGCAGTGAATATTTGCCCTTGGAGAACTGCTAAAAGGTTAGGAATCAAGGAAAATTAACTCTTATCGACTTTATCTCATCCAAGAGCATATGATAACTCAAAAAGATTGGTGTTAGGCGCCATCCTTTTCTCTATTAACATAGGCCCCATGGAAAGGAATATGGACTTCTATGTTTTGGACATTCTAGCTACCTTTAACTTGCTCCTTTGACAACCATGGCTTCATGAACACCGAGCAGTTCCATCTACCTAACACCAGAAAGTGAAGATGTTGATAAAGGGACAAGTCATCACTATTGAAGGGGATAACTCGTGTCCAACTATCACCAGCAAGAGACTAGTGTTAGAAATAGAGCACAGCTGTAATAACAAGGAGCTCTATTTTAAAATAATAGTATCCTTGGAGACTCTTTTGACTTCGATCCTTATTTAAATTTGAATGTGAACGCCATTCTTTAAGAAAAGGGTACTTCCCAAGGCTAGACTACCTTTCTCTTGACCCAAAAGGAGGATTAGAAGTGAGGGTGAGGGTTTTACCCCATTCCTAAAAAATAGTTAAAGCCAGCTAAGAAGCACAAGCTTGGAAAGATACTACCAAAAGGACATAACAAAAGCACTACATCATAAGGCCTAACCCACTCGCTTTTAATGGACAATTCCTTCGTGAGGAAGATAATTTTCCTTTCTACACATTCCTTCAATCCCACTATAAAAGAGGAAGGATCTGGGTACTTAGGTTAAAGATATTTAATGACTACTAGTTGTTAGAGAAGGAAGCATTTAGTCTGGTTGGAAGGATTGGACCCACGTAGCTGAAGCAATAGAATTGCGATTTAGAAAAATTATAGGAAATAAGAAGGCCACCAGTGCCATTATATGCCTTACCATTTCCAATAGTGATTTTAGACCTGTAAACTTCATCACTGAAGTCGATGCAAAAGCCAGCAAGTAACATAGACCCCTAAAGAGGAAGGAAATGTCTTCACTATAGCCATAGAAGGTAGTTTAAGAATGTCTAGGATAGAGTCTAAGAGTTAGTCTTCAGTTTTTGTTTACCCAAACTTTGCATTAAATGTACTCATTTCTAATTTTAATGCTTACAACTCGTCTCATTCCTCTTCCTTTGAATGCTTTGCCTCTTATAATGAAAATGAGGATACAACCTAAAAGATCTAATCAAAGTAGTGGAAGATCATGAAAATCAAACATCCATAATCGAAAACACAATATTAAATAACTTAGGGACTCTTGAAGAACCCCGAGAACTTAAAATAGAAAAGTCACTAACTTCGAGCTTTGCCTAGCATAGAATGAGATATAGCTGAGCATAAGATCCCCTCTCTCCTAATGCTCAACCAATGAAGCAAAAACTCTATAGGGTGAAACTAGAATGACCCTTGAAGAGGAAGGAGGAAGTCTACAAACAGTTGGATGTAGGTTTTATTAGGGCTACACAGTACCCTCAGTGGGTAGCAAACATTGTGCCCATTCCAAAGAAAGATAGAAGGGTAAGAATGCGTGTAGATTTCAGGAATCTTAATAAGGAAAGTCCAAAAGATGATTCTTCTCTACCACATATAGATATTTTGGTCAATAATACTGTTGGGCATGTTCTACTCTCTTATATGGATTGGTATGCCCGTTATAACCAAGTCAAAATGGCAATGGAGGACATGGAAAAGACTACATTTATTACCTATTAGGGAACTTATTACTATACTATGATGTCATTGAGGTTAAAAAATGCTGGAGCTATTTACCAAAGGATGGCTACTACTTTACTACATGAATTGATGCATAAGGAAGCAAAGATATATGTAGATGATATGATTATAAAGTCTAAATAAAGGGATGGATGTATTCTGACCCTCCGGAAGTTCTTTGCTACACTAAAAAAAATACAATATGCACTTGAACGAGCAGAAGTGTGCATTTGGGGTCACCAGTGGAAAGTTGTTAGGATATGTGGTCAGCCTGAGGGAAATTAAGATTGATCTTTCAAAGGTCAAGGCTATATAGAAAATACCTCTACTTATGATTGAGAAGGAAGTACGAGGATTCTTAGGAGGCTATAGTACATCAACCGCTACAATTAAAGCTAACCTGAAGTACGAGGATTCTTAGGAGGCTGCAGTACATCAACCGCTACAATTAAAGCTAACCCTGATATGTGAGCTTATCTTCAAGAAATTGAAGAAAGGAGCAGAACCAACATAACATGAGGAGTGTTAAGAGCCATTCGATAAGATTGAGAAGTACATATACAATTCACCTGTTTTGGTGCCTCTATAGCCTAACATTCCCCATATTCTTTATCTCATAACAACGACAATAGCGATTGGGGTCATGCTAGCCTAGAAGATAGAAGGAGAGGAAAGGGCTATTTATTATATGAGTAAAAAGTTTCTTGAATGTGAAACTCGCTACACTCCTTTGGAGAAAACCTCTCTGGCCTTAGTTTGGGCATCCAAAAAGCTTAGGCATTAAATGTTAGCCTATACAGTACATATAGTAGTGCCGACAGACCTGATAAGGTATTTACTACAACAACCAATGATAAGTGGCAAGGTTGCTAGGTGGACAGTAATGCTATCCGAATTAGGCTTAGACTACATCCCGTAGAAATCCATTAAAGGAAGAGTCGTGTCCGACTTCTTATCATACCTTCCAATGGAGGATAAAAAGGAAAAAACCTTTGATTTCCTCAATAAAGAAGTTCTTCAATAGAGAAGATGTCTGGATAATGCATATTGATGAGGCTTCAACCCAAAAAGGGTTTGAGATAGGCATCCTTTTAGTATCCCCAAAGAGGCACATACCCCTATCTTAATCAAGCTGGATTTTAAGGTTATTAACAATGTGGTAGAGTACGAAGCCTATATTATCGGGTTGCAAACTACCATAGAAATATGGTTAAAGAATCTATGGGTGTACGGAGACTCCAATTAATAATCAATCAAATCTCATAGAAATAAAAAGTGAGTGATAAAGCCTTGGCACCATACCAAGTTCATTTAGTGGATCTCATTAAAAAATTCACCCACATTACTTATACTTACCTTCCTCGTGAAGGTAACTAATTTGCTGATGCTCTAGCAAAGTTAGTTTCAATGACCAACATTCGTAGTGGCATCCATTCAATGCCATTATTAGTTGAAAGGAAAGATAATTTAGCCCATTGCTATACCATTGAAGTATGTAGCATTGACCTTACTACAAGGTATTATGACATTTACCAGTACTTAATAAAGAAGCAGTACCCACCGGAGTCCTCCTAAAACCCCAATGGGCGTTAAGATTGTTAGCTTCGCAATATATGAAGGATAAAGTGAAGCTATGTAAAACGACATATACGGGTATAAACTTACTCTATGTAACATAGAAGGAAGCAGGGGAAGTCATGAAGGAAGTTCATGGTGGGGACTATGGACAACACATAAACGACCAAATATCAGACAAAAACGTTCAGAGGATGGGGTATTGTTTGTCCACAATGGAAGTAAATTGTCATGTACATGTGAGAAACTGCCAGTAGTGCCAAATATATGCTAATTTGCAACATCAACCTCGCTTTTTTCTCTCAAAACTTACTCCGCCATAGCTCTTTTCAATCTAGGAATTGGTATAATCAAAAAAATGACGCCGAAGGGAACAAGCAACCATGAATATGTGCTTATAGTGTTCGACTTTACAAAATTGGTGAAGCAGTCTCTTTTGCTAAAATTACTTCAAAACATGTGGCAAAGTTCATCATCAATAATATCATATGTAGGTATGGTGTACTATTTGAATTGATAAGTGATCAAGGGAGCCATCTCAGAGAAAAGGTAGCAAGCCTACTTGAGAAATATAAAATTCAACATAATAAGTTGCTCCCTTACCGACCCCAAACAAATGGAGTAATTACAACAGCTAATAAGAATATCCGAAGGATAATCGAGAGATTGGCTGAAAACTACAAAGATTGGCTTAACAAGTTACCTTTTACTCTTGGAAGTATAGAACATTGATTTGCATTTCAACAAGAGCAATGTCATACTCCTTAGTATATGGAGTGAAGAGTAGAGCATTTAGGGATTAGTTTTGGTTCAAAGATAGATTTTCAAAGAAGGAGGCGATGAGTGTGAAAAGGTAAGAATGATAAGACAGGAATACATAGAGTGGGCCTATGGGGACAATTGTTGGGGTAACTCGGTTGGAGCACATACAATAACTATCTACAATTACAAGTGGTAAATGAACTCCTTTTTAAAACATAAACATTTTTAGTTAAATTTAGTTTTAAAAATTTGTAATCCACTTGAGAAAAATTTATAATCCTACACCTATAACTGCCTATCATTATTCAATTGGAATCATAGGTGTATACGCCCTAAATTTTTCTATACTTAACCAAGAGTCTAAAGACAATTAATTGGAAGTTTTACCTAACTTGCAAGAGTTGTATCAATGTCTCAAATGAAATGATGTCAGACCTCAATGTGCTTTGTCTTTGAGTGTTTAGGATTTTTGATTATGTTGATGACACTAATGTCATCACATCTGAGTGGCATAGCTCTGTATATGATACTAAGATCTCTAAATTGTTGAGACATCCATAGTAGCTATGCACAACAAGCTCCTGCTACTATCTATTTTACCATTACAGTCAATAGAGCCACTTAATTTTGCTTCTTGGGCTATGAGATAAGAGATTGTCTAAGAAATTAACATGCTTCAGGTGTTCTTTTTCTGTCTACTTAATAACTTGCATAATTAGAGTCAGAATACCCTACCAATTCAAAGTTCTCTTGTTTTAGATACCAGAGTTATAGAACTAAGATCCCTGATAAATATCTAAGGATCTTGTTTACTATACTGAGGTGAGATTCTTTTGGGGCTGATTAAGACCTAGTACATAGGCATGCACTAAACATGATGTCTGGTCCACTTGCTGTTAGATATAGTAGTGATCCAATCATGTATCTGTAAATTGATTTTTATCAAGCTTGCAGTGAGTTGATATTAAGGTTTTAGTCGGCTTACTATTTGTCATATTTGAACTTCTTGAGCAACTCCTTTATGTAGTTTGGCTAATTTATAAAGATCGCCTCTTTACATTCCTTGATTTATGGTCTAAGGAAGTTGTTTAATGCTGTCGTTGGACTCATTTCAAATTCTTTGCTTATAAGATCAAAGAATTGCAAGCACAATGCATGATTAGTGGCTCTAAAAATGATATCATCGATATAGCTTTGTAAAAGTAAGAAGTGCTTACCTTTATCTTTTGTGAATAGTGTAGGGCCAGTTTTACCTCTCTTAAATCCATGATTTAGTAGCAATTTACTTAGCCTTTCAATACCAAGCTCTTGGGGTCTTGCTTAAGACAATAGAGAGCCTTGTGCAATTTATGCACATGATAGGTTCTTTGAGTCTTCAAAGCTAGGAGGTTGTCCAATATATGCCTCCCCCTATAAGTACCATCAAGAATTGCACACTTCACTTCCATTTGATGTATTTTAATATTCATAAATAGTGAAAATGCAAGCAGAAGTCTAATAGACTCGAGCCTAGTTATGGGAACAAAAGCCTCATCATAGTTTATTCCTTCCTCCTGATTATAACTTTCGGTAACAAGTCTAGCTTTATTCCTAACAATTGTTTCAGCCTCTTCTAGCTTGTTCCTGAACACCCATTTTGTTCCTATAACTACATAATTATAAGGTATGATGGCCAGAGTGCAATGTTTGTTTCTTTTAAACTAATCGAGTTCCTCTTACGTAACTATAGTCTAGTCAGGTCCTTAAGAGCCACAGGGTGACTCTTAGGTTCAATAAGAGATACAAATGAATGAAAACCACAAATAAATTTTAAGTGATGTTAGAGTTCTTACCCACTGTGAATGTTAGATATTATGTTTTTGATCAGATTAGCTGATTGATACTTATATCCTCTGCTTGATTCTAAGTGTTCTTCTTTTAAAGTTCCTAGAGTGTCAAGGACTTTGGCCTCATAATCCTATTCTTGTGGTTAGCTCTAACTCAAGTTCTTATGAGCCATAGGTTGCATTTCGTCTTCTTCTTCATTACTAGAGTTTCTATTTAGCTAACGTTCTTGAAAAAAAGATGAGCTAATATGTCCATTGTTGTTTTCTTCAAAGGCAACATTAATGCTTTCTATAATAACTTTAGTGCTCTTATTATAAAATCTATAAGCTTTATTGTGATATGAACATCCCATAAAACCTTCTTCCCTAATAGGATCAAACTTGCCAAGTTGTTCTTGCCATTATTATGAATGTAGCATTTTCTCCTAATCACCTTGAAGTAAGATGTGTTTGGCACCTTTCCCTTAAATAACTCATATGGAGTTTCTTCAGTATTGGTTTGACTAGGAATCTATTGAGGCCTCTTCCCAAAATTACTTTGGAAGACCATCAACACAAATCATGGTTCTGGCTATGGCTTCAATAGTTATGTTTGTTTCTGCCAACTAATACATTTTGTTAATGAGTTCTTGGGGATGAGAAGTTGTGAGATATTCCATGTTTCTCATAATATTCAATAAATTCTGACAAATTCTCTAAAGGTTTTAGTTTTTGTTCTTTAAAAACATAGTCTATGTGTATTTGGAGTAGTCATCAACAATTACAAATGCGTGCTTGGCACCACTTAGGCTTTGAATTCTAGTTGGTCTACACAAGTCCACGTGTAACAATTCTAAGGGTCTGATGGTTGATACACACTTGATCGATCTGAAGGATGTGCTTACTTATTTTCCCTTAACACAGGCACTATAGAATCTATCCGTAGCAAAATTATATTTAGGGAGTCCTTTAACTAGCTCATGTTTTGAGATTTTATCAATGCTTTGCATGTTTACATGACCTAGTGTTCTATGCCAAAGCCAACATTCATCTTGAATCACTTTAAGATAGATAAGATTCTTTGATTTGATATCATCTAGACATATGACATAGGTGTTACCTATTTTAGGTCCAGTATGACTTTACCAATGTTAGAGTTGATAACATTGCATCTAAACCAGATAAAAATTACTTTATTTCCTTTGCCACACACTTGAGATACACTTAGTAAATTAAACTTTAGACCTATACTAAATGCACATTATCAAGTGAGATGGAGGAACTATGACTGACTTTGCCGCGCTCTTTAGTTTTTCCTTTTTCTTTGTCTCCAAAGATGACTTTTTCTTTATCTTTTGTTTTTATTTCAGTGGAAAGTGATGCATTCTCAATCATGTGATTAGAGCATCTACTATTGAAGTACCAAATATATTCTTTGGTCTACAAACACACCTCTAAAAAAGAATTCAAACCTTTCTACAGGCCTTGACTCATTGTTGGGATCTTGAGCGCAGAACAAACATTCAAGTCTAACTTCCCTTAATTCGCAAGTTTGTTTTCCTTGTCTTTTTCTATCATAAGTGTTCAGATTTGTCTATCTTTTTTATTTTGCGGACTTATGAGGAGTCTAGGATGTGTAGATCTATCATTAGAGTTTGAGTGCCTATGATATATGTGTGGATGCTCAGAGTAGTGGTGGCTTTCCCTGTAGCTAGATCCTCTGAGTGTCTTTGGCTTTTAATGTTAAAATTTTCATTGTTTCTTTTAAGGTTTCTAAAGTGTCCTTGGCTTTTTCTGAAGTTAGCACCTCTCTGAGTCTGCTAAGATAGTGAGGGTTCCTTTGTTTCCTTCCGATAGAGTCCATTTGCTCCTTCTTAAGGCTTCCTGAGGCTTTGAGCACACTAGCTCTAAAAATCTCAAGTCTATCTTGATCATTCACATGTATACTTCCCTTTATAAAAAAGTTTTTCCCTTTGAAGGATCAAACCCTAATCCATCTTTGTTGAAGGAGTCACGTTGTGAATGAAGCGGCTTATCGAAGTTCTCTTACCCTACTGTGAATTTTGAAAAGATTTTTAAAATTTTCTCATATTCTTTCTCCAAATATTATGCCGCATTTCCGATAATATAAACCTTTTTGATGAAAGATTCATAGAGATCATAGAGAGATTGTTGTTCCTTTAAGACAATTCTTGATATCTTTTCATTTCGCCATCTTCTTTCTCGGAATCTCTTTTTTTTTTTTTTGGCAAGTTCTTCATAAACTTCCAGTCCATGAAGTTCTTAAATTTCCAAACCTTCCTTTTCTTTTTTCTTTTGCAAGAGATTTAATTTTGTAAAGACTTCACTATTCATGTCATGGATAACAAGTTCAATAAGATCTTCTTTGAAAAGAGATTGAAATTGAAATTGTACTTGTTTAGAGGGTGATGACTCTAATTCTTATCTAAGTAGTTCCATATCAACTTTTTTGCTCTTCTAACTCTCTTTAGCTCTCTTACTTTCATTAGAGCTTATGTGAAAGGGATGACTCATCATGAGGCATAGGTTAATTGTTTCATTGTCATTATACTTATTATTGGAGTCATTGTTGCTCTATGAACTTCTTAATTTTGGTAGATTTCTTTAGATTTACCCAATCCTTTGTCATGTGTCCTGACTGTCCATAGCCAAAGCATGTTATATGACCATCAAGTTTTGAGGTAGAGGTTTGTTACCTTTTAATCTAGGTGAGCTTCCCTGTGTGAACTTCTTATAGTCAATGTTTTATTTCTTAAGAAAGCTTTTAAACTGCTTGGCAATCACGGCCATTGCTTTCCTCATCTATCTTTAGAGTCTTGATGTTGGTTGTCAGCGTTATCCTTGGTAACTTTAAGGTGCTTCTTCTTCGATCCTGTGATTGTTCTTAAAGATAGATCTCATAGGTGAATAGCTTCCCAAGGGGATTATTAAGTTGTAGTATCCTGAGATTTTAGCCTTCTTTAACAGCTGTTACCTTTAGTTCCTCCTTTGACCCAAGAAGACAGCTTAGAATTCTTCTGACCATTTCTTCACTTGACTAGGCTCTTCCGAGGGATTTGATATTGGTTATAATTTTTATGATTCTTATGTACACTTCCTTGACAGATTCATTTGGCAGCATCTTAAAAAAGTCATATTTGTGAACATAGATGCTTATCTTGGTTTATGTGACTTGACTTGTTCCTTCATATGTGGTAACCAGTATGCCCTACATCCCCTTAGCTGCCTAACATGCTGAGACTCTGTTGAACTCACTATTGATCACTGCATATATCAGTATATTCAAAGCCCTGAGGTTCTTCTAGTTTCTAGGTCATTCTTTCTCTGCCTATTCATTTTCTTCCTTTGGAACCATCTCTTCACCTTGGTTACATTTTTCCCTTTCATACGTACATAGTCTCCTTTCTTAACTATGATCTAGATTTCCAGTTCTTGACCCCTCAAGAATATCTGCATAAGTTTTTTCAGTGAGCAAAGTTAGTTCCTTTGAGTGAGGGAGTTCTAGCGTATGATTAGCCTTAATACATTTCCAAGGTACCAAAAGTCTCCATGATCTTTGCTCACTTTGATTTTTAGGTCTTTTATAAGTCAGACAAGTTCTGATAACAATTATTGATCCCTTTTGAATAAGGCAAATCATCCTAAGGAGGTGACTAGAATGAGTAATTAGATAGTGGTACTTTTGAAATAATTGGATCAAATCAAATATTGATAGATAAAAGTAGGGATAATGACACTTAAAATCTAGCTTAGAATATATTCCCACCTAAGGTCTTTCCTTGACCTTAAGAGTTAATCAAATTACAACCACCAATGACAGTTCAAGACGAAAATTTGACAATGAAACATAGTCAACGAGTAAGAAGTCAAAGTAGAGACGGTGACACAAGGATTTTTCACAACATTCACTTTAATCACCTTGGGCCACGTCCCTATCTACGGTATTTGCTTATCCTTAAGAGTCAATCAAATTATTATCACCAATTATAATTTAGCAAGGCTCATCTGACTCCTTGCTTATAAATAGAGCTTTTTCGAGGCACTCTAACAGGTCCGATTTTCTAGAGTTCTCCAACTCTTAGGGGTAGACTAACTAAGAAGACACTTACTGCTCCTTATCGTCTATAGAGTTTTTCCAGAGCACTTTATAATAGCTTGTACATAGTTCAGTAAGAGCACCCCTACTCCATGGCAATGGATAGAGTTTTCTCAAAGCACTCAAACTAGTCCACCTCCTAGAGTTCACATACACTCTCATGAGGACAACACTCCTAAAGCAGAAGTAGTATCACTCATTTAACTCTATTACACAACAAATACGGAGAATTGAAAGAGATGAATGTTAAGGCTACAAGCTGGGTACAATGTACACGTTTTATCATTAAGTGTCGTAACATTTTTCCTTTAACTAATTTTTCTATTTATAGATCTCCTTGATGGTGTTTCAAACAATGAATGCAAATGATATTATGATTGTAGCATCTTTCATTCTCATCCCTTCATTTGGGATTTGCAACGATGACGTTGATAGTTATCTCAAGGAATTTAAACCTTCCCTTTTTTAGCAATCTTCATGGCTATTGCTTAATCATCTTTTTCTCTGAAAGGAAATGGTTTGCTGTCAAGCCTCTCATAAAAATAGCCATTGAGGTAGCCTTTATGCCTTAGTCTCTTGGCTAATATGCTCTGATCAGGTTAATTGGGGAGCTTGATGGAAAAGTGCCCAGGTAGCATTAAATGCTTTATATTGACTGTTAGTCATTTGCCTGGTAATTTTGAAAATGAACTTGCTTGGATGCTAGTGATTTTCATTGTCTAGATGTAAAAGACTCCGTAACATGATTAATAGAATTAAGTAATCTTGAAGAATTATGTCAAGAAAAAGATTAAGTAAACTTGATCTTTTTCGTTGATAAATTTCTTTCAAGTTGAGGCTAATATTACCTATGGAATATTAGAGGGCTTATTTCATCAATGGTATTTCAATACAATGGCCTTTGAGCAACATGTATTTGGTGATGAAGAACATATTCTCACAAATAAAACTATGCTCATCAATTTGCAAAGATTTTGTTTTGAGGAGAATGCCTATAGTTGCTCATCTTCTAAGTTAATAATTATAGTGACCTCTATTAGATGTACAACACTGACTATATATCCGGTGACTCTGAATATCTCATGTGGAGACTATACTGGACTCTAACAGATCCATTTGCCCTTCATAAAAACTTAGCTCTAGCTTATTTGTCCTAACATCTTGCTTTTATGGTCTCTTGTGTATACTAAGCCTATAAAGCTCTCCTAACATAGGGATATCATGGATCCAATATTTACCATTATCTATATTGTCCATGTTAAAATAAAAATAAAGAAATTACTATTATTTGATTGCATAAATACACAAAACTTTATTGTATAAATAGTCTAAAAAATAATTTTTTAATGGCTAGGGGAAAATTTTAAATAAGAAATAGTTCAGTATATACTATATGTTTGTACCTTAAAAAATAATTAGTTCAAATTTGTAAATAGTAACGGGAGAAACAAAAAAAAAATGCAATTGAACATTATCCTCTTGTAATCAATGTAATTAGCAATTTTTTCTTAAGCAACGTACAATGAAATTATCTACGGTCTAGACCATTGAAAAATGAATACAGAAGACAATTATCGACGGCCAACATGTACTAAAATTTTTTGAAATATAATGATGTTAAAAAATGATAATTAGTATTTGGTATGAAAAATGCAATCATGTCATAACCATCCAATAAAAAAGAGTTCATAACAGTCACAGAAAAACATGCCAAATAGTTGGCAAAAGAAATGCAAATGTCTATGTTTGCTACTGGTTCTAATTTTTGCCAATTATTCCCAGGAGTAGTTATTGTCAACAAACAAAATCTTCTGACAAAATGACGAACACAAAGTCAAGGCAAAACACAATTATGTAATATGAAGAGATATAATATATGAGAAGTATTGTTATTGTGATAATAATCTACTAAAAACTAATTAGAACTATATGTGAGATTTTGACATGCATGTTTGAATCAATGTGTTGTTATATCCAATCAAAGAAATGTAAAATAGTACATGATAAACTAAAGAAAATTATTTTAATTAGGAAATCATGCTTATGATGAAGCTAACTATAACAAAAGTTTTCATTCTTTGATGCATTGTTAATAAGCATTGGAGAATTAATAACGATTATTTTTTCAACAAATCTGATATATATGAATTATTGTGCGTGGTTATTGTGCATGGTCATTGTGCGTGGTGTTTTTTTCATTGGAGAATTAACAGCTACTGCCGTCGTTCTGCTTATCCTGCTCATGGTGCGTGGCCTTTTTTCATTCTAGTCATTTTATTTGTTGAGTTACAAAGCTACCATTTTGCATACTAGCATTTTGATGTTAGGATTTACATTTGCATGTCTATTGCTTGCTTTTAAAATATGTTTATTAATGTGATTGATTGAAGTATACGGCATGTTATGAATTAGTCTTGTTGGGATATATACTTTTGATATTCTAGTAGGGTTCCAAATAGCTTGCGTTATTAGATTATAGCTTAGCATTATGTTTGTGACAATGTCATTTTATTTACATGATTCCATGATATAGAAATACAATCAGCTTCATAAGGAGACGTTAAGCTTAGACTTTGAAGTTCTATGAGAAAACAAAAGAGGGTAGAAGGATGTCTAAGAACCTTCTATCAGATATTGTGATTACCATAATAGGTTATCGTCATTGTTATTATACTTCTTGCCCTTATAGCTTAGATTGTTGTTGCATAATGTTCTTACTGCTCTAGCTGCTACCATATTTGGTTTCCTCTGCATATCGGAATGAATTCACCTAGCTTGACTATATTGGCATGACCTTTATTTGTTTTGTTGAGTTCTCATAGATAAAAAGCATTTGACCATCAACAAAGGATTAATGCCTAAATATATAGATGTTATGCTGGAGGCTTATATATAAATTTGAAAGTTGATGTTCATTTAAAATGAGTTTAGATGTGGTTGCCCACGCCAACTCATTTTGCCCTCAGTGCAATTAATAGAGTTAGTGCACGATTAAATAGAGTTGGCGCGGGAGAGGCCGGAAGCCATAAACTTCTTTTTCTATTTTGAAGGATACCTCTAGTTTGATCTCGAAATTTGAACTCTTTATCCATCTTTGTATGGTTTGTGCCATGCATATATGAAATTTACGTTCCATAATTCTCTTAGACACTAAAGTTTTGGGGACAAAACTATTATAAGGGGGAAAGGATGTAATTCCTACTCCAAAACGACCTACAAGCGCTGGAATTTAGTGGGTGATTTATTATAAGCCCTATGGAGTTTTTATTTTGATTAAGATTGACAAATCGGATTAATTAGCCTAATTAGATTAATTAGATTAATTATTCATGCTAATTGAATGTGGTAATTTATGTGAGTTAAATTTTGTGATTTCATTAAGTTCTTGTTCAACCCTGAATTATGATAT
Organism: Carnegiea gigantea; assembly: GCA_029747015.1. Lineage (NCBI taxonomy): Eukaryota > Viridiplantae > Streptophyta > Magnoliopsida > Caryophyllales > Cactaceae > Carnegiea > Carnegiea gigantea. Next base: position 150,716 of record JAKOGI010000397.1, on the reverse strand, counting down.
TTTATATCCTTTTATCACTAAATATTTACTCATAATAAATTACTTAATTAGATTTTTAATATGTTTTTATTATTTTTATAGATATTATGGAGATTTGAATAAATTGGACATAAAGGTTGGAAGAAAGTGTTATTGGATCATATAAGAGCAAAGAGGGAAAAAAAAAAAACAACGAAGGAAAATAGGCCCAGTCACGAGCCTAAGCATAAGGCTCGGCTTCACCTCCTTTCTCCCTTTCAGCTTGTCGATGATGGGCTTGGCCCAGCTTCTTCCCCAGCAAGCAGACCAAGGCCCAGTGGTCCAGCTCCCCCCCTGTTCTCTTCCTCTCCCTTTTTTCTCTCAGCAGGCTTGGCCCGTTTGCTCCCCTGTTTTCATGCTAGACTGCCTCCCCCATTTCTTAGCCCATATCTCCCTCCTTCATTTAATTCTATCATGTGCTGGGCACGTGAGACCATTCTCCTCACCCTCCTGCCCTTCTTCTTCTTCTTCGCACAAGTCCATTAGACCGAAAACAAAGGATCGAAATAGGGTATGGCCTTGGCGCTTCATCTCCCCATTTTTCAACCGTTTCTCTCTCTCTCTCTCTCTCTCTCTCTCTCTCTTCTTTCAAGATCCATAATTAACATCATCATTATTTGGGCAGTTTCAAAGGAATTATTAGGAAGGTTAATGAAGGCAAACGAAGAGGGAGAGGGGTTGGTGTTTTTTGGCGTTCTTTGGGGTCTTTAATGGTGGGTCGAAACAGAGGAGTTTGAGTAGCAGAGTAGGGTAGTAGTTTAGGGTAGCGATTAGATTTAGTTCTTAGTTTCAATTTTTGTTTCAGATTACGATTTTAGTTTTAATTCAATTTTTGAATTCAAAATTGTTCAAAGCAACTTTCAATTGTTTAGCACACTTTCCTAGTTTTGATTTTGGATGCCCTGTTCCCATAGTGCTTGGTTTTCATTCCAGGTTGATTGAGATTGCAATTCAGTTTGCTAGGTTTGAATCAATTTTTCTGGGTTTTGCTTTGCTCTGCTTCATTTTTCTCTGTGTTTTGTGTTCCTTTGCTTCCAATTCTCAAGTTCATGAAGCCATTACAGCCAAGTGTTGGTCAATTCAAATTCATTATAGTTTGGTGATCCTTATTTTGCAAGTGTATGGTTTGCAATTCCAAGAATCAATTTTGTTTATTTAATCCATTAATTTAAGGAATAACTTGACTTTTGGTGTTGGCTGATTTTAGCATCTAGTTTTAACTTAGTTTAGGATTTTTACTATACTAATTTTACAACCATCTCTGTGGATCAACACCCGTAAGTACAACAACAAAAACCGTATACTTGCAGAAATTCATAACAAGATTGTGGTGCTGTTGCTGGGGATGGTGTTATAAAATTCGGTTTCATCGAGTCGTAGTTTAGTTGTTCGCATTGTTTGTATCGTTTTCGTTTTAGTTTTGTAATTGTAGGTTTTAGTTGTGTTTGAGTTGTTAATTTAGTTCTTAAAATTAAGTTTAGTTTATTTTTGATTTTTCAATTTAGTTAGTATTTTGATTTCGATTTTTTTTTTTGGTTAAGATTATTTTTATTTTTAGAGATTATTTCTTGCTGAAAAAAATAGTGCTAACGAGTTTGGTTTATATGTAGCAAAATCAGGCAAAACTGATCCCCAAAAAAAAATCAAAATCAGTGCAGATTATTCTACAGTCTCACAATTTATTTAAATTTTCTGGAGTAATTCTGATGTGATTTTTATTGTGCTAATGTTTTTCCTAGATTCAGCATTATTTTTAGAGTTTGTGTGAATTGTTCTAGAAGTTTTGGGATTGTTTTAATTTTTCCGTGTATTTTGGACTTAATAATCTGTTTGCATTTTTTTGCACTATTCAGGGACAAAAAAATTCAAGAAAAAATATATTTGTGTCCCATCTGATTGTGTGGAATTTTTTGCGTATTTAGATCTCATTTTGGGGGTTTTATTTTTAGTTTTAATTTTATTTGTAGAATTAGGTTGTTTAGGTTTAGTTTATTTTCTAATTTTCTTTTACTTTATTAGTTTGTAAATAATGTCCTAGATGCATTTTCTTTCCTAAGAAAATTAAAAAAATTAAAAAGTTGAAAATCCTAAAAAATTAAAAAATTCTTAAAATTGAAAAAACATGAGCTTCAAGCATGCCAATTTTTAATTTCCCATAATATGAGCATGAACCTTTTTGCAGTTATCTGTCGAGGCTTAATGATTATCGTGCTCAATTAAATCAGAATTTTCAAAAATGAAAAATTTGTGAGGTTATAGTTGTGGGTTTAAATTCTGAATCTTGGGGTTATGTTGAGTCTATTTATCCTGGAGGTGTGCTTGGATTATTAACTAAAGCTCAAGATGAAGTTTGGGATTTTTTTGAAAAATTAGCTTGGGATACCTATGTGTTTGACCAAGCTAACGAAAATTTTGGATACCCAACTCATGGCGAGTCTGTTTTTCATACTGATCGTTCCCACCATGACCATTTTATGAATTCACATGACTCCTCTTATTCTTGTATGTGCCTTGTTTTGTGTAAATATTATGACTCTTCTGATCATGTTGCTTGTACTTGCCCATATCGTGCTTATATTGATGCTACATATGCAAGTGTTGAAAAAACAATAAATGAAATGACTGATAGAATGTTAGAGACAATGAAAAAGAGACTTACTGAATATTCTCAATGTTTTAATTAAAGTAGGGATAATTATAATGAGCCTGACTCTAGTTTAGGATCTCCTAAACATGAAGTTAGTCTTTATGATGATTTTGAATCCTTTATTCTTGGTAGGCCTAACTTGAATGATGGTAGGCCTTTGCCTAGTCTAGAACAAGAGACAACCTCCCTACATCTCTATCAGAAGACCTTGTACCCTACACTAGCTCACCTATGGATGTTACTGATGATGTCCTAGTTTCCTTCGACCCACCCGCCCCTTTTCATTACTCTTGTGAGTGTGAGGTGGGTGAAGACCTTGAGAGTGCTAGTGAATTAGATATAAGCATCACAGTTGAAGTTGAGCATCTTGATTTACATGATTCAAAGGATATTTCACAGGAGACATATGGGGAGGTAATTGAGCCCCCTATTTTGCAATTTAATGATGATATTCTTTCTATAGAATATGAATCTTTTTCATATGGATTTGAGGCCACTATGGGTTTAGATGTGGAACTGTGTGCTAAATATGAATCATTTTCTTTTGACCCCATCTAAACGGACTTCTTTTTTGAATCTCACAAGTCTAAATTTGTTGAGTTTGAGGCCATTATCATTGAACATTTTGATTTAGACCAGACTCATATGTATGTTGAACTTAAAAGACTTGTGGACTTAGGGTCCACTATGTTGCCTAGACTGCTCATTCCAGATGACACAATTTCTAGGCCAATGACTTGTGTGCTTGCTGGTGTTAAGTATATCCCTCCATTTCCTTATTGGACCCAATAGTTTAACAAATTGAAGCACGCCCTTACTTATGCTTTATTATGATGGATGTACTCTATTTGGTACTAACTCTTACATGTTCGTTGTTTTAATTTTATCGAGAGTTGGTCTTCTAGATTTGACAAGCTTCTTCATGCTCTAACGAGTTTTTGATTTAAGTAGCAATGTTGCTTTTGATATGGAGTGGCTAATGCTCCATACGCCTCTATTTGCACAGATTTTTGGAGGCTATAGCTTAGGTGTAATTCAACACCTGACCTGGTATGAACGTTTCTTTTTATCTCCTCTTTCCATTTTGTTTTCTTTTGTATATATTTGTGGCTCTCTTTTATTTTTGTTTCCTTTTTTGAGTTTTAGAGTCTTGCCTTTTTCTTTCTTTTTGAGTCTCCTTTTCCTTTTATATATTTATTTTTTCTTTTAGTTGTATTTTATGTTTCTTTTCACTCCCAATGAGGACATTATGAAATTTAGGTGTAAGGGTGGGGAAAATTTGAAAATTTGAAAAAAATTTTGAAAAAATTTGATTTGAAAAAAAATTAAAAATTTGAAAAATTCAAAAATATTTTTGTTTTGTTTTTGGAGAAGCTTTGTGCTTTTCTCATTAGCTTAAATCCCCTGTGCTTTGATTATTAGCTTGTGTGTAAGCGTGATGTGCATGATAGGTCTCTATCCTTAATGTGCCATTCTTAGCCCTAATTCTAACCCTAATTGTTCATTATTAATGTGTAATCCAATCCCTATTTAGACTATCACCCTTATCTTAAGGTCTTAGTTTCCCATGATTGGCTGTCCTACTTGTCTTTGACATGATTACTTTGTTGTTTTTGTTCGCATTCAAAAAAGAAAGAAAAAGAGAAGAAAAAAAAATGAGAATGAAAAACGAAAAAAAAAGAAAATGAAAAAGAAAGGGGAAAAAAAGAGAGAAATGAAATAAGATTTGGAATGGCAAGCATCCCTTTGAGGCATGCGCTACTGGATGTTACCCTTTAAGGCAATACTGCTACTAGGAAAGCTTGCTTCCTATGTTAAATAAGTCCATAATGAAGTTTGTATCAGTCAAGTGGGATTGAGATTGATTCTAGTAAACCTAAGCCCTAGGATGATGATGCACTTGCACACGAGCACTGGGATGGATTCAAAGTTTTGATATATAATGGGGTGATGCCATCCATGGAATAGAGAGCCTTGATGAGTGCATTTTGTTTATATGCAGACCAATATCATTGCTATATGGGTGATTTAGTTGATTAAAATGTGTATATCTTTCCCCAGTTTTGTACATATTAATTTTTGAGAAAAAAAACCAAAAAGATTTTCGAGGTTCTGTTTATGTTTTCTTTTATAGATTTTGTGGGTACATCTTCTGCAAACCCTCACGAGAGCTTACTTGTCCACTAGGGGTGGCCTAGGGATTTAAACGGCTTGTTGCACATGCTAAGTGCAACTGTGATTTCTACGGAAATGAGTTAGGATTTTATTTTCTTTTTTTTTAGGATTTTTTGTTTTATTTTACTCAAGGACGAGTAAAACTTAAAAACGGGGGTATTTGTTCAACCCTGAATTATGATATTTTATATTCTTTTATTAGCTAATATTTGCTTATAATAAATTACTTAATTAGATTTTTAATATGTTTTTATTCTTTTTGTAGATATTATGTAGATTTGAATAAATTGGATATAAAAGTTGGAAGAAAGTGTTATTGGATCACACAAGAGCAAAGGAAAAAAAAAACAACGAAGGAAAACGGGCCCAGTCACGAGCCCAAGCATAAGGCCCGACTTCACCTCCTTTCTCCTTTTCAGCTTGTCGACGATGGGCCTGACCTAGCTTCTTCCCCAGCAAGCAGACTAAGGCCCAGCGGTCCAACTTTCTCCCCCTCTGTTCTTGGCCCGTTTGCTCCCCTTTTTCCATGCTAGACTGGCTCCCCCATTTCTCAGCCCACATCTCTCTCCTTCACTTAAATCTATCATGTGCTAGGCACATGAGGCCATTCTCCTCCCCCTCGTACTCTTCTTCTTCTTCTTCGCACAAGTCCAGTAGTTCAAAAATAGAGGACTGAAACAGGGTATGGCCATAGTGCTTCATCTCCCCATTTTTCAACCGTTTCTCTCTCTCTCTCTCTCTCTCTCTCTCTCTCTCTTCTTTCAAGATCCATAATTAACATCATCATTATTTGCGCAGTTTCAAAGGAATTATTGGGAAGGTTAATGAAGGCAAATGAAGAGGGAGAGGGGTTGGTGTTTTTTGGCATTCTTTGGGGTCTTTAATGGTGGGTCGAAATAGAGGAGTCCAAGTAGCAGAGTAGGGTAGTAGTTTACGATAGCAATTAGATTCAGTTCTTAGTTTCAATTTTTGTTTCAGATTAGGGTTTTAGTTTTTAATTCAATTTTTGAATTCAAAATTCTTCGAAGCAACTTTCAATTGTTCAATTCACTTTCCCAGTTTCGACTTTGGATGCCCTGTTCCCATAGTGCTTGTTTTTCATTCCAGGTTGATTGAGATTGCAATTCAGTTTGCTAGGTTTGAATCAAATTTTTCTGGGTTTTGCTTTGCTCTGCTTCGTTTTCCTCTGTGTTTCGTGTTCCTTTGCTTCCAGTTCTCAAGTTCATGAAGTCAATTTAAATTCATTACAATTTGGCGATCCTTATTTTGCAAGTGTATGGTTTGCAATTCCAAGAATCAATTTTGTTTATTTAATCCATTAATTTGAGGAATAACTTGACTTTTGATGTTGGTTAATTTTAGCATCTAGTTTTAATTTAGTTTAGGATTTTTGCTATACTAATTTCATAACCATCTCTGTGGATCAACACTCGTAAGTACAACAATGAAAACCGTATACTTGCAGAAATTCATAACAGTTCTTATGTAAAATTATTTCGAATTAGTGTAACTATTTGTTATGAACCCGAGAATTAGTGCTAGTTAGTGCTAAAACCCATCTGAAACTCACCAGCCTGGCCTATATCCCTTCCTTTGGGTGAGTTCAGAAAAAAAATCAAGAGGGGGGTTGCCTAATATGTCAAGTAAGGGGGCAAAAACCCCACTTCTTTGCTCTTCCCTTCAAAAGCTAAAGGAAGAGAGAGACGAGAGAGAGAGAGAGAGAGAGAGAGAGAGAGTTGTAGAGTGGTGGTGGGCATAGTGGCAGGGGGGGGGGGGGGTCGATGGCCCACTGATAGGAGTCGGTTGCCAGAACAAGCAAAATAAGAAGAGAGCAAGAGGATGAGAGAAGGACAAGAACAGATCTGCGGCAACGCCTCACTTTTTATTGGTTGTCCATTCGATGCTAGCAACAAGGTGAGCTGCTAAGGTGCTGCTCACAGGTAGAGGTAGCGCAGTGCAAGAGAGGCAAAAGAGGGCTAGCAGCTCGACTCAACTTGCTCAATCCAACCCTTAATCGGGTCCAATAGCTTATAATCGATGTGAGCTCTCTTCCTCCCCAATCTGATACTAGTTTCAAATTAATTTGGAACATAGCCATGGAGTTTGATCAACCATGGAAAAATTAGGGTTTGATATGTGTATAGTTGAAATTTGATTGAGGATAAAGAATTGGGATTGATTTATGGTAGAATTGACGTGATTTAATGATTTTACTTGAACGATTGTGTATTCAAGGTTTAAATGGGGCCGTGCTAAACAAAGGCGAACAGAGGGTTATGAAGTTGTGATTTACTTGCTGTAAACTCTTGTTTTCCTTTATATATTTATTGTGATTTGTGATTGTGTGAGATTCAAGTTGATTGACCTTGTTGAGGCTATGAATATGAACTAGTCGGTAGATTAGAGCAGTACCTAAAGGACTTAGGGTAAGGCTTACCATGTGTATATGAGTAGTAAATGTAAATTTCTACTATGTGCTGGGTCACAAGTCCTTGTTCATCTAGTTAATTGAAAGTGAAAAACAATCTTATTTGCTTTAAAACAAAAATAAAGTGCATTTACGTGAACTATGGACTTTAAAGTGCCCAATTTAGTGACTAAACCAACCTAACCAAATTCAAGGATTAACTTGGCTTGGTTAAGCCTTGAAATGGAGTGGTCCAACACCTTTTGAACTTAAGTTTAAACGACAGTTGGGTGTTGACACTATGATTAAGTATTCACAGCGAGTCTGTACATGTACCTTTGGCTGAGTATATTTTGGGGTCATTCTAATTAGTCAATTTTCAGTGGCCTGCTTATTAAAGGCAACCAAACCGAGTTTTTGGATTTATTAACATATGAATAGTATTTTCAAATGATTTTAAAGGTGCACTTTAGGAAAAGTGTGGCTTTGTGATATTCCTTGGGTCAATTGCTGCTGGTTTTCTCTGAAACCAATGTTGTAGCTGCTTAAACACTTTTTAACAAAGCATGATCAATGTTTATATGCCCTTCAAAATAAGTGCTTCAAGTTGTTTTCGAAAAGCATGATCTAGTGACCTTAATGGGGCGATGGTTGCTGACTTTCTTATGACCACAATGGCTACCTCAAGCCTAATGTGTGCAGACAAGACCCATTTCACATGCTTGGCAGAAGCTTTCCTTCTTGAAATGTTTCGGACTAGAAGGATAGTGCTAATTATATGGGCTCAGTATAAGAAGCAGACTCGAAAAGTCGAACATAATTTCTAAGGAGTAGATCCAAAAAGTGGGAACTTAGTCGATACTATGTTGACGAGGGTAGGAGGCTATGGACTTTGACGGGCCCTGTGGATATTGTAAGTCATGAGTTGGGATATTCACTTTTGAGAGCAATAATCTATGAACCCTGAAAGAAAAGACTTTACTTGGCACGAGTTCAAAGTTTATTCATTCTAAATTACTATGCTTTAAGTCGTTTATTTTGAAAAAGACTTCAACTCATTCAAAAATGACTTTCTTGATATGAAATGACTCTATGTTGAGTTAGTTGATTCAAAGCAAGGTTTTAAAGCCTCGTTTAAGTGCCACTATCACTTCTAGGGAACTAGGTTGACTTGGATAACGTCACTGTGTTTGGGCATTAAACTAAGGCTAAAATGGGACACTTGCTTATTCTTCAATGCTATTAAGAAGCTATTAGGTGCAATTGGACATGTATGCTTAATATGTTAATATTAAGTAAAAATTTTGTGTGACTGCTGGTTAAAGTGTTGTATGCAATGGTTTTAACTTTTCAGGATATGAAATATCCACCGAGTGCATGGTAACTCACCCCTCTCTTTTCCCTTTTTCGCTAGGTTCTGACTCAATGTGTAGAAATTCTCGGTTCCAGGGTTAACAATTGTATCATGGTTGACTTGTGAGCTCCTGTAAGCACATGCAAGTTTAATGCTTGAATTCACATAATGCATGTTGCCTAGTTATTGCTCTGAATGGCTATGTGAGCCAACTATCTGATTAAATACTTATCTTTTAATGGTTAGAGTTGAATTATTTGGGATACAAGATGCAATGCTCCGAATATGTGATCCGTTGAGTTGTATCCTTCATTTCTTTCATTTATTTATGGTCGTAGTTTGTGTACTCGGAGCGTGTGGCTCATAGAGTTAATCTTTTTGGCATGTAGCCGTTGAGTTTAATTAGAATTGACTTTGCAGCCTTATCTTTTTCTTTATTTATTTATAGATGTTAGTGTAAGCCTATAAGCCTAGGGCCATGATCAACTTTCAGGTGGAACTCTATTCGGTTCTAGAAATTAGGCAACCATTAAAACTTCTAGACCTAGGGCTAGGTGTGCTATAAATGGTATCAGAGCTGATTTCTGCAACCACGTGTTGCGATCTCAATCTTGTAATTTCATATAAGCGATCTAGGTACTTCTTTTGTGACAATATGACACATGGTATTCCCTTGGGTGGTTCTTATGTACTAACTGATGTGAGTGATTGATTGTTGTGTGAGTAGAGTAGTCCAATTGATTGTAAAATCATATTGTGCATTAGAATATGAACTAAATGGGCTTCTCATAAGTTAGTAAAGTGTTAGCTCAATTAGTAATTATTTTTGTCTATGTACCTTTGACTACTTAGTTGAAGTTATGTGTGGTTTTAAATTTAAAAGATTAAAAATGGTCAACTCCACGCCCATTCTTTGTCCCTATGTACGATTTGCTCCAAAGGTGCTGTAATAGAGTGAAGATACATACTTAAAGTTGGTAGAGAGGGGGTATGAATCGTTAAATTATTCTCCATTTTCGAAGCCCTAAGATTTTGTAGTATCAAAGTCTTTTCTTATTATTGAACTAGGTTATGCTCCTGCATCTAGAGACTTGCATCCATTTTGTGATAATGCATAGATTCAGATTTATAGGCATATATTCTTACGTGTATTCACACGTTACTTGTAAGTGTATACAAGATAAGACATGTACATCACTGGACTTGTTAATAACGAACTACTAAGAAAGATTTATTTTGTAGGTAAGGAACTCACTAGATGCTACCTTCCTTTTGGGAATTTTGAATTCCTTAAGGAAGTTAAGCTACATTTTCATACGCATGCATGCAAATTTGAGTGGTAGTGGTAGAATTATGCTGACCATTTTACCCTTGTTGTTCCGTGCTATTGTCGGTACTACTATCACTGTTGTTCTACACAGGGTTGATGCTGTTTACATGATGTGTTTTCTGCAATCCATCATTCATCTAATATTACTACCAATGAAGTACATGTTACGTTTTTTCTCATACAGGCTACTATTCTTGTTGTAATTGTTATTCTTGTAGTGGTTGCTATTGATGTTGTGGGTCTAGAAGCACTATAGTTAGAGTAAACCCTAATCCACTTACAAAGAAAAAGGGAGGAAGAACTTGCTAGACTTTGGAATGGTCATATGATGTGTGCCTCCTACTTAGACGAATGATTCATACATTATCTACACATTCCTAAGTATTATTACAAACTTCAGAAGTTAAAACACCCTAGGTGGTTGAGCCTCTTGTTTTGTACTATGAGTCTTCAAGACTCTTATAACCACCTATAGGGCAGATGCATCCCATAGACCCTTTAGGCATATCTACGTGGCCGTTAATGTCATTGTCTTTGGCTCAAAATAATTACTTGCTTGTTTGAGGCCTACCTTTTCAATGTGTTACGTGTTGACATAACTAGTCACTAAGCAAGCCCTAGCTTTAGTGCCCTCTACCATTGTCTAAAGCAGGCCCTTCAATCTCAAATTTGTTTACTCAGTAAACAAACTACAAGCTACCCCATGAGCACATAGAGTCATCAGCGACGACTAGCGCTTAACCATTTTGCATATGCCGTAAAGCTTACCTTTTTTTAACTATAGTTTGTAACCTAGGGTTTGCATTTATATATGGTTATGTGGGTACCTTCTTGTGTGACAATGCTTGAGTCTAGGTGTTTTTTAGTGTAAATGCGGCATTATGCATGATGCAAAGATTAAAGGAGCTTATATAGTTATTTAAACTTGTTACAAAATGGTCTATTTTGGGAATGAATTGCTAAGCAAATGACTTCTTGGCATTTGTCTAGCTTGAGTTTGGTTAGGCATGTGAGTAAATATGTCAAATGATTACATGATTTGATCATCGATCAGAGTCGTTATTTGCACCCCATGAATTCTATTATCTCATGGCCTAGTTTGAGTGGTTACATGCACACACATTTAAGACATGATCTAACTATAAGAGTTTACATTTACATGCCTTCTCCATGGTATGTTTCATGTTTAGTAAAGGTGACATGCTAGTGCACGCAAGATCGCAGTTGAATCCTTGAACCTAAATTTGATGGGTAATATACCTGACTTGACTGATTTGATAAAATCATGGGATTGTTGGCTTCTTATTTGAGATAAAGGATCACTATTTTTGCACATGTTTGTTTTAGTGGCTATTTACTCATGTATTTAGTAACATGATCTTGTGATCACAGGAGCTTACATTCACATATACTCACCCTTGTGTATTCTATGCTTGTCGGATGGCATGCTAGTGGACCCATTATTATAGTTGAGTTTTTGACTCTTACGTTTTACGAATGAGTGTGTGAAATAATTGTTGGCATGGCTCAATTGAGTGACATGGCACGACGTGATTGAGCTATCATGTATTATATTTTACACGATATGTTTCATGTACTATGTTATAATTTTTATGAGAAACTCTAGAGTTGTGCTCTTGCTAGCTAGTGGGCCCACAACCATTGTTATTCTGCGATATCTTGGTTATTTTGCATGGGCTGTCCTCATTCTGGTCATTTTATTTGCTGAGTAGTCATGCTATCGTTTTGCATACCACCATTCTTTGACGTTAGGATTTACATTTGCATGTCTATGTGCTTGTTTATAAGCATCTGAAGTGACCATGATATCGTGTTGGGTGTGCCCATGGTCATGTTAGAGTCTACATTATATTATTTGACAATTAAGTTATGAAATATGATTGTCAATGTGGTGATTGATCAAAGTATACGGCATGTTGTGCCTCATTTATGTTGGTTTATACACTTTTGATGTTCTAATAGGGTTGCAAATGGCTTGCATTCCTAGATTATAGCTTTAAGCCATATTTTTAAGCATTTATTTTATTTAGATGTTTCCATGATTTAGATATACAATCAACTTCATGAGGAGACCTAAGCTTATTCTTTGAAAACTTAGGAGATAAAATAGGGCAGAAGGACACATAGAAGCTTCTATGAATTGTCATGATTACCATAACAGGTTATCATCATTATTGCCATACTTATAGCTTTTGTAGCTTATGTTATTATTGTGTAATATTCTTTTGCTTTAGTTGCTACCGTATTTAATTTCTGCTATGTGTCGGAATGAAATTGACCTAGCTTGATTGCACTGACATGACCTCAATTTGTTTTGTTGAATTGCCATAGATAAAAAGCCTTTGAGTGTCAACCTATGATTGATGCCTAAATAGATAGATGTTATGGTAGGTGCTTATGTATAAATTTGAAAGTTGAAGTTCACTTAAAAGGAGTTTAGATATGGTTTTCTAAGCCAACTCATTTGCCCTCTTAAATGTGATTTGCCCTTGGTGCAATTAATAGCGCAAGTAAACGCTTTAAGAGAGTTGGCGAGGAGAAGGTTGGATACCATAATATTTTTCTTCTATTATGAAGGATACCTCTAGTTTTACCTTAAGGTTTGAACTCTTCGATCATCTTTGTATAGTTTGTCCCAAAAATTTACGTTCTGCCCTTGCCTTAGATGCTAAACTTTTATAAGCAAGTGAAAGATGTAATTCCCGCTCCAAACAACCAACTAGCTCTGGAATTTGTTGGGTGATTTATTCTAAGCCCTATGGTTTTTTATTTTAATTTAGATTGGCAAATCGGGTTTGTGGCATAATTAACTTAATTAGATTAATTAAGCATGCCAATTGAACGTGGTAATTTAATGAGTTAAATTTTGTGATTTCCTTGAGTGCTTATGTGGAATTATTTGAATTAGTGTAATTATTTGGTGCAAAACTGAGAAGTAGTGTGACCCATGTGAAACCCACCTAGCCTGACCTACTCTGCTTCCTTTGGGTGAGTTTAGAAAGAAAACCAAAAAAAGATGGGTGTTGCTTGATATGTCGAGTAAAGGGGCAGAAGCCCTGCTCCTTTACTCTTCCACTCACCATCCGAAGAAACAGAGAGAGAGTGTGTGGTAAAGTGTGGTGGGCATAGCAGTAGGTAAAGTGGTCGGTGCCAATAGTGTAACCCATCCGCTAGTGGCCGGTGGTTGGGGCCCCACCGACCAGATCTAGGGGCAGCATAAGAGCGAGCGAAAGAAAAAGAGAATGAAAGCAGGGTTTTGTGATATTCCTTAGGTCAATTCCTGCTATTTTTCTCTGAAACCAATGTCCCAGCAACTGGTCAATGTTTTTATACCCTTTGCATCAAGTTATTCTAGAAAAGCATGATCTGGTGACCTTCATGGAGGTAATGGACGCTAAATTTCGTGTGACCACAATGGTTGCCTCAAACCTAACTTGTTCAAACAAGGCCCATTTTACATGCCAAGAAGAAGCCCTCCTTCTTGAAATGTTTTGGGTTTGGAGGATAGTGCTAATTATATGGACTCAGTGTAGGGAGCATTCTCGAAAAGTGGGAACCCTAATTTTCAAGAAGTAGATCCGAAAAGCATAAACCCTAGTTGATACTACACTAATAAGGGGAGGAGTCCATTGACTTTGAAAGGTCCCATGGATATCATAACTCTTGAGTTAGGATAATCACCTAAATAGAGCACTAATATATGAATCCAATGTCCTGAAAGAAAATACTTGTTACAAATTCAAAGTTTATTCATTTTGATTTACTATGCTTTGAGTCGTTTATTTTGAAAAAGACTTCAACTCATTTAAAAATGACTTTCTTTATATGAAACGACTTTATATTGATTTAGTTGATTCAAAGCAAGGTTTTAAAGCCTTTTAAGTGTCATTAGCATTCCTGGGGAACTAGGTTGGTGATTTAGATGAGTTCATTGTGTTTGAGCATTAAACTAAGGCTAGAATGAGCCACTTTCTTATTCTTTGGTGCTATTAAGAAGCTATTAGGTGTGATTAGACATGTATCCTTAATATGTTAATATTAAATAAAAATTCTGTGAGACTGCTACTTAAAGTATTCTATGCAACTGTTTTGATTTTTTGGGATGTGAATTATCCACTGAGTGCATGATAACTCACCCCTTTCTTCTCCCTTTTGCCCTGGATTCTAACTTTTCTTGACAGATGTGTAGAAATTATGGATTCACAAGTTAAACATTGTATCATGGTTAATTTGTAAGCTCCTTTAAGCGCATGTAAGTTTAATACTTGAATTCACGTAATGCATGTTGCCTAGTTATCGCTCTAAATGGCTATGTGAGTCAATCATCTGATTAGATGCTTATCTTCTAATGGTTAGAGTTGAATTATTTTGGGATGCAAGCTGCAATGCTCTGAGTGTGTAATCCATTGAGTTGTATCTTTCATTTCTTTCATTTATTTAAGGTCGCAGTTTGTGTATTGGGGGCATGTGGCTCATAGAGTTAATCTCTCTGGCATGTAGCCATTTATTTTAATTAGAATTGACTTTGTAGCCTTGTTTTTTTCCTATATTTATTTATAGGTGTTAGTGTAAGGTTGCAAGCCTAGGGTCATGGTCAAGTTTCTGGTGGAACTCTATCTGATTCTAGAATTTAGGCAACCTCTAAAACATCTAGGCCTAGGGATATAGATGGTATCAGAGCCAAGTTCCTATGACCACGTGTCGTAAATTCAGTCTTATAATTTCATATAGCCGTCTAGGTACTTCTTTTGTGATGATATGGCACATAGTATTCCCTTGGGTGGTTCTTATGTACTAACTGATATGAGTGATTGATTGTTATGTGTGTAGGCTAATCCTATGGATTGTAAAATCATGTTGTGCATTTGAATATGAGTTAAATGAATTGGATTCTCATAAGTTAGCAAAGTGCTGGCTTAATTAGTGATCATTTTGTCTATGCACCATCGACTACTTTGTTGAAGGTATGTGCAGCTTTAAATTTGAAATATTGAAAATGGTTAACTCCACGCCCATTTCTTTGTCCCTATGTACGATTTGCTCCTCAGCCCCTATAATGGAGTGAACTAATGTACTTAAAAGTTGATAGAAAGCGGGTATGAATCGTTAAACTATTCTCCATTTTAGAAACCCAAAAATATTGGAGTGTCAAAGTCTTTTTATATTATTGAGTTAGGTTATGCTCTGTATCTGGAGACTTACATCCATTTTGTGAAAACTCATAGATTCAGATATATGGATTTATGTTCCTACATGTAATCACACGTTGCATGTAAGTGTACACAAGCTGAGACATGTACATCACTAGACTAGTTAATAATGAACAACTCGAAAAGAGTTATTTTGTATGGTTAAAGACCTCACTAGGTGGCATCTTCCTCCTGGGAATTTTGAATTGCTTAGTAAATTAAGTGAGATTTTCATATGCATGCATACAAATTTGAGTGGTAATGTTTGAATTCTGCTGAACATTACATAAGCGTTATCTTCATCATTCCATATTATTGACATTGCTGCTGATATGCTGTTGCTACTGTTTTCCACATGGTCGATGTTATTACATGATGTATTTTCTGCTTTTCATCATTGGCACATGCCTAACTAAACTTAAGCTAAACAAACACCGAGATGTCTATTTACTTAGAATTTTATTCGCATAACATATCATGACCATCTTATAATGAGTCTAAATAACTATATAACCTCCTATGAGTTTTGCATTGCACATAATGCCACATTTACTCTCAAAAATGCAGAGACTGTCGCATTGTAGCACAAGAAGGTACCCATACACCCATATGCAAAATGCAAACCTATGTTGCAATCTTAGTAAAAAAGGAAAGCCTTGGGGCCTCTGCAGCATTGTTAAGAGCTAGTCGCTGCTAATGACTATGTCATCATGGGGTAGATTGCACTTTGTTCACTACGCAAACAATTGTGAGAGTGACAGGTGCGCTATAAACAATGGTAGAGGGTACCAAATCTAGGGCTTTCTTAGTGGATAGTATGTCGAAACCGAACTCATTGAAAAGGCAGGCGCCAATAAGTGTAATTATTTCGAGCCAAGGACAACAACATTGATGGCCACTTAGATATACCTAAATGGTCTGTAGGGCACATATGTCCGATAGGCAGTGTAATGCCCTCAATTCCTAACCACCTAATTACCTTAACCTAATAGTTTATTATTTATGATTGCATCGGAAGTCTTATGATTGGACACATTACTACCATCTTGAAATAGAAGACGCTTTCGGGAACTATGCAATTTCATGTATGATTCTCACATTCACTAAGTCCACCAAAATTAAGGACAAGGGACTATATTCACCACACTATTTAGTTTCTAATACAAATTAAAACTTAGTTAGGGGTCCTTAAAATATAACATGAAACAATTTGACCCAAAATTTACACAAGTAATATGTCTTTTAGGAATCCTATCCTGAAAAATCACTATAAACAACTAGCTAGCTAATGTTTAGCAAAATACCAAGTCCCTCTTCTATTTCTTGCGACCTTCTGGCTTGGTAGGAGCAGGGTAGTTCCCCGATGTCTTGCCTAAAACGCCAAAAAAAATTAAAAATTGAATAGTGAGTCGAAACTCAGTACATATATCACTGTGCTGTAAAAAACTTCACGTTCAATTTTGTTGGGCATTCCAGATCACTATAGTTCGAAATTAGAAGAGAGAGAGAGAATGGGAGCAAAACTGTGTTGTCGGTTATTATATAGAAGTGAAAACCCTATTGATGTATGAAGCAATCGTTGAGATAAGTGCACACTTCTTAGGTCGATCGAGAAGTTGAGCTATAACCGCTAGGGTAAAGTGAAGGGCGTAAGCCTTGATACTTGAAAACTGATGGGTGCCACGTATTTAGGGGATAAACCATTGTTTCAAAATAATTCATTATATGAATATTACAAGAACTTTGTATAATTAGAGAAACATGTCAGTTTTGGAAGAGCACAAGCAATAAACATACCTTTTTTTTAAAAATCTCCCTCCTCTTTTATAAAAACGCTCGTTTATGGTTTAAATTGACAGAAGTGTCCTTGCTTCTATTCCAAGTGTATAATTTTTATGGTTAGCATGGCTTTCGATAAATTTTGTTAAGTTTTCAAGCTTATAAGTAGTTTGGAATTTCTTTGGCCCTTCTTTTAACTATTAATGCATCCACCATTACTTAGACATAAGTCGATTTTGTTTCCTCTTTGGTCTTGTGCTTCTTGCCAATATTGTCATTGCTATTTTATAAATGACATTGACGTTATAGTCGTTACGTGATATAATTCAGCTTATCTTTATTAACGTCAATGTTATTATCATTATCGTTATCAAGATTATGTATACTATTGTCATCTTTATTATCATTGTCAACTTTATCATTGTTATTGTTGTCATTACTAGGATTATCATTACCATCATCATCATTATTGTTATTACTACTACTATTATTATTAGAAGCTTGCTAATATTATTGCCACATTTATTAGTATTATCATTGTTAATATTGTTATGGTTGTTTCTACTGTCGGTATAATTATTACTGGAGGTGACATTATCCCTAATTTAGTGATTGTCCACAAATATTGTTTGGGTTAATTGATTACAGTTCCAAGCTTATCTCAAAGGCCAAATCGATGCTTTTAGGACAGAATCGACAAGTATTGAATTCTTTATCCTCAACTCAAGTAGCCCTTAGTTACCACTAAATTGGTTTGTACAATACAAGTTTTGTCATTGTCAACTCCCTTACATTTAAATTAATTTTCCTTCATTCTTTTGAGTCCCACACACCGAAATAGTCATTAAAACCATCACTAATCCATTTGTTCCCATTACTTACATTAGCTATATGGACTCAACCATCTCACGTAACTTGGTCACCTTACCCTAACATTTGAAGTCTACTTAATTCATCTAAGTTTCTTAAATTAATTTCAAAACACATGTTAAGAATGCCTATCTTAAGCTGCTTCAAAAACTATACTTCTCTTCTTTAGCCTCTTCTCCACCTTCAAACTTCACCACCCCCTATACATATACTTACCTTTCTAATTTTAATTCCAAGACACTCCCCATCCTTAAAATTGCACTAAGTCACTTTGTAATCGAACTTCATAATCCATAACCCCAAATCCCAACACTCCCTTTCAACCTCTTCAATGATAAACACACAACACCTATAACCCCAAATCCTCAAATTGATAAAAGCAACTATAATTCTATACACATTATCACCCAAATGAATTAAGGCATGGTTACTAATTAAATTGAGAAATTAAATACTTAAAATTAATAAATTAGGGCTTGAGACTCACCTATGTATTACTCAAATAGGCAAGGCAATATAGGCAAAATGAGGGGATGGGGTGACACTGACTGGGGTGGGTAGCTAGTGGCTGTCTACGGCAACGCCGATTATTGGGGCTTGGTGGTAACAGCAAAGACAGGGAGGAAGAGCATGGGATCGGTTGGGGGGTCGGGAGGAAGGCACATTTCCTAGCTACAAAAGGACCCAAAACTCAGAAAATGTCCCACTTGAATCCTTTCTCTCCTCTACCCAAAAAGGAAGATGTATGTTTGATTAATTGAATTGCATTGGGCCTCCCCCTTGAGTAAGTTCAATTCAAACCCTAGATCAAGTAAGCCTAAATCATTTCTGACCAAATGCTCTCATGTGTAATTAGCCAAATGGGTGGAACACCTCCAAGCTAAAATCGAAATATGAACCAGGACCAAGAGTATAAGTTTTCTCAAGGCTCTTCTTATGACTTCTCCCATAGGGAAGATGAAGGTGGTGGGTATACAGCAGAAAGATCACCTAGGGAGGAATGAGAGATTTTGATGTGCCTAAACTTAATGGCTCTTTGATCCTCAAAACTTACATTCAATTGGTATATGAGGTTTAATGGATTTTTTAGATAAGATGATACACCGAAGAGAAATGCTTTAACAGACCCATCATTAAGCTACAAAAAAGATGCCTCCTGATGGTATTAGAACCTTAAGAAGTCAAGGGGAAGGGAAGGGAAAGCCAAAAATAAAAACTTTAGCTAAGCTCAAGAAATACATGAATATGTGGTTTATCCCTCAAAACTAAAACCAAGAACTCTACATCAGAGTTACCTCCATCAGCCAAAACCATCTCAAAGTTGAATCGTATATCAATGAATTTTGAGCAACTAATGATAAGATGTAGGGTTCAAGAAGAGGAGCAATTATTGCTAGGTTTGTGAAAGGCCTAAGCCCTCCTGTTGCTAAAAAGGAGGAAATCCATCCTTAAATTACCTTTGTTGATGTTTACAAACTTGCTATCAAAGTTGAGAAGCAACTTAAGTGGAACAAAACTTAACTAATTCCCTTAAAGCTCATGGCCTATATCCATTTTTGGGCCCTAAATCTCCCCTAGAATTAAAGATCCTTCAAAACTTGAAGAGGGAATTGATTTAGCTCAAGAGTCTCCTAAACAAATCATTAGCAAGAAGCTTTTCAAATGTCATGGGTATGGAAACTTAAAAGTGGGTTGTCCTATCTGAAGACCCTTACCATAGGGGGAATTGAACATATTGACGATATTGAGGCTAAAACGCTTTAGAGGTACAATGTGAAGAATCAAAGGTAATGAAAAAGGAAGCTACTTGTACTGTTCTAGGATGAGGGTGAACTACTTGTCATCCCAAGAGTTGTCCATCTCAAAGAAAGGCCTTAACTAGAAGCTCAAAAGGAGCAAATATTCCACACAAGATGTATTACTAGTGACAAATTGCACAATCTTATTATTAATGAAGGAGGTTATATCAATGTGACTTCCGATCAAACTTGTGGACAAGCTCAAACTTACAGCTATTCCTCATTCCATGTCTTATTCTCTTTAATGTGTCAAGAGAGGGAACGAAGTAAAAGTTTCTAATAATACTTTAGTTACTTCTTCCATTGATAGCTACAAAGATAAAGCTTTGTGTGATATCTTTCCTATGGATGCATGTCATATCCTTCCTGGTGGGTCATGGAAATAGGATAGAATTGTTTTGCATCACAGCATGATCAACACTTACATCTTGAAACATGAAGATTGAAATGCCAAAGTCTAACTTTAACTCATCTACCACTATCTGAGTGTCAAAAATCTAAAACATGGGTGGGAAGTGAAAAGACCCTACCTATGGTAAAGACACAAGTTAAGAGATCATAAGCAAGAACAAGCAGTTATTTGCATTGCTTATAATGGAATCAAACATATCTGAGGTAGTGAAACCTTTACCCACTCTTATCCAAAAACTCCTTACTGAATTTAGGGATGTCTTTCCAGGTAATTTGCCTTTGGGTTTGCTACCTATCCATGGGATTAAGCGACTTGATTTACTAATCGGAGGATTACTCAAAAACAACAAGCACTTATTTGCATTGGGTATAGTGGAGTCAAACACAACTGAGGTAGTGAAACATTTACACCCTCTTATCGAAAAACTCTTTGCTGAATTTGGGGATGTCTTTCCTACTAATTTGCCTTTTGGTTTGCCACCTATCTAGGGGATTGAACATCAACTTGATTTACCAACCAGAGGTTTACTTGCAAATAAACTAGCCTATAAGTACGGCCCTATGCAAACCAAAAAGCTTTAAAGGCAAGTGAAAAAAATTCTCGAAAGTGGATAAATTCGGCCTGGCCTTAAGTTTGTGCTTAGTTCACAATCTTCTTGTTTCCAAAAAAGATAGCTACATAAGAATGTCTATGGATATTCATGCCATTAACAATATCTTTGTATCTATCTATAACTATATCTATACTATAAGAGCAAAAAATATTTGTACCTTCGTATAGTATTATTCCATTGAACAATAACATGAGTTACCATTCCACTAAAAGGGTGAAATGAGTGAAATAAGGGATAATTAATCCGAACTAGAAAAATATTATGAAATGACAAACTTTAACCTTTTGTTCACGCAAAATGCAATGCACTCTTTTTCATTTCAAGGTCTAGACAACTCGTTCTCTCTCCTCATTCTCCTTGTCCCCACTTCTTGACTCTTCCTTCACCACCTTCTCCTCTCTCTCTCTCTCTCTCTCTCTCTCTCTCTCTCTCCCCGCCCTATGTGTGGAGATTGACATTTCCTTGGTAACCTACGGAGTTGTTTCCTTAGCCACACAAACTCCTATTAGATCATTGTTAGTTAGTTCAGTGAATTGGCTCGGTTTTGTCCTTTCATCTTTCAATCCCTATCCCTTTTGCTGTGGCATTCATTATCAAGTATCATTTCGAAATCAAATTTCTATCAATAAATTTGCTTATCATTTATTATTGATTGTAAAGTCCATATCCAAATATCCAAATTTTTTGATATGCATTGTTACTACTTAGCAATCACAATTTCGGGTTCCAATTGGGTTTAGTTTTCCCAATGCCTCAAATTTTTTTCTCAAATCCTTGATAGGAGTGTTTCCCCAACATTCTTTTGGAGCTAGAGCTATTGCAGAAGGTTTAAACCTTAATAGAAAGATTGGATTTGGATAATGAAGATCAAACAGGCACGAGGCTAGTTTTCTATATATCATCTTCAACAACTTTTGTCTATTAATTCTAATATTTCATGTCAAAATTGGGTTGGATTAGTTGTAAGTACCCCCATCTAAGGGTTGTCTTTGAATTTTTTTCTTGTTGCCTGTGAAATGGCTATCGTTAGAACTTTGCTTGTCAATTTTCATGTTGCACGTCAAATTTGGTATTAAGTAATCCGACTTAGGGTTTTTACATGTCAATGTTAGAAATCAAAGTTTTGATGCCTTATGCCTGTAATTAGAAGTTGGGATTGAATGGATTGAGTTCAGTTTGTAGTAAATGTTTTACTAGAAAGTCGCTAATTTGTATGTATGTGCAATTAGACTTGTTATGAAGCGTGTAACAAAACAGTGACATACTTGGATGACTGTTTGAGCATTGTAGACTATTATTAGGTAATTAAAGGTTGCAAATGTTAGATATAATTTTGTGTCTTTGTGATTTGAATCCTCAAAATTCTCCCCCATTTCCTTAGACACTAGAACATCCAATTATTTGTGTCGAAGATTATAGAAATTATTTTAAAATCATTTAATTTTGTTGACTTTAAGAGTCATATATTGATTTTGATGATAACAAATAAAATAATTAATAATATATATAAAATTGTGATGTGACTTGATTTCATAATTATCTAATTACTGGTCGGTGCAATATATTTTTGTTGATGGTGAAATATATTTGGATCTAGACCACTTGTGAATTTCGTATTAAAATTTATGGGGTAATTGGAGAGATGATTTTGAATATGATATTATGTTCTAGAAATGTCAATAGATTTACTTTAGCAAGCCTTTCACTTGGTCGATCAGGATTTGATTATAGATGATATGGAGATATTATAAATATATTTGGCATCTTATATTGATATATATATATATATATATATATATATATATATATATATATATATATATATATATATATATATCTTTATAAAAAAGTATATTACAAATAATACATTCACTTGAATCACATGATATCCATATCATTGAAATTATTTGAAGATAAATTAATGAGAAAGAATGTTGACACAATGTGAGTTCATATAAGCCATCTATCTTGACATAATATTGGGCTAAATGAATATTTAGCATGTTACCTATATTTTTGCTATAGAGTTCAAGATCTTACCTTCTTGAAAATGTTGATATATTTAAAGATATTAGATCCCATAGAATACTCCTCGAACTTGAATTCAAAGTTTATAGGATATTTTTATCTGGGATATCTGAAATTGATATTGTGTACTATTACAAGAGAGAATAACACAAGCACATGCGCTAATTCAATCAATCTTGAAAATATTATTATAACAAATAATATGATTAGTATTATATATGAAATGATTGAATGAATTGATTTTATAATTATCTTATTGTACATGATCAGTTCAATATATTTTTATTGGTTCAATGTATTTATTAATTGAGTCTTGTATTTTCAGACTTATATATTGCACTATATGATTGTTTGCTGTAACATTTTTATAGACATAATTGAGTTTAAGAGGCACTATTATCATTATTCTAATTCTCATGTGCTAATTATGTTTTCAAGGTTCTTATACTTCAAATTGATCTAAGCTTGTTTGATTGAGTTCCAAGATGGAAATGACAGGGCAATAATTATTTGAGTTGAAGATATATGCTCAAGTATAAAGGTACATGCTGTCCAAATCAAGAATTAGATAAAGAAAAGTATTGCTTTGCTGAATCAAGAGGAGATCGCGTGTATATCATGAAGGAAAGGATGATTATTATGTAATCAAGATTTGAGAAAGAAAGGCAAGAATATTCAGTAAATCAATTCAAAGCAAATCAAATGTTAACGGCTAGTGGATGATTTTCAAGCAATTAACAAGCATAGAAGCAATGGTCAAATGGCTAATCCTTTTTTGGTCCTATAAATACAAGTAGTTCAAGTAAGTCAAAGGCACCAGAGCAATTGAGAAATCACTTGAGCCACACTTACAAATTAAAGAGAGCTTACACAAAAATATATTGAGATAATACTTTTAGCTAGAACTTTCATATTGGTTTGATCACTACTTGTACTCATCTTGTGATGAAAACTTCTTGCAAGGGGATCTTGTAACAAGTAAGTTAGGGAAGACTTACTTGAGCAGCTAAGTATTGGGTGGGCAATATTTAGTGAGTGACTTAAGTTACTTAGTTGAGTGTAGAGGTGGCAATGGGGTGGGTTTAGCCATACCCTCATCCATACCCATTTTCAAAATTAATACCCATACGCATACCCATATCTATTAGGTATTGTAAAACTATACCCATACTCATACCCACTTGGTATAGTGGGTATGCATGTTTTATTTGGGTACATATAAAATAAAATGAATTAAACTCATTCTATATTGATATTCAACATCAAATAGCCATTGTGTCACATGAACATCAAGTTTCCAATAAAATACTATATTCACCAAATGCAACTAAAAGTTTCCAAATTTAAGCAAAAATTTAACACTCGATAGTCATAGTTTCTGGCAAAATGTCCCACCAAAGTGTTGAATATAATACAACTCAAAGCAACTAGTAGAATATCTAAGTCCAAGCAACAAACTAGAACTTTGAATAAACGGCTGCAGATTTTACAAGAGGAGGATATGGGATTGGTATGGGTTGGATATTGATAGAATGGGCACGAGCCGGGTATGGGCATGTGAGAGCTATACCCATATCCATACCCATACCCATACCCGTTTTAGCAATACAAGCCTCAAACCCATTTTTTTCCTCATTTTCAACACACATACCTGTACCCGTTGGGGTGGGTTTTATGGGTTTTAAGTGGGTATGGGTTTTTTTGCCGACCTTAGTTGAGTGGTAGATTGATAGAGAGATTCTCATGATCGAGTAATTGACCTTGAAGGTGTTCACGAGACTCTTTGTCGAGGGGGGACTCGAGTATGTAACTTCTTAAGTGAATAAGAAATGGACAGATTCAAATCCTAAGGAAAGAAGAGCCTTAGGCGGTGGCTAACCCTGTTTGAAAGGGCCAACATCGTAAAAATATCATCATGTTTTATCCCACTTTTACTTCTGCATTTAGTTTTTATAATTGCTCCAATTTTTACTAATCACCCTCTTTACCCTCTCTAGAGTGATTTAACTGATGGAATAATGAGAATAACAATGGTTGGAATATCGACAGAATAAATTGAGTCGTGGATAAACCACTACCTTGAAAGCAATTACGGCTCGACTACGATGCAAATCGATACAGCCGGTTGCCCCCCAAGGTTAACTCAGCACTCTTGAATGCGTGCACTTCGCGGCCAAGAGTTTGGAGTATGCAGTACGTAACCTGGAATGCAGAGAAGAAGAAGAAGAGAGGAGAGAAATGTGTAGAACCCTGCTACTAAGGCCTTTATTTATAGGGGAAAAAATGGCAGTTACAGAGCCATTACAATGGCATAAGATGAGGCCAAAAATCTGGCTATTAAGAACATAGAATGAGGTAGAAGATCTGGTAGCATTCAACTTGAGGAGGAAAATCAGGAAGATTGTAACGGTAGGGAACGATTCACGGAGGATTTAGCATAATCTGTTACGAAAATGTTTTAGTAGATTTCTCCCAAAAAGTTAGAATAGGCCCACAACCCACAACCCGTGGCCCGGCCCGGACTGGACGGGCAGGTGGCGGCAGCGACGCGCGTGCGTGTGGTGGCCCTAGACACCCTCAACCCCATAAAACCTGGTCTCAAGTTATTCAACATGGGCAAGGAGAATGGGATATATAAACCCCTCATATCACCACCCAAAAGTTCTACGTGGGACAAGTGTGAAAGAGAGAGAGGGGAAGAAAAGTTTATCTTGTTGCCATTATTCTAACAGTCCCCCACTAATGGTATACGAGGCAAAATGATTAAGGAAAGGCATTCTGGGCAAAAGTGGGTTAGATACTTCAGCGTCAATATCTTTCGATTTGAATTGACACATTAGTGATGTGAGGCAACAACCAATAGTCTAACTAGTGAACTAATGCTTGAACTAGAAAGACCTCGATTGAGACCCCCACAACACATATCAACCCTCAAGATACTGCATGCTCCGCGATAGACACACTGGCGCTTTTATGGCCATGCGCACACCTTGGGTCTCATAAGTGCTCTAGAGAGGCAACCTAGGTCTCTCATAGAAGGCGGCCAAACCTTCACACTTACGTAGGTAATTTCATCATAGAAGGCGGCCAAACCTTCACACTTACGTAGGTAATTTCATCAAGTCTATCTCAACATAGACCACCATAACTATGGCTATGGAATTTATTAAGAGCATAATATAGCTCATCCTCAGAATCATCAAACGGTGAATTCATCAAGTGCTTCTCACTAGCACCCCCGCAATGGGTGTGAATCCATTAAGAGCGTAAGCTCATCCTCTAAGCACTTCCACACGCCATAGGGATAGGAGTGTAGTGCATCTTGAAGATTGATATGGTTTCGTTTGACCACTAATGGGTATCCACCATATCACTTCAAGCCATAGGCTTAAGTCCCATCCCCCTCGACGTTTCCAGCATTACTCGCCTTGTCAACCTTTTAGAAAGACGATCCGCCAGATTCTTCTTGGATCTCACATACTATAGGGATATGACACCATGTTTCAGCAATTGTTTCACCGCACTGTGTTTGATACGGATGTGTCTCCTCTTTCCATTATAGACACTGTTGTGCGCCACTCCTATTACCGCCTGTGAGTCACAATGTAGGGAAATAGGCGTTTCCTGTTTTCCGCAGATTGGCACGTCTGCTAGTAGACCTTTGAGCCATTCTGCTTCCTGACCTGCCAACTCAAGAGCAATGAATTCAGATTCCATGGTAGAGCGGGCTATATGTTTGGTAGACTTCCACGAAATAGCCCCTCCACCTAGAGTAAATACATAACCGCTAATAGAACTAACTTCATCGTTATCAGAAACCCAGTTTGCATCACAATATCCTTCTAATACAGCAGGAAATTTGTTAAAGTGCAAACACTAATCAATAGTACCTCTAAGATACTTAAGCAAACGAAGAAGTGCATCCCAGTGTTCTTAGCTAGGGTTATGCGTATAGCGACTTAACCTACTGACGGCATAGGTAATGTCAGGACGAGTAAAGTTCATAAGAAACATTACACTTCCTATGATTTTAGCATACTCAGTTTGAGACACACTAGGTCATTTGTTCTTTTTCAAATGTATGCTAGGATCATAAGGGGTTCTTACAGGTGTTACATCAAAGCAGTCAAATTTCTTTAACACCTGTTCAATGTAATGTGACTGGCATAATGAAAAGCCAGTGTTGGTTTTCTGAATCTTAATCCCTAAGATCACATCTGCTTCTCCCATGTCTTTCATTTCAAAAAGAGAAGACAATAGCTTTTTAGTCTCATTAACAACAAGCAGATTCGTGCCAAAGATCAGCATATCATCAACATAGAGAGATATAAGTACACAATCTGATCCAATCAATTTTGAGTATACACATGAGTCAGACAAATTCACAACAAAGCCATTTTGCAGTAAAGAGCTATCAAACTTTTCGTACCACTGTTTGAGAGCCTGCTTTAGACCGTAAAGAGACTTTCTTAGTCTACACACTTTGTCCTCCTGACCAAGTACCTCACAACGTTCAGGTTGGGTTATGTAAATCTCTTCCTCTAAGTCACCATTAAGAAACGCTGTTTTGACATTCATTTGATGTACAACAAGATCAAAAATTGCAGCTAAAGCGATTAAAGATCTAATGGTGGCTATTTTGGTCACAGGAGAATAGGTGTCAAAATAATCTATGCCCTTTTTCTAGTCAAAACCCCTAATAACTAATCTGGCCTTATATTTATCAATTGAACCATCAGACCTCAACTTCTTTTTGAAGATCCACTTACTGCTAATAGGTCTACAACCCTTATGCAGGTCAGTCAATTTCCATGTTTTGTTTGACTTGAGAGAATCTATTTCACTTTTAATAGCTTCTCTCCAGAAGGTAGCATCTATGGACCTTACAGCCTCTTGATACGTTTTGCGATCTTCCTCAATCAAGAAAATGGACACCAATTCTTCAGTTATGACATCCATGTCCAAGTTGTTTAAGGTTTCTACTAGGAATGCAGTGATTAAGTCGGGCCCAAAATTGGTTTTAGTTCTATGTCTCTTGCTTCTACTAGGTTCAGCCACTACGACTTTATCATCAGAACTAGAAGTAGGCAAGTTCACATTTTCAGGCACAGAATCAGATACCACATTAGGCGCTTTCTTTTTCAAAGGGAAAACATGCTCAAAGAATTCTGCATCTCTATATTCAGAAATAGAATAATCACTCAATGACGTGAATCTATAAGCAGCACTGTTTTGAGCATAGCCAATAAAAACAGCATCAAAGGTCTTAGGGCCTATGTTGGTACGTTTATGACTAGGTAAGGCAACCTTAGCCAGAGAACCCCACACTTTCAAATATTTCAAATTAGGAGCATACCCTTTCCACAGTTCATATGGGGTATGATCTAGCTTTTTGTGAGGAACTCTATTTAGGATAAAGCAAGTAGTTAATACAACCTCCCCCCACATATTATCAGGCAACCTAGAGCTAATAAGCATAGCATTCATCATTTCTTTAAGGGTATGATTTTTCCGTTCAGCTATACCATTTTGTTAGGGGGTATAAGGGGCACTAGTCTCATGTATAATACCATTTTTCTCACAAAAAAATAGTTAGGGAGTTGGTATCATATTCCCCACCTCTGTCAAATCTAAGTCTCTTTATTTTTTAGTCTAATTGATTTTCCACTTCTGCTTTGTATTTCAGAAACATTTCCTCAGCCTCATCTTTAGACTTAAGGAGGTAAACTTTGGTATATCTAGAGTAGTCATCTACAAAGGTAATATATCATTTCTTTCCTCCCTTACTTACTGTGTTCTTAAAGTCTGCTAAGTCCGAATACACAAGTTCAAGCAACTCAGTCTTTCTAGTTGTTATGGACTTGAATGTTTTTTTAGCAAATTTTGCTTCAACACAAATATCACATTTCAAACATTTTTCTGTGATGTTGTTGGGAATTAACCTCATGTTCCTTAGCTTATTTATCAAAGCATAATTAACATGATCAAGTCTACGATGCCACAAGTCCACAGACTCAGCAATATAGACAAAAAAAGCATTTCTATTAATAACATCAGAAGCAATATTCAGAACAAAGAGCCCCCCAGTACGATACTCCTTTCCAACAAAAACCCCATTGCGAAGAATAACAATTTTTTCCGCTTTCTGGTTCACCTCAAAGCCAGTAATGTCAAGAAGACTGCTAGAAACTAAGTTTCTACGAAGGGAAGATACATACAGCACATTGTTTAAGCATAGAGATTTTTCAGAAGTAAATTTAAGGAGTACTTTCCCTTTACGCATAACTCTAGCGGTGGCAGCATTGCCCATGTAGACATGTTTGCCATCAGATGCATCTTTGAAGTCATGCATCAGATCCTTGTTGGCGTAAAAATGTCTTGTTGCTCCAGTATCCAGAATCCACTCCGTGTAATTCGACACTAGATTGACCTCCAGTGTTACTCCACAGAAGATCTCAGTATCTTCAGTCAGATTGGCTTGTGCAGCAATTTGTCCAGTAGGCTTCTGGTTTGTGTGACTGGCTCCTCCTTTGCGAAGGTTGCATTGATATGCTTTGTGGCCTGGTTTGCCACAAACGTAACAGACAACCTTCTGCTTCTGGATCTTGTTGTTTGTCCTTTTCAACTGACTTTGAGGTTTGGATTGCTTCTGATCCCTCTTATTTTTCCCTTTGAACCTATCTCTGTTTAAAGGCACAGAAGATTCAACAAGGTTAGCTTTAGATGAATTCAGGGACAGGGAAGACATCTTATCTTTTAGTCGATTCGCCTCTTCAGTCCTCATATAATTGATCAGTTCTTATAAGGTCAGGTCCTTCTTTTTGTGCTTCAGGTGATTTCTGTAGTCACTCCAAGATGGCGAAAATTTCTCAACCAGTACATTTGCTTGCAGAATATCGCACATCTTCATGCCTTCGTTCAGCACCTCAGCACATAGGTTCTCGTAGGCATGAACTTGTTTTATAATCGGTTTGTCATCTACGATCTGGAACTGTAGCCATTTGCTAACGACGTATTTCCTCTTTCCAGCATCATCTGAACCATATTTCGCCTCCACTTTGGTGCATACGATCTTCGCAGATTTGAAGTTGACAAATAGATCAAACAAAGGGTTTGACATGTTGTTCAGCAAGTAGCTTCGAGCCAGTTTATTGTCCTTTTCCAGTTTCTCCTTAGCAGCCTCATCCAGGGGAATGACAGGCGTCTTCGGGGCAGTAGGAGTGGAAAGAGAGCTCTCAGTATCAGTAAACTGAGAAGTGTTATCTTGATCAAGGTGTTCTGAGGATAGAAGATAATCAATCTCGAGTTGTTCAAAGCAAAGGAGTTGTTTCTGGGACCAACGTTTGTAGTTAGTTCCATCGAGGGGCTCGATATTGTAGAGTTCAGGGAGATTTTTCGGGAATGATATAGCCATTGCAAAATAATTGCTTTCAAATTGATGGAATAATGAGAATAACAATGGTTGGAATATCGATAGAATAAACTGAGTCGTGGATAAACTACTGCCTTGAAAGCAATTACGGTTCGACTACGGTGCAAATTGATACAGTCAGTTGCCCCCCAAGGTTAACTCAGCACTCTTGAGCGCGTGCACTTCACGGCGAAGATTTTGGAGTATGCAGTACGTAACCCAGAATGCAGAGAAGAAGAAGAAAGGAGAGGAGTGAAATGTGTGAGCTGGTGTGTAGAACCCTGCTGCTAAGGCCTCTATTTATAGGGAAAAATGGCAGTTACAGAGCCATTAAAATGGTGTAAGATGAGGCCAAAAATCTAGCCATTAAGAACATAGAATGAGACAGAAGATCTGGCAGCATTCAAGTTGAGGAGGAAAATCAGGAAGACTGTAACGGTAGAGAACAATTCACGGAGGATTTAGCGCAATTTGTTACGAAAATATTTAAGCAGATTTCTCCCAAAAAGTTAGAATAGGCCCACAACCCCCAGCCCGGCCCAGACGGGGGGGCAGTGGCGGCGGCGGGGCGCGCGCGTGTGGTGGTCCTACACACCCTCAACCCCTTAAAGCCTGGTCTCAAGTTATTCAACATAGGTAAGGAGAATGGGATATATAAACCCCTCATATCACCACCCAAAAGTTTCATGTGGGACAAGTGTGAAAGAGAGAGGGGAAGAAAAGTTTATCTTGTTGTCATTATTCTAACATTAACTAGCATAACTGAACTTTCAAATTTGTTATGCAAACCTTAGTTTATTTGTGCAATGTGTTTGAAATAACAAGGGGGAACCATGAAAAATATTGTTGAAAAACCAAATCTTTTAAATCCTTTTTTAAGGGCGGGGAGGAAGGAAGGGACGAGAATCATCTTCATTAATAAAATGGTTTGGAAACACGCTTTTAGCAATCAACAAGGATAAACTATCCCTTCATTACTGCTTCATTCATTAAAGAGAAGGCAAGGCAAGTCAGAGATACAATGGAGTAGGCTATAGAATATATAGGTTTTTTTTTTTAATAATAGTACAATAAAGTGACATCTAACATCCTTCTTTACCTTTTATTATTAGTATAGATGTTGGAGACTAGTGTCAATATTTGTTATATTAATTTAAAATGAGAAAGAGAGAAATGAAATGGGTTGATGGATATATAATTTCTATATTCTCATACGATCACATTTAGTTCAGATTCCTTGCGAGTAAAGGGGGATGGGATGCTAAAGATTATGTAGCTAAATTATCACATACAATTTGGGTTACAAAAGCAGAAAAGAAGCTATAAAATTGTTTTTAAGAATGTACTGATTTCTTAATTAACATGAGTAATTGTCATTTGATAATATCTATTCTATCCTTTGAATAATATGAATAGGGATGGGCAATGAGCCACGTACCTATTGGGTCAACCATCCCTATTGGGTCAACTGGGTCGACCCAGTTAAACTTGAGTCAACATAGGGTTGGGTCAATAATGGACCGCGTTAATTATGAGACGGCCCATTAAAGAGTAACGGGTCGGATCGAGTCTACCCAGTAACGGCCCGTTTTGTGTCTCATTACTTTTTTCTACTTACTCACCACACTAATTTACATGCTACGATTAGTTAAGCTTATTACCAACGCTTGATACATAACACCAATTATTATACATAGTTTTTGTGCAAGTTTGTTCCATTTTAAAACGTGCCAAAAGTAGACTGTCCATGACCGACCAACCCCGCCCCACCTATTTATTTACATAAAAGGTCTGACCATGCACTAATCATTAACGGGTTAGCCATGACCATACCCGCCCCACTTCGTAAACGGATCAAACATACCCGACCCGATCCAACCCAATCCATCGCCCACCCTACCCTAAGTATGAACATGAGTAAAGCAAATTACTTTTTGGCTCGCAATTGGGTTTCGACAAATGAGGAAGTTTCAATCCAACTGATCTTCATTTGTTGGTAGTTTCAATCTTTTTTTCGATATTCAGCATTGTACAGTAAAAGCAAAGCAGTACTTTTTTCTTATTTTCATTGGATTGGGATTTGAATGAAAATGCATATGATATTGTAGACAAAAAAATATACTGGGGAGATGCCTACAGAATCGGACGAAAATAGGTGAAAATCTAATTTAGACTTCGTCATAACCGTATGGGTTTTTTGAAATGATTTTGCGGACCAACTTGGTTTTTTTAGCCAGCTTTGAAATGATTTTTCCAACGTATATGTGTAGGCTTTGCCCCTTATTTTGTGACGTTGTCTCTTTTCATTATTTCTAGGTTAGTAATTTTTGTTCTTAGAATGCGTACAACTTTGGTCATTTTTTGTTAGTGTTAGGGTTTTGTTACGTGCACCCTTCCCTTTCCAATAAACAGTAAAAGGGATCATTTTAGGCATTAGCTGACCTTATTGCCCTATTTTATTTATGAAATTGGGGATTATTTTATATGGTTAGTTAGGCTTAGGGTTTTCCTTAATCATTAATAACTTCTTTTGGGGGCGGGGGAGGGGTGATTTCTCGATGAAGTGTCCTACTTGATTATCTTATTGTCTTCGTCAAGATGAAGCAATTCTTATATTATACTCTTAAGAGTATATACTCTCACATGTCACATAAATGCATCCTTTTAAAACTTGCCTATATGACTATTGACAAAGACGCGTGGCCTATGAGAGAATAAATATTCCTTACAGTATAACATCGGTTGCCTAAGTCGATGACATGGTTTGTGTCTGTAATATAGATTGCCTAAGTGGATGACAGGTTTGTGTCTCTTATGCATATAAACAATGTCATCCTTATTTCGCAGGTAAGACAAACAAAAAATTTACCTGTTGACCAAAGAATAACGGTCATATTATATCATCATAGTCTCCCATTGATACAGTAGTTACAAGGTGATTTATTCATTATTAATCAGCCAATTAATTCTCTGACATGCGAGCTATGTGCTATTAGAAAAGGAGGATAAACAAATCAGGAAGGACACAAAACTGAAAAGTAAACATTCCCTAGATCAAATCCACTCTATGTCCTTTCCCTCACGTTAATCTAGCCATCTTCGAGATTTGGGTTTGAGGTGTGGATCTCATTGATGACTCTAGTGGGAGTTTGTGGGTAACAATCAGCAGTCTAGATCTGGGTGAACTTCCGTACTGAGGTGAGTCTTCTAAATCCAACAGTGGTATCAAAGTCTTGCTTATTTGATGCTAGTGCCGATAGATTCATGTTGCCCTAGATCTCGTTGTTCATTATATTTTTGTTGGATGTTCTGTAGTGAAGCTATTCTGGGTGATATGAAATTATGCAAAAATTGCAATTAATGATAATCGGTTAAATTAAAAACATTGCATGTGTCATGCTATCATGCTATTCAAATAATGCTATTCGGTAACAAGAGAACATGATATTATGCTATTTTGTGCTATGGTCCTAAATGATTTCATACCTGTTTAAACAAATAAAATATAATATGTAGTGACCTTATCCGAGACACCCCTTGCCCTAACAACGCACAGATGTCGAAATTAGGTCCTCCTCCTGGAAAGTGTCTACATGACCTGAAATCAGGACTCCCAATTTGGATAATTTTTGCAAAGTTGTGGCCTTACTCTGATACCTTTCTCTCGACCCTATTCATTCTCTCGATTGAACCCTCCCAACTAAGCTCTGGCCACACCCTAGTACCCCGGATCCATAACAAAAAAAAAAAAAAAAAACGAAAAAAAAACTTACCGATAAAAAAAAAAAAAAAAAAAACGATAAAGAAACTTACCTGAAACCCATTAGCACCACCAGGAGGGATGGCGCGTATAAGTCATGCGCCACTGATGAAAACAATCTTGGTCGTTTTCTTCCTCCGAATACCCTTAAACCCCGCCGATTCACTCATTCCCAGCACAAATCCACACAAAAACACCCATGACGCTATGCGTGTATGTCACGCACTGTCATGGAGGTGCCGCATTAGGCAAGTGAACAGCCTTTGGCAACTCATCGGCAGCCGATCTACACGATGACGGTGGCATTTTTGTTAGAATGTGAGTAGATAAAGCTCGTGGCGCTTGTACGAGCGGTGATAGAAGGTGGTTTCATCACTCTAGTTTGGTAGTGGTGGCTTTAGTGGCAGTCCCTGACGCCGCTTCTCAGCCGAAGGTGGCCATGGCTGCCCGGGAGCAAAGAAGGAACGAAGCAGAGGACCAAAAGTGGGGTGGCGGTCTTGGCTGAGGGCTGAGATAGACTAAGGTTAGAGAAGGAGAGAGAGAGCTATCGGGAGTTACAGAGAGAAAGAAACCAGAGAGTTCTAAGCTGGGGGCCGAGAAATGAAAGAAGGAGAGGAGAGCTGGAGGTTTTAATGAGGGTTATAAATTTTTATATTTAAAAGAAACAATCACTTATGTTATTATTTGGGCATGTTAGCATTTGGGCATGTTTATTTAACAATGATTCTAATATATATATATATATATATATATATATATATATATATATATATATATATATATATATATATATAGTGAAGCATATAATTAATTCTTTAGTTGAATTAAAATTTTTGAATTAGTTTCAATTTAAAAGGCAAGAAGTTGTTATTAAAAACATTAATATGTTCCATGTAAAAATGTTGATTATTACATGCTAACTTGTTATATAAATTTGTTTTATACAACCAAAAACTATGACATTGTATGTTAAGTGATTTATCTATTGGATTGAAATTATACGAATTTGTTTCAAATATAAAATTAGTATTTATTATGTAAATTATTTTACACGAATTCAATAAATATTTATGTGATATTTAGATTAATGTTAATCCCCCTTGGTCCATAAATGAATATGTTTCATAAGTGGTGTTTTATAAGTTATATTATATAAATATGTTTTATATAATATTGAGTTACATGAATATGTTTCATGATAATCGTTTTTTAATTTAATTTTATATAAATATGTTGTTTCATGTTATAATGAAGTTTCACATGCATAAGTTTCATACCATTATTTGGCTATATAAGGTTATTTGATCATTTTATAAATTCGTTTCGTGAAATTTTAGTTCACAATATTATATTAATGCGTTCTATTAATAATTTGCGAAGCAGTATTTGAATTCGTGTTTTGAGAAGTTTTACTTGAATTCGTTTCATTTTATTTACATTTCTTATTTTATATGGATGTGTTCTATATAATTACATGCGATTAATATTTAAATATATTTCATGTTACAATTATGTTATATAAATATGTTTTATGTAATATTTTGTTACATGAATATGTTTCATGTCAATCATCAATTAGTGCTATTAAATAAATGTGTTTTATATAATAAATAAGTTGTTTTTTTTATCACTTTTCCCTTACCCAAGTAAATGAATTCATTTCATATTTCCTGCCAATTACATAGTTTAGCAACATTTTATGAATTCGTTTTATCTAAATTCATAAAATTATGAATGTGTTTTACAATTTATGAGTGACATTTGAAAATATTTCATCATTATCATATAAATTTGTTTTATACTATATGAGCTATGAACTTCTTTTGTAACATATCATTATTTGAATATGTTTCTCATTATCGCTTCATTTTATTATATAAATATATTTTATATAATAACATGAATTTTCTGATTGATAAGTCATTTAATAGAGTTTTGAATGACATATTTGTAATTTTATAAATTTGTTTTATGTAACATAACCTCATGTGAATTTGTTTTATATGATTAAGTTGAATATCTTTGTGATATTTCTAATTGTGTTAATTAGTTAACAATTGAGTACTCCAAAAGTTTTGTTTCATGGAAAAATGCGGTAATTAAGCAATAAAAATTTCTAATTCAGGTTTGTATGTGATGATTATGAGCTTAGCAAAATTTTCAATTATGTGACATGAATAATGGAGTTTTTGATAATTTAATTATTTGAAAATATGCCCAAGGTCCATCGTTTATATATATACTTCTAGATATGGCAATTAAAACTTGGTTGGTGACATGCTTACCAAGGAAAAGCTTGATAGCACTAACTATGACACAAAGTGTCAGAAGATTCAGTTTCTTTTGAACAAGCGTAAAGTATTAAAACACTTGACGGCTTCTAGGTCTCCTAGAATGGCGAAGATGGTACTACTAGTGAGTTGTATCGAGAGAATCTAAGAGCATACCAAAAATGGTTCAAAAAGGATCGATCAACATGATATACTATGTTGTATAGCATGCATGATGATCTGGTGGGGTAATTTGAAAGCTATTCCACTGCTAAGTGCATGTGGGATTAGCTTAATATCATGTTTGATCATATTCATTTCCCCTAGAACCTCCGAACCTAAGGGTGGCATTGCCATAAAGAAAAAGGTTAAGGGCAATGGAGAGAAGAAGATAGCACGAATGAAGTGCTATAAACTGTGGAAATAAGGAAGTCTGGATTTGGGGTTCTCCTAAGCCAATTATGGTACTTCTTTTGCAGTTACCCTTGAATATTATGTGTGGCCTAAGCATTTGTTGCCAACTATGATCCCTAATAGATTGTAGACACGGGAACAATGCAGTACATAGCTCAAAGCCATGTCGATTTTGTAAACATCCATTGCTATATGGTGGGTTCACAAACTATCATTTTAGGAAACGACAGTGAAGAAGATGTCCTTAAAATATGGGCATATTATCTTAAACTTCATGAAGAGAATGCGCTACTTCTTCACTATGCTCTTTATGCACCTGGGGTGCGACGTTCCCTTAAATCTTTTGCTTCTGAGAATTGCTTTTCTGTTCCGATTTTCATATATAGTATACAACGGTAATTTGTTTGACCAAGCAACATTGAAAGGTGTTTTTGATGTTTTGGACAAATGAAACACCTTCCATCTTTGGCTCATTTTTTACTCTGTCGTTTGGTAAGGCTTTAAGTGAATCGAGTCCCTTGAAGTTCATTCACTCCAACGTCTGCGGGCCCATAAATGTGAAAGCACATCATGGGGCTACATATATTAGTCATATAGGTATGTGTACCTATTATCTCACCGCTATTAAGTACTTGATGTGTTCACCTACCTTGCAGCGATAGTAGAGACTCAATTGGAATGAAATGTTAGAACTCTTTGAACCAATCCAGATCATGAATATCTCCTTGATGAAATGAATTCCTACAACGTCAATTTTCTTAAGGATGAGTTCTCAAGTATTTCGTGAAATTTAAAAGGACCTTAAACTGTAGGACTTACAATAAGACATTGAACCATCTTTTAGTGAGGGGGAAGATTTGAATTCTTACCAAGTCATTGAAGATGGCACACCTCCCCTATCTGAAAGGAATGGAGGAGACTTGTCTACTTAAGAGAATAAAGTTTGTCCTTAATCTCCAATTCATGAGGAGAGTCACCATAAGAATGAAATTTATCCTCAATCTTTTGTTTTTGAACATGCAGTTTATGTTCAGGATCCCACACATTCAAGGGATAGTGGGAGTGATTCTCCACATGCTAAACAGACAAATAACAAAGGTCGCAGGATCTTAACAAGGGGCGATTGATTCATCAAGTTATAAAGAGTGGATGGATGCCATAAGAAATGATGTGGACTTAATGACAAGAAACAAAGTTTAGGACTCCTTGATCTTCTGCCTCGACATAACTCCATTAGAAATGAATGAGTTTTAAAGATAAAACGTTGGAAGATGGTTTGATTAATAAAGTTTAAGGCCCATGTAGTGGCAAAAGACTTTACCCAAATTGATAGTATAGACTATAAGGAGTCATTTTCTCATGCGGTGAGATTTACCTCCATTTATTTACTCCTAGCTCTGGTTGCCCATTTGGACTTAGGGTTGTTTCAAATGGACACAAAGACTGATTTCCTCAATGGTAACCTTGAGGAAGAGATCTATATGAACCAACACATTGGTTTTATATCGAAGGCAGAAGAGGGCAAAGTGTATCATCTTAACAGGTCTATATGTGATCTTAAGCAATCTTCAAGATCTCGGTACTTTAGATTCTATGAAACTATAACTTTGTTTGACTTATCTATGGTTTCAAAAGACCATTGTATGTATAAAAAAGATCAATAGAGGGGATTATGTTTTTGCCATGTACAGTGATGAGATACTGCTGGTTTGGAACAATTTGGAGATGATCGAAACCACTAAAAACTGGTTGTCCTATGTCTTTGAGATGAAGGACACGGGTGAAGCTAGGAATGTCTTAGGAGTGGAAAATAATCCAAAACCGTCCTAAGAAGCACGCATCAAAAGGTCTTGAAATGACTTTAGATTTATAATTCCAAACCCATAAATACTCCCGTTGAGAAGGGTCTAACCTTGAATCTTGATTAATGCCCTAAAACAGATGATGAAATAGAGGCAATGAATAATGTCCCTTACAATAGTGTCCTAGGAATTTTAATGTAAGCCATGTTATGTACACAGCCTGACATTTGCTTTGTGGTTAGTTTGGTAAGTCGCTACAAAGTAACCCGAGACTTACTAATTGGTAAGTCCGTAAGAGAATCAAGTACTGCCTTCGTAGCACTACTGACTTTGTCTTTTGCTATCAAGGTAGAGACCTCAAGTCAAGAGGACACTCAAATGCCGATTGGGGTGGTGACCCGGATAAGTCTAGGTCAACCTCATGATATGACTTCATCGTAAGTGGGAGAGCTATGCCATGGTGTAGTAAGAAGCAAAACTGCGCAATAATGTCAACTATAAAGGTAGATTGTACATCTTCTTACCATAGAGACAAAATGGATTGACATTAGGTATATATACACTAATAAGGAGATCATGTTCCCTTGACTAAACCTGTTTATAGTGATGCATTCAAATCTCATCTATTGAGTCTAGGAGTTCATAGGGTTTAGTGCCTGGATGTATCTTGTTATGTGATGGACATATTTCTTTTGCAAATGAACAAAATGCTCGTGATTTATTGTTGCATGTTAGGCATATTGAAAAGTCACCAGGCTTCTTATTGGCCTAGTCACATAAATAATCACCCTGCCGCTTAAGTAGTGGGCATGATGAGACTTTATAATATTAACACTAAGTGTGTGTAATACTGAATTATCATTATACTTGTGTTATACAAATGATAAGTTATAAAATCTAGTAGTCACCTTAGTAAGTCTAAGATGAGACTTGAGGGAGTCGAACATGAAATATGATTTTATATTGAAGCCTCACAGCTGAATCTTGGGTGTCAAGATTAATACTAGGTATGTTGATCTAGTAGCTCAGGTTGGTTTTCAGATAAAAGCCAAACTTACAGTTTGCATAGCATAGAAGAGTAACGTGCCCAGCTTGGTAGGAGCTATGTCATAACACACTTTCATACTATGCATGCTAAATGTCGACCTATTTGATAAGTGATAAGTGAATTCCCTTGCATCGTCACTCTGTGACTTCTATTGGCAATACTCTTTTACTTAAAATTATGATGTGAAGCCAAAACTTGATGTTGCTACCTTAATGTGTTATTCAATGGCTAAGATGTATACGGTCTAGCAGAACACATTAGGAAAGCAGTCGTGCTGGAATTGATTATTTATAATCATCCAAGGAAGAATCACTTCCCCATCACCATATCAAGCCCAGGCAATTATACTTAGTATATAATCAATTGATTTATCAGGCACAATGTATACCATTGGTGATGTTTGAATGATTTGGCGTATTGATAGTTGGTGAAAGTGCTATGTCAATTAGATGGTAACTTAATATAACACTACTCTCTTATTTTTGCTCACACACTCCATTCCCAGTATGAAGTGTGAGGAGATTTATTAGTGAAGAGATGTGGGATTTGTGGCTTATGTGACCGAGGGGGAGCTATTGACCACAGAATAACGGTCACATTATGGCACCACAATCTCTCATTGATACAGCAGTTACAAGGTGATTAAATCAGTACTAATTAGCCAAATTAATTCCTTGATTCTATTACAAGCTATATGCTATTATAAAAGAAAATAAGCAGATCAAGAAGGACACACAATTGAGAAGCAAACATTCCCTATATCAAATCCACTTTCTGTCATTTCTCTCACGTTAATCTAGCCATCTTCGATATTTAGGTTTGGGGTCTGTATCTGACCAGTGACTCTAATATTGAGTTTATGGGTAGCAATCAGTAGTCTAGATCTAAGTGAACTTTCGTACTAAGGTGAGTCTTCTAAATCCAACATCACCTAACAAACACAAGGCTATTGTGTAAAGTAAAGACATCTGAGGTGAGTCTTCTAAATCCAACATCAGCAGTCTTAGAGATATTTCTCCATTGTTGCTTAATTAGGTCGATTAGTTATTGTAACTGCTTAGAAAATTTATATGAAAACAGCAGAAATCTTTCTTTAATTGCATTGATTTTTATTAGATGAATAAGCTGCGCTTCTACTGGCAAAGCTATTGTGTAAAGCAAAGACATCAAATGATTTGATAGTAAGGGTTTATTCACCTATTGAATATGTTTTTTCAACACCCAGCTTACTTTAATACACTAGAATGGCTCATGTCGTGTTCCTCTTATCTTATCCTGTTCTTGGGCAGGAGGATTTTTTTCTTAAATTGGACCTTCTTGATGTGTTGGAACTCTCTTTTTCTTTTAGAGGGAGTTGTTGGTAGACATCAAGGTAAAAGATAATGGCTGCCTATAAAATAGAATTGTCAATCCCCCAATTTCTAATATTTACTACCTCTTATTTTTTGATCAACGGAGTAGTGTAATCTTTAGGTTGATTTTAGTTTGATTTATGAATACTTTGCTTTTATGCCATTATAGAAGGTCCAATTTAAAACTAGTTGGTAAAATTTTTATCGGATTAGATAATTTATGAGCAACATAATCCAATAAGAGAACTTTTGATACATTTGCTATTGTAGAATAATGCATATTTAGTTTAATCTAATACATAATGAAACTTATATAATCAAACTACGCGAATAAATTACGGTAGAAGTCTTAACTTCGGTATGATAGCATGCCACATGCAACACATTAACAACT
Source organism: Carnegiea gigantea (assembly GCA_029747015.1). Taxonomy (NCBI): domain Eukaryota; kingdom Viridiplantae; phylum Streptophyta; class Magnoliopsida; order Caryophyllales; family Cactaceae; genus Carnegiea; species Carnegiea gigantea. The sequence goes on along the minus strand of JAKOGI010000397.1, from coordinate 109,623 downwards.
AGTTACTATCAAGTATTTGTACCCGACCCCTAGACTTGATGCAATATTTGATGAGGTGCATGATTCTAATATCTTTCTAAAATCGACCAAAAAAAATTAGTGATTGCCAAATTGGAATGAGAGATGGTGATGAATGCAAAATTGTGAGATGAAACTTGGACTCTATGAGTGGCTTGTAATGCGTTTCAATCTGTCAAATACGTATAACACTTTCATAAGATTGATGAATTGTTGAGACTTTTTATTAGATTTTTTGGTTTTATATTTTGAGGATGTTCTGATATACAACCATGATGAGCATGATCATTTAAACCACTTTAAAAAAAAGTCTCCTAGGTCAATATGAAGGGGGAAAAAAAATTCTATGCAAAGCTTGAAAATGTTAGTCTTGGCTAAGTCCGTTTAGCATCACAAAGGTGAAGAACTTTCATGGCCTAGCCTCATTGTACCGAATGTTCATAGAGTACTTTAGCTCTAATATAGCTATCCTAACTAATGCTTGGAGAAAGGCTCATTAGAATGGGCTAAAAGAGCTCAAAATTCCTTTGGGGCCATCAAAAAGAAGTTATGCAAAGCTCTTATCCTAGCTCTTCCTAAATTTGGTCTCCTTTTTCATGTGGGATGTGATACTAATGGTGTGAAAATTGAAGTAGTTTTAATCCAAGTCAAGAGGCTCATTACCTCCTTTAGTGAGAAGTTAAATGGCTTGGAGAAGAACTCTGCTCCTTGTGTGACAAGGAAATTTATGCTAGTGTGAAGGGCTTTAATCATAGAAGTCATTATTAGAGGCCTAAACCATTTGTTGTTCATCCTGATCACAAGGCTATTCCTTATTTCGATTGCCAACATAAGGCCAACTCAAGAACATGTAAAATGGGTTGAATTTCTTCAATCATTCACCTTTTCTTGTAAGCACAAAAATGGTAAGGATAATATTGTTTTCGATGCTCTCTTATGAAGGTACACCTTACTTGAGGTCTTGGAAGTAGAGGTCCTAGGTTTTCAAAGCATTAAAATAGATCTACAAAGACAATGAAGACTTCAAAGAGTTGGTCAGTGTTGTTAGCATGACCCTTATACAGTCCAAGAAGGATTCTTGTTCAAATACAACCTCCAAGGGACTTGGTTGTTAGATAGGCACATGGTGGTGTTCTATTAGACCATTTTGGCATCCATAAAACTATTGATATCTGAAAGAAATATAGCCTAAGATGGGCACTGATGTTCATAAGTCAATTATAACACTTCTTTTAATACACTAGATACGATAAGAAATGAAGCATAAAGGATACGACTAGTTATATCACCAAAGGTGCACCTTATTTTCAGGAAGCGCACTCTGAGAACTTTATAGTTAAGCATGTTTCTTATGGATGATCTCTTAGAAAATTTCCTAGATAGCATTTATTGAGTATAAAGCAAGTTAGAAAGGCACCTAGTGATTTGTGGAGTTAGCCAACTCATAACCACAAGAGCCTAGGCAATCATCTAGGGGGCAAAGATATGGGATTGGACTAGCGCTTAGGAGGATGCATAAATCAATCCAACATAAAAGACATAATGAGGACATTGTGGTCTCAAGTGAGGGTGATTGTAACACCTAGGTACCCTAGGAAGTGAATTTGAGATGACTACCTCTATCAACAAAGGTGCACCTTCTATTTTAATGAGCTCACTCTTAAGAACTTCACAATTATGCTTGCTTGTTATGGATCATTCTCAGGGCAGGTAACCTCCTAGGAAGTTTCCTAGGTAGTATGTGAGTAAGGACAAAGCATGTTGAAAATGTTCATGGTGATTTGTGAGGCTACTCATCAATCCTTGAGGTTGTTTCCAATAACTGTTTACACCCCAGGTAGGGACCCAAGCAGAAACAGATGGTATCAGAGCCGATATGTTATGGCAAGCTGTGCTAGTATCAATAAGAAAGCCCTAGGCAATTGACTACTGGTTCTGGGAGTAAACCATAGGTTTAAATGACTTGTAAGTTAGTCAATTTATGAGGTAAAAAGTGGACGGTTTGCTAGTTGAATAGGGATGATTGTAATACCTAGTACATGGTTAAAGTGTGGCTTAAGAAAACTGAATTTACTACTTAAATCATTGAAGGTGCACCTTCCTTTTTGGGGAGCCTGCTCTTAAAAAACTCTATAGTTGAGCGTGTTTGTTGTGGATCACTCTTAGGATGGGTGCCTTCTAGGAAGTTTGCCTAGGCAATGTGTGAGCAAGAATAAAGCATGTTAAAAAGCTTTACGCTGATTTGTGAGATCAGTCTCAATCATTAGAGTTGTTCATGATAACTGGGCACAACTTAGTAAGGGGCCATGCGTTACAATTCTATTTACCACCACGCTAAAAGTCAAGTCAACTAAGACTTATATATCTAGTCGCCTATTCTTATAAGACACTAAAAAGATGTTAGCGTGGATTTCATAGTCACTCTCCCTAGACCTCTAAGGGGAAAGGATAATATTATGGTAGGGGGTTGACCCTTTCTCAAGGACGGAATTCTTTATTTTATGTCATAAAAGTGATGATGCATTATATGTGGCCAAGATATTTATTCAAGAGATGACTAAGAATGTTTCCAAATCTACTGTCTTTGTCATCACTCTAAGTTCCTCTCTCACTTTTAGAGAAGCTTATGAAGGTGTCTTGCTCACCCACAAACCGACGTCCAAACTGAGATTACTAACTGAACCCTCACTACTCTTCCTTGGGGTTTCATAAGCAAATCCTTAAAAGTTAGGACCTAAAGCTAGCACATGTTGAATTTGCTTGGAATCATGCTCCCTTTCATGTCACAACCATTGTCCATTCGAGGCTTTCTATAGCCTAAACCCTTTAACTCCAATTGAACTCATTCTATTACCAATTGAATCAAGGGTTAGCCACGATGCTGAAATAAAGGCTAAATAGATTAAAAAGATACATGAGCAAAATTGCACCCATATTGAGACGGTGAATGCTAGATTTAAAGTCAAGGCAAAAAAAAACCACATATAACTTGAATTTAAACCCAAAGATTTGATTTGACACTCCCTAAAGAAGGAAATACTTATGTCAAGGTTCAAAAACAAGCATATGGCTAAAGTTGATAGACTATTCAACGTCCTTACAAAGGGGGGGGGACTGCTCACAAATTAGATTTCCCCAGAAAGATTAATGTGTCTGCCACCCTCAGTGTGGGAAATTTAACTCCTTTTGTGGAAGATAAGCTATTTAAGATTTGGGGAACAACTCTCCTGAAGGAGAGAGGAAGATAAAAAGCACACCACCAAACCAGACATCCTTCTTCCATGCAAGCCTTTTCACCAAACTATGCACGACCTTCAATGGTTAGATATGCCCTGTATGGCTCATCAAGGGATGACCTTAGGGAGGTCCCTCCTCAATTGGACCCCATAAACATCCAGCCATCTTTGTAGGCTTTTGTTAGTTGGCAACAAAGTTATTTTAGGTTATAAGAGCACACACAAACCCTAAAAAAAAAAAACCCCTGCTTGACGAAAAGCCAAACTGGTCAAACCTTGGAAGACCTTGGTCAAACGGTCAAAAATTAGGAAGCAAATGAAGAATTCTCCATATGGCATCTTATTCTTCAAGTTTGGCATCTTTATAAATGTGGAATTCACTTTAGAAGTTGCCATTTTCAAAACACATATGCTTAATTTTTATAAGAATCTTATTAATTAGAGCTAATGCTTGAAAATTATTAGTCGACATTTGTATTTAGATTCTTGGTTTTCTTTAGATGTCTTACTAGCTAGGGAAGGGGGTGTTAAATTTTTGCTAATAAATAGGCCTTGTAAGCTCATTTGTAATGGCATTCAAGATTGAGATATAAAGCTTCTAAGCTTTCCTCAAAATTCTATTTCTTAATTTCAAGTACTTTGTACTTGAATGGGTGTGTTCTAATTCCTTTAAAACCTATGTAGCTTTAAGCTACTTTTATAGTATAATTAGACGAAATTTAGTCAAGAGGGCATTTGCTTTGCCATGACATATCCTTCTGTCCCTCAATGTTTTCTCTAAAAGTTCTTTACCTTGGCTCATGGCTTTTATCAAAGTTTAAGGCTTAGACTAACATTTTTGTGCAAGATTAAGACTGCATCATTTGTAGGTTCTCATCCACACATCGTTGAAGGACTTGATTACGCATTAGCATTATCAGTTTTGAGAAGATTTATTGTCTTTGAATGTTTTTGCATATTTAAAATGGATCCTTTGTGAGACATCTTTGAGTCGAAGTTCTTTTTTTTAAAGTATCCTCTGGAGCTTCGATCTATCATCACCAAAGATGCATCTAGATCTTCATCATTGGGGGTGTCATTTTTTTTCTTTTAGGCCCTTTGCTTGTTAGCCAGACTTTCTTTGTTACGTCATCATTCTGCCCAAGACCATTTAGCTTTAGAGTCTTCAAATCTTGAGTTTGTTCTATTTTGCCTTTAGGTCCCCGTATGCCTTTTAGGAGGCATCCAAATAGCTTTTTCACCATCTCTTCATTTAGGTATGTTACCTAAATACTTCTGATTGGTGATGATCTCAATGACTCTGACATACTTGTCTTCCACGAACTTACTTAAAAGCATTTTGAATAGCACACATTGATGGACATAGAGACTGATCTTTGACTTTCAAACTTGACTAGTTCCTTCCCGTGAGGTTACCAATTATTCCATATGCCGTTAGCAATGTCAAAAGCTAAAACATGGTTTAGATTCATTTGAACATAAATCATAACATAAGATGTTCATAGCCGAGTTATTCTTAGAAGTTCTTTCATGCTCTTTGATGGTAAATTCTTCAGGGGACATTTCAACCAATTTCTAATCTTTTATGGTTGTGTTTTGACAATAGGGCGTCTAGGTAGCTATATGTGAAAAAGACCATAATCAACTTTTTCTAATAAGAAAAACTTAGTATCATCGAATAGGAAAAAGCATAGTAAATGAGCACTCTTGATGAATATTAACGTGTCCCATGCAAGTCATGATTTATATGAATTATAATGATCAAGTCTAGCACATAGTGGGACTAGTTCTGATATCAATTTTTGATCCCACAGAAGGATAAATCATACTAGAAAGGTTGAATAGGATGACAACTAAATTAACAATTCAAAATTAAGATTTTGGCAAAGAATATAAAAGTGTAAATAGTAAATAGTCAAAAGATTTTGAACAACAATAATTAAAGGTTCAGAGACTTCGAGTAAAATATAAACGGGACAAAACATAGTATGTTGTTATGAAATTCTCCCTATCTAACAAGGGTTACGTCATTGCCTAAGCCCCTCCTCCTTGGGATTTCAATCACTTATACTAACTCCACTTGAGTTACACTTCAAAAGAGTTCTCACTAGGTCTTTGACAATATGTCTAAGGTGCCCACTCATTCTTGGACTTCTTTACGCCTTAAGTGCATCGACTCTTAGGTTCACAGTACAGTTGTTGCTTACTTGCCTACAATGGAATTCACTCAACTCTCTTGTCCCACAAAGATTACAAGAATAAATGAAAAGTAAAAGTTAAGAGTGAGATAATTTTCGATTGAATGTCAGAGTCGAATTGCTATATGCATTGTATTCTTTGTTGTTCACCTTATTGTTTTATAGGTAACTCAGCTTAATAAAACTGTTAGATGCAGATTTTAATTGATGAAATAAGAACAATGTTGATTTCAGCTTTTGATCGTTGACTGCACTAGGCCATCAGCGTCCCTTATGGTTGCCTTTGCAAGTCTTTTTGTTTCCTCATTTTAGAAAAAAAAACTTATCATATCTCATTTCAGACCTTCTTGTCATATTAGAAAGTCACTTAGCAGTCATCCTTAGCAAACTCGTTCTTGACACTCGTTTAGAGAAAACTGGCTAGAGTACTTAGAGATGGCTTGACTGCGATAACTTTTCAAAAGCTGAAGCATCAACAGACTTTGAGCTAAAGGCCCGTTAACAGTTTCATGTTGGCATCTTCCCTAGAATGACATTCTTTTGCACTTTAATCTTCTTTGGATAAAAATGTTGGCTTATGCTTGTGAATATTGAAAATTAGACTTCATCAAAGATCACTTATATTTATATAATACATTTGCAAGATAATTGTTCAAGCAAATCCAAGACATAAAAATCAAAATTTACCATACTAGAACTATAAGTGATGCTCAAAGCCGCCAACACATGTGAATCTAGAACATATCATACAAATTTATACTTCTGCTTATTTAATCAATAAAGACGTACATATGAATTTCCCATCAATAAATTTAATGCTTAAGCATCCCCCAGCTATTAGTTTCATGTACACATGATCATGTTTTGAATAAGATGGGTGAAGTTTGGTCGATACTTTAATTGCTAGTCAATGTTTTTGTGTCTTTGAAATGTTGAAACCCATTATTTTTAAGGTGGAGCAATGTGACTTTGGGCGTTAAAGATATTTTGTATAGAATTTAAGAAAATGCTCTTATGCTTAGCGCCTATATAAAACATGTGATCTCAACACAAAATTATGATAGCCTATTAATTTTGATACTTTGAGAGATTTTAGAATATGATAGATCTAGATATGGTCCAATTTAGCAAATGATTTAAAAATCATGAGTCTTGCAAATAAGAATTCTATTGTACAATTTTTTAACACATCTGGATGCAAAAACCATAACCTGCGCATACACTGATAAATCATATTGGTGCTTTCATTAACAGAATAGCATTCCTTACATGACTTTCTACTTCATAGATTTTACCATTGGACTACCAAAGACTTGATTCCAAATATAAGTTAACCTTAACCCACAATTGGTGCAAAATCTCTTCAACTAATAAGACCTTATTTGGATCTATGAAAATTATGTGGAAAGAAAATTCAAAGGGAAAAAATTATGAGGAAAAAAAAACTTGGGGGAAAGTCCATTTCTTTCTCAGGTTTGAATTAGAGAAAATACAAGGGAAAAAAATAATTTTCAATACACTTTCTTTCCTTTGTTTGGACGAGAGAAATTTAGGTGGAAAGATAGTGAGTATGTTACTTCATTGCACCCTTGTTTAAGCTCTAGTAGCATTTTCATACAAAATCATACAACTTATGTCACTATAACCATAGTCAGAATCTAAAACATGGTTTAATATTAGTAAAATGCTATCTATTAGTTGATTATTCATACCCATCATCACTCAAAATGGCAGAGCAATTATTAATAAGATCACCTCAGTTAGAACGGCACAGAAGAAGAAAAAGAAGAATAGTATCATGAAAATGCAACGTCCCTGGACTTTACCTTCAATTTGATCAATCCTCCAGACACCAAATTACAATGAATCCCTTTCTTGCCTTTCATAAATCATAACTCATGCGAAGCACGTCTAGTTTCAAGTACATGCCCAGCAATTCAAAATGAAATCCCGTCAACTTCATAGTAATTCCCCTTTGCTTTTCTCGCAAGGAATTCGATAGACATGGAAGACCCAATCCTACCCCACTTGTTCTCTCTATTTTAACAACCAATGAAATTTACACAGCTTAAATGCTAATCAAATTGAACAGTAAGTGGATCTGAAGGGCAGACCTTCCCCTTCAACAACTGAAGTTAGCCCAACAGCTTCAATCGGAATTATCTTCGCTAAGAACAAGTTGTCAGTACTTACAAACACAAAGTGTAACCCAATTAAGACAACTGTAACCCCCAAAGGAATGAGAACATTCAACCCGACCCGCAAGAGAACCAAGGGAAAAATCCTACTCCCATCAAAACCAGCATCTATAGATGACAGGATGAATATCGCGATGAAGGCGATCATGGAGATGGGTGTCATAGGAAGTTGAGGAAGAGTGATGTATCTCCCAAGGGTTTCTGCTAAAACTCAATTCAAGAGCAAAAGCTTAAAACCAAAAGAGAATACAATTAAGGAAAACACAAAGGAATGGTACGTTAAGCTGGTTGTGAGGCAGCAAAAACGTGAGGTAGGGGATGGCATTTAGAATCAAGGGATTCTAAATGAGAAAAGGAAAAGACAGTTGATGTATCTTCAAGTGATTAAATGAAATTGCAAACCAGAATTCAACTTTACACGGCTTTGCAAACAGAAATTTAGCTAAGCTAACATGAAACCCGTAAGATAATCAATAGTAGATGGATAGTCTAAACCTTTGTTTGGATACAGAAACACCACCAAATGAAAGTTTAGCGCTGCTAAACTTGATTAAGATATAGAAATACCACTTAAACAAGTTAAAGACTACACTTGAACACCACCCTAACCGGCCTAGTTAAGGATAAGTAAGTTTAGTGTTTGAATGTGCAAAAGCACGAAAGCAAGAATGCTCTCAATTGGGTTTTTTGATTCAAAGTGTGATTGATTCTGCGCATGGACATGAGTAGCTTATTAATACAAGCCTAGCAAGCATCTAAGCAAGTAAGCAAGCTCCTAAGGTTTCCTTCCTAGGGAGGAAACGTCTTAACCTAAGCTAATCTCCACGGTTAACACTAATCCGTGCACTTAGCTGAATTAACTTAAGCTAATTACATTCAAATAAAAAGGAAAGAAAGATAAATGATGTTTACAACTTTAATCACAAGTAATTAAGCCTAATACAACCAGATTTCTAGCAAATGAAAAGAGAGCAGTCGTAAAGTGAAGAGTGCTTTTCGGCTAGCCAATCCGGTTTAAGAGACATCTTTTGCTGCCTTTGCTTCCCATTGGTTGCTCTTCCCCAAAATTCTTCCCTTTGCAGCTGATGATTGTTCTTCCAAACATCTTGAAGGGCGTACCAAGCTAGCTGGCAAGCAAGGAGCAAAGCAAACCCACGGATGAAGGAAAACAAAGCTGCTGCAGTAAACCGGGTTTACTAGACAGATTTTACCCGGTTTTCCAACTTCGGTTTACCTCAGAAAAAGTGGGTATGTGTAAGGGCCACGCTTTCATTCTATTGCGGACTAATTGTTTTAGTTGCTGAATTTACTAGTTGCATTTGAATTATTATTCGAGAAAAATATTAAGTCGACTGCGTGAGTTTTTAACGATTAATTTCATTAAAAAGAACGATTATTTGATTAATGTTATTATTGACGTTACTTACTTATAAAATTATCGAATCAATGCTAAACCGAGTTTTTAAAATCGTTTTTCGTTTTACTCGGTTGATTCCCAAAGTTTAAACTGAAATGTTAGTTGTAGGTCGTTTCAACTCGAGTTTAGCCTAACCATTAACGAGTACGGGACCAGAATTTGGCTGAATGATGTTAGTTGGGCCAAAAAAAAAGGAGAATGGAACAAAAGGGGGGGGCAAGTCGGGTCTCAGGGACCCGAAGAACACCTCGAGCCCCTTCTCTCTCTCTCTAACTCGCTCGCTCTCACTCTCTCTCTCTCTAACCTGTCACCGGCGAGAGGAGACCACCGGTCCCCCCAACACGAGGCCACCACCGCCATAACCACCACACACCGTCATCTACTTCTCCTAGCCCAAAAACCACGCGTCTAACCCCCGAAAACCGCCACCCACGTACCGGAATCTGGCAACCCACGACCCTCACTACCTTCTTTATAAATTGAGAGTTGAATTCTGGCCAAAATCAGCTTAAATTACCACTAAGTCGAAGCTAGGGTTTGCCGAACCAAGGTCGAGTTCAAGGGGATCTGGGGCGTGAATTGCTGCTAATTAAGTGAGTTATTAAGCGATTTTAAGTAAGTGTTTCTCTCCTCCAAAGCTATTACTAATTTCACAAATGTTTTAGCGGAATTGGTCTTGCATGTCAGATTAGGGTAGCCAAATTTGCTAGAAATGTGTTACCTGAAATTTTAATTTGAGATGAAACATACATGATTAGCTTCAAAGTGGATCAATTTTGTTAGTTCATGCATGAGATTTAATTTCGAAACGATTTATATATGTTTAGCTTCGATTCGAATCAATTTAGGTGAATTATGCATGAAATGTTAATTCAAAATGAATTATATACGTTTAGCATCGATTCGAATCGATTTAGGTGAATTATGCTTGAAACGTTAATTCGAGGTGGTTTATATATGTTTAGCTTCAATTCGAATTAATTGATGTAGATTACGGCTGAAATATTAATTTAAAGTGATGTACATATGTTTAGCTTCGATTCGAATCAAGTTAGGTAAATTATGCCTGAATATTAATTCGAAGTGAATTATGTATGTTTAGCGTCCAATCGAATCAGTTAATTAATTCAAGCTGGAGGTTTTAATTCGAAGTAAAGAATGCGTGTAAAGTATGTATGTTTAGCCTTGATTCGAAACTATTTAGTTAATCCATGTCTGAGTATAAACTTCAAAGGGCATCGTATGTTTAAAACCAACGTTTATACATGTGTAGTCGTTCCATGATTATATATGAGCTTTGAAGTGCATCGTACGTGTTTAGATTAATGTATATAAAATGTTTAGTCAATCTAAGATTGTTGTATGCTTAACTATTCCATAATGGCCTAGTAGTTGCGACATAAATAATAAATGTTTAAAACCCAATCGTGTTTGACTTGCTAGATAAAGTGCTATGGCTTATACATGAATATGATGGTACGTATGTGTTCGTATGCTTGTATGCTTTGCTACTCCGTAATGGCCTGCTAATTGTTAAATGAGATGTTGTGGTTTATATGTGAATATAATGATGCGTATGCGTTCGTATGCTTGTTATAACCCACCGCTGAATGGTGATGCTTACCAGGTGAGTGCCCAAACCCTATCTCCTTTTTAAGCTAGTTTGAGAATATGATAGGATTAGTAAAATATAAAACCGAGATTATAGTTGGATGGTTGAGGAAGAACTATGAGTGGTTCTAGGTCGTTGTGGTACGGTGCTTGTGAGGAGGGAGTTCGGGTTGTGAATTGACCGCAATCGTGTGGATTGCGAGGCCATGTGTGGCTCATTGTGTTGAAATGATTACGAAATGTTTAAATGTGATATGTGTATCTCCTTTCCCTTGTATGTTTAAGATGTAACATGTGTGTGTAAAGGTGATGTTTTGGCAAAGGACTTTTCATGTGTTTTAAATGAATAATAGCCATGTCTAGTAGTGAGCAATGGCCTACTTTAGCTACTCAAACAATGTTTGGGAGGAATCTCTAAAATGTTTTAGAAATGGTGTGAGTTATATGTTAACGATTTTACCAAAAGACACAATAAAATTATTAGCCGTTATGGCCCATACGCTTTAAAGTGGCTAAGATAATGTGCTTCGGACAATATGAAATGAACGATGTTAACCTAGGGGAAGGTCCGGAAACCCTAGAGGCCCTAACGAGGGTTAATGTAATGGTCCGATATGTTATGAGTAGCCATTCCGGGAGTAAAAGCTTAAGTGTGAGCGTTAGGTCTCACTATGGGGTTGAGAATAGATCCCACCCAATCAGCACCTGTAATGATCTTATGCCAGAAGTATTTTCGTACTAAGTTAATAAAAGCAATTGGCCTTTGCCATTTTAAACGATTAAAAAAGAAAGGAAGTTCTTTTTATGCGAGCCCAAAAGGCTATATGAAATGATGTATAAAAAGCTTATAAGGTCGTTACAAGGCCAAAACGAAATGAAACTTCCTCTTAAGGCTAAGAAAACGTTTTCAACGAAAGAAAGAAAGCTTTCAATGAATGAGCAATGAGATGACCCTCGAGCATGTTTGAATGTGGATTCTCATGTCATGTGGCCTTTCCCTTTTCCTACCTTGAGTTATTTGCTTAAACCTGCATGTATCGGATGAGAAGGTTTCCAAAGTATTAAAGGTTCTATGAATGTATGTTTAACATGTGAATAGCCTAACAGGTCTAACACCTATGAATGGGAACGTAATTCTTGAATGATTAAATGAATGAAGGTTTGGCATGTAAATAGCCCTTGTATATGCTATATATAGCTTAATATAATGATTGGTGTTACAGAAATGCTTGATATGTGATTGATACGAGTAGTATTGTCTGTAAAGGTTTTGTTTTAAGGAGTGGAGGAACACTCACTGAACACATGGTGGCTCACTCCATTTCCTTTCCCCTTTTTCCTCCCCCAGGTGGTGAATGAATGGAAGAACCTGTCTGCCTCCTAGGAATTGCTAGTTTCTCCTGCAGGTGTACTTGTGATGTGTTGTGTGAAGCTACCTGAAGCTATGTTTTGGCTGAGGAAGTGCGTGAATTAGGTATGTAGAGGCTCTGGTTGTGTAAACTCATGTAAATTTATTGTAAATAGTGTTGTAAAGGCCTCAGCCTCAACCGTAAGTGTGTGACTCGCTGGCAACTTCCAGTTTACTTTGAATTTTGGTTAAAATGTCATAGGTACCCTAAAGTTATAATGAAAACACTGGAAATGTTATAAATACAGATGGAACTCTGCCCGTTTCGTTCCAGAAATCCCCAACTCAATTAGAGTTAGGTAGATTTAATGAATAGAAGAAGAGCCGTAGGGGTCTTCCTTGGGGGATCCTGGCGGTGTGACATCCCTAATAGGTAGTGGGGGTGTTACAGTGTGATTTGGATTTCAAGCCATGAGGGGAAACCTTAGGGTGTGTACAAACCCCAACTGTGAAGAAATCACACTAAAACCATGTTTAAGTAGAAGAATTCCACTAAAATATTTAACTACGCAGTTCCGGGTTAAAACTGACAGCTTGGACAAAATGCTTTGATCTTCTAGCTTCGATTGTGCATGATTGGAATTTAATGCATGGACCTGAAAGTAGACATCTTGGGGAATCCAAAAAGGTAAAAATCCAAGACTTAAACCATAATTAAGCTTAAGAAATCATATACCCAAAACCGGGTACATTCGAGTTCATCTGGGCAGTTTGGATAGCCTGGATTTATTAGCTGATTTAAGTGGGTTAATGAAGTCCAAATGAGATGAAACTTGTTTTATTGCAGAGCTAACTTCTTAAACTTCAAACCTAATACAAAATATTAGACTTGAACCTCAAAGAGGCCTAAGTAATTAAGCTCTCAAAAATGGGTTTGCTACTGGAAACAACCCGTGACCTGCTACTTTAATTAAACAAAGTGTGGATGATTTATTCACACTTTGGCCATCAAAATAAAATCACCTTGCCTGATTTGCTTCTCTAAATTAAGGGGCATGGAGGGATCTCCATCATCCCCCCTGTTGAAAAAAGATTTGTCTACAAATTGGTTTAGGTAATTATCTCCTCTTCTTGATTCAGTTCTGGCTGAAATAAAATCAGCCATGCAAGCAAGTCTCTTTTGATCTTAGAGACCCTTTTCCTTTCATTCCCCTTACTAGTTTGAAGGGTGTTTGTAGGGGACTCTTTCGACTTCCCTTGAACCACTCTTGTAAATGCTCTTAATTCAGAATTAGGAGCTTCCAGTAATGGTTCTCCACTTCCAGTACGTATTTCCTTAGGAATTAAATGACAGAAGTTTTGTATGAATGTTTTGGCTATGGGGTGAGTGGGTAAAGGATTTGCTGGTTCATCTTTCACTCCCTTTTGATGGCTTGGAACTCTTTTCAAAACCAAGAGTTCTTCATTAGCCTCTTCCATGACTTCCTCTTGAGTTTCCTCAAGTTTATGTTCACTTTCATGTTCATTTTTTTTCTCATTCTCTTCCTCAATTGCTGCTTCCCATTCGACCAAGGTAATTATCTCCTTGTTGGGGCAGTCCGAGGATGTGTGATCAAGACCTTGGCACTTAAAATACCTTATAGGGTTTAAAGGGCTGGAGTTAGGTCTATTTGGGGGGACTAGGCTTTTCTCGAACAGCAACTCATGCTACCTCATGAGTGCATCAAATCTCTCATTCAAACTCATACTAGTACTCATGATAATAGTAGCTTGGTACGATTTGTGCTTCGGCAGAATAGGATGAGTGTTTTTAGGAGTGTGTTTGGAAATGGATGGATGAATGAATGCCGGAAGTGTGAGGGATGTACCGGTCCTAGGAGAAGCCAAGTTATGATACCAAAATTGATGTATCTCCTGAGGGTTTCTGCTAAAACTCAGTTCAAGAGCAAAATCTTAAAACCAAGAGAGAGTATAATCCAGGAAAACTCAAAGGAATGGTACGTTATAAGCTGGTTGTGAGGCAGCAAAAACGTGAGGTAGGGGATGGAATTTAGAGTCAAGGGATTCTAAATGAGAAAAGGAAAAGAAAGTTGATGTATCTTCAAGTGATTGAATGAAATCTCAAACCAGAATTCAAGTTTACACGGCTTTGCAAGCTGAAATTTGGCTAAGCTATCATGAAACCCGTGAGATAATCAATAGTAGATGCATAGTCTAAACCTTTGTTTGGATACAAAAACACTAGCAAACAAAAGTTTGGGGCCCCTAAACTTGATTAAGATACAGAAATACCACTTAAGACTACACTTGAACACCACCCTAACCGACCTAGTTAAGGATAAGCAAGTTTAGTGTTCGAATGTGCAAAAGCACGAAAGCAAGAATGCTCTCAACTGGATTTTTTTATTCAAAGTCTAATTGATTCTACCCACATACATGAGTAGCTTATTAATACAAGCCTAGCAAGCATCTAAGCAAGTAAGCAAGCTCCTAAGGTTTCCTTCCTAGGGAGGAAACGTCTTAACCTAAGCTAATCTCCACGGTTAACACTAATCCTTGTACATAGCTGAATTAACTTAAGCTAATTAAATTCAAATGAAAAGGAAAGGAAGATAAATGATGTTTACAACTTTAATCACAAGTAATTAAGCCTAATACAACAGATTTTTAGCAAATGAAATGAGAGCGACCGTAAAGTGAAGAGTGCTTTTTGGTTAGCCGATCCGATTCAAGAGAGATCTTTTGCTGCCTTTGATTCCCATTAGTTGCTCCTCCCCAAAATTCTTCCTTTCGTAGCTAATGATTATTCTTCTAGACATCTTGAAGGGCATACCAAGCTAGCTAGCAAGCAAGGAGCAAAGCAAACCCACAGATGAAGGAAAATAAAGCTGCTGTAGTAAACTGGGTTTACTAGACAGATTTTACCCAGTCTTCTAACTACGGTTTACATTAGAAAAAGTGGGTATGATTTGGCTTTCAGGACAGGGAGGGAAACCTTAGGGTGTGTACAAACCCCCTTGTAAAGAGATCAAGCTAAAACCATGTTTAAGTAGAAGAATTCCATTAAAACATTTAACCGTGCAGTTTTGGGTTAAAACTGATAGCTTGGACAAAATGCTTTGATCTTCTAGCTTCGATTGCGCATGATTAGAATTTAATGCTTGGACCTGAAAATAGACATCTTAGGAAATCCAAAAAGATAAACATCCAAGACTTAAACCATAATTAAGCTTAAGAAATCATATACCCAAAACCAGGTACATTCTGGTTCATATGGGCAGTTTGGATAGCTTGGATTTATTAGCTGATTTGAGTGGGTTACTGAAGTCCAAATAAGATGAAACTTATTTTGCTACAAAGCTAACGTCTTGAACTTCAAACCCAATTCAAAATATTGGACTTAAACCTCAAAGACACCTAAGTAATTAAGCTCTCAAAAATGGGTTTGTTACTGGAAACAACCCTTGACCTACTACTTTATTCCTTAAACAAAGTGTGGATGATTTATTCACACTTTGGCCATCAAAATAAAATTACCTTGAATGATTTGCTTCTCTAAATTAAGGGGCATGGAGAGATCTCCATCATCCTCCCTTTGTTGAAAAAAGATTTGTCCATAAATCAGTTTAGGTAATTATCTTCTCTTCTTGATTCAGTCCTGGTAGAAATAAAATCAGCCATGCAAATAAGTCTCTTTTGATCTTAGAGACCCTTTTCCTTTCATTCCCCTTACTGGTTTGAAGAGTGTTTGTAAGGGGCTCTTTGGACTTGCCATGAACCACTTCTTCAAATGCTCTTAATTTAGAATTAGGCGCCTCGAGTAATGGTTCTCCACATCCAGTGGGTATTTTCTCAGGAATTAAATGACAGAAGTTTTGTATGAGTGTTTTGGCCATGCGGTGAGTGGGTAAAGGATTTGCTGTTCATCTTTCACTCTCTTTTGATGGCTTGGAACTCTTTTCAAAACCAAGAGTTCTTCACTAGCCTCTTCCACGACCTCCTCTTGATTTTCCTCAAGTTCATGATCACTTTCATCTTTATTTTTTTTCTCATTCTCTTCCTCCATTGCTGCTTCCCATTCGGCCAAGGCAATTATCTCCTTGTTGGGGCAGTCCGAGGATGTGTGACCAAGCCCTTGGTACTTAAAATACCTTATAGGGTTTAAAGGGCTGGAGTTAGGTTTATTTGGGGGGACTAGGCTTTTCCCGAACAGCAACTCATGCTGCCTCATGAGTGCATCAAATCTCTCATTTGAACTCATGCTAGAACTCATGATAATAGTAGCTAGGTGCGGTTTGTGTTTGGGCAGAATAGGATGAGTGTTTTTAGGAGCATGTTTGGAAATGGATGGATGAATGAATGCCGAAAGTGTGAGGGACATACCAGGCCTAGGGAAAGCCAAGCTCTGATACCAAAATTGATGTATCGCCCAAGGGTTTCTGCTAAAACTCAATTCAAGAACAAAAGTTTAAAACCAAGAGAGAGTACAATTAAGTAAAACTCAAAGGAATGGTACATTATAAGCTGGTTGTGAGGCAGCAAAAACGTGAGGTAAAAACTTAATTCAAGAGCAAAAGCGTAAAACCAAGAGAGAGTGCAATCAAGGAAAACTCAAAGGAATGGTACATTATAAGCTGGTTATGAGGCAGCAAAAACGTGAAGTAGGGTATGGAATTTAGAATCAGGGGATTCTAAATGAGAAAAGGAAAAGCAAGTTGATGCATCTTCAAGCGATTAAATGAAATCTCAAACCAGAATTCAAGTTTACACGGCTTTGCAAACTGAAATTTGGCTAAGCTATCATGAAACCCGTGAGATAATCATTGTTAGATGGATTGTCTAAACCTTTGTTTGGATACAGAAACAACACCACACGAAAGTTTAGGGCCCCTAAACTTGATTAAGATACAGAAACACCACTTAAACAAGTTTAAAACTATACTTGAACACCACCTCAACTGGCCTAGTTAAGGATAAGCAAGTTTAGTGTTTGAATGTGTAAAAGCACGAAAGCAAGAATGCTCTCAACTGGGTTTTTTGATTCAAAGTCTAATTGATTCTGCCCATGGATGTGCATAGCTTATTAATACAAGCCTGGCAAGCATCTAAGCAAGTAAGCAAGCTCGGTTTCCTTCCTAGGGAGGAAAAGTCTTAACCTAAGCTAATCTCCACGGTTAACACTAATTCGTGTTCTTAGCTGAATTAACTTAAGCTAATTACATTCAAATGAAAAGGAAAGCAAGATAAATGATGTTTACAAATTTAATCACAAGTAATTAAGCCTAATACAACCACATTCCTAGCAAATGAAAAGAGAGCAGCCGTAAAGTGAAGAGTGCCTTTCGGCTAGCCAATCCTGTTCAAGAGACATCTTTTGCTGCCTTTGCTTCCCATTGGTTGCTCTTCCCCAAAATTCTTCCTTTTGCAGTGATGATTGTTCTTCTAGACATCTTGAAGGGTGTACCAAGCTAGCCAGCAAGCAAGGAGCAAAGCAAACCCACAGATGAAGGAAAACAAAGCTGTTACAGTAAACCGGGTTTACTAGACAGATTTTACCCAGTTTTCTAACATCAGTTTACCTTAGAAAAAGTAGGTATGATTTGGTTTTCAGGCGATGGGAGGAAACCTTAGGATGTGTACAACCCCAACTATGAAGAAATAATGCCAAAACCATGTTTAAGAAGAAGAATTCCACTAAAATATTTAACTGTGCAGTTTCAGGTTAAAACTGATAGCTTGGACAAGATGCTTTGATCTTCTAGCTTCGATTGTGCATGATTGGAATTTAATGCTGGGACCTGAAAGTAGGCATGTTGGGGAATCCAAAAAGGTGAAAATCCAAGACTTAAACCATAATTAAGCTTAAGAAATCATATACCCAAAACCGGGTACATTCTAGTTCATCTGGGCAGTTTGAATAACTTAGATTTATTGGCTGATTTAAGTGGGCTAATGAAGTCCAAATGAGATAAAACTTGTTTTGCTGTAGAGCTAACTTCTTGACCTTCAAACCCAATGCAAAATATTATACTTGAACCTCAAAGAGGCCTAAGTAATTAAGTTCTCAAAAATGGGTTTGCTACTGGAAACAACCCGTGACCTACTGCTTTATTCCATAAACAAAGTGTGGATGATTTATTCACACTTTGGCCATCAAAATAAAATTACCTTGCCTGATTTGCTTCTCCAAATTAAGGGGCATGGAGGGATCTCCATCATCCCCCCTTGTTGAAAAATATTTGTCTACAAATCGGTTTAGGTAATTATCTCGTCTTCTTGATTCAGTTCTGGCTGAAATAAAATCAACCATGCAAACAAGTCTCTTTTGATCTTAGAGACCCTTTTCCTTTCATTCCCCTTACTGGTTTGAAGAGTGTTTGTAGGGGACTCTTTCGACTTGCCTTGAACCACTTCTTCAAGTGCTCTTAATTCAAAGTTAGGAGCTTCCAGTAATGGTTCTCCACATCCAGTAGGTATTTCCTCAGGAATTAAATGACAGAAGTTTTACATGAGTGTTTTAGCTATGGGGTGAGTGGGTAAAGGATTTGCTGGTTCATCTTTCACTTTCTTTTGATGGCTTGGAACTCTTTTCAAAACCAAGAGTTCTTCACTAGCCTCTTCCACGACCTCCTCTTGAGTTCCCTAAAGTTCATGGTCACTTTTATCTTCATTTTTTCACATTCTCTTCCTCTATTGCTGCTTTCCATTCAGCCAAGGTAATTATCTCCTTGTTGGGGCAATCCGAGGATGTGTGACCAAGACCTTGGCACTTAAAACACCTTATAAGGTTTAAAGGGTCGGAGTTAGGTCTACTCGGAGGGATTGGGCTTTACTCGAACAGCAACTCATGCTGCCTCATGAGTGCATCAAATCTCTCATTCAAACTCATATTAGTACTCATGATAATAGTAGCCAGGTATGGTTTATGTTTGGGTAGAATAGGGTGAGTGTTTTTAAGAGTGTGTTTGGAAATGGATGGATGAATGAATGCCAGAAGTGTGAGGGACGTACCAGGCCTAGCAGAAGCCAAGCTCTGATACCAAAATTGATGTATCTCCTAAGGGTTTCTGCTAAAACTCAATTTAACAGCAAAAGCTTAAAACAAGAGAGAGTACAATCAAGGAAAACTCAAAGGAATGGTACATTATAAGCTAGTTGTGAGGCAGCAAAAACGTGAAGTAAGGGTTGGAATTTAGAATCAAGGAATTCTAATTGGGAAAAGGAAAAGAAAGTTTATGTATCTTCAAGTGATTAAATGAAATCTCAAACAAGAATTCAAGTTTGCACGGCATTGCATACTGAAATTTGGCAAAGTTATCATGAAACCCGTGAGATAATGAATGGTAGATGGATAGTCTAAACCTTTGTTTGGATACAGGAACACTATCAAATGAAAGTTTAGGGCCCCTAAACTTGATTAAGATATAGAAACACCACTTACACAAGTTTAAGGCTACACTTGATCACCATCCTAACCGGCCTAGTTAAGGGTAAGCAAGTTTAGTATTTGAATGTGCAAAAGCACGAAAGCAAGAATGCTCTCAATTAGGTTTTTTTATTTAAAGTCTGATTGATTCTACCCATGGACGTGAGTAGCTTATTAATACAAGCCTAGCAAGCATCTAAGCAAGTAAGCAAGCTCCTAAGGTTTCCTTCCTAGGGAGGAAACGTCTTAACCTAAGCTAATCTCCATGGTTAACACTAATCCGTGTACTTAGCTGAATTAACATAAGCTACTTGCATTCAAATGAAAAGGAAAGCAAGATAAATGATGTTTACAACTTTAATCACAAGTAATTAAGCCTAATACAACCAGATTTCTAGCAAATGAAAAGAGAGCAGCCGTAAAGTGAAGAGTGCTTTTCGGCCAGCCAATCCGGTTCAAGAGACATCTTTTGCTGCCTTTGCTTCCCGTTGGTTGTTCTTCTCCAAAATTCTTCCTTTTGCAGCGTATGATTGTTGTTCTAGACATCTTGAAGGGCGTACCAAGCTAGATAGCAAGCAAGGAGCAAAGCAAACCCACGGATGAAGGAAAATAAAGCTGCTGTAGTAAACCGAGTTTACTAGACAGATTTTACCCGCTTTTCTAACTTCGGTTTACCTTAGAAAACGTGGGTATGATTTGGCTTTCAGGCCATGGGGGTAGCCTTAGGGCGTGTACAAACCCCCCTGCAAAGAAATCAAGCTAAAACCATGTTTAAGTAGAAGAATTCCACTAAAATATTTAATCGTGCAGTTTCGGGTAAAAACTGACAGCTTGGACAAAATGCTTTGATCTTCTAGCTTTGATTGTGCATGATTGGAATTTAATGCTTGGACCTAAAAGTAGACATCTTAGGGAATCCATAAAGGTAAAAATCCAAGACTTAAACCATAATTAAGCTTAAGAAATTATATACCCAAAACCTAGTACATTCTAGTTCATCTGGGCAGTTTGGATAGTTTGGATTTATTGTCAGATTTCAGTGGGTTAATGAAGTACAAATGGGATGAAACTTGTTTTGCTGCAAAGCTAACTTCTTGAATTTCAAACCCAACGCAAAATATTAGACCTAAACCTCAAATAGGCCTAATTAATTAAGCTGTCAAAAATGCGATTGCTGCTGGAAATAACTGGTGAGCTGCTGCTTTATTCCTTAAACAAAGTGTGGATGATTCATTCACACTTTGGCCATCTAAATAAAATTACCTTGACTGATTTGCTTCCCTAAATTAAGCGGCATGGAGGGATCCCCATCATCCTCCCCTCGTTGAAAAAAGATTTGTCCATAAATCGGTTTAGGTAATTATCTCCTCTTCTTGATTCAGTTCTGGCTGAAATAAAATCAGCCATGCAAACAAGTGTCTTTTGATCTTATACACCCTTTCCTTGCATTCCCCTTACTGGTTTGAAGAGTGTTTGTAGGGGACTCTTTCGACTTGCCTTGACCCACTTCTTCAAATGCTCTTAATTCAGAATTAGGAGCTTCCAGTAATGGTTTTCCACATCCAGTAGGTATTTCCTCAAGAATTAAATGACAGAAGATTTGTATGAGTGTTTTGGCTATGGGGTGAGTGGGTAAAGGATTTGCTAGTTCATCTTTCACTCCCTTTTGATGGCTTGGAACTCTTTTCAAAACCAAGAGTTCTTCACTAGCCTCTTCCACGACCTCCTCTTGAGTTTCCTCAAGTTCATGATCACTTTTGTCTTCATTTTTTTTCTCATTCTCTTCCTCCATTGCTGCTTCCCATTCGGCCAAGGCAATTATCTCCTCGTTGGGGCAGTCCAAGGATGTGTGACCAAGATCTTGGAACTTAAAACACTTTATAGGGTTTAAAGGGTTGGAGTTAGGTCTATTTGGGGGACTAGGCTTTTCCCGAACAGCAACTCATGCTGCCTCATGAATGCATCAAATCTCTCATTCGAACTCATACTAGTACTCATGATAATAGTAGCTAGGTGCAGTTTGTGTCTGGGCAGAATAGGATGAGTGTTTTTAGGAGTGTGTTTGGAAATGGATGGATGAATGAATGCCGGAGGTGTGAGGGACATACCAGGCCTAGGAGAAGCTAAGCTCTGATACCAAAATTGATGTATCTCCCGAGGGTTTCTGCTAAAACTCAATTCAACAGCACAAGCTTAAAACCAAGGGAGAGTGCAATCAAGGAAAACTCAAAGGAATGGTACGTTATAAGCTGGTTGTGAGGCAGTAAAAACATGGGGTAAAAACTCAATTCAAGAGCAAAAGCTTAAAACCAAGAGCGAGTGCAATCAAGGAAAACTCAAACGAATGGTACGTTATAAGCTGGTTGTGAGGCAGCAAAAACGTGAGGCAGGGGACGCAATTTAGAATCAAGAGATTCTAAATAAGAAAAGGAGAAGAAAGTTGATGTATCTTCAAGTGATTAAATGAAATCTCAAACCAGAATTCAAGTTTACACGGCTTTGCAAACTGAAATTTGGCTAAGCTATCATGAAACCCGTGGGATAATCATTGGTAGATGGACAGTCTAAACCTTTGTTTGGATACAGAAATACCACCAAATGATTGTTTAGGGCCCCTAAACTTGATTAAGATACAGAAACACCATTTAAACAAGTTTAAGACTACACTTGAACACCATCCTAACCGGCCTAGTTAAGGAGAAGCAAGTTTAGTGTTTGAATGTGCAAAAGCACGAAAGCAAGAATGCTCTCAACAGGGTTTTTTGATTTAAAGTCTTATTGATTCTACCCATAGACGTGAGTAGCTTATTAAAACAAGCCTAGCAAGCATCTAAGCAAGCAAGCAAGCTCCTAAGGTTTCCTTCCTAGGGAGTAAACGTCTTAACCTAAGCTAATCTCCACAGTTAACACTAATACGTGTACTAGGCTGAATTAAATTAAGCTAATTACATTCAAATAAAAAGGAAATCAAGATAAATGATGTTTACAACTTTAATCGCAAGTAATTAAGCCTAATACAACCAGATATCTAGCAAATGAAAAGAGAGCAGCTGTAAAGTGAAGAGTGCTTTTTGGCCAGCCAATCCGGTTCAAGAGACATCTTTTGCTGCCTTTGCTTCCCATTGGTTGCTCTCTCCAAAATTCCTCCTTTTGCAGCTGATAATTGTTCTTCTAGACATCTTGAAGGGTATACCAAGCTAGCTAGCAGGCAAGGAGCAAAGCAAACCCATGGAGGAAGGAAAATAAAGCTACTGTAGTAAACCGGGTTTACTAGATAGATATTACCCGCTTTTCTAACTTCGGTTTACCTTAGAAAACGTGGGTATGATTTGGCTTTTAGGCCATTGGGGTAGCCTTAGGGAGTGTACAAACCCCCTTGCAAAGAAATCAAGCTAAACCATGTTCAAGTAGAAGAATTCCACTAAAATATTTAATCGTGTAGTTTCCGGTAAAAACTGACAGCTTGGACAAAATGCTTTGATCTTCTAGCTTCGATTGTGCATGATTGGAATATTATGCTTGGACCGGAAAGTAGACATCTTAGGGAATCCAAAAAGGTAAAAATCCAAGACTTAAACCATAATTAAGCTTAAGAAATTATATACCCAAAACCTAGTACATTCTGGTACATCGGGGCAGTTTGGATAGCTTGGATTTATTGGCTGATTTGAGTGCGTTAATGAAGTCCAAATGCGATGAAACTTGTTTTGCTGCAAAGCTAACTTTTTGAGCTTCAAACCCAATGCAAAATATTAGACCTAAACCTCAAATCGGCCTAATTAATTAGGCTCTCAAAAATGGGATTGCTGATGGAAACAACCCGTGACTTGCTGCTTTATTCCTTGTACAAAGTGTGGATGATTTATTCACACTTTGGCCATCAAAATAAAATTACCTTGACTGATTTGCTTCTCTAAATTAAGCGGCATGGAGGGATCTCCATCATCCTCCCCTTATTGAAAAAAGATTCGTCCATAAATCGGTTCAGGTAATTATCTCCTCTTCTTGATTCAGTTCTGGCTGAAATAAAATCAGCCATGCAAACAAGTATCTTTTGATCTTAGAGACCCTTTTCCTTTCATTCCCCTTACTGGTTTGAAGAGTGTTTGTAGGGGACTCTTTGGACTTGCCTTGAACCACTTCTTCAAATGCTTTAATTCAGAATTAGGAGCTTCCAGTAATGGTTTTCTACATCCAGTAGGTATTTCCTCAGGAATTAAATGACAAAAGTTTTGTATGAATGTTTTGGCTATGGGGTGAGTGGGTAAAGGATTTGCTAGTTCATCTTTCACTCCTTTTTGATGGCTTGGAACTCTTTTCAAAACCAAGAGTTCTTCACTAGCCTCTTCCACGACCTCCTCTTGAGTTTCCTCAAGTTCATGATCACTTTCGTCTTCACTTTTTTTCTCATTCTCTTCCTCCATTGCTGCTTCCCATTCGGCCAAGGCAATTATCTCCTCGTTGGGGCAGTCCAAGGATGTGTGACCAAGATCTTGGAACTTAAAACACTTTATAGGGTTTAAAGGGTTGGAGTTAGGTCTATTTGGGGGGACTAGGCTTTTCCCGAACAGCAACTCATGCTGCCTCATGAATGCATCAATCTCTCATTCGAACTCATACTAGTACTCATGATAATAGTAGCTAGGTGCAGTTTGTGTCTGGGCAGAATAGGATGAGTGTTTTTAGGAGTGTGTTTGGAAATGGATGGATGAATGAATGCCGGAGGTGTGAGGGACATACTAGGCCTAGGAGAAGCTAAGCTCTGATACCAAAATTGATGTATCTCCCGAGGGTTTCTGCTAAAACTCAATTCAAGAGCAAAAGCTTAAAACCAAGGGAGAGTGCAATCAAGGAAAACTCAAAGGAATGGTACGTTATAAGCTGGTTGTGAGGCGGTAAAAACATGGGGTAAAAACTCAATTCAAGAGCAAAAGTTTAAAACCAAGAGAGAGTGCAATCAAGGAAAACTCAAAGGAATGGTACGTTATAAGCTGGTTGTGAGGCAGTAAAAACGTGAGACAGGGGATGTAATTTAGAATCAAGGGATTCTAAATGAGAAAAGGAAAAGAACGTTGATGTCTCTTCAAGTGATTAAATGAAATCTCAAACCAGAATTCAAGTTTACACGGCTTTGCAAACTGAAATTTGGCTAAGCTATCATGAAGCCCGTGAGATAATCATTGGTAGATGGATAGTCTAAACCTTTGTTTGGATACAGAAACACCACCAAATGAAAGTTTAGGGCTCCTAAACTTGATTAAGATACAGAAACACCATTTAAATAAGTTTAAGACTACCTTTGAACACCACCCTAGCCGGCCTAGTTAAGGAGAAGCAAGTTTAGTGTTTGAATGTGCAAAAGTACGAAAGCAAGAATGCTCTCAACTGGGTTTTTTGATTTAAAGTCTAATTGATTCTACCCATGGACGTGAGTAGCTTATTAAAACAAGCCTAGCAAGCATCTAAGCAAGCAAGCAAGCTCCTAAGGTTTCCTTCCTAGGGGGAAAACGTCTTAACCTAAGCTAATCTCCACGGTTAACACAAATACGTGCACTAGGGTGAATTAAATTAAGCTAATTACATTCAAATGAAAAGGAAAGCAAGATAAATGATATTTACAACTTTAACCATAAGTAATTAAGCCTAATACAACCAGATATCTAGCAAATGAAAAGAGGGCAGCTGTAAAGTGAAGAGTGCTTTTTGGCCAGCCAATCCGGTTCAAGAGACATCTTTTGCTGCCTTTGCTTCCCATTGGTTGCTCTTCCCCTAAATTCCTCCTTTTGCAGCTGATAATTGTTCTTCTAGACATCTTGAAGGGCATACCAAGCTAGCTAGCAGGCAAGGAGCAAAGCAAACCCGCGGAGGAAGGAAAATAAAGCTGCTGTAGTAAACCCGGTTTACTAGACAGATTTTGCCCGCTTTTCTAACGTCGGTTTACCTTAGAAAACGTGGGTATGATTTGGCTTTCAGGCCATGGGGGTAGCTTAGGGCGTGTACAAACCCCCTGCAAAGAAATCAAGCTAAAACCATGTTTAAGTAGAAAAATTCCACTAAAATATTTAACCGTGCAGTTTCCAGTAAAAACTGACAGCTTGGACAAAATGCTTTGATCTTCTAGCTTTGATTGTACATGATTGGAATTTAATGCTTGGACCTGAAAGCAGACATCTTAGGGAATCCAAAAAGGTAAAAATCCAAGACTTAAACCATAATTAAGCTTAAGAAATTATATACCCAAAACCTAGTGCATTCTGGTACATCTGGGCAGTTTGGATAGCTTAGATTTATTGGCTGATTTGAAGTCCAAATGCGATGAAACTTGTTTTGCCACAAAGCTAACTTCTTGCAGTTCAAACCCAATGCAAAATGTTAGACCTAAACCTCAAATAGGCCTAATTAATTAAGCTGTCAAAAATGGGATTGCTGCTGGAAACAACCCGTGACTTGCTGCTTTATTCCTTGAACAAAGTGTGGATGATTTATTCACACTTTGGCCATCAAAATAAAATTACCTTGACTAATTTGCTTCTCTAAATTAAGCAGCATGGAGGGATCTCAATCATCCTCCCCTTATTGAAAAAAGATTTGCCCATAAATCGGTTTAGGTAATTATCTCCTCTTCTTGATTCAGTTCTGGCTAAAATAAAATCAGCCATGCAAACAAGTCCCTTTTGATCTTAGAAACCCTTTTTCTTTCATTCCCCTTATTGGTTTGAAGAGCGTTTGTAGGAGACTCTTTGGACTTGCCTTGAACCCCTTCTTCAAATGCTCTTAATTCAGAATTAGGAGCTTCCAGTAATGGTTTTCCACGTCCAGTAGGTATTTCCTCAGGAATTAAATGACAGAAGTTTTGTATGAGTGTTTTGGCTCGGGGGTGAGTGGGTAAAGGATTTGTTAGTTCATCTCTCACTCCCTTTTGATGGCTTGGAACTCTTTTCAAAACCAAGAGTTCTTCACTAGCCTCTTCCACGACCTCCTGTTGAGTTTCCTCAAGTTCATGATCACTTTCATCTTCATTTTTTTTTCTCATTCTCTTCCTCCATTACTGCTTCCCATTCGGCCAAGGTAATTATCTCTTTGCTGGGGCAGTTCGAGGATGTGTGACCAAGACCTTGGCACTTAAAACACCTTATATGGTTTAAAGGGTCAGAGTTAGGTCTATTTGGAGGGACTAGGTTTTTCTCGAACAGCAACTCATGCTGCCTCATGAGTGCATCAAATCTCCCATTCAAACTCATACTAATACTTATGATAATAGTAGCTAGGTACAGTTTGTGTCTGGGCAGAATAGGATGAGATTTTTTAGGAGTGTTTTTGGAAATGGATGGATGAATGAATGTCGAAAGTGTGGGGGATGTACCAGGCCTAGGAGAGCCAAGCTCTGATACCAAAATTGATGTCTCTCTCGGGGGTTTCTGCTAAAACTCAATTCAAGAGCAAAAGCTGAAAACCAAGGGAGAGTATAGTCAAGGAAAACTCAAAGGAATGGTACGTTATAAGCTGGTTGCGAGGCAGCAAAAACGTGAGGTAAAAACTCAATTCAAGAGCAAAAGTTTAAAACCAAGAGAGAGTACAATCAAGAAAAACTCAAAGGAATGGTACGTTATAAGCTGGTTGTGAGATAGGAAAAACGTGAGGTTGAGGACAGAATTTAGAATCAAGGGATTCTGAATGAGAAAAGGAGAATGAAGTTGATGTATCTTCAAGTGATTAAACGAAATCTCAAACCAGAATTCAAGTTTACAAGGCTTTGCAAACTGAAATTTGGCTAAGCTATCATGAAACCCGTGAGATAATCATTGTTAGATGGATAGTCTAAACCTTTGTTTGGATACAGAAATATCACCACATGAAAGTTTAGGCCCCTAAACTTGATTAAGATACAGAAACAGCACTTAAACAAGTTTAAGACTATACTTAAACACCACCCTAACCGGCCTAGTTAAGGAGAAGCAAGTTTAGTGTTTGAATGTGCAAAAGCACGAAAGCAAGAATGCTCTCAACTGGGTTTTTTGATTTAAAATCTGATTGATTCTACCCATGGACGAAAACAAGCCTAGCAAGCATCTAAGCAAGCAAGCAAGCTCCTAAGGTTTCCTTCCTAGGGAGGAAACGTCTTAACCTAAGCTAATCTCCACGGTTAACACTAATCCGTGCATTTGGCTGAATTAAATTAAGCTAATTACATTCAAATGAAAAGGAAAGCAAGATAAATGATATTTACAACTTTAATCACAAGTAATTAAGCCTAATACAACCAGATTTCCAGCAAATGAAAAGAGAGTGGCCGTAAAGTGAAGAGTGCTTTTCGGCCAGCCAATCCTGTTCAAGAGACGTCTTTTGCTGCCTTTGCTTCCCATTGGTTGCTCGTCCCCAAAATTCTTCCTTTTGCAGCTGATGATTGTTCTTCTAGACATCTTGAAGGGCGTGCCAAGCTAGTAGCAAGCAAGGAGCAAAGCAAACCCACGGATGAAGGAAAACAAAGCTGCTGCAGTAAACCGGGTTTACTAGACAGATTTTATCCGGTTTTCTAACTTCGGTTTACCTTAGAAAAAGTGGGTATGATTTGGATTTCAGGCCATGGGGGGAAACATTAGGGTGTGTACAAACACTTACACACCCCCTGCAAAGAAATCAAGCTAAAACCATGTTTTAGTAGTAGAATTCCACTAAAACATCTAACCGTGCAGTTTCGGGTTAAAACTGACAGCTTGGACAAAATGCTTTGATCTTCTAACTTCGATTGTGTATAATTGGAATTTAATGCTTAGATTTGAAAGTAGACATCTTGGGGAATCCAAAAAGGTAAAAATTCAAGACTTAAACCATAATTTAGCTTAAGAAATCATATACCCAAAACCGGGTACATTCTGGTTCATCTGGGCAATTTGGATAGCTTGGATTTATTGGCTGATTTGATTGGGTTAATGAAGTCCAAATGAGATGAAACTTGTTTTGCTACAAAGCTAACTTCTTGGAGTTCAAATCCAATGCAAAATATTAGACCTAAACCTCAAAAAGGCCTAAGTAATTAAGCTCTCAAAAATGGGTTTGCTGCTGGAAACAACCTGTGATCTGCTGCTTTATTTCTTAAACAAAGTGTGGATGATTTATTCACACTTTGGCCATCAAAATAAAATTACCTTGACTGATTTGCTTCTCTAAATTAAGAGACATGGAGGGATCTCCATCAAAGAGGGTGACAAGTGACAACAATGGCGATGATGATGAGCGTGTACTTGAAGCAGAGTAGGTGAGGTTGCCCATGTTAACTTGAGTGTGTCCGGCGATGCAAATGAAAATTTTCCAACGTTTTCCTCATGTTTTTGTGGGAAAAATTTTGTCTTTTGTTTTTCAAAATTTCTTCTGACTTGGCTTACTCTTTTTTCCCTTCCGTTTTCATTGAACCAAACACAACAAACAAAACTCACTTTCCTTAATTTTTTTTCTTTCCACAAAACTTTCCATTGTCCAAACAGATCTAAAGGTATGATTTGCAATCCCAAGTCAATCCTGTTTTATTAGACAAATTACTCGTATAGTGGTGACACATAGAAACACCTGATTGCCAGGAGGACCAAGGACCGTGTCAAAGGACCGAGGACCAAGGACCGTGTCAAACAAAACCGAACCCCCAAGCCTGAAATCTGAATGCTAACAATGCAAACATAAGCCAACCCAAAAAAAATGGCTGGTTCCAACAAATCCAATCCCAAACCCGAACTTCCTGTTTGCCATGTTGATAGACTGCCCACAAAAGACGTCCACATGTTGCCCCTAGAATTGCCCACCTATGAAACCATAGATCACATGACATGACCCGGAATAACTGAAATCATGCTAACCCAGTGAACAATCATTCAGAGAGAGCTCGGCCCCAAGCTTGATTATGAAAAGTAAGAACCCATTCATAGAAAATTAAGTTGAACGACCAAGGATGCCTCAGTTCACTGTTTAGAAACACAGAGCAGTCCCACAAACAAACCATCTGAGAAAAGTTTACCAAACAAACAAAGCCACAGGCCACTTCAACATACTGTTCAATATGGGTTTCATCTTTTCACATTGACAGGCCAAGTCCATTCTAATTTCTAATACAGATTTGCCAGGTCAAAGCAATTAGGTAAGAGTGAATTACACAACACACACAAGTCTGGTAAAGTACCCGGTGCCTCTGCTTATGAATTATAAATTTATAATGAACCAAGGCAGATGTAAGGCAGTAAGACAGAGCTCCCACAGCTAGTGGTCCCACCAAGTCATGATTCAAAGTTTAATAGAAAGGGCAAAAGCATTCAGCAGAGAAATATCTGAGAGAGCACAAAAGCGACAGAGATGCAGCTCAGATGCAACGAAGGAAACAGACGATAGCAAAACTCCAATATATAATCTGATTCCATGGAGCTCAATATCGAAAGGAGGCCACACAGGCTAATAATTACCCTACGCGATAACAAAAATTATGCTTGGACAAATTCCCAAGTGAAAACACATACAATCTAAATTAGACCAAAAGGATCAATATCTTACGTAACTGGCACAAAACAAAACTCCCTTCTGTATAAAGTCTAATCTTCTTCCTCAGCCTCATTCTCAGCAATGTTGAAGTACCTCAATTCGTACACATTACGATCCTTGTTGGAAGCAATGACGCGAAGCCAATCCCTCACATTGTGTTTCTTCAAATACTTCTTTGTCAAGTACTTCAAGTACCTGGAGAAGGGGGAAAGACCCAATAATTTATTAGAAACACAACAAAGAATGCAGTACAGAACTTAAGTAACTAGAACATATGGCTGCTCAGGTTGAGCATAATAAGGAAGTAACACATGCCTTTTGAAAAATTATCAACCCTTATATTCTAGTATTATTATTTACCCCCTTCAATTTTTTTTTAATTTTTTTGACAAGGAAAGGAATTTCATTAATCAACAGGCAACCACATTACAGATGTCCTCCATAGTCAAATGCAAGACACATTCTAGGCCCTCTCCATGCTGTACTCTAAGAGAAAGCTCATATGGAAGGATATGGGCAAGGTCATATGGTTGGATACAGGAAATCTAAGCAAAAACCCGCAATAATTCTGTCTGATGATAGCTGTACTATTCAATTGAAGGAAGGCCTTCAACGAATATGAAGTTCCTAGCCCCCCATCCCCTCGCCCCAAAACACAGGCAAAATAAAAAGCAACAAAAAAGGCCCTATAAAAGTATGCATCACAACAAATTATCGTCAAATGATACCAAAGTCAACAATAATAACAATTCCAGACATCTGGAAATACAATGCAATATCATTCTACGTAAGCGGATTGAACTACACAACAGTGAACAAAGTACACTACGCTAGATCTGCTAGAAGGATGTGAATGCACTAACACAAGATCACATTGATCACAATACTCACATATTGCTGAAGAGAATTCAGAAACAATTGTAAAACCAAAGAACGAAATGAGAATGGTAGTCACAAGAATTCCTAGCATGTATGATCCCAACCCTATGACCAAGCCAAAATAAGCCGACTATCCTGTGAAAGGATATTACAAGAAACTTTAAAACCCGTGACAAGTACAACTCGGAATGGCAATACACCACGTCAAACCACTCGATACAGCAGTCAATAAATGTCTCCAATTGGATAGCTAAATCAATGGCAATTGAATCTACCATCAGATTCAGTATGAAGCACAAGGCTGAGAGATATGACTACCACATCTAGTACACCAACCGACTACAAGTTTAGATCACCAAATAAGGAGTAACATCCACTATTACATTAACGCATCCACAAAAGAGACAAGAAGAATGATAAAGTCGATAGCAGGATTGACACAAATTGCTTCCATTCCTGGCCAAACCACGTCTTCCTCTCACTGCAGATTAGCCAAGGATGGGACCTCATAATCAATACGAACTCTTGTATAGATACAGAGAGGAAATTGAGAGAAAAGACATTCTTCAAAAGGGATATAAGAAAGCAGTGCGTACAATTGCACAGCAATGGCAATACCCCAAACATGGACCCAATTAAGGAGGGAAAGTGGGTAGTAGCAATTATTTTGCTGTATAATTATGGTAGGATGCTTTCTGAGTATCCATTCCTTTTATAATAATAATTAATTGTTCTACTTGATTAAGAGGTTTACATGTCTTAAAACAGAGTCCCAAAGACTCTTTCGATGGAGGGCCCCACAAATACTGGGATTCTATCAAACTCTAAGCTTTCAAGGACTAGGGAAAAGTGCACCAGTACCACTGTGACACGCATGTATTACATGTCAGACCGGCACAAGTACATTCTCCATTGCACATTCAGTTGAACTCAATTCTTTTGATTACTCTCACGGCCTCACCCAAACCCTCTTGGCTACACAAATAGATAATAAGTCTCATGACAATAATAAGTCTCATAGTTCCCTCACATACTGAGGCAAGATTTGTATGACACGTTATAAGACGAGATCCACTTGGTTTCATATAATGACGGCATATGCTACAGAACTGGTTTATCCATTTACCCAAATACTACCCTCAAAAGTTCCCATACATGGAGCCTAAGTCAGAAACCATAAGTGTACAGGAAAAACCATATCTATAGAGCGCGCTGTTTGATACACAACTGAAAAAAATGGCAGGGCAAAAAAAATTAAATGAATACAGAGAAATTTTTATAGATAAATAGTAAAGATTGAGATATCACTCCATCCTTGCTGTGGCAAACCAAATTATGCATTACTTAAAAACCAAAACAGCTCTCATGTAGAGAACAATTAAAGAATTGAAATCACCATAAAATCCAAGTGACTGAAAATTCTTTAAAAGGTAGCTTCTTCTTCAAATGCTATGCTAATGAAAATTTTTGTACTCAAAATTCATGGGCGTGTAACCGGGACCCTAACATAGGTGCATACACTTGAATAACAATTGTTCAGGAAAGATAGATGTCACCAACATTATCCCAAGTAGACCAAATCCAACACATTGTACACATTCCCTCCACTGATAATTGCATCACAATCAATGTACCAAATAAAAAGTTTCTATTTGACATTTTCATATCCAAATGCTGTGAAAGACCCAAGCAAGCTCACATCACCATAAAAGTAACATAACCAATAGCAAGCAACAAAAGTGCATTTCATTTGCCCACATAGCACATTAGCACAAATAGACGATAAAAACATAAACAGCTAAATATCCGAACTCAGCCCAAATCAAGTACCAAAATAAAATGATGTAAGAGAATAATCCAAATAGAGAAATAAACAGACCTCTTAGAGAAGTTGGAATCGGAGGTGACAATGATCTTGTTCTTGTCACGGGTGATGGTGACAGAATCACCGAGATTGCCGGCCTTGCCACCAACTTTGATTCTCTCCTGGAGGAACTTCTCAAGGGAGGCGATGTCCATGATCTTGTCCTCCACTGGCTTTGAGCAGTCGATTGTGAAGGTCGAGCCCTTCTTCTTACCCTTGGCACCTCCTGCTGCTGCTCCCCGGCTCATTGTCGCTCACTTTCTTGTCTCCCTTTTACCTCTCTCAAATCTGCGAAGACAAATCAAATACAATGATCAATGCGAATCCAGGGAACGGGAAAGACAGAGAGACACACACACACACACACACAGACACAGAGAGAGAGAGAGAGAGAGAGAGAGAGAATGCAAATCCAGGGAACGGGAAAGACAGAGAGAGAGAGAGACACAGAGAGAGAGAGAGAGAGAGAGCTGACCGGAGGGTTTTCTGAGTGCGCCGAAAATGGGACTGGTGAAGGAAGGCTAGGGCTAGGGTTTGAAGGGATGATGTAGGCCAGGGATTCAGGGCTTTTTGCCAGCATGTGGAAAATGGGCGGATAAATTGCATGATATGGGCCCATTTTCAATTGTGTCAGATAGGCCCCAAGATGACTGGTCTGTGAAACCCATTGCCTAGTGAGATTGAGGCATCAATGGCGAATAAAAGTGGACAATGGATCGGATTAAATCGGGTTAGGATCAGCCTATCTGTAAAATAGATCGGATCGAGTCATAGGTATCCATTAATGATTTGGATCAGGTCAGGCTTTTATGTAAATAGATAAATTTGGTCCGGTCGATCCATGGATGATCCCTTTTAGTCTATTTTAAAATAGGACAAACTTACCAAAAAAAAACTTCGTATGATAATTATTGTGATGTGTACAGCGTTAGTACTAAGTTTAACTAATTGTAATATAAATTAGTGCGATAAGTAGGTTGAAAAATTAACAGGTTACTAAACATGCCGTTAAGGGGTTAATCCAACCCGACCTGTTAACTTATTATAGTGGGCCAAACCACTATTGACATGGTTCAGTATTGACCCGACTCTTTTATCATCCCTATTTTAAACAAGTCGACCACTTGATCCAAAGGACACTCGGGTCATTGTCTACCCCTAGTTGCTAGTAATTAATTTATTCATGATTGTACTTGAATTGTATCGTTTTCATTTTTAAAGTATGCACTGTATAATTTCGTTTTATTTTTTTTAGTCCTTTTGTTTTTTTTGTTTAAAGGGAGGTGCAAATACTAACATATGAAGAATTTGAACCCAAACCTCTAATAACAACTTTCAAAAATTTTATTAACTAAATTAACTAACACCCAATGTTTGACACATAAGTTGAGTAGATCTCTCTTCATAAATGCAGCTTCATTTTGTAAATGCTTTATACTTTTGCGTATGCTTTGCATTAAAAAATTATATGTTCAAACTAAAAAATTAAAAATAAAGCATAAGTTCTTTTAGAGATTAATTTATTTTCTTGACAAAGCCACATGGGTACAACACAATACGAGCAGACGAGATGTCAGTATTCAAAAAAAAATCAAGATACATATACGATTAATAAAATTTATAAAATTAAGTTAAAACTATAAATTTTATAGGGCAATGTTTATTTATATACTTAAATAATAAGAGTGAAATAAGTTCTTGAAATTTAAACAGCAAAATCTATGGATTGCTCTTACTATTAACATTGAAAAATAAAATTCTTAATCTAAGATTACAGAAAAAGTTGAGTGTTCTAAACATGAAAATGAAACTAATGATATTTAGCTGCAACAAATATTCTTAAATATAGACAATTATGGAGTTAGATTAATTTGTATAGTTTGGTACTACCAACTAGAAATAATAAAAATAAAAGAATAACTTCCAACATTGTTCACTTGTCTCTGAAATAATTGACTATCTGTGTCTGATGCATGTGTCCTACAATTTTTTAGTTTTAGCATTTCTAAAATTTTGATGTGTCAATACGTGTCTAATGAATGTCGGTATGATATTGAGTGTCCTACATGAGACACGACACTCCAAGAGAAGTATTTATGCTTCATAGTTTTGGACAATATGCTTCTTAATCACACCCAAAAAAAAACTACTTGACAATATTAGGAATAGTGCCCAATAAATATCATTATCGTAAATAATGGGTGTTATAAATCAAATTGCAACTTGATTAAAATATCAAAGTCAAAGGTTTTTCATTATCTAACCAAAAATGAATCTGCATACAATGTGACCTACACTTCTAGAGGGTTTAGTAAGTTGTTTCGACTGGTTTTCGAGATGAAAGTGTTATGGGAGATGTTAAGACAAGGTACCCATCCATTGGTCTATGAATTTCTCCCTGACTATGTCCTTCCCTAATCTTTCTTTGCCCTCTTACTCCACACCTAGATCCATGGCTATAGGTCCTAGTTTTTTAGTCAATGCCATCTCTCACATCTTTTTCTTCCTCTATCTATGCTTGTCGATGACAAACAACAATTTTCAAATCCCAATCGCTTTTAATGCACAATTCTCGAAGGCAAAGTTGATGGTAGTTGCACAGAGCAAAGTTCCAACAAGGGTTCTCGAAGAGAGTATTTCTAGTCAAGGTCATTTTATAGGAGATTGAAGACCTTGATTCTAATTCACTTTGTTCCTTGGATGCAAAGATAGGGCTAGAGTGATGGTCTTTACTTTGAAAGAGTTGAAGAGCACTAGCAGTTATGTGCCTTAAAAGCATATTGATTATGTTTGATCTATTTTCTCTCTCATTGCCCTCCAACTAAGCAATGCAAAGTAATCAAGCTTCCTCATCCACTACCTTGATGGAGTTGTTGAATAAGAAAGAGGGTGAAAGAGGAAATGATGTTGATCAATCAATCACATTCAATTTTCAATGATAACCTGCCACCTAACATTAGTGCTATAGATTCAAGAATGAACTTTCAATCCTTTGGGATGAATGTGGATAGAGATGTTCCAAACAGGGTTGGTAGAAAAAGTGGATGAAAATATAGGTTTATCAAGTATCAATTTAGAAAGGATGGAGAAAAGGAAATTCAATCTTCCTATGGAAAGCTTTGCTGGAGATGAATTTAAATGTTGGTTAGGATAAATTTCAAAAGAGGCCTTGCTTGAAGAAATCCAATGGCAATGGGTTCTATTAAAAATAATGCAACAAAGAAAAAGGGGAAGAAGGTGAAAAGTTGGATAGAGGAAAAATATATATGTATATTTCATAAGAAGCTAGTGGAAATGGCACAAGGCATTTCTGAATACCTCACAAAATGGAAACACAATTACCTCTTAATTTCTCACTTACTTCTTTAGTAACATGAGGTTTTTTTTTTTTTTTTAAAGTACAATACTCACAAAGCTCATATAGATACCTGTTCCTTTTGAGATAGTATCCAAATATCTTTTCAAATCATCACCTTCCTTTTAGAGACCTTGAGTTTTTTGTATAATTCTTCACAGACCTCAAGTTTGTGAAGTCTTTGAATTTCTAAAACTTATTTTTTGATTTCGAAGGCCTCAAGAATAAGAAATTCTATTGTCAATTTTATTTCATGCATGATGAGTTCAATAAGATCATCTTTAGAAAGATTGTGGAGTTGAAGTTAATATGTAGGAGTTTGTTCAAATGCCATTTTGAACATATCGACCTTAATCTCTTTTGTTCTTCTATCTCTTTCTCTAGCTTTTTTACTCTCATCACATATTGTGTCAGAGGGATGCCTCACCATAAGACAAATATCTGCAACCTCTTTATTTTCTTCTCTATCTTCACTAGAGTCACTGTCACTCTAGGTTGCCATCATGACTTTCTTTCCTTTTCTATCGAACTCCTTCTTCTTAGGATTGGTCTTTGGGTTTGGGAAAACTTTGACCATGAGTCATGTTTGTCCACATCCATAGTAAGTCATGTTAGAGTCAAAACTTTGGAAGTTGGACTTGTTACCTTCATTCTTGGATGATGATACTTTTGAAGAGTTCCTGTAATTGAAGTCCTTTTTTTAGAAACTTTAGAAGCTGCCCTACAATCATGCCAACGGTTTCATCACGGCCCTCGGTAGAGGACCTCAATTTTTATTTGTTAACTTGTAACATGTTGTTGAATATATGATTCATGTGCATCTTTTGATGTATGTATTTATTACTTATAATGTTCGGTTGTCTTAATAAATTTTTAAAAATTAGCATTAAGTTTAATTATTAAGAGACAATTAGAAATGCAGGCTTATCTGCAAAGAACCTACATTATCAACTGTGTGACTAGTAAGTCTACTTAGCAATCAACCATTAGAGTAGAAAGTCAAATTCAAAGTCAAGTCAACCCAAAAAGTTGTAGTTCATATTTAATCACATGCAAAATTTAATGGATAAGTATAAAGTAATTTGTGGTGACTACTGTGAATAAGCATGAAATTAACTAGTTAACTTAGTTATCTAGCTCATGATGAGATTGGTGTTAAAATTTGATTAGTGAATATGTCCTATAAATAGAAGTAACCTTATTCGTATGGCTAAGTGGGGATGGAGGGGAGGGAGGGGGAGGGAGAGGGGGAGGGAAAAAAGAGAGATAAAGTAGATTTTTAGTTAATTTGGAGCATCCAGATAACAGCAAAGGGCAAACAGATGTGTTGAGTAAAAAAAATTGAGGTGAAAAACTCTTCCATCTAACTCTTCTAAAAATTTGGTTAGGTTCACTAATTGGAAATCAATTGATAGATTTGATATTTAAGCTACTTAGAAACCCACATTTAAGAATCTCATATTTATGATTGTTGGATTAATTAATGCTTTGATTATATAATAGTAATGACTACAAGGTGCCTTCGATCTTACATGAATTTGATTACAAATATTTAACTTGAGGTTCAATTAAAAGAAAATGGCATTAAAAAAATAAAGAATAGGAATTTGGATTTTTACCCTATTCTCATGCACTGTCTAAATTTTCGTGAATTATTTTAATGTTGAAAGACTCTAAAATTTTTCTGTATATGCTCTATAATGATTCTGTAATTGTTGGTGAATTTTAAACAATTGTATTTCGAGCTATGAATTTTTTATTAACTCACTCACTTAAGGTCTAGTGGATTGTTTATGAATGTGAGCTAATTTTGCTAGTTTTGAATATGTTAAGAAAGGTGTCAAGTGTCCAAATTGATTGGTTAAAGTAGTAACTACATAGGTAAATCATGTGAGGTTAATTGAGACTAATTGATGATGTGAAATACTAATAATATATGCTATTGGAAAACTAACTGATTAATTATTTGGATTATGAACATAAATTTGCTTGTATGTATTTGAATGATTTATGCGCTGTCAAAAGGTCCAAAATTATGTTTACCTATGGGATATGAATTTATATGCATTTTCAGTAATCAGTTTCTTTTTTTTTTTAACTTAGAATATGCGAAATGAATTTTAAAAACATATTTGACAGTGAAAAGTAAGATTTCTATGTTTTGGGGGAAGTAGTAGATTCAGATTGCTTCTATTTGCATGATCTTGGAGCAATGGTCATAGAAATGTTACTTATATGCAATAGGGTTAGCGGAGCTTTGTGCTTGCGAACATTTGTAGGCTTATTAGAGGTATGTGTGGTTAGTGGAGGCTCGCACTTGCTGATACTTGTATGCCTAATAGAGCCTCATGGTTGCTAGGAATTTATGTTTTTGGGTAGATAGTGGTTTTTGGTAGGCCTAGTGGAGCTTCGTGCTTGCTAGGAAATCAATAGTTTGTTGTGTCTAGTTGTATGCTCGATTCTACTTGAAGAACAACTCTATCTTCATTTTTGAATTTTGTTGATAAGGAATGTGATTTGATTTTTGATCAGTTAAATATTCTGAATTTGGAATGTGTAAGACATAAGTATGTATTTTAGTTATAAGCTTTGATTTTGGATTAAGGTATGAATACCTATATTTGAGATTGATTCTTTATGAATAATTGGATTTGTGTATGTTTAAGTTATTGGATTGTTGTGAACATGACTTCTAGTTAAACTGTTTAGGCTAAGCTACTAACATTCAAATTCAAGAGTTTATGCGATTGCTTTTACATTATGTTACTTTGCTACATGTTATGTGAGAAAACAAATATTCTTGTGCATTAGATGATAATGTGTGTAATACCCTTTGGAAAATTACAAAATCTAAATGAAATGCATGTTTTAGAATTACCCAACCCCTACCTTGTTAGTATTTTTTTAAGGGTTACCATTGTACCATGTTATTAAGAAGATAATTAGAGTTCAGAAATCTAGACAGTCTTGTGGATGTTTGGACCAATTGCCTATGGCAATGGCGCACTTGACTACTTAAGCTTGGGGCGTTATAGTCCTGACTTTGATCAATAGGGTCATCGCTGACAACCTTAAGTGCAATGTTTTACTTTGGCGCTTCATTAGAGTTTTCTTACAAGTGAATACCATGCGTGACTAGCTTCCCTAGCAAATTATCAAGTTGAAGAGTCTTGAGATCTTATGCCTCTTTTATGGTGGTCACCTTAGGTCCCCATTTAATTCTTGGGAGATAACTAAGTATCCTATTGTCTACCTCTTTATTAGAGTAAGTTCTTCCCAAAGATTTTCGATTGTTCACAATCCCAATAAACACTATAAGAAAACATGCATATAGCCACAAATCTCTACAACAAATCTAAAACTTCGACTCTAAATTTCATTTTGAGATGAGGATTTGAAACAAATTTCATCTCCAATTGAGATGAAATTGAGAGATGGTCAAAGAACTTCATCTCCATCACAAACAAAATCTAGTTTTGACATTATTTTTATTTTAATTGGAGATTAACTATAAATTTCATCTCAAATTCCATACCTGAGAGCCATAAATCAGATATGAGCCTGTGACGTGCTTCATCTCATGTAGTCTGCTAGTACAGTCTTCTACTCTTGCAAAATGGTGAAACATTAAATTCTTACAATATGCTAAATAGATATGGTCACTGTACCTTAGTCGGAGCGTCAACTGCAACTCTAGCATAAAGCTATGGTGTATTGACACCGCATCTTACTGCCCATTCCTCTCTCTCCCCCCCTCTCCCCCCCTCTCTCTCTGTCACTCTCTCTTGCTTTATAACAATGTTGCACTTGGGTTGGAAATGGTTGCCTGCGTGTATTAGAGTGCTTTCCGTAAACATTTTAGGGATCTTACCAATGCTGATAGTGACTGAAGGTTATGCTTTCTTACTTTACATCCTTTTCCTCCACTTGACCCATTTTTCTCTCTCCAGGGTTTTGAATTTTTCAATTAATTGAATCACAATGTGATTGTTTAGGCTGTAATTGTGCTGAAAATCACATGTTGGGCTGCAATTCTAGTTACAACTATTGTTGAGGTTTGATCATTGACGTTTGAAGTTGGAAAAGATGTAAAGCCTCATAAATCTTCAAAAAGATTTATACTAGGAAGCAAGTACTTGAGAAAGTTTCCCGTGATAAGCAAGGCCAAGTATACTGAATAAGCATTGTTTTCAATTTCCTTCTATATGGGCAGTCTTGTTGTTTATATGTTTGTTGGGTTGGAAAAAATGGTGGCATAGAGAATAATATGCCTCCTAGTTTTGAAAGGATTGTTTCTAACATCGCTAAGTTGCTAATTTATGTTATTTGGGTTTCGAAAGATGTATATTTGAAATAGCAAAATGAATTATTTGTAGAGATGGGTATCATGACTTAAGTTATTTGTCTTTGATATCTTAGCTGTGACATACACTTGATTACCATAATTGCTTTTACTCACTGTTCCTGCATGTTACGTTGCACTATTAGAGTGACTCTTTGTTGAAATTTGTTTGCTCACCGAAAGTGACTAAATAGATGCTTCTAATCACTAGGGTTTTTATCGCAATTGAGGTTATTTTGTGTTTGATATAGAATTTACATGATTATGTAGAATAATGGCCTAGCATTAAAATAGCCTTAGACGTAGGAAAAAGGATTGATTTGATGATATCCAAGATGGCAGATTAACCTTCAACCCTTACAAATTTCGAGTATCTGTCTCTCACGTGCAAGCCTTGCTCTCCACTAACCCAACAATGCTAATTAGCCCCCCAACACAATAATCCAACAGTCCAAGGAAGTGTAAGTCATCATGGTCAGTCCACTTATGTTAACACACGGCCAGCTTGTGAAGAATATCCAGTCCATATATAGGCCCAAATGTTGTGAGGAGCCCAGCCACTAAAATCTTTAATTAGTCGAAGTGCCGAACATGTCCTAGCTACTAATTTCAAATTTCTCTCACCAATCTAATTATCATAGAGGCCTGTAATCAAGTTATTTCCTAGGTTTGCTATAAATCTAGTAATGCTTTCCCATAAGGATTTGGTTAATGGTTGGTGGTGGAATTTATTTCCAAATCTTGAATAAGGTAACATGTGAAGGCATTAATTACTCGTATAATTAAGGACCATATGGGGGAGCGCATCAAGATCATAAAAATCATCACCTTAGGGGTAAAGTAGACTTAGGTCTAGTTTCAGTGTAGTTTTATCTTTTTAGTTTAATTCCTCTCAAACTTTGATTTAATTATTTTAATTGTAATTATGGTTCAAGTTTGATTATTCAATTCAGTTCCTTTCAAGTTTTAGTTTTAGTTCAATTCGTCCCTAGTAATATGTTTCCCCCTTTTCTCCTTATCGAATTTCTAACAGTTCTAATCAAATATCTCAATCATTTAAATGTGTTACTTTCTAATTTGTCATATATATTGATTAGTGCTTGATCGATATCTTGAATTATGTTTAGACTAGGTTTAATTTTTATCAATTGAAGGGTTCAGATTTGTGTGTTTATTATTGTCAATGTAATTAGTATGGGTTCGTTAGTTGTTCGACTGGGGTGCAATAGACCTTGTCCTTGTGGAATCGACCCTCAAGCACTATGGCTAACAATAGTGTGCTTGGGATTGTATCAAAATTGAATGGTTGTCGTAAAGTTTGGCTTCTCATTTGCTTCGTTTCTTCCTTCTCATGTACACCGAATGTGTGCCTTTCATAATACCATAATGATTTTCACTAGATTTAGTTAAACTAGTTAATGATTATGTTCAAATATTGACTCCTTACTGCTTAACATTTGCAGGCAAGTTATTCTATTGGGAAGTTTCTTGTAAAAATTAGGACATAAGTTGTGTGTTACAACCAAGGAGTATAGGTCGACCAAGAAGGAAGATTGACAATAGAGGCATGCTATTTTAGGAGTTGAATCATGGAATTCTCCACAACCTCTATTATTAGGCATATGTTTGAGACTCGATCCTTGGAACTAAGGTCTACCAGGGACTTCGTGTGTTTAGGCATGTCGGTATATGATAGGGTATATACTTGGAATATGGGTTTGTATGGTCTTGGTATATATTTTTGCATATGTTGTTTTAGACTAGGCATGTACTCATGACGTACTTAGGCTAATACAATAGTTTGGATGTCTTAGAGTTTGCTTCAAAAGAAAGAGAGAGAAACTCATTTTCAAGTGTCCCACATGGAACTTTTTTCTTTGAGCAAGTCATGTATTATAGCATTGCCCTCCTTGAGTTCCTAAAAAGCAAGTGGGAAGAGGAGACTCTAGAGCATACACACGCACGTGCACCGCTCGTCCGCTGGGCCGGGATTGAGCATTGGCTTAATTAGTGTAGATCTTTTTCTAATTTTAGCGATTTACAACTATAGATCTCATTTCCATTATTATAATTATTCAACAGAATCAGTGCAGGTTTTTTTCAGCATAATTAGTGCTGATTTTTCTCCATAAAATTAGCCTCCTTATCTTTGCTTGTATATCTGTCTTGTTCATCTATAAATTGAACCCTCCCTTTACAGTTTCAGACATAGGGAAAAGTAATCCTCATATAAATTTTTTCCTAGGCTCTCTGTTCTGGGTAATTGTTCAATGAAACTCTTCATTATTTGTTCCAGTACATCCTTTAGAGAACTAGCCATGTATCCCTAGAGATCGATTGCTTATAAGTCCCCGATGTGCTATTGGAGGAGCAAACTCCGTTTTAGGGTAGTGGAGTACCACGCCACGACCTCATCTTCTGTTCCAAATCAGATAAGTTTGTTTATTCGCTATTAGTTGCAACTTGGATTTTTTTATGAATATTCAAGAATTTGGCTCACACGCATGTTGGTATATTTTAGTATTTGTACGGTTGTAATGGTTACTATACAAGCATACTGAAATTCAGACATTTTTTGTATCTTGAACATAAAAACACCAATGAAAACACCAATTTAAAGAAGAAATAAGGCAATGTTTTGTCTCATTACTTACACAATTAACAATGAAAAGTTAAGATAAA
Organism: Carnegiea gigantea; assembly: GCA_029747015.1. Taxonomy (NCBI): domain Eukaryota; kingdom Viridiplantae; phylum Streptophyta; class Magnoliopsida; order Caryophyllales; family Cactaceae; genus Carnegiea; species Carnegiea gigantea. Next base: position 66,528 of record JAKOGI010000397.1, on the reverse strand, counting down.
TAGCGAGTAAATACATTTTTGAATTGCTGGGGACAAATTGGACATAGTATTGATATGAAAGTTTTTGTTTCTAATAGCTGTAAAATAGACATCCATCTGTAACGTTTGTTTCTTTTAGCTACAAAAATTAATGAAATAAAATGAAATTTTGCCCAATTTGATTAGAGACGAATTGAATCTTCGTTTCTAAATTTCGTTTCTAATTGCTACGAATATTGTTTTCATCACTGAACTACTCTATGACGATGGCTTTGGAAATAAACATTTTTTTTTATCTAATTCATTGCTAAATGTCCTTAGAAGCGCAATTTTAAATATTAGTGATGAACTTTTTTCCTAGCTAAAAGCCTGCTTTCTTGTAGTGGGATCTGATATGCATTGCTTTTACATATTCAATAGAGACCACCTTGAACAATTCATATTGACACACATAGAGATCTATCTTAGTGTCTCTGATTTAACTAGTTCCCTTAATCTCCCACATCTGCTCGATAGCGTCACATGCTGACGCTCTATTGAACTCTTCGTGATTCAATCACAACAAATTATGTTCCGTGCTTTTTAACTTTTTTGAACTTTGGTGTGTTCTTCCTCTGTGTAATCTTCTTCAGCTTTGGGAATGTTCCCTTTGTCTTTTTTTTTTTTAAATAATTGGAACTAAGTTCTCGTTTTGCATAATGTTCCCAACCTTGTAGTCTTGATCATTGAGGAGTACCTTCATAAGCCTTTTTCAATAAGCAAAGTTAGTAGCCTTAAATAAAGGGGGGCTACTGTATGGCTAACCTTGATCAAGCTTAGTATCAATGTTATTAGCCATGATCTTTACTAGTCTAACTATGAAGTCAAATAAAAGTGAGATAGACTCTTATACTAATTGTTAATCCCACTATTAGGATAGTTACCCTAGAGGGGGTGAATAGAGTTACTTGCAAATTAAAACAATGACTTAATGGATTATATTTGAAAGATTTTTACATTGATGAGCAGACTCAAACAGAGAAAAATGGACCTATATGTCAATTTGTGATTTACGTGTGTATTTGAGGCTATCTATTTTAGACATATATATGTGCTTACATTAGCATTAGTATTATTATTTATAGGGAATAATTAGAAGTTCTTTAATTGCTGGTAGTATATGAAATCGTATCCTAAAAAATGAGAGAAAAGGGATAAACGGGTGACCACAAAAAAGGGAAAAGGAATTAAAAAAAGAAAATGAAAAATAAAAAGGGAATGCCCCTTATGTTTATCATGGGAAATGGGTTTTTACTCTCCTATTTTTCCAAACTCATGGTACACACACAGAGCACATAGAAAGATGTAGGGTTTGAGAGATAGAGAAAGAGGATGAGGCGAGCATGAGAAAGAACAAGAAAAAGAAGTGCGAATTTAGAAAAGATTTGAGTTGAGTAATTTTTACTTTTTTTCTAAATTTAAAATTGTTTAAGGAAAGATTAATTGGATAATTTATAATTGAATCTAAGAAATAGTTGAAGGTTAAAGATGTGAATTTGATATTTTTAGAGTTTAATAGATTAGAAACTTAATTTCACTTGTTAGAAACTTACCCCCAAAAGTTTCATGTTTAGTTGTATTTATTGGCTTTGTAGGTATTGTGAGTTTGATGTTTATGCTATGAATTTAATTTATATACAATATATTATGGATACATTACTTGAAAATTTCGATTAGAGAACAGGATGGTTGAAAATAGATTAATTTTTGAAGCTAACCATACTTGGGGTATTGTTTGAATTTCTAGGAATTATTGGCTTGGGTAAAAATTTTGAAATGTTTATTGTGGGTTTTCTATATTATATGACAATTTTCTACAAACTGTCATGACTTTTGGATGTGTACTTTTTGAGTTATGAATTTCTATGTGAAAATTGTCTTGTTTAGTGAAATTTAGGGTTATTTGTGTTCATAAGCTGTAAACCAGTAATGTGAGGGTTACTTGAGAACTGAAATTACCAAGATAGTTGAATAATGCAGTGGGAACATGGAAAATTCGATTGAAGTTCGATTGTACCTTGGTTTGGATATGTTTTGGTATAAATTGTGAATATAGGTTTCTTTAAAAAATAATATTATGGTAATATGATTTTATGATATAATCAAATTATGCTTTATGGGGAAAGAGGCATATGTCTTGCCAAGGGCTATTACTTATGTTGCCATCTAGAGCTATGGCCATAGTAGTTACTATCAATGTGTTTGGATTATCTAGTGTGAGAGGTTCTAACCAATCCCTTAGGATATGGATGTTGATCTTATGTGCTATGTTAGCCATATGGGTCATTGATGAGTAAGGTTTTGGCCTAAACTTACTAGGATATGAACGTGACTCCATGGTCTATGTTTGTAGTTCGCGCCCTCTAAAGCGAGGATGCCTAGTTGGTGTCATATGAATGAGCTCTGCTTGGCTCACCAAGAAATGTTTGTCACCTTTAGATGATGGTGGTTTTTGTGTTGGTCATGGGTTGATTTCCAAAAGCTAAAGAATCTTGGTTAATTTAAAAATATACGATACGTTATGGAATTGGATTTTAGCTTGGATTTAGAATAATATACAATACTTATGAGATTATGACTGATTCTAGCACTACGTATAGACCATAATATGTTTAAAGAAATACATTAGGAGACTATAATGAGTATGCACAATTTTATAAGAAATATGCTTTTAAATATATGTGAATTGTGGTTATAGGCGTGCCATTAGTTTGACTTAGTGGACGTTACTTTCTTTTAGACTCAGGTGAGGACTAGGAGCATAAAAGACATGGTTAGCAATGGACAATGATGGTTAGTTTCAAAAATAGACTAACTATGGAGTTTGTTTAGGGAGCAAGAGGAAAAGGAGATCCTTGAATCCTGCTAGGTATAGAACAAGTGTGGTTGTGTTAGTCCAATCATCTACCTCATGACATTTGTGTGTGTGTGCAAATGTGCGCATGTGTGTGTGAAAGATATAATTCAATCTATGAAGTATGATCAATTCTTATGTTGCCTTCCATATGTTGCATGTTGTGTTATTATTCTTGTTGGTATATGTATTATATGATTATGTGTGAACAGGAAAATGTGTAAAGTGTAACAATAGGAAAGCTAAAGGTTATTCGGTGGGCTTGGCGAGCCCATGACCTTACCATTTTTCAAGTCTTTGGAAGTTAAAGAGGAACACAGAAGCATCTAATAAGGCTAAATATTAAATACTTTTGGAGAATTAGATAGGAAACGTGGGCTTTATTAGATTTCTATGACATGGATTATGTTTAGTAAATACAATCATGAATTTATTTTGCATACAAATGTGTAAGATGTTATGGATGTGGTTTAAGTATCTACAAAATGCTTCTTTTAGGATTACCCTATCTGACTTCAGTTGGATTTTTGTTATAAGAATCCATCATGTTCGCCTACTAATGGGTTGACTAAGGTTAAAAAGTTTAGATAGCTTGTGGGCATTCTCAGTTGAAAATCTACGGCGGTGATGCACAAGCCTCATTTGGTTGGGGCGTTACATAGACATAGAAAATAAAGCAAGTAAATCAAAAATGAGATAAAGGATTTGTTAATGAAGTTCACCCAAGTCAATAGCCTAGGCCTCCAGCTAAGGTTCTCTCTTTAGGATTTTCAAACCCTTCACTATCTCTTTTGAGATGTTCACCAATGGTAGCCTTTAAAACTAGTATAATCAGAGTTTTGTCCAAGCACTCTAACAGGTGTAAGGATCCACCTCCTTGAGGGTGGGATCCCCCACAAATGGTTGGGCTCGTTACTAAGTACTTCTATGCTTTTTTTTAGAAATAGCAGATTGGTTCATCTTTTTATATTTTGATTTTATTATAGATTAAACAAAACTGGACTACAGCTGTTTTAGGCTTGGGGGCAATGGTACCGACGTTCTATGTTCAGGCGCAATGGCACGGTGATGAGATGAAATGCATCCCATCACTGTTTGTCATCAATGACATCTCCACTAATCAATACAGAAAATTAAAGCTTAATCATACTAACAAACATTCATGTAAAGCATCATAATTATTCACATAGTTAAGGCATAATGTCATTCAAAATAAGCAAAAATACAAAATTATTCAAAATATTACAGCGGGTGGGAATGAAACTACCCTAAAGATTACATCTTTGTCAAACTGCAATCAACTAAATTTCATGAAAAGTAGTAAAGAGAAAAGGAGAGAGAGTTATAAACTATACACTCAGAATAACCCTACCTGAATCTACTAGGAATCCAACAAAAGGCAGTTTGTAGAATGGATGTAATTACTCTCTCTTAATGCTATCTCTTTCTTTTAGAAGAAATGTTACGACTCTCTTTTCAATACCACTGTCAATGATTTTTTGCCATACCCCAAGCCTAGGGGTTAGTCCCCCCCCTTTTATAGCTGTTAAGGAGGCTATGTGAATCAAACTAGGAGAAGAAAAAATAATCCTATTCTAGCTAAACTTCAGACTATCTTGGTAGACTGCAACTCTAATAATCAATAGTAATTAATTTAATTAGGCCTGAAATTTTAATTTCTATTAAATTTTGTCTAACTCAGCTAGTAGGAGTAGGTCTCGGTGAAAAGAAAAAGAGAACCCGTGCGGGCTCTATCTCTAGGGAACCCGACCAGGTTCATGTGAAGACTGGCCCATTGGGCCAGTTCACTTCGTGTTTTGGCCCGTTCTAGTTTTCCTATTTATTTATTTTTAGACTGCCAATCTATTGGGCCCTTAAATAGTCAAATTGAGCTATTAATTTTGTCATCAGACTTGTCCAAATAAAATGTCATTTTTAGGCGCCTACAGTCTGCCCCCACTTTGGCTGATCCTGGGTAAGGAAAAGGTCAAAGTAATGGTCTTCACTTGTAGTTCCCTATTTGGCTGTGATGATGTAGGATCCAAGCCTAGCCGCTAAGGGTCCTAAAACTTTGTACCTATCTACTTTTGCCGTGAAGGTGCCTGATGCCTTTTATCCTTGACTTTGAGGATTAGGAACTTCCTTGTTGCTGGAGTAGTGAACCTTCTTGCTAGTCAGGCGAACTTATCTTCCTGTATTGTTGGAGTAACAGACCTTCTTGATGGTTATAAGAACTTATCTTCCTCTATTGCTGGAATAGCAGACCTTCTTGTCAGTCATGCGAGCTTATCTTCTTGTATTGTTAGAGAAGCGGACCTTCTTTACTGGTTGGGCAAACTTGTCTTCCTATATTATTGGAGCAGCGGACCTCCTTGCTGATAAGATGAACTTATCTTTCTATATTGCTACAGCAGCGGACCTATTTACTGGTTAGGAGAACTTGTCTTCCTGTATTGCTAAAGTCGCAGACCTTCTTACGGGTTAGGCAAACTTATTTTTCTTGTACCACTAGAGTAGCGGACCTTCTTGTGGGCTAGACAGATTTATTTTCACATATCGCTGGAGTAGCAGACGTTCTTATAAAAACTTATTTACCTCGTATCGCTGGAGTAGCATATCTTCTTACGGGTTAGCCAGACCTATTTTCCCCATATCGCTGGAGCGGTGGACCTTTTTGCAGGTCAGGCAAACTTAGTTTCCTCTTATCGCTGGAGTAGCAGATCTTTTCGCCAATTAAGAAAACTTGGTAAATTTTTCTTATTTTCTTCGTATTATTGCAGTAGCAGATCTTTGTGCTAATAAAGCTGATTTCATCGATGAAACATCGGGACTGTTAATTTTATCTTTTGAGTTATATGAATACCTTTGTAAGTGTTCTATTCTTCTTTTCTTAGAATTTCATGCTTTGCCTTGGATACTCATGGTTGTAGAGCCCCCCTTGAACCTCTTTGGCTTTGTCTTCTTTCTCTTTTATAATTTCTAAGAGAAACACAATTATGTGACGGTAGGGAGCCTGATCGGGTTCCTTAACCACTTTCTTTACTTTTACTTTTTCCTCCTTGTTTGCATGCTTGTGTTCTTTTGATGCTTGTGAATTCCCATGCACATAGAGATCCTAGCCAGATTCTTATGGCTTGTCTTCTTTGCTTATTTTTCTTCTTTTTGCTTGAGTATTTGGCTCTTTATAGAAGGAGTATACTCATGTGAGTTGTGGGAAACTCGACCAGGTTCTCCTGCTAGACACCTCTTTGTTTTACCTTTCTTATTTGCTTGCACTTTAACTCATAGTGAACGAATATGCTCATGTGAATTATGGGGAGCTTGGCGGCATCCTCCCTTGGCTTCATTTACCTAAAAATAGCTTGGCTTGTATAGCTTTTTCTCTTTTATTTTTCTTTGCTTTCTCTTGTTTTCATTACTTGTAAGTGCTTTTAACTATGAGTTTAAGAAGAACTCATCCTCGTCGCTAATCCCGTCAAGAGAACCTTGAGCAGATTTTTTTATTGAAAGAGAATGGAGACCTGTTAAAGCTTAGGATGGCATTGATCTTCTTGTTGAGATAAAAAGGATGGAGTGTCCTTTGTGGCTAGATCCTCTCCTCTTGGACTTTGTTACCTGACAAACTGAAGTCGGGTTAATATCCTTTCAATAAAGATACTTGTGTAAGGCCTTCTTTAAGGATAAAGCCTCTCCTTTGACTAAGCTTGATTGAGGTGAGGGTCATAGTGTGGATGTCTTTTACAACACCTATTGACATGTATTGAAAACCTTCGATGTTGATTCACGGTTGAATAGGATTGTGTGCCCTTCTTGTAGGGTCACCGTGAAGGCTGATTTCACTCTTCTTCAATCTAGGGTTCCCAAGTGATCAAAGAGGAGGGCTAATAAATAGGTTAAAGGCCTATGCATTGATGTAGGTGCACTTGCTAGCCCAAGTGAGACTATGCTGATGTAACGACTATGGAGACTCGATTGTGTTGACTATATAAACATAATTGTGCTGACTATGTAAACCTCATTATGCTGACTATACAAACATGTGATAACCTAACCTCGTATGCATGCAAGTTATATACTAAGTTTGGAGTCCATTAGATAAGGTTCGATCAAGGTATAACAGATGATGGGTTAGGCACGGTGATGTTCTGTGGTTTCGGATGCGGAGTAAAATGTTAGGTGACTATTAGGTTAGACCACGTCATGGGTGTAAGCTGCCCAGGATAGAAAGTCTCTCTTTTTAACGAAGAAGTATCCTTTAATTTTATATTAAAGTGCTCATATCCTGAAAAGCCCCCAATTTTTATTTATTATAGCAGAAGCCCTAGATGTGAGATGATAATTATAGTTGAAGCTACTTTTGCTAGTTTTGGTTAGAATAGCCCCCAATCCATTAGAGCAAATAGTATCCTTCCCATGTTGGGAAAATGCTTTTGCTGGTGCTGTCTAGAGTAGCCACTAGTTTAGTGCAAATAATGTGGTTATCTCCTTGTTAGGAAATATTTACCATAAAGAGAACCTTAACTACCCAGGGAAATATAGGAGAGCCCCTGTCTTGCATATAGGTGAATGCCCATTTAAGAAAGCTGAGAATGCAAAGTGAGTATCCACTCTCGAATTTATAGTCGTGGTTGAGACCAAGAGTCCTAAATTTTGGAATAGAAGTGAGATTAGAGGCTGCGATGATTGAGGGAAGGTGAAAAAGTTGGTAAATGGTGTGTCCATGCCTCATCCAATGAGTGGATGCAATGAAATGCTTCTTTGTTCTCTAGGAAGCAAGGTTTTGTTTTCACCCTCCTTTTGTCTACTCTTCCTTTTAAGGTTTTCAGGCAGTCACTATTTATTCTCTCTCTCTCTCTCTCTCTCTCTCTCTCTCTCTTCTTTTCTTATTTTGGAGACTAAATGATCCAATTCAGATGTTTCTTTATGGAAAGAATCTTCGTGGTTGCGCCTCAAAGGGGTGACCTGCATATCTAATGTGGAATCAGGCCAATCGTATTTCAAGGTTATGATATTCAACTTAAAGGAGGGATGCCTTTAGAAGGACTTTTTGAGGCATGCTTCTAGGTTAGCATGCCAAAAGAAGGCCATCAGCATAAAGGCTCAAACAACCCTTATAAAATCCCCAAGCGTGCTTGGGTGATCAACAATTTTTTTTAATTGTGTTATCCTTCTTGTTTTCAAACTCTTCTTTCTGTCTCTCTTCTTTTTTATCTTTTGGCAAGACTATTTCATCTGAACTTTTCTTTCTTTTTTTTTTTTTGATGATTTTGATATTGATGCCACGCATGACATATTCCTATTCCCTAGTTAGGTCAGATGTGACTATGAAAGAAGTAGACTTATTTGAAGGCTCCAAAGGGTTTCAAGCAGGAATTTATCAGGTTGACAAAAGCATTGATGCAAGTTATGAAAGGAGCCTCCTATCTTAGGCATGTCCTTAAAACTGCAAGACTTACTGCAAGAAATTCTTGATCTTTCCCTATTTTCAAATAATGGATTGAAATCCTAGCTTTTTTTTAAATTTTGCTATCTCTCTTCTTTCCTAGCTTGGTTTTTGAGGTTTTTGAGCTAGCCCGTCTTTTTTTTCCTTCCCTTTTTTTTCGTTTTTGTTTTCTCTTCCTTTTTTTCACCCTAACAAAAGCAGTTTAGAAAAATGGGATATAAGGATAAGCAAATGAACTAATGGAGAAGAAAATTTTATTAATAAATCAATGTTACATCACACTTGGATTCAAAAAGTAAATGACTCTAAGACTCAACAAATTACTATAAACTAAGCATGACACATCACATCTTCTAAATTCAACAGAATTCAAGGCATCTTTTGTGGAGGCATTTTGGCTGGGCTCCAACTATGGTCATTATGTGAATAGGTGGGACCCGCTTTCACTTTGGTGGTCTAAAATAGCTGGAATGTTATCATACAAGCTAAGCTGGTTATTGCCCTTCATGAGTGGTTGTAATAGGGTTGTATTCGGTGTAGTAATCTAAAGCATGCACCTTCTTACTTGTGGGGCCTTTGTCTTTCTTATCCATATTCTGATAGTTGCCCTTCCAGTTGCTTCTAGTTCCTTAGTGCGGTGAAGTTTTCAAGTGGCGTGAATCATAGGTGCTTTCTATATGTGGGCTACAGGTTCCTGATGAAGAACCTTACTTGATCAACCTCTAAGGGTTGTTTAGCCATATGAGAGGCTTTTGCCCTTTATCGATCAATGAAGTTAGAAAGTTTTCCTTTTCCTTCTACTTAGTTAACTCTAGGTCTTTGAGTGTAATTGGTAGGTCAGCATTATATGAATACTGACGTAGAAATTCTTTACGAAAATCATCTCGGTTTGTGACCTTTTATGGGTCTATAACATTATAACACCTCATCACATCCTTGTCGAAGTCCATGGAAATATGATGTGGAAGATGTCCTTGTCAATTCCTTTTAGTGTCATTGCACTAAGAAAATTCCTCACATGATAGGGAGGATTTTTAGTTCCATGGAACTTAATGTCTGACATAGTGAATGTTAGGGGTAATTTTCCTTTTGGGATAGAAGTGAATCCCGTATAGTCATTAAAGGAATTGTTGAACATTGAAGATTCTTTAAGCAGTTGTTCTATTCGGTCTACTCGTGGATCAATTTGAAGAGTGCTCTTTTCTCATTTTTCTTCCTTATTCTTATCATCTTCTCATCCTCTATTGCAAGATTTATCACCTTTTTCCTTTAGGGCATTCTTGATAAGAGTTTGAAGTGTAGTGGTAGTTTATCCTCTTGTTACTTTCATCCATTGTAGCCTGCATCTTTTCTAACATCTTTAAGATAGATCATTACTATTCCCATCCATTAGAATTGGTATTGTGTTAGACTTGGACTTGAACTTTGTTCTTGACATAGTAAGTGGAGTTTCCTATAATTGCTCTCATGATAGAAGTCTCCCAGTCTATGAACTTTGTTCGTACGCTTTCTGTGTCTTCCCTATCCTGAGCAATAAGGTGATGGTTTAGAGAGGTAGAATGTTATAAGTGGTTAACCATGCTGGATATAGGCTAAAGAAAATAGTTAATGACTTGCAATTGAAAGAGAAAGAGATAATAGCTTAATGGGCTTGAGGGTTAAGGCTGAAACGGTGTTAAGATATGGGGTTTTAGGCTAAAATCAGGTTAAGATATGGAGTTTTAGGCTGAAATCGAGCTTTATCCTGGACTAGGTCCTAAGTCACTACAAAACAACCCGCGTTAAGAAACCGAAAAATTCGGTTTCAAAATCTTAAAAATTGGTTTCAAAGCGCTTTTTGAAATCGAATCGTAACCGAATTGCATCCGTTTCTGGAGTAGCAGTCTCTAAATAGTTTTGATACCGAACTTTTATCGGTTTCAAAAATTGAAACCGATATCGGGTTCAGTTTCAAAATTTCAAAACCGAATTCTGATTCCAAAAATTTACGGTTTCAAAATTTTGAGACCGAATTTCCCCAATCAGTTTCAAAATCTTGAAATCGAATTTGGCCATTCATTTTTAGAATATTGAAACCGAATTTGGCTATTCAGTTTCAGAATATTGAAATTGAAGTTGGCCATTCAGTTCAGAATACTGAAATTGAATTTGCCATTCAGTTTCAAAATATTGAAACTAAATTTGCCCATTGAGTTGATATTTGGTTGTGTTGTACTGAGGATTGCAATCAAATCAAAGCTTTCATTTTGGCTTGAACACCTGCTTGCATTTTAATATTTTCAGTTTGCCCATTCAGTTTGTTTATGTTGTATTGAGAATTTGCTCACTCAGTTTTAATATTTTCATTTGGTCATTGCCATCTAGGAATACACCAATTAAGCTTAGCACCTGCTTGCATTTCATACCACAATGAGAGCAGCATATATGCTCAAACATTTACAACTAAAGCATAAATGATCATAGTATAGCTTCTATCACAAAGAAATTGTCGAAAAGGTAGAGCTACTATGCAGTGATGTTTACAAACCCCAAAATCTAGCTAGCTTTAACAAGCACCTATTCGGTATATATGTACATTTCCAGAATCCAAAAGCATGATTGATGTGCAACTGTAATGTGCAGTCTGTGCTGTGTAATATGCACATAAAAGTGAAGAACTCACGGATGAGAACATCAAATTGACGACTCTTGTAATTGTGACATGAGCTTCATTTGGGCTTGCATGGCTAGTAGCATTTGTCTTTGCTCCTCCATCATCTTTTGTTGCTTCTCTAGTTGGTGACGTTGCTCCTCCATCATTCGTTGTTGGTTCTCCACAGAATGATGCTGCTATTGCAGTTCATTTTTCGTGGAGTTCAACTCGGCCTTTGTCGAATCTAGTTCATTTTGGAGATGCGAGACAATAGAAGGGGTGTATGAAGGTTTTATAGAATAGGTCCCAGCAGTAGGCCTCTTGTAGAAATATTCTGCAGCATTGCCTAATCTATAAACAGTGCCCTGTTCAGTCCATCCCCCAGCAGCCTCAAGGAAAAGGCCATCATCTTCCTGGGATGTGGGCACTTGTTTTGTAGCCTTAAGTGATTGATACTTGTCCTGAAATTACAAATGCGGAAATTTTGTGAATAAATTAACTTGCTCCATCTTTTGTATACCAAATATTCAATAGTAATGAATTTCAATCAAATGCACTAGTTACTAAGCACCTAGGGTCAAACCATAAATTCTATTGCAATTACTCCAGTGAACATAAAAAATAGGGTCAAGACTACAAATTTTGTGTAGAGATGGTCATACAAATAATGAAGGACGGACTGGTCAAAAAAATAGTGTTCAAGGACGAGGGGAGGCTGCTGTCATTGCCTTTGTCCACTAAGGGCAATGCCACTGGCCTCAATAATCAACTATAAAAGAAAAAATATACTCATGAAAAGAGTCAAATCCACCACAACAATTAAGAAAGAACTATTCATACAAACAGGCAAGTTTAATTTTCAAAGCAAGATAAATATAGCATGTATTCATTGAGTAGCAAATTGTCATATGATCAATTGGCAAATAGTGAACATAACAAGCATTCTACAGTTTTTGCCAGAACAAACAAAATGGAAGATTGACTTCCAGTTCCAGTGAAGTAGTAGTGCAAAACTGAGCTCTAAGAATACTAGGCTCCTTACAGTGTTCACAAATCAAATGAGGCTTTCATTTATCAGTCAGGACACCATAGATTTGCACAATAGTAATCATCTGATTAATAAAATTTGACATACAAGTAAAATTACTCAACTTTATCACACATATTCTCATATTTTGCACCCATTTAAGAATGTTCTCACATGTGCAAACAACTAACACAAGCAACAGCAAGGAAAATGACAAACACATATAAACCAAAAAAGTAAAATGCACATAATTTGTTTAAATAAATTTATAAATAAAAACAATTACAAAATTTTGTTTAGGATGAAGCCTTCTCACCTTAGAGTTACGAGATGAGAGTGAAAGGACATTACAGCTGGAAAAAATAAATTAAAAAAATAATTCTTGAACAACCATGTATGAAGCACTTCCTTCAAAATTGGCATAAGCAAAAGTCAAATCAGAATGAAATTTTAATGCATCTTTAATGAATTTGATCTTGCATTAAATATACTTTTTCTTTGCTTTCAATATACATAATGACCGTTTACTCCCCCCCCCCAAAAAGAAGCCAATTTTGGCTTGACAATTTTTAATCCATCAGTAACTTATTCTGTTTTTAAACTATATGATAAGAAATAATATTCCTGTTTTGGGGGGGGGTTAGGTATTGCTTTGAGGAGGCAACTAGAACCTCAACCAGGTAGACTTCAAAGAGAAATGAAGATCTTATACTTGAGGTTGAATTTGAAGAAAGTGAACGAGAAAATGTGTTGCTTTGTATGGAAAAATATATTGAAGGGGGCCCAGGTGTGGTAACATGTCTTTGTGTTATCTGGAAACTAAGGGACATGTATTTTACTCATGAAGAAGCCTTTTCACTCCTAAGAGACCATATCTTGGCTTTGGCAGTCTGGCTTCTTTATTTAAGGTTCCATGTGCAAAAGTTTCGCGTCTCCAGCTGTTTTAAGAGCACATGTTTTTTCCCCTAGAACCTTCCTATTGACAAACTAGTTATGAGACCACAGGAAAGGCTGACATTGATTCAATTAAAATGCATAATGTCTTCAAACAACATGAATTTCTAAGATCAGTAATTTTACGCAAAACTATACAAGAGTGACTTGTCAACTGACATCTCTTTGCTTATGGAAGCAATTTTGCAGTTGACACCTGATTCTAGAAGTGATCCAACTAATAGCTTTCATTGTATGGCATTGAAGTAAATTTGGATAGTGTTATGCCTTAATGTTTGAGGGGCGCCCTTATGAAATCTTGTGATCCACAAAAATTTGGTCTTTTAACTCAGAAGATAGCCTATCTAAGGAATCGAAGCTCTTGTTTATGTTAGTCACTTGAAGCACTAAAATATATGAAAATCCTTGTTGATCTATTGTATCAGAAGGACAATCTTTGGAAGGAAAGGTCATATGTAAAAGTAGGAGTTCCTACTTTAAGCTCTAACTAGGATAAAAACTGAAGTTTGAATTCTGTTTAAGTCAGCAAGGCACCTTAATATATATTCCACTGCAAAAATAAAGAAATTAGGCAACACATTGGGAGTCAGTGCATTCTTCCTACCTCAAGCTACTTGGGGAAGGAATTACAGGGGATATGACATGCAATAAATAAGAAGGTACCAAACTGATGGGATGCAGTTTACAACTCAAGCCATAATGAAAGTGGGGAGTCTAGCTTAGACAGAATGTACTTTAGAAAGATCCACTTTGGGGAGTCTAGCTTAGACAAAATCTACAGATTGACAATTTGCATTACGAAACAAACTCCCCTTTGATGCCACTTGTAGAACTCCAACGATATCCAAACTACGAATTGTATCCCCAACAAGACATTAGCAACTGAGAAATAATAAATAGTAAAAAAAACTACAACATAGCCATTCACTCAATTGAGGGTATACTAAATAAGCTAAGAAGCACTTTCAACCCAGTCAAATACGTACACTTCCAGGCCTATCACCATAAAATCACTCAAACAGTTACACCCCAGCTGCTCTCAAGTTAAATGGTTTGACTGTTACATCATCCAAAGCACAATATTTCAACAAAGTTCACGGATTGATCATCCAAAGCACAATTTTTCAACGAAGCACAACAAGTAGCAGAAACCGTAGAGTTATCCTCAGTAAGGTGCTACGAGTAACACTGCCACTTTTCCCTCAAACTACAGTTCCTTCATGCTGGAAAATAAGAGACTTACCCATACGACTTTTGATTGATCATTTGAGAAACTCTTATCCTTAGCAAAGAGCTTTGCAACTGTAGGTGTTTCACCAGCTTTCCACTTTATAAATACAACGCAAAATTAAGAAAATAGTTAAGTGTCATGAATCCACAACAAAATTAAATCTCACTACCATAAAACAACCAAAAAGTTAAATGAAACGGAAAATGTGACATGGTTAGCTGACAAACAAACTCCCTACCACAAAACAACCACAAAGTAAAATGACCTAACCTGAGAGTAAGCCCATTATATTTCACATACATTCACACAGAGAGGCGGGAAGAAGGATGTGCAAATGATCTAAAACCCTTCCAAATGTCAGCACCCAAATTTTGCATGTGTAAAATCCTCCAACACAAACCCCTCAAAATGAACCCATTATATTTCACATAGAGAACTCAGCATCAAAATTAGATCGTACATCAAATAGCAACATTTTTAAGAAACTAAAAATGTACCAGAAACTCGTGCAAATTAGGCAATTAAAAATAGGATAGAACTCCTGAAGAAAGAATCCAAATTTGATCCTTTCTTTATCCTATTTTCATCACAAATTGATTCATATATTAATTAAGGATCCTTACATATCAATCGCTTTGCTGTTTCAGCAGCAGAAACTGATCCCAAAATATGGCGACTCATAGCTTTTGGCCTAGTAGTTTTGTTTAGCATTGACTGCCTTGATCTCTTAAGAAAACCTCTAGAACTCTTCTCATGTTGAAGGAATTACTCCCAAACGTTAGGAGACAACCAGGATATTAGTCACCTTGCAAACCAAGTCTTTTAGGCAATTCTGACCTTTTTGTAAAATTTTTCTTTGACAAGAGATGCATGCTCAAGAGCCCATTAGTATCGATCCTGCCAACAAAATCAAATGAGTAGAACTGTAAATGTGTTGAACCTACATAAGTACCTAATAAATGTACATAGTTACGCACCCTAAATACATTCCACCAAAAACTTTTCACATGGTCTAGGGTCTCCCTCCAACATGTATAAAGAGCTCTATAGTAGCTTTTGATACTTCTAGTGACTTAACAGGATACCTCTTGATTATCAAACCTATTAAAATAAGGTAAACTTAAATAATTTAAAGTAACAACTGTTATTCATGAATGCAATAGATACCAAACAAAAACAAAAAAGAGAAATGAAACGTTTAGACGAACCACTTTAAAACCACTTAGTTTCTTTTGCTGCTAGAAAAGGGATGCTTGTGTGGTTAAAAAAACACAAGCAAATAAATGCAAATAAACCACTTCAAAACCACTTAGTCAAACTAGACCACTTAAAAAGTAATACAGTGCAATTCTTGAATATAAGAAGAAATTTTGATTATACTAACCAAAGACCTTCAAGAGAAAGAATCTGTGGAGCACTTAAGTTACTTGTTCCATTAGAAAGGCTATAGTATAAGACAACCATTTCTATTGTGTCCTGATTCTCAGCAGAATTCATCAATGCATTATGGTTACAACCACCCTCAACATTTGTAGCACTTATACCTCATTGTCTATCTCGACCAAACATTGGAGTAGATTCCAATTGTGAATCAGATGCCATCCGGAAAACTATTAGCGCACAAGAAGTTATATAACGAAAAATATTATAATAAATACTAGTGAACCTGCCATCAAAATATATGTAGTTGTTTTGACAAATATCCAAACCTACATATAATATAACAAAGGAAAACATACGAGCAGCAAAACTAATTAAATCATCAGTTAGTCATAATCTTCTACAAAATAAACACATCATAAAAACCTAGTTTGTTTTGTCATTCATCTAACTCATCATCTACATTGTCATCTTCATCTTCATCTTCATATTGATATTGATCTTCATCTTCCTCTACATCCTCCACTTTATCTTCTGTTTCACCTTCATCTGGATCATAATCACCTTCTTTTGGATCAACCTCAACCCCATCACCATCTACCTCTTCAATCAATCCTTCATACTCCCCTCCCTCTTTTTCCAAGTCTACTTCTGATAGAGTTGGTGGATTGTCATTCACATCCTATTGAAAAGCAATGTCTTCTACACAGGCATCAATGGTTGATCTTGGCTTAAATTTAAACACAACCCACCATGATTTTTTGTCATTTTTTGTACTCGGATAAGGTGTGAAGTATACTTGTTGAACTTGACTAGCCAACACAAATGGATCATACTTAGGATATTTTTTTATATGATTGATCTCAACAAGTTTGTACTATTCATGGACGTTCACACCTTTACTTGAGTCAAACCAATCACATTTAAACAATACAATTTTGTAACATCCCTTTGTCCCAACATAAGTGACCTCAATGACTTCTTGTAGGATGCCATAGTATTCAACTCCATCGGCACTTCTAACGCACACTCCATAATTCATAGTAGACTTGTCCTTTCCATACATGTAAGTATGAAAATTGAAGTTATTAGTATAATAGTTCTTCCATGTGCACACTTCTTTCTTAGGACCCATTGCAAGAGCCTTAAGCCTTTAACTATATCATTAGTGATGGTGGAGCTCAATACCTATGAATATGAGTCATTTGTTACATAAATTGTCAACTATGATATTTAATTTAAATTATGATATCTATTTTTACAAATGACTTACATAGTGTTCGAACCAATCAGGAAATCAAGCTGTAAACTTATTCCAAACATCTTCAAGGCGAATAATTGGATGCGATCTCAACATGTCTTGCTCAAAAATTCTATTAAATTAAAAAAAACTTGATATGGCTCTAGAAAATTATCTACTAATGATAAATTATATAATGCTAAGTAATATTAAGAATAGAAATCATACCGATCATATTCTCTTAAAAACTCACAGTTGGATAAGACATATTGATAGGCAACATCATAATCTCGATCATTCAAATACTTAGATGCTCCCTTAAATGTTGCATATCCAACAATTTTAGAAAATATAGAAGGCATATCAGGATTAACCTCTTTATCCACACCAATCCTAATATTTCGACCCAAATCTCTAGCCTTTGTGTCAACATTGCTTCCAAAATAATGAGCAAGGAAATTTGATACTTCCTCTGTGAGATATGCATTGCAAATAGAGGGTTCCACATGAGCTTTATTGCCCACTTTTTTTTTTTCTCCAGTTAACGAAGGAACCTAGATTACCATTAGCATAATTAAAATTTAACATACAAATAATGTCGAAAATAATGACATCATTGCATTTGACTTATCTTTCAGATGAGTACATCTTTGTATATTGAACTAGTCCATTGACTCTAGCTTGGTAAGGCAAGTGGACTGGAAGGTACTTCATAACGTTGAAAAAAGCGGGAGGGAAGAACTTCTCTAATTTGCAAAGAATTTCAGGGATATTTTTCTCTAAACAAACCATGTCATCATCTATGAAATTGTGCAGAGCTTAAATCCCAGAAAAATTGGCTAAGCTCTGTAAGTGCCTTCCATATATTTGTTGGAAGCAACTCCCTCAATGCAATTGGCAACAGTCTCCCCATAAAAATGTTATAATCATGGCTTTTCATCCCATGTAGTTTATTACCCTGTATATCTATGCACCTACTCAGATTAGATGCATAGCCATATGGGAACTTCAAGTTCTATGTCCATTCACACAAGGCTTTCTTTTGTTCCTTGTTAAAGACAGATGGGGTCGTTGGCGTTGTCACTCTTTCCCCTCCAACCACCTTAGTTGTTTGCACGTGTAACTTTCTACGCTTGCAATGCTCAACTAAATCTCTCCGTGCATTGACATCATCTTTTGTTTTGCCTTTCACATCCATAATTATGTGGAGTATTTGTTCACACACATTCTTTTCTATATACATGACGTCTAAATTATGTCAAATCAATAAGTATCTCCAGTAAGGAAGTTCCCAAAATATGCTCTGTTTCATCTAATTGTGTGAAATTCCATACATGCTGCTCTTTCCAGAATGATCAGTAGTTTTGGGTATTTTGGAGACATGATCCCACACTTGATGTCCATTTAGCCTTGGTGGAGGTTCGGAATGTTCAAATCTGATCCTATAAAGGGCACTTTTATTCTTTCTAAACACATGTTCATGCGGTAAAAATTTACGATGACAATCAAACCACGAGTGTTTTTTTTACCATGCTTTAACCTAAATGACGTCGTGTAATCCATACAGTAAGGATATGACAATCTGCTAGCAGTCATCCATCCAGATAATATGCCATAAGTCGGGAAGTCACTTACAGTCCAAATGACAGCTGCCTTCATTATAAAGTTTTGCTTCCTATACATATCATATGTTCGTACTCCAACGAACCACAACTCTTTTAACTCCTCAATAAGAGGTCGCAAGTAGATGTCAAAGTTCCCTTTAGGAGATTTTAATCCAGGAATAAGTACATTCAAGAACATGTATTGCCTCTTCATACACAACCAAGGTGGCAAATTGTATAGTATAAGAATGACTGGCCAGCAAGAATAGGTTTGCCCAAATTGACCAAATAGTGAGAAACCATCTGCACATAATCCGAGTCAAACATTGCGAGGCTCAGAGGCAAACTCTGAAAAAATAGTGTCAAAATGTTTCCATGCCTCCCCATCACACGGATGTGCAAGAATGCCATTAACACGATGGTTTTTTGAATGCCACCTCCTTTCCCACTGTAATAGTCTGACCCTAAAATATGTTTATTAATTTCATTTCATTAATCCATGTGATTAATCGCATTTCATTCATATCATTGCTTTTTATTATTCCAATTGGACATTTCTAAATGGGCCATCACTTTGCAATTCTAGATTTTGTTCTAGTCCAATTCTGGAGATCGATTTAGGCCTTGACATGTATGAATTTAGCGATTTAATTTTTTTTTTTTATGGCACCACAACCATTTAATCTCGAGTTTTGAAAAAAAAAAATTTTGCAAACGCACTCGGTTTCAACTCTTTTCTAAACCCGAGCCCGTTTAAGGCCGATTTTGACTCAACGAGACTTGACTCTCATTTGTTTAGCTAATCACCCTTAATTAGGCCTTAATTATACTTAGCAAAAGTGGCTTTTGGGCTTTTAATTTCAGCCAAGTATATATTTAACAAAGCTTTTGTTTTACACCAAGCATTTGCTAGACATTTTCTCTCTCCTATTTCTCTCCTCCTTCTCTCTAGTCACGGCAACAACATCAAGCAGCAACACCACCACCATTTCAGCCACCAAACAACCACCACTTACCACCCCAACCATCCCTCTCACTCCTCTAAGCACCAAGAATCATTCATACCTCTTTCTAAGCACAAAGTAAGTAATTCTTTTCACCTCTTATGCTGATTTTATTGTTGATTCTTAATCTTGTTGGTTTTTGCTTCTTATTTTGGTTGTTTTAGTGATGGATTATGCTATTTTCATGGAATTAAGAATCATCTTGGTGATGGATCATGGTGGAGTTGAAGTTGGATGATGTTAGGGTTAGGGTTTCATCTTAGTCATGCAAGCTTCATGTTCAAGTGTTGGATATTGATTGTTTTATCCTTGATTTTGCTTATCTTTTAATCTATTGAAGTTTCTTCTGGTGTCTATGGTGTTTTGAAAAGATAGGAGTGAGTTCAAGTTGACCCAAAGTTAGGGTTTTATCCAAAATGCATGGTTTGGACCAAACTCGTATCAAACTTGAGGTGTGTGTATATGTAACTAGAAAAAGAGCTTTATTGGATATGAATATGAAGTGGAATTTTGTATGATGTTGGGATATACCAAAGTGTATTTACATGCTCTTAAGAGAGACTTTAAGTTGAGGATTGGTGTGAAAACTGAGGAAACAAATCCAAGCAGTGAAGCTGGAATTTCTAGAAAAATAGGAAAAATTTAAGATGAAACTGGTAATGAATGGCGTTGCCAAAAATTATGATTTTTGGTAATAGATGGGTCAGTGTGTTAGCTTTAAAATGGCTCTTGAATCGCATTAATCCGAGGTCTGTGGAGAAAGTTATGGTCATTTTACTAAACCTGTGCAGGATGGACTCAAAACTGACATGTTGGTGTTTTAGCCCCATTTTAGGAACCCTATGTGGGAATCATGTGATGTGTCCTTAATTACAGTTTTAGAGGACTTCCTAAACTTTTCATATTGGGGTTTTAGCTCTCGTTTTGAGGTCGGGAGTATAAGTTGTGAATTATTATTTCCGTACCCTCTTTATAAGCCCTTATTCTCTAAACTTACTACCATGCTTTAAATCACATTTCTATAGTTATTTAGCATCAGCATTTTAGATTTATCTTTGAACTCGTTTGCAAAATGCAAAGGTATCAATTATAAGAACAAGTTCGTTCTAACCTCATGTTCTTATAATGATATTTTGAACAGAATTAAGACCTAAGCTTTCATTCTCTACATTTTAGTGCATCTTATTACACCAAGAACTAGCATTTAAAACTTTTAGGTACGTTCATTGCCTGTGTCTTTAGAAATCAGCATGTATTTATCAAAATCATACTGTTTTGATAAGTACATCAATGAATCAATTGAATCAGTATTTTATCACATAATTAGTGAACCCATCAGTTATCAGTTACAGGGTTTTGCCCTCCAGTTACCCGCGCAGCTTCAGGCCAGGTCCTCTAGTCGACTTGGCAGGTTTACACCTATTCACAGCTCGTAACAGTTACTAAGGGGTGCACTAACAGATAATAATTGGCAATTTAGTTTTATATGCATCTCATTCCCTGTTTTAAAATCAAAATGAATTGCAAGCGAGCCCAAATAACTTTTCAGTGAATCTTTATCAGTATAGAGATGCTTGTACTGAGCTTTAGCTCACAGTTCAAAATGTTTTTATGTTTTGTTTTAGGAAAGTGCTCAGTGAACTGCCCTCAGCCAGGCAGGGAGGCGGATGGTGATAAATGAGACAGGACCGTCCATGTGATTGGCGGTGTAGAAGTACTAAGATGCTATCCTATCCTATTGTGATGTATTTTGGTGTTACAACTGTGTGTGTTTGAACTGAAGTATGTATTTTGGTTTTACCATTGTATATCTGAATCGAATTATGTATGTTGGTGTAACCCTTGGGATGTTAGAACCATTTCTATATATAACTAAATGGTTTGAGTGATTATGATGGTGAATGCCCCTTTATAGGGTAAACCTTGGTTTATGGTAGGTTTTCATATATAAGGAAAGCCTTGTCCTTACATTTGGTGGAATACCGTGAAGGACAAACTCGCAGGGCCTGAATTTACCTGGAATAAATTCCTGCGTGAGTTAAGGGCAAAATTTTACCCAGTTGTGGTCCAGAGGCAAAAGGAGAAAGAATTTATGGAGCTGAAGATGAGTGGCATCATGACTGTGATGCAATACGCTAGTAAGTTCACCGAATTATCTAGGTTTGTTCCTGAATTTGTGTCATCTAAAAGGTTGAAAATGAGGAGGTTTGAGGAGGGCCTGGCCTTCTATATTCAAAATCAGTTAGCTGGACAACTAATTCTAACTTACCAAGAACTATATGAGCGAGCAACTAAAGTGGAACGAGTGAAAACGGAGTTAAGAGCACTAAATCCAATCAACCACAAGAAAAAGGGGTTTGAGCAGGGGACTCGAAGTGAGAGTGTGAATCAGAACCAGAAGAAACCTACTCCTGTTTCCTCTAAGAGCCGTCCTATAGGCTCGACAGCACCGTGTGCGAAGTGTGGAAGAATAAATCACACCACTCCTGAATGCCGCGTTGGCACCAACAAATGCATATGGTGTGAAAGTCCTGAACACCTCATCGCTACATGCCCCCGACGACTAAAAGCTGTAGACAAGGGCGCAGTAAAAACCTTGGCTTCGCTCTGCCAGGGACCCCCACCTTCAAGGCTTGCAATTGCAGGAAGGGCATTTGTGATGAACAAGAAGGAAGCTGCTACCTACGGTAATCACTGGAACTCTCTTTTTAAATTCAAAGCCATTTTCTGTATTGTTTGATTCGGGTGCTACTCATTCATTTATATCTACCCGATCTGCTATACGATTGAGCCTTGAGAATAGGAGGATGGAAACCAATTATAGAATTAAACTACCCAATAATTTTGTGATTAAGTGCCCTCTCTCTTTTAAACTTGTCCCTATCACCATTGGTGAAACCACCTTCTCTGTGGATTTGATTCAATTTGATTTGTCTGATTTTGACATCATTTTGGGGATGAATTAGTTGCACACTTATGGAGCCCAAATCGACTGTGAAGATCTTAAGGTTATCTTGAAAGATGAACAAGGCAGAAAGGTGTGTTTTTATGGGCAGAGAGAGGCAAAATTGTGTTTTTTAATTTCCGCTATGAAAGCAAGTAAGCTGTTATGTCAGGGGAGTATTGGATATTGGAGTTATGCTATTGACACCCAAACAAAAGAAGAGGGAGCAGAGAATATACCTGTAGTTTGTAAATTTGAAGATGTTTTCCCGAAGGAGTTACCAAGACTACCCCTGCAGAGGGAAATTGATTTTGGAATCGAATTAATTCCTAGAGCCCAACCCATTTCTAAAGCCCCATATCATGTGGCCCCAACTGAGCTTAAAGAACTAAAGATTCAGCTAGATGAGCTGTTACAGAAGGGTTTTATTAGGCCAAGTGTGTCACCATGGGATGCCCCAGTGCTGTTTGTCAAGAAGAAGGATGGAACCTTAAGGCTATGTATTGATTATAGGGAGTTGAACAAGATTACCATCAAAAATAAATATCCTCTGCTACGAATAGATAATTTGTTTGATCAACTACAAGGAGCAGGAGTGTTCTCTAAGATTGATTTGAGGTCAGGGTACCATCAACTTAGGATTAAACCTGATGACATTCCTAAGACAGTGTTTAGGACTAGTTATGGTCACTATGAGTTTACAGTGATGCCTTTTGGTCTCACTAATGCTCCTGCAGCCTTCATGGACCTTATGAATAGGGTTTTTAGACCCTATTTAGACAAGTTTATAGTGGTGTTCATAGATGACATTCTTATCTATTCTAAGGACAAGAAGAAACATGCTGATCAATTGCGGACAGTATTGCAAACTTTGAGGAAGCATCAACTCTATGGAAATTAAAGAAATGTGAATTTTGGTTAGAGGAAGTGGTATTTTTGGGGCATGTGGTTACAAAAGAAGGAATTAAAGTTGACCCCCAGAACGTGAAAGCAATCACAGAATGGCCAAGACCCACCAATGTCACTGAGATTAGAAGCTTTCTGGGTTTAGCAGGTTACTACCGAAGGTTCATAAAGGATTTTTCGAAAATAGCTTCACCACTGACCAATCTTCTGAAGAAAGCAAACAAATTTGAGTGGACTGAAAGATGTGAGAAAGCTTGCCAAGAGCTAAAGGCAGCGATTGACCACCGCCCTAATCCTAATGTTACCAATGGAAGGAAATAAGTATACTGTTTATAGTGATGCTTCAAAGAATGGTCTAGGGTGCGTGCTGATGTAGGATGACAAAGTAGTAGCTTATGCCTCTCGACAACTCAAGCCATATGAGAAGAATTACCCTACCCATAACCTAGAGTTAGCAGCCGTGGTCTTTGCTTTGAAAATTTGGAGGTATTATTTATATGGGGTATCATGCAGGGTATATACTGATCATCAAAGTTTAAAGTATATCTTCACTCAGAAGGAGCTCAATTTGAGGCAACGGCATTGGCTTGAGTTGCTTAAAGACTATGATTTGCAGAGCCAATATCATCCTGGTAAAACAAATGTGGTGGCAGATGCTCTGAGTAGGAAGGCGCAACATAGCTCAAACACTGTGGTGATTACCCAATTAAACCTCTTGAGAGAACTTAAGGACTTTCGGATTCAATTAGTATCCCACGGGCAAACAAATGCGCAATTATCAGCACTTATCGTGCAGTCCTCCCTAGTGGAAGAAATTTGACTAAACCAGGAAAGTGATCCCGAACTCCAATGAATAAAGCAAAATTTAGAAAAAAGGAAGTCTCCGAGATTTGTAATACATGAGGATGGGACCCTGCGGTTCCAGAATCACCTGTGTATGCCTAAAAAGGAAGGATTAAGAAAGCAGATCCTGGAAGAGGCTCACAATACTCGTTATTCGGTGCATCCAGGAGGCACCAAGATGTATAGAGATCTGAGACAATACTTTTGGTGGAATAATATGAAGAAAGACGTTGCAGAATATGTGAACAAGTGTCTAACCTGCCAGAAAGTTAAAGCAGAGCATCAGCGTCTTGTGGGTGAACTACGACCCTTAGAAATTCCCACTTGGAAGTGGGATTTGATCTCAATGGACTTTGTTATGGGTTTACCCCTTTCTGCATCGAAAAAAAATGCTATCTGGGTCATAGTTGATCGACTCACGAAGTCGGCTCATTTCCTGCCAATTAAGGATACTTGGGGAGTTGAAAGACCAGCCCAACTGTATGTTAAGGAGATAGTCTATCTGCACGGGATCCCTTTAGACATAATCTCAGATAGGGATCAAAGATTCCAAGCACGTTTCTGGCAAGCGCTTCAAAAGGCCTTTGGGACCAAACTAAACTTCACCAAATGTCAGCTTCACCGGTCAAATAATATGTCCCAATGTTTAGCCTTTTTCCTTCTGGCACCTCTGCCACTGTAAAGATTTTCTCTAATCCTCTTATCCATTCCTCCAGTACTACTGGATCATAAGATCCATTATAAACTCTAGGGTTATGCCGTGCTACCCTATCTGCCAATTTATCCTCTTTAGGAGGGGTTTCAGCAGGTACCTGGGGAATTCGCTTCATTAATTCAGCAACTAGGGTTGGCTAGTAACTCGGGTTTCCTAAGTTGCTAGCTAATACAGAGGGCAACGGTGGTGTGTTACCATGTTGTGGTTCCTGGCACGAGGCTTGATCACCCGATCCCTGGCCTTGCTCCAAATTGTCCTCTGCATGAACCTCCATGATGTTTTGCACTGACTCAGACATTCTAATCATACATTAAATGAAACAATTCAAACACTAGAACCTCCAGACATATAAAATAAACATGCCTAATAAATACATAGAAGATGGCTCAAAGATTATTTCCTAACTCAACGCGTCATCATTTCATTTCAAAACGGCTTACTTACATACATAGCTGCTGATCTATATACATGAGCAACAAAAGCATATTACACCTAGCTGAGTAAGCAAGCCTAGTTCTGACTCCTATCCTAACACTAAACACTATATAGCCCCTAAACACTAGATCCGTCACATGACCAAAAAGAGGTACGGACCATGTCATCACGGTCGAAGAAGATTGGCCTAGCTATATACAATGTCAGATGCCACATAACACACAACTATCCTATCCAACCATACCATATATACATACAGGCTCAAAATGAAAACCGCCACACCAACCCCTAGAACCACCTAACGATCCCTAGATGGATCGTAATCCGGGTCGGACTCATCATCAGGTTCTTCGCCTGAATCGAAGCTACTAGTCGATGCCTCTGATTCGGCATCACTGATCTCCTGCTGGACGTACTGTTCGAAATGTTTTTATGGTTTGTTTTAGGAAAATTCTCAGTGAACTGCCCTCAGGCGGGCAGGAAGGCGGATGGTGATAAATGAGACAGGACCGTCCATGTGATTGGCGGTGTAGAAGTACTAAGATGCTATCATAACCTATTGTGATGTATTTTGGTGTTACAACTGTGTGTGTTTGAACTGAAGTATGTATTTTGGTGTTACCATTGTATATTTGAACTGAATTATGTATATTGGTGTAACCCTTGGGATGTTAGAACCGTTTCTGTATATAACTAAATGGTTTGAGTGATTATGATGGTGAATGCCCCTTTATAGGGTAAACCTTGGTTTATGGCAGGTTTTCATGTATAAGGGAAGCTTTGTCCTTTGTGGATGGCGGTAATGTCCCGTTCATTGGGTTATTATTTTTCATTGGTGAACTTAAGCAGGTAAATGCAAGTAGTGAATCATGTATTATTGGGGTGTTACACCCCTGCTACATCCTTCGTAGCATAAAGTCTTTGTAATCTTAGAATGAAGAGGAAATATATCATCTGCTTCTTCGCAGTAAGCTTACCTTTCAATGTCTTGTTACGATACCGTTGTGCATGACATACTTCACGTTTTTCTAAATGTGCAGCATCCTTCTAGAATAGCATACACCCTTTAGGGCACACATTTATTCTTTCATGCGGCATTTCCAAACTAGTAAGTATCTTTTTGGTAGCATAAAATGTCTCAATCATCCTATTATCGTTAGGACAAATATCCTTAAATAACAAGGCAAAACCATCAATTGCCCTATGTGGAATGTTATTTTCACATTTAAGATTTATTAACCTTGCAGCCATCGATAAAATGGATGATTGACACCCATCATACAATGGCTTCTCAGCTGCTTGTATCATGTCAAAGAAAGCTTTCATTTCAAGATTTGGATCTTCTTCAACATTGCTCGACCCCTCTTCCACCCAATTTGAAGACATGGGACCAAATGTCTTCATAACCATATCCCTTATAGAGTTATCTTCAGTCCTACTTGAAGTACACATCCCACTTTCAACTCCTAACCTCATGTTTAGTCCACCATGATAAGTCCATTGGTAATAACTAGGACGAAACCCATTCTTATGAATGTGTAATTTCACAGTATCCTCATCTAAATATGGCACATTCCAACACTTATCACATGGACACTTTAGCTTTCCATATTTCTTAAAATGTCTTCCTCACTTGCAACCTTAATAAATTCATCTACTTTTTCCACAAACTCCTCACTGAGATAATAATCATCCAATCTCTTATACATCTAATCTCGATTAGTCCCAATTACTGCATACCAAAAACAATAATGGTTTTTCTAAGAATTGCATATTTTATGCCTAAGTATTTTACAGAGTCCATACAAATCCAATATCCACTTCCTAAATAAGTATCTAATATGGTATTTTAAAGAAACATAATTAGCTATTATACATATAATTATTATACAAGTACTACCAAGAGACATGAATATAATTTGGTAACTAAATACTAATAAATGAAAACATATTACATGCACATATGTCATAAAATGGTATGACCTAATCCCCTTTTACAAAGGTTGGTGATCCTAAACCGATTCAGGATTCCTATGATATTTACTTGTTTAGGCTACATCATTGTATATTTAGGGCAAAATTTCGGCAGCATTTCCCTGTAGTTCTCCAAGCGTGTGTTTTGATGATGAGTCATAGGAATGATTATCATCTTCAAAACCACACCCAGAGAACATTAAGGAAATATTAACGAACATTTGCTCTTAATAACCAACGATTTTGTAGCCAAACAATCAAATATCATAGGTTCTCAAACTATCCAACTTGGATAATTCAAGAATTTACACGTATCATAACTTCATGTCAATAATCTATGTATAGATATCACTTGCAACATCTTTCAATCATACCAGTGATATGAAAATGCTATATGCAATATCATAAACTAAATTGTTAAGGTGAGCTCTTTACGTATAAATTCTTGAACGGGCATTCTAAGTTTAATGAGAGAATTACTTGCATAGGTAGAACATCCTATACGCTTAATTCATGCATATGATTCACACATTTGCAAATAAAAGCAAATAATCATAATCACTACACTAAACTAACATTATGAAGACAACATTTTGAAGATAACATTATCATATACCAAATTATGTATCATGTTCTCACAACAAAAAAAGTCCCTTTTATAAGAGATTGTGCTTCATTACCACCAAACCCAAGCTAGCCTTGGACGCTTAATCTTAGAACTGATGAGGTGTTTGTTGGTTTCATCCTTCTACTTAGCTTCTATTGAGTCAAATATTGATTAACTACATTTTGATTCTAAATTATCAATCATACTTTCTAATGTTAAAAATTTGTCTTATAAAATGTAACTTTTGTTGTGTATTATATATAACACTTTGATACATGTAACATTTTTAGAATTAGAGTCAGCGTTCTTACCTAGTTTTGACAGTATTTATATTACTGTTGATGCCTCCTTTTTCATGTTTCTAGCTCTATTTCGATGCATGTTCATTAATAGCTTTAGGTCTTTGAGCTATAACTGCATAATCATAGATACTGAAACTCAAAAGATAAATTGAAATGAAGATTCTAAAACTCATTCTCTACTAACTTCCTTCTTGGTTTTCTTTTTACTAGGTAAGCAATAAGAATTAAACCTTTTCTTTATCCTGTCAAGTTTTTGTTTGAGCTTAGCTTTTGGACTATAAGATTCCAGTTTCTTAACTCTCCAATGTATAAACATATAAAATTCTGCAATTAAAGAAGCAAACTTACCAATAGACCAATCCATATAACTTTACCTAGTATCTAAAGAAATCAAGCAGGAGATTACTCATTTGTATTTTCATTTCTTTTCTCTGCCATAACATGCCTCTATATGTCGCTCATTCATATTCGAAGGGGGAAATGAAAAAGCCATTCTAAAACATCATATTCAAAGAAAAAAAAAGCTGTCTGCCTTTTTTTAAGCTCTTAAAGGCATCACTAACCCAAAAGAATTAAAAACCAATGAAAGAACTAATCATGCTATCAATTTTTAGTGGTCCCTTTGTTTCATCTCAACATCATCTTCATCATCTCATATAAGAAACTCATTCAAAAAACCTGTGGCTTTATGAAAGTAGTGCACTACTAATGCTTTTCTTCATACTTCAAAGGATACAAACATTTAAAAGAAAAATAAATATATAAAGAAATAATAAAGGAGATCATCAAATGCTCATAAGATTCCTTCAACATGTTCCACTATAGAAAATTACCTCAACAATCAAAGACACTCCACTGGAAGGCAGTTCACACGTCAAGGTTAGCTCCTACCTATAAAATGAAACGCTGTCTTCATCACTAACAGTGTTTCATATGAGGCAGTCGCCTTGACCAATACATATGACTAATGAAAACAATCTAGTGAGAGACAGAATTTCCTAAAATCCAAACATACATTTTATGTAAATCCTTTGCCAATTTATAACTTATAAATAATACAAGTATGTTAAAAATTGAAGAACCTCTGGTTTCTGATATAAAGGCATGGGCAGTGCATGCTACTGCTTTCAAAATCTAGAATCTAGCATATAGTCTGTCTGCTATTCAAGGATAATGATATGTAAGTCTAAGGATAATGATATGCAAGTCTAACAAACTCACCTCCCTTAGGAACACCTTGAGATCCAGATGAGCGCCTCCACAATCTGTAACAGATCGCTCTAACTACAATTATCAGAAAGCCAAAGAATAGAGGCTGCCATTACCAATCTATCAATTGACACACAGTCAAGTATACATATACTAGTGCAAATAAGTTGCCAATATGATCACCAGGTTAAACAGAAAATAAATAAATAAAACGTCTCCATGCACTCTCTACCCACAAACCTAGTACAGTGCAAAGCTCTAGACAATGCATCTGGAAGGACCAAGGTGAGGAACTACCTAAAGGTGGCATACTATTAAGGTTTATGCAGCATTTATACAGATAAAACTGAATTGTTTACCTAAAAAATTTTAGATGAAGTCTAACCTGCAACAGAAAGATTGGCCAATCCTGCAACAAGCAAGAACATCAAACAAACATTAGTGATACCAAAATAGGGATACCTCAGTTTGGATAGTCATGCTTGTTTTACATTTACCAGATTTATTGTCCTTCAAAATGGTACTCATTACTGCCTGATTCATATTCGAATGCTATGTTGAATAAAGCCCGAACACCAATCAAGAAAAAAAGAAAATAAATCTCAAAATAGAAAGAAACAACTAAACCAAATTCAACTAAAAAAATATCTTCAAAGTCATGTACAGAGAAACATGGGAGGATGAACTTGATGTTTACAACCAAAAAAACAATCTTGATAATTTGCATATGATGGACAAGAAAGTGGGTAACATAGACATCGATGCATTATCACAACAATAGCTCTTGTATCCAGGAGAAAGCTAAAACTGCAAACTTGAGCTTAAAAGACAGCAACACAACCAAACATGACCTCACCTGTGGCTAGGGTGTAGCTGCGTAGGGAGGTTAAGACATAGCGGCCATGCGATGAGATTAGGAGACAGTCAACAATTAAAACAAAAAAATTTCAAGGAAATATTATAAGTATGAAGATATTGAATAGCTACCAAAACTATTGTGCTATACCAGTGAAATCTATATAATACTTTTCAACCTAATCACCATGTTCGTAAACTTTTACATGCAAATGCAAGAATAACCTGGTGGTCAAAGGCGTAGACCACTCACCACATGACCAACTTACAAAACAAAGGCATCCCTCTCACATTAGATTCGTTCCTTGAGAAACCATGGATTATATTCTCCATAGTTCAATGTAAATTTGTTCCTTGATAATTTTCATACAAGGAAAAGAGGAAAAGAGAAAGTGAGTAAGATACCTCCACAAACGTTTCAGATTCTTCACCTACAGGATGAGAAGTAGCTTTAACTCATCAAATCGTTGGATAACTACGACGGACCAGACAGGAAACCATACGAATTCTAAATAGGAGATAAGATTTGAGGCAAAACAACATCACGCACTCTTTTCAGATAATCAAATTCCATAACACCCACACAAAGCAATTTTATTAATGAAGAAATTGATTGAAGAGAACAAATCACAACAGAAAGTCTTTTCATGAAATCCCAGAACCAGCAACAGCGGGAGGAATGGAAGAGCGTTGCTAAAATCAAAACGCAGGATAATGAACAAACGACAGAGGAATGCAAAACCAACAATGTAATTATGCTAACCAATTTAAGAAAATAAGCTAGTAACAATGGCGAGTTTGAACAACAATGGCCATTTTGAACAAAATTTAAAAACACAAGAAAATTAGAACCACAAATCAGCAAGAAACGAACCGCATAAATACAGAAAATCACTTCAAAAACTGGGAAACACTGGAAAACAATGAATAGACTACGATAGAGTGGGCGTCTATTTGTGAAGCCATAAGGTGGCCATGATAATCATCAAATAGAAAACACAGAGAGTATTTGTCTTAACCACAAGTTGACAACCGATTTCAAAATTGAGAAAAATCTGAAGAAAGAGTGTTTAAACTAGAAATCAGTGACACAAAGAAATCCAAAACACAAATGATCTCAACAACAAGACTATCAACAACGATAACATTCTAGCAAAATGAATCGATTTCAACATTTTGCTCGCAACAACAGTTTCAAGAAAATGAGGAATGCCAAGAAACACACACACAGAGAGAGAGAGAGAGCGAGAGAGCGAGAGCAGAGACCCTAAAATTACTGAACACTGAAAATCCATGAAATCTCAAAAGAATAAAGTATTTTCCAAACAATTATCTTCATCCTCCAAAATCAGCCGAAAAGTTCTCCAATTTCGTTTCTAATTCAACAAAAATCTTCACCCATCGGCCATGTAATTGCTCGTAAACAACAATGAAAATGAAATCAAGAACAATTCGCAGAGGGGAAGATTAATTTACCCCAATTTGGAGAGGGAACCCCGAAGCTTCAAATCTTAGACAACGAAAAAGTGAAGAGAGAGGCTAAGAATATCCGAATGGTCGTCACTCAAATCTCAGACCGTGAGAAAGCGAAGAAAGAGATGCAATTTAGGGTTCTATTTTCAATAAGAATGTAGTGAGAGATTTTAGTGGGATTGAACGCAATAATGGAGGGAGTCGATGAAGAGAGCCAAAATTACGGTTCCATTTTAGTTTTCATTCGCGAAAGTTTTTTCAAATATTTTAATTTTCGGATAGAAACTACATCTAAAAACCCCTAGAATTGCATTGTAATTTTGAAACCGAATGGCTTATCGATTTCGAATTATGAAACCAAAACTATACTTCAGTTTCAAAATTAGAAACCAAACTAAGTTCGATATCAAATTTAAAAACTGAAATAATTAGTTTCTAAATTCGGTTTCTAAACGCATTTTTTGATACCCGTTCATTACAGTTTTCGAAATCAATTGCTGTAAGCGGGTTGTTTTGTAGTGAGTTGGGTTTAGAAAGCTGACTTATAAGCCTAAGTTGGACTCAAAACCTTCTTAGGTGAATCATAGGTTTATACTAAACTAAGTATGATTATGGGTTTGTTTGCCTAGAATCAGCTAGTTTTGAGACATAGGTGGATCTAGGTGGACTCATATAAGGATCCAAAATCTCGGGAATACGATGCATGGACCATGAAATTATGCATGGGTAAGATATCTAGGTCTTACCTAGATTTATACATTATGAACATGATGCACGATTGAATGCAGCATAGATTGGACTGCCACTCTAAAGGTCTAATAGGTCGTATTATACACCTTGGGCCTAGATGGACTCATGGACTATGTGTAATGAGGCCTAATGATGCATGACTCTTTGACCTTAAGTATCCTACAACTCATGTGCTAAGACTCTAAATGAACTATGCTAAATTATGGATCTAACTCTAATACCGAAAGCCCATAATACCATCTTATGTCATGAATATAGACCTTAAGGGATGAAGACTTGACCTGACTTCCTAATTAGATCTCGATCGGGTTCTAGCCAGGCCCAAATTTATCCTCTTTTATTCTGACTCTCTACTAAACTTTTATGCATGCAAATTGATAGACTTTGCCAGCTGGACCCTAAGGGATCCTAGCCGGGTTCCAGGCCTGACACATACTCTATTTTGCCTATATGCGTACTACAAATCCTCTCTTTTTTATTCTTTTTAGCAATCCCAATCAGGATTTTTTTTACCATACCTGATACCTCTATACTGGAATTAGAACCTTTTTTAGGTTTTGGATCAAAAGTCCTCCTAGAACTCAATTAGTCATTTCCTAGGATTCCTTTTTGGCAAAAATTGGTACTCTAAATTGGAGTTAGAACCTTTTCAAATTCTAGATCAAGACTTATGTCTAATCCAATTTCGGGACTCAGTTTTCTCTTAATATAGGCTCTTCTAAGAGTCACAGTATCAATGTGTAGTCCTTTGGGCCAAAGAAGTTAAATCATATGTGGTTATTTTGTATTCTAAATCATATAAGTAAGTTCCAACCTAAACAAGAATTCTATGTACAGAGGGTTCGAGTCAGCTTTCGAACAGTCCTCTCACGACCTAATGCTTCGTATGCCACTCATGAGGTGCATGGCATGAATAGAATGTTTTGGATGCTTCCCCAAGTCGTATGGACCAGGAAAGCATGGCATGAGTGGGTGAAGCAACTGCCTGCTTAATTAAAAGTATAAATGGACCCATCGAGTGACTAACCACTTTCCCGAGGCGTATAATCAGGGTTTCACCTAGGGATGTTCTTACTCCCCAATAGGCAGCGTCTTATAATGCAAGTATGTCTAATGCAAGTATAATTAAGATAATTTCTCGAATTAAGTTTCAAATCTAGACCTCTTAAAAAAAATCTCGAGTGGAGTTGCTACTGTAACGATCCAGCTCCCTGAGGGTGGGATCCCCGATGAATGGTTAAGCTTGTTGCCAGATACTTTTATGTTTTTTCCCCAGAAATAACATAATGATCCATCTTTTTATTGTTTTATTTTATTACAGATTAAAAAAAAACTGGGCTATAGACTGAAATGAGAATGGGTGTTGGGCCTGACAAGAGAAT
Source organism: Carnegiea gigantea (assembly GCA_029747015.1). Lineage (NCBI taxonomy): Eukaryota > Viridiplantae > Streptophyta > Magnoliopsida > Caryophyllales > Cactaceae > Carnegiea > Carnegiea gigantea. Next base: position 32,746 of record JAKOGI010000397.1, on the reverse strand, counting down.
CCGGCCGAGTTCCCTGGGCAGAACCAGTCCATCTCTTCTTGTGTTGGGCCCTGGCAATTTCCTCAGCCCGACCCAGAATCTGGGCACAGGTCTGATCCAGGAACTCGGGCGGGTTCCTGGGTTAAATCAAATACCCTGATTCTAGTCCATGCAAATTCTATTACCTTGGTCCAAATCTGTTTTTCTTAGTCCAGTAGTGTATGAACAAATACAAAATAAAATAGCAAAAAATATTAGTCTTTAACTAAATAGAGTCGCCAATGAGGTTCTAGGACTTACAAGCCATGACACCTTGCAAAGTAAATCATACTGATAGGTACACCGAAAGGACAAAGTGAAGCTACTTCAAAAGGATTTAGGAAAGGCTCTCGAACAGTCCCTAGGATGGGTGAGGACCATCCTCAGTTCTTGGTGTGGAACCCAGGTTCTAGATTCAAGGGCAATGGTATTGTGATAGGATAGAATGCATCACATCACTGTCCGTCATCACTGATGGTCTCTACGCATCAATATGGACAATTAAAGGTTAATCATACTCACACACATTCATGCAAGGATCAGAATTATTTCACATAGTCAAGGCACAATGTCATTCAAAATAAGCAAAAAGGTCAAATTGCTCAAAATATTATAATGGGCGGGGATGAAGCTATCTTAAAGATTACATTTTTGCCAAACTACAATCAATTAAATTTCATGAAAAGTAATAAAGAGAAAAGGGAAGAAAGTTATAAATTGTGCCCTTAGGATAACCCTACCTGAAACCTTTAAGAACCTAGCATAAGGCAATTTATAGAATGGATATAATTACTCTCACCTAATGCTGTCTCTCTCTTTGAGAAGAAAGGTCTCAACTCTCTTTTTCCCAGCTCAATATCGCTCTTACTGGTTTTTCCAAGTACCCCAAACCTAGGGGTCAAGCCCCCTTTTTATAGCTGTTGAGGAAGCTATGTGAATCAGACTAGGAGAAGAAAACTTGATCCTATCCTAGTTAAACTTTAGACTATCTTAGTATATTAGAATTTTAATTAATGAATAGCAATTAATTTAGTTAGGCCCAAAATTCTAATTTATATTAAATTTTGTCTCACTCAACCTAGCAGGAGTAGGTTTTGGCCAAAACAAGGAGAGAACTCAGGCAGGCTCTATCTCTATAGAACTTGACCGGGTTTATGTGAAGACTGGCTCATTGGGCCAGTTCCCCATGCATTTTTGTCCTGTTCTACTTTTCCTATTTATTTATTTTTGGATTGCTAATCTGCTGGGTCCTTAAATATTCAAATTAGGCTGTTAATTTTGTCATCGAGCTGATTAAAATAGAATGCTATTTTTAGGTGTCTACAATAGGTCCAGTTCACAACACAAGAGCCTTATTACTCCTTTTTAGCACTACAGAGTTTCTGTGACCACTTTGTCAAGCTCTCAACACCTCACAAGTACTATCTTAGCACCTATCTATAGTTGGAGTTTTTAAGGAGTGCTCTAACAATCTTAAGCTCCTATGGTTTACCTTCCTCTCAGGAGGATACAACTCAAAATACAAGATTAGTTACTCTCACCCAGTCCAGCACAACCATAAGTAGTTTTGATGTTATAGAACTAAGTATAACGGTTATAATGATTTAGCTCTCAAATGGATCGAAAGTTTTTTTTCTCAAGTGTCGTATATCAGTCTTCTCATGGTTCATCTATTCATAGATGCTTTTTTATGCTCTTGAGCCATAGGATGTAGCCGTAGCGACCGTTAGAGTCTTTGTCCAATTTTATCCTTTGATTTAGATATTGAGACCTTCATCTCAAGAACTTGATCACTTGATCCTGGAGTCTGATCTCCACTTCTTATGGTAGAACACATGGTAAAGCAATTCAACCAGTATTTCACAAAGAGGATAATCTTCTCAGGATTTCTCATCGATATATATAGGCATTAGAATAGCCATTGTACTCCTATTTTCTCATTAATCCCTATTATTTTTGTTGATCGGGGAAGCATGACTTGTATAACTGTACAGCACACTAAATGATTTGAAAGTGATAGCTAGCCAGTGTGAGAGCCTTGTGAATCTTGGTTTGTTGTTGCTCATTTGCTGCTTTTTCCCCCTTGTCCTTTTATAGAAAATGTTTCTGACAATTTTCCAAATTAAGTTATCTGAAAAATATAAGTAGGACCATTTTTCCTTGCATAACTCCTTCGTTCCTTGATTAGAATGATTAAACATAATAGATAAAAGTTATGGCAATTGAAATAACCAATTCAGCTTGAAAGGATCCCACTTTTTTATTCATACTGAAATAACAAAGTGAGATATTACTCTCTAATAAACCATTGCTAAATAAGTGATTGTTTTGATCAGATTGTGCATTCAATCTGTTCAACAACTCAAGTTAAATATGTTTTCATTAATTGACTTTGACATACTAGTGACCCTTACATATCAATCGAACGTTGTAACACTATTATTAGAAAGTGAACTCTGATGCTAATCTAACTAACAGTACTTTGGCTTTTGTGAAAACGTTTTGTTAATAAGTTACTCAGGAGATGATTAAGCTAGTTTAGAAAGTAAATATGGTCAGACACTTTGATCTAAGGCATGACTCTAAGGGTTACACCAAAACTGTTAGGTTTGGCGCTCAAGTTCTTGAGAAGAAAGGACAAAACAAAGGATTGAAGAAGAAGGTGATTGAAACGTCATATACTAATGCCTTAAAGAAAATTGCAAACTAGAGAAGTTGCCAAATAAGCTTTAGAGATACGGGAGAAACTTCGTATTTTAGTGGTTTGAGACAAATCGATACCTATTAAAAGGATTATAAGCAGAGCTGAGGATCAAATTATGCTACTTGAAGTTGGTTGTGAATTTAGAAAACATTAAGTATTGTTCTTGTCATAGTTTAGTGGACTATTCTGTTTTTCTTATGTATTAACAGAGGTCACATGGATGTCTAGTAACTACATGTATTTTGACATTAACGTTTTTACTTTGGGGGTTATACCCAATTAATGGTCAAAAAACATCATTAATGACACTGATGACCATGATATGTCATACAAAAATATGTCCAAATCGAAATAAACTAAAGTAAAATCATTATAGCAAAACCCGTATAAGGTACTGGCATGCTAACATCCTCCAAATCAAAAACACCAACAACCAAGTGTATCACTACCTCTCAACTCCCACTTGCTAGTCTTTTAAGAACCACTGATGCACTTTGCTTTCACTTATTCTTCTAGTATTTCTTTTAATCATTAATCCCTATCACCTATGGCTGATATGCCTAATTGGTATTCTACATTCCACCCTTTCATAACCATTTCATAACTATTCTTGTCTTATATCCCAATGCTTGAGTGTTCTTCAACTCTTCTTGTTAGTTTTGTGGGCCTTTTACCCTTTTCTCATGCTTTAATTCTTATTGATACTTTTCTTCCCTTTGCTAATATTTCTTTTACTCACTGTTTGTTTGGAAAGGGCATAAGTTAGGGAAGTAAGAGCAAATAAAAAGGTGTAAATGTATGGGAGAGTACGAAGGAGTAAATAGCTTAGTGTTGTTTAGATATTCGCAGAGAGTAAGGACTTACCCTTCTTTAGAAGAACGGGATAGTAAATAAGAGTAATTTGAATAATTAACAATTATACTCTTGATCTTTTAAACTAACTACACATACTCTTGTTTGCAGAATGTCAAAGTCGTAAAATTACAATTGCTTTTGATTGCATAAATAATTTATTTCTCTTCACACCCCTAATTTGGGATGTCAAGAAATGGAGATTAATGGGTCACAAAGAAATGTAAAAGTAACCCCTCATTGCTTGTTGCATTAGGAAAGGAACCTCTTACTCTCCATGACACCTCCCAAATAGGCTTATGTGATGTTTCATTAAATGTAACGTAGTACAATAGATCTTATAATGCAATTTGATTGCATAGTTTACAGTAACTATTATTACATGATAGTTGTTATTTGCAATAATTTCTTATAATCAAACAAGATATTGGGAATGCAATTACAAACTTGTCTACATTATAAAGTTGTTTACATCCAACCAAACAATACCTTAATGTTTCATACGTAGCAATATTCGAGCTTTATTCAATGTCTTAGGTTATTAACATATTTGACAATATCCTTCTTCATTCTTTCTCTACAACATTATCAATTTTCATATTTTTGATTTTCTGTATGATATCACATCCCATCTCCCAACACTAGTGCCATGTCATTGACTTGTGGCTTCTCATTAATCCATTCGCTTTTTTTGGTGACTAAATTAGCAGAATTCGTCTTTGATTGCTTATAGTTTTCGAAGTTAATAGCACATCTTCATATCTCTTAGAATTCCAAGTGGATTATCACTATTTTACTATTGGAGCACTGTGATCCTTCATCTTCCTCTAATTTTGACAGGGTATCTAGAACACAATCCACAAAAGCAGTGTCCCTTACATCTCATATTCTGGTGCAAGTATAAGGAAACTACACAGAGAAAGTGTAGAAAGGCAATTTCGATAGTCTCACACTCAATCAAAGATTAGCCAAAGAAAATGAAGAACATAAGAGAATTTATAAAAGAAAAGGGGGGGGAGAGAGAGAGAGAGAGATTTAGGGATAGTTCACTAGTTGTTTTCCCCTTTTGCAAGCTCTATATATATATATATATATATACATATACATATATACATATATATATATACATGTATGTATATATACATACATATATATATATGTGAGTGTGTGCGTGCACGCTTGTGTATTAGCTCATTTAAAATAGTAACATGTGCTAATGATAGCTCAGCAAAAAGATTCTAATAGCCTCTTAACTAACAGTGCCAACTCATCATTTTCATTATAACCCAAGCCAAAAATATAAAAATGCATAAAAAACTCATAAAAATTACTTTCCCTATATCAGTCGTTCCTTCTTCTCATTAGCCTTACCCTTAAGGCTGGAAGTTAGGATATTTGGTTCAAAAGCATCCACAAATACTTAAGTGGCTTGGTCCTTAGAATGCCCTGGCCACTCAATCAAATACTAAACAATAGCATGATTCTATCGTTTTACCATTTTTCTAGCCAGTATCTTCTCAAGTTCTTATTTGTCCTCAACATTGTCCCTTGTAGCCAACTAGGAATGCAAGGTAAGTTAAGGAGTTCCTTTGAAAGCCCTTAGCTATGATACATACACCATGGTATGAATTTTAGCTAAGCTAGGTAAATTCAATTTCTATGCCACCTTACTAACTATGTCCAAAATGTGGAAAAGGCCAAAGTATTTAGGTCCCACCTTAACATTGGATCTTTGTTGCACCCTAGCTTGTCTATAGGATTACGGTTTAAGCCAAAGCCAATCTCCTACTTGAAATTACCTTTCAGACCTTTCCTTATCAGCTTGGTGCTTCATTTTGTATTGTGCTTGAGAAAGATGAAACTTCAGCTCTGTAATCATCCCTTCTATCATCTGTAAAGGTTGGTCTACTATTGGTCACTTAGATTCTCCATAAAGGTGAAAATGGATGGATTAGTGGGTGCTAACTATAAACTATCTCATAAGGGGTCATTTCAAGGGGCCACCTCGACCATTCTTTAGGATTTTGGGTACATATGCATCTTAAATAAGTTTTTCAACAGTTGTTAATATCTTCTGTTTTCCCAACCATCTGACGGTGGTAAGCTTTAGCAACATTTTCAGCGAAAATGGGTAAGAAAGAGATACAAAGGATGCATGCATGTTGAGCCCATCAATCACCACCCAAATGGCCTCCTTACCATATAATTTAAGCAAACCTTCTATAAAATCCATTTATATCCGCCCATAACTCCTCATGGATTGGGAGAGGCTGCAAGACCCAGATAAGTACTATTATCATATTATAACCCTAACAACTGGTGCATGTTTGGCAAAGTGTTGGACATCTTAATTCATCCTTTTCTAATATAGCAATTACTTCAACAGTTTGAGTTTTGCATCTCTGCCAGAGTGGCCCCCTATAGGTGAGGAGTGTACCCATTTCAAAATTTTGGCACTGAGTCCAGCGTCAACTAACTTGCCATTCCTTCTTAGCTGCCTATTCAACACTTGGTATTTTGGATGTACAGTAGGGTCTTGCTATTTTTGCAGCATAATGTTCTATATATGAGGATCTGCTTGTCAAGACAGCTCTATTAGGTTGTATAGATTAGACTGAATAATTGAGATTTTCATTTGGACTAACTTTGATCCCTTTAATCTGGATAAAGCATCAGCTTCTACATTTTCTAAGCCCGTTTTATAGTGGACTTCATAGTCAAAACCTATAAATTCAGACAATCAGAATTATTGAAATGGTGTGAAAATCTTTTATTCCCTAAGATATCTGACACTTCCTCGGTCAATCCTTATGATAAAGATTTTGCCCATACGATACTGCTCTCATTTCTGAGTAGCAAACTCAATAGGCAGTAGTTCTTTTTCTTACACAGAGAGTGTTTGTCATCTTTGTCCCAATGTCCAACTAGTGAAAGCTATAAGGGTTTTCTCTTGTTGCAGCACTACTCCAATCTCTGTACTCGAGGCATCTGTCTCTATCTCATTTTGTCAAAATTTGGCAAGGCTAGCATTAGGCGTTTGCATGGCTTTTTTTAATGCTTGGAAAGTTGCTTTAATTTCTTGCGTCCAACAAAAATTATCCTCCTTGAGTAAATTTGTCAATAGCTTAGAGATAGTGGCATAGCTATTGACAAACGTTTTGCAGTACCCATTCGGCCAGGGAAGCTCTTAACATCTTTAACATTTTGAGGTTATGGCCAATGCAAATAGCTTCAATCTTCTTGGGATCCGTCTGCACCTCTGCTACTGATATGCATGGATCCAAAATGTGGCCAAACTGCAATGAAACGGCCGCACTAGAAAAGTGTTGGAGTTGGACGAACCGCGTTTTCATGTCGCGATAGCCGCGAAATGGAACGCGATTGCTGTGCTAAAACGATGTTGAATCCTTGCTGATATGTAATGCCCAAGGTATTCCACCCTTTTGATGCCAAACGCACACTTGCTTTGCTTAGCAAAAAATGTGTGTTACCTCATGGTTGCCAACTTTGACTCCAACTATTTTGCATCTTCTTCCAGAGAAGGACTGTGCACCAAGGTATCATCAAAGAAAATAAGTACAAACTTCCTGAAATAGGTTTTGAAAACAAATTTCATAAGCCCTTGAAAACTAGCTTGGGCATCAGTGAGATTAAAAGACATTACTAAAAATTCATATTGACTTGAGTGAGTTTTAAATGCAGTTTTGCGCACATCATTCTCATACATTCTGATCTGGTGATAACCAAACCTTAAATTAATTTTGAAATATATTGAAGAGTATGCTCGTTTCTCCAATGACACCTCAATCATGGGAATGGGAAACTTATCTTTGACTATACTTTTGTTTAGCTCTCTATAATTCACACAGATCCTCCAAGTCCCATCCTTCTTTCCCACCAAAACCATCGATGCAGCAAATGGACTGATACTCAGTTGAACTATCCCTTCGTCTGACATTTATATGCCAACCTCTCAACAACATCCTTTGTAGTTGGGCCTCTTTTAAGGCTATCTACATATCCACTGTGGAATCAAGTTAATCATAATTCGAGCATAAGAACATACAGCTCAAAGATGGGATGCCTCCATGAGGGTTTTATAAGGTAGGCTATAGGATTATGGTGTCAAAGTAACAGAATCACCGTAAAGGCCCAAACAACATTTATGAAATACCCAAATGTGCATGGGTGATGAGACTAATATGAATCAGCAATTTTTTCTTTCCTTATTCTTCTTTTCAAGCTTTTTTTTAATTCTCACTCTCTTTTTTTCCTGATCCTTTTCTTTCCTTTTTGTTTCTTTTTTTTCTTTTTTTGTATGTGACCATTTGGTCCTCCCTTTTTTTTTATTGCTGATTTTGATATTTGTGTCCCCATAAGACACTCTTACTCCCTGATTAGGTTAGATGTGGCTATGCAAAACATAGGCTCATTTGAAGGTTCAAAGGGGTTTCAAGTAATAATTTATCCGATTTGATAAAGGTATTAATATAGGTGACCAAAAGAGGCCTCCTACCCTAGGCATGTCCTTTGAAGCTACATGACCTATTGCAAAGAAACTACTATCTTTCCCCTTTTTTCAAATGATGGATTGAAATTCTTAGTCTTTTTTATTTTGTTTTGGTCCTCTCATTTTTCCTACCTCGCTTTTTGAGGCTTTCAAGCTATCCCCTCTTTTTTTTTAAAAAAAAAAACCCTACATTCATCATCGATAAGAGCATTCTAGTAAGAAAAAGGAAAAAATGGAATAGGTCTAGGGAAATATAAATGAAAGTGTGGAAGTCTTGGGACTTGGATTAAAAAATGGGAAGGTGAAGGGACTCTTTGACTTAAGTCATTAATGCAAGTTCAAGGGGTTAGTAGTGATCCTCTAGTGTGGAAATATATAATAGGCTTAGTGGTGAAAACTTAATACGGATTGCTAATAAGTTTAGTTCCCTATCTAAGAATATTGAATGAATGGCATATCTCTTTCTAAACATTTGGGTAAGTTTTATTCCGAGATGTTGGGCCTAATGCTAAAAAGGAGCCCAATGTGGCCTATTTAGCATGACCTGAAGTGATCCGTTTCTTTTTCTTTTTCTTTTTAAAATTTAGGGTGCATCCCTGAATTACCTAAATGAGTTTTTTTTAAGCTTAGGCTTCTTAACTCTTAGTCTAAGGTCCATAACTAGAGTTCTGTTATCAAATTTCCCCCAAATGTCCTACTATTAACTACTTTTGGGTTTGCCGTTGGGCGCAATCTTTATTATCCTACATCTAAGTGCTATCTCTCTCATCTTCTGTATCATGAGTAATAAGGTAAAGTTTGGGAGGTGGAATGCAATGGAGATGGGAAGTGAAAAGGAAAGGTTAATGATCGTAGACATAATGGGAAAGGATGGCTTAATGACTTAAGGCAGCTGTGAAGAAGAGGATGGCTTAGCGAGCTTGAAGTTTGAGGCTAGTATGGAGATGAATAGGGTCAAGATGCTAGACTTAGGTTGTTGGCTCTAGATGAAATTGGGTCTTATTATAGATTAGGTTATAAGTTAAGCTTAAATAGCGAACCTGCAAGCCTAAGTGTTATGCCTAAGTGTAACACCCCTACCCACTAGGGCTAGTAGTATTAGTGATTTCTAAAATTTTGGAACAAAATAGATAGAGTTCCGCCTAAAAACTGATCATAACCTAGGCTTATAGCCTTACATTAGGTATCTATAATTATAAAAACACAAAGAATATGGCCAACAAGTTTGACGGGTACACGCCAAAGATCACAACTCCCTAGGCCACACGCCCAGAGTACACAAACTATAAAACTCAAAAATAGAAAGGAATAAAAGATATAATTCAACTGATCACACATCTAGAGCACTAGGGCTTGCATCCCAAAAAGAACTAACTTCAACCAAACTATTTATATGGTTAGCCCACACAGCCATTCAGAGCGATTGTGAGACACGATACAATACATGGACCAATATGCTTTGCTTATATATGCTCAAAAACCTATGAATACATTACATTACATCACTAAACTTATGTTCTAGGTTTATATACGTGTGACTCCTTTTCAAGCAAATGGAGAGGTTCCAACTTGGCTTATGTGAACCGACTTCTACCTGTCTTTTCATAAACCAGAGAAAAAAGGGAATAGAGACGGGATGAGCTACCATCACGCTCAGTGAATTATTCTCAACCCCAAGAAAACAAAATAATTGCATACAATACTTTTAAGTATCATTCACACACAAATTGATACTTAATATCACATATTAAACAAACAAGTCCCACCATGTCCAATAATATCTTAATAACTCCCAGAATTTATATGCATCATTTCCCTCCTTACTTCAATGAATGATAGCCTTTACGTTGATTAATCTACAACTCTTATATTTTAGCAAGGACAACCATACATTACACTTACTTGATATCACATAATAGGCATACATCACCCAACAGCAAGCTGGCTTATGCTAAAACCTAGGCGTTAAGGATAGTAAGTAGTTAAGTTCACACATAAGCACTTAACATCAAAGAGTTTAGTTAGAGTTACCTACTGGAGTTCTTTTAGTAAGAAAATGGGATTAATGCATAAAGGCTAGAACCCCCACTTAAACTAAATTAAGCATTTATAAAACAATTTCTTCACAGGAAAGTCATTTGGGATTCAACAAAAGCCTTTTTGAAGTGCACGTGCATTTTCTCAAAGATTTGCGCTAGCATAGTCCTCAAACACGAGGAGTTTTCAACTCATAATAAGCAAGAAATCACTTTCTAGGCATCGGATTCACATGTTAGTGCTCTCTTCAAGTGAGTCTCATAAGTCACGACTCATGGTATCTCCGTAGCCTCTCATGGTCATTGAACTTTTACCCTCGTCAAGGTCTACTAGGGTTCCCACTTTTGGGTCTGCTCCGTAGGAATTAGGGTTCCCATATACCGAGTCTACTCCCTAAACTGTGTCCAAACGATCAGCAGCCTAAAACATTTCAGATGTATCTCACAGTCAACACATTCAGCATCAAAATTCCCTTTGTATCACATCGATGGCATTGTCAATTTTAAAAAGGTTAAAATCCCTTAAAAACATCAAGTCAACTTATAAAAAGCATATAACCACTTATTTTTGCAAAAGCTCACTTGTAAACGGATTAACAGCGAAGTAATCTTCTAGTTTCATATAAAAGGCCTATTAAAACTTGTTTTAGAAGCGAATAGTTTACAACATACTCATAAGTAGTTTCACTTACCAAAATAGAGACTTTAGCAGTTTGGTTCTGCTAATCAGCCACATGCTTTGGGTTTGCTAAATTCATTTCAAGTTTACATGAATGAAGCATCGAAAACAAAGTCACCATCTTTATGCAGTACTTTATTAATTCACGAGCAATGTTTCAATGTTTTGATCAATGGTTCAACCAACTAAACAATTCAATTGAACTGTTCAGCGAACCTGATTATTGTTCTTAGTTTAGGTACAACAATGAATCAAGATTTGAGACATGACCAAACAGGTAAATATAGTTTAGCTAGAGTAAGTCAGGACACGAACAAGCCACGGCTCGGTTCACAAACCTGATTCACTGCTAAACTGATTCGCTGAATTGCTTAGTTAACTTCCTGTGTACCCACTCCACTCTAGCATAAAATAAGGCATTCATGAACCATGAACAGGGACCATAATCTATATGGGTAGCATATTATCAAAGACTTAGGCAATTAACACAGAACATAGCATCACAACACAATCAACACGCTTCATAATTTCATTGATTTTTTCACACAATCCCGACTCCCTCTTTATGGCACCGCCCACAACCATCCTTACAATCATCTCAGTTTCAACCGAATCAATCCAGCTGCTCCCCATAAATTCTTAATTCATCAAAAATCTAATCTAATTACCGAATCAAATCTCACGAACGATTCAGAAAATATTTGCAAATTAACTAGTAATTTAGGGTATCAAGAACCACCTACCTTGTTCTAAGCTTAGGGCCTGATTAATAGGCTGAAGAGATGATTTCTAGGCTTGGTGGAGTCATGTTTATTCCCCTAGTTACCAGTCATGAGTCCTTCTCACAGGCGCCACTGCTTGGCCCTCAGTGGTCACCGAACTCAAGCCCAGCTACGGTCGATGGTGCTACAGGATTGATAGTGTTGTTGGGTTACAGCGGTGGTGCTTTATTGTGGCAGATCTAACGTTGCTTTCTCACCTCCTGCGTTGCTTCGTCGACCCCAGCCTTCTTACCGCCGCGACCCTTGTCAGTCGTTTCCTCTAAGCTGCTACCCACCAGCCATCGCAACTCTCTCTCTCTCTCTGTCTCTCTCTCTCTCTCTCTCTCTCACACTCCGTGGCTCATGAGAGGCTACAAAGAAGAAGCGGTAGAATAGGCCCCACTTTTGCTTCTGTCTTTCGTAAAGAACAGGGCCTCTAGCCCCCTTTTTTCCTCCTTTTCTTTTTTTTTTTTTGACTTAATTCACTAAATCCACAAATAAGGTTGGCCCAAATGTGTTGGCCCAATAAAATAGCCCAATTCAACTTTACTAACTTTGTGTAATCCTAACATAGCCTAATTTTGAACTAAACTCGCTAGTTCCAACTCACGTAATAAATCAAGAAAATTTATAAAATTACTACACATAAATTATTTATTAAAATAAATAACTCGAAATTAAATAACCTCAAATATTACATTAAGTTAGGTCTAAGTCTTGCTCATATGACTCATGTACTTAGATTGAGCCAAAGCATGACCTTGGTTTGGTTTTCATGGAATGGGTTAGGGTAGACACGCACATGGATATAAGTAGGCTTATGTATAGATCCTAAACTTAAGGAATGGATTTATAATGCATGGACCATGGACTTATGAATGAGTCAAATATCTAGGTCTTAATTAAACTTATACATTATAAATATGATGCATGATTGGATGCAACCTATAATGGACTAGGACTCTAAAGGTCTAATAGGCCGCATTACGGACTTTGGCCTAGATGGACTCATGGACCATGATGTATGACTCCTTGGGCCCGAGTTGCCCACAATTGATGTGCTAAGACCTGACAATGGCCTTTAAACTTTCCTAATCTTATAATGAGACTTACAAGCTCATGACTTAAAGTGACTTAGATCTAAACTAATGATATCGACCCTCATATTATGATGCATCCAAGGCCTAGAAACTAGATAATTTCTGTTGATCCTCTCCTAACATTTTCCTGACCTGAGCTCCTAGACACAATGATGAGGTTATGAACCTTAAAGCATTAATACATGGGTCTTTGGGAATGAGTTAGTTTTAGAAATACCAATAGAGTTCTAAACATCCACATAATCATGCATGCACATGAATTCCGACCTAACTTTTAAGTTATAAGTGGTTTAGTTAAGGTTTAGAACAATCCCATGGTGGCCTCAATGCTTCGTCATCCATAAGGTACATGGTAAGAGTAGAACGTTTCGTTGCTTTCCCAAATATCATGTGGATTAGAAAAAGTATGTCACGAGCGGGTGACACAGTTGTCTATTCAGTTGGAAGTCTTAATTGACCCACCAAGTGACCAACTATCTTTCCGAGTAGGTAATAGCGGGGTTTAACCTAGAGGTGATGTTAATCCTTGAAAGCAGCACTTATGATGCAAGCATGTCTAATGCAAGCGTAAATAAAACAATTTTCTGTTTTGGTTTTCAAATCTCGCCATAAAAATATCCCCAATGGGGTCGCCGCTTAAGGACCACAACCAGAAACCCAGGTACGGTCCCCACAAACAACAGGACCCGCTTCTGGGTGCATGGTTTGAATTTTATTTTATTTATCGTCATTTATTTTTCAACTAAAATAATCCAGACTACAGCGACATCTGGGCTTGTACGCAAGAAGTCGACCCGATTCCAAACAGTACTAACTACTTGGCCTAGAAGGTTAGACAACAGTCTTTATCAGGATGGGTTCCTGGGCCAGGATAGACTTCAGTTTTCTTGCGCAAATAGCAATACTGTCTGAATCCAACGAAGTCATTTGCATCCTGATCTAAAATCCCTATTCTACCCTTCCAAAAAGATTAAATGAAAAATAATAAAAAAAATAAATTTATTCAACACAGTTGCTAATGAAATTTTAGGAAGACTTACAAAACCAAGTCTACTCTCTAAAATGAACCATAAACTAAAAGGGACACTGAAAGAGGCAATTGGTTCATTTTAATGAGATTTTCAAAAGGCCCCTGAATAATCCCTAGAGTGGGGACCATTAGACTCCATAGGCTTAAACCAAGGATCTAGATTTGGGGACAAGATACGATATTATGATGGAATGCATTACTATATGCTTGTCATCACTAATAGCCTCTACCAATCAAAATGGAAAAATTAGAATCAATTTACACTTCAAATATCAAGCATACAACATATTAAGATTTGTAATCAAATAATAAAATTTAAAGGTACAATTTTAGTCTAAAGAAACACAAGGAAACAAAATTAAATATATATGGCAGACAAATTAATTAACATAGTTAAGAATTACATCCTTGCTCGAAACACACAACCAAATAAAATAATGAAGCAAGAAAAGGAAGAGGGGAAAAGGGGGAGGAAGGTTTGAAAGATTAGCTCTTTCAGGTTACCTATATGAGTGACTTAGAGAACCTCAGGATTGAGGGTATTGAGCCTTAACTTGTGCCGTAGAAGGTTTTGAGGATGGATTTAAGAAGAGTTTGGTTAGGTCCTCTAAACCTCTCAATATTTTTTCAAAGTTTTTGGGATTCTAGTTGTGTGATTAAAGGTTAGGTGGAGGGGGCTTATAGATGCATGAAACAAGGGTTTCCTACGGTTTCTCAAGATTTGGCGCTGCCTGGGCTAGGGTTTTTCTAATTCAATGAATAGGGTTTCTATAAGATAGGCCAAAAAGAACAAAAAACAAGTTGGGTTTTGTAAGGCAGGGACCCGACCAGGTTACTAGGCTATGCGGCATGCGACGTAACTTGTTCCTACCATAACTTTCTTATTCGGCCTCTGCTTTGATTTTTTGAATGATTTTTTTCTCCTTGAAGCTTATTGAGTCTAGTTTTAATGACACTAATTTTAGTATTTTTGTATAAGTGTGGAAGAGGATATAAGCAAAATCATCAACAGATGTCATTTTCTATGCATATCTTAGTAATCAGTTTACATTCTTTCTGTTGCTCATCAGATTTTGATATATAATATGTCATTTGAAAACTTCTTCAATGAAGAATATTAATATTTAAACTTAATAATTTTATGCATCTCAGAATGGGGTAAAGCAGTCAAGCTAGGCATATCTAGGCTTTTTAGGCTCGAGTAGCCTTTTGAGGGCATCCTTGGGTTTGAATGTGTGAGTTAAAGGATGTTGGCACTTTAAGGTTCTTTATTTCAAATTCTGGAGGTCCTTAATTCTTATTCAACTGAACATTTTATAAAAAGGAGATATTTTTAGGTGTCTGCAATCAACATGCATAAATTTTGCAGCATGCAAATGTGCGCAGCTATGGCCCATGCTTTAGGTAATTGACTCTGAAACATTAATTGTAATTTCCCTGCGTTTAATCCCCTTATATACGTTATTACTTCCTTCAAATGTAAACTCCATCTTTAAATGCTTAAAATCCCACTTAATTGTTCCTAAAGTTACCAACCACTGAATGCCTAACGCCATGTAACACCCTCCCTTTAAAAAAAAAAAAATATGAGCAACATATCAGAGGAGAATATGGTACCATGTAATTGCTATTGGAAGGCCTTGCTAACAAATTGGCAGCTCAATTGGTTGTTATTAGCAACGGTGACAGGTTGTGCAATAATAGGCTCAAGTTTACACCCTAGGTTTTTCCTAATTCAATGTCCATAAACTTATGTGTACTGCTTGAATCAATCAAAATGTGCAGAATTTTCTTTCCAAAGTGACCATTCACCCATATGGTACGAAAGCCTTGCTTGTCAAGCATAACATTCATGAAAAGTTGCAATTGTATTTCCTCATAGTCAAATTCTAACTACCCTATAAACTCTTCAGCCGCTGCCCCTATTGGTTTCTCATCCTCTTCCCCAAGCACTGCTATCAAAAATAACTATGTGGTTTTGTTCACACATATGTGCCCCCCTCATAAGGCATATCACAAAAAAGGTCCTTAGTAGTCTTACCTACTCTTTGAGAAACTAAAAGGACTTTGGTGGGTTTGTTGTGTAAGAGGGGTATGTTTGCAGCAACATGTGGTCAAGTGACGTGGTTGGCTGACATACTGGATGTGAATTTAGGATTTGGTAATAATCCTTTCTGTCTAGGGTATTTGAGGTTACTACTTTACTCCCCCACACCCTGATTTCTGGTAGCAACCATCAAGGTAAATATGGTCTCTTCTTCAACCTAGCATACTCAACTGCTTTAGGTAACATAGAATTTGAGGTGAGGTTTAAGGCCCCTAATATAACTTGTCGAGGAAATACTCATAGGGCAAGGATGGATTTCTCTGTAACATTAGGGCTCTTAGATCCTCAAATATTCAACTGCTTTAGGTAATATAGGATTTGAGGTGAGGTTTAAGGCCCCTAATAGAACTTGTCCATGAAATACTCATAGGGCAAAGATGGATTTCTCTGTAACATTAGGGCTCTCAGATACTCGAATGTCTCTAAATAGGCATCAAGGGTTCTCACTTGCTATAAATTTATTGAATTCTTCTACTACTTTGCTACTCAAGCCTCCCTTAAACTTGACACTCATATTGATAATAAAGTCATCACAAGTAACCCTAACCCTTAACAACATTTAACGAGAATACTAGATCCCAACTTTCCCCAGTAAATGGATAGCAACTAAATTTGCCTTTTGATGTTCAAGCATTTTTTAAACCAACTTCTAGGATTTGCTCCTCAAACATAAGAAAATTAATTTTGCTGGTATAACTGAAGTTACTTCTCTCCCAAATAGATATATAGTGTTCAGATACCGAGTGGGTATGGAACTGGATCTTGATCTATCCTAAGCATAAAGAATACCCAAACTGTAATTGCTCTAAAATCTTCCCCTGGAGTCCTTGTTCTTTTATTTTTTGATTTTAGTTAGCAAGTTGTTGTTGCATCCACTCCTTGAGGTCCTCCATGGATTGATTTTGAGTGCTTTATTTGGCCATGTCGCTAGTTGATCAAAGAGCTTTGATGCTGCTAGTGTAGTTGTGCAACAAAATCACCTAGAAAAAGTGTAACAGGGGATTTTGATAGAGTCCCACACTCAATCAAAGATCAGTTAAAGAAATAAGGAGAATGAGAAAATTTGTTAAAGAATTTAAAGAGAGAGATTTTTGGTAAAATATTACAGCCGAATACTCTACTTTGGAAATTATAGTTAGAAGACCATGTTATTAGAATATATTTAAAATTCTAATATTCCATGGAAACTATTTTAAGGATGGTTTATTGTTTTTATTTTCATATTTCACCCTAAACTTTTCATATTTGTATTTTTAACCCCAATCCTTAAAAATTTACTTTCGAAAATTTTAATTTTATGCATGAGTAACTTTTCTCATAAGTACTACTTGAGACCCTCTTTCAATTGGTATAAGAGCTACGTTACCAAAAATAATTAAGATAATTAAGCTAATTAATAATTAATTAAGTCAATTAACTATGTTTAATGCTTGAAACATCACCTACTTGTCCGGCTCCTAATTATTACCATATTGTTCACTCACTAGAAGGAACCACTTCAGTAGCACCTCAATCAAACTCCATCACTGATATAGTTTCAAAATTAAATTAGCTAAAATTAAGGCTTAAGTTAAAGAGATTAAGAAGCAATTACCTGTAGTCTATCTCTCTTTAGTTAAAAAAATTAGATATAGTGGAAAATTTACTTTAAGTAGTACTCCATTTCAGCATAAATATCCTTTTCAAAATCCAAAAACAAAAATCTATTTCCTTTGCATGATATAAAAATTCAAAAAGAAGTACGAAAAAAATTGATCGAAAAATCATCTGAAAAGGCAGAGAAAGAAGAAGAATATAGAGTGTAAGCATTATAATCTTGAAAAATCACAAAATATGTTTGATAAAGAACAAAATCTATAAGAATTAAACAAAATAATAGGCACAATAATTGATAAACAAGATGTATTATCTGATACTAATGAAGAAACAAATAATGTCCAGTTTGTAGAAGAAATATATCTACAGATGAACCTGATTAAAATAGAGGATCTTAATGTTGTACCTGAAGAAGTTAGAAGGAAACTAGATAAGAAATATGAAAAAATGGCATCTGACAACAAGATCAACGAGATTGGAGAAGAACTTAACATAGATGAAATCGACTCCACTCTAGTTAAGAATCTTGTTCCTAAACATGAAGAATTTCGTGAATCTTCCAAAAGCAATACCCATTTTATGAGACCTAGCTACGTTCCAGCAAGGCATACAATGAACTTTTCCTTCGGGCTTATCCCAAGGAAAAACACGATCTTTAAAAAAGTTGGTCTTTCCCTAACCAGCCAAATAGGATACATCTTAAACATCAATGGAGCTCAAAATAAAGAAGAAATATTTGAGCATTGAAAAAGAGGCATAAATAGTGTCCTAAACTTAAACACTACATAGACTACTTAAAATTTCCTAAACTATATTGAACATAGTTTTTCTGACATTGGAACTAGTTGTTATGATTCATTAAACGAGGATGGTAAAAAGTATTAAGAATGATGGAAACACCAGCTGTAATGTTCAAAAATTTATATAAAGAAATCGAAACTAAGTTTATCGGTGCTAAATTTGATTCCGAGGAAAAACCTAGAGAATGGCAAGGAAAGATTAATAACATAGAGCTTTAGGATATGAGATATCTGGAGAATTATATTGCTAAATTTAGCCAATATTATTACAAAATTGGGCATAATAAAACCAACCTTGGCATGCTTTATGAGAAATTACCATATCCGATCAGTTCCATAATCAATAAAAATAAATTGCATGGCTTGAAAAAGTTGATGTCATTAATACCCTTGGTATAAGAATATGTTATTTAAGAAAATGGATCAATGATCAATATCTTAATCTCCAAAAGCAAAAGAAAATGAAGAAGCAGTTTCTAGCTCATTAGGATTCTCCTCACCATTGGAGAAAGAAACATGAAAAAAGGAGAAAAAGAAAATTTTATAAGAAAAAGAGCCTTAACAAGAAAGGGGAGAGAAATATAAAAGAAAATATTATAACAAAACAAGCCCTAAAAACTGAAGATTTTTTTAAAAAGCCGCTTATTGTTCTACTAGGAAAAACTATTATAAGTGTTGGACATTCAAAAAAGTTGGCCATTATGCAAGCAAATGTCAAACTAGGAAGAATAACAAGCTTACTGAAACTTTAGATAGTCTAGATTATTTTGAGTAAGGCAAAGAAGAAGCACTAGATCTAACCCTGAAAAACAACAAAGGAATTGTTGAGATTGTACTAGAAGATAATATGAAAAAAATGATTATGAAGAAACTAGTTATATGATGAAAAGTAGTTCAATTAGTCTTGCTGATCTTCAAGGAGAAGGATTTATTATAAACAATAAGAATGAAGATGTCAAAGGAGATTGGATCCTTCCTATAATTTAGAAAGTCATTATCTATAAAAAAAAATCCATCTTTCAATTGAACAGTGAGTATGTGAAATGATGGAATGAGGTTTAGAAATAAACGATTGTGAGTATGATGTGGGAGAAGTTAATCTCATTAATTGGGAAAATATTTTTAAGTATAACAAAGATAGAAAGTATAGGTATATCCATGTTGGAAGTATCCAAGTTTAAATTACTCTGTTACAATATTATAGCAAAGATATTGATTTTTATGCTTTGCTCTGTGCTATCAGACATACCAAATTTAATAACCAAAGTAGCACAGGGATTAAGAGTATTATCGACCTGGATATTATATGAGTCTAAAAGATAAATTTGCCAAAAACTTCCTATCTCTTAGGATAAAAACAATTAGGATGGATATGAAAAGAGCAGGTTACTCACTAAGGATATTTAGGAAATTAATCTATAAATTAGATAAGACCATTGACCCACAGACTAAAATAACAATAATAGAGGTAAAAAAAATTTGAGAGTCCTACTCCAATGCAAAAAATTCAAAAGATAAAGTCTAACCCACTGGAGACAAAATTTGATAGGTTATGGATACCTAGCCTTGCCAATCTTATAAAAATCAATAAGAAGAATGTAATAATAATTTATAAAACTAGTAAATTTACCATTAAACCCCACTTATTAAGAAATATAAGTACAAGATCATGATGGGGAGAAAGGTCTTCATCGGCTAAAGAAGAGTTTAAAGAAAATGATACAAGTAGCATGATCAGTGAAAAGTAGAATGAGTTTTGAATCTACAACACACAATGTAAATCAAAGTATGAGTCTAGATTAAAAAAAAAAGTCATTGGGTATAAAACAAGAACTATTAGTGAGTTAATCTATAAGGATAAATTAGTCAAAAATATGACTATGGAGATATGCTATGAAGTCACCAGCACTAATAACATCTATATGTCAATAATGCATGTTTAGAGGGATATAATAAATATGAGTTGTGTGCCTATATAGATAGTGGTTGTTTGTCTATTTTGGCAAAATATCTTTATTTTCAAAATTTATGTGGAAAAAAGCCAAGAATCCTTACAAGTAATAATATCTAATAATACCATAATGAGCAACAAAGAGGCTATAGAAGGGTTATTAATAGAAATAGGAAAAGTCTAATACATTATACCAGTCCTATGGGCTATTGATCAACTCTCCTATGACATGATTATTAGAATAACTTTTAAAGACTATATTCTTCATGCACACATACTATAAATCAAAGAATATGCATAATAAATGGTCATCAGTCCCTATTAATAAGCTAAATAAAGGTTACACTCATCAGAAGATTAAGTTCACACGCAGCTAGCATGGTCAGAAGCTAATGTCTGCACAACATGAAAGAGGACTAACGATCTCACTACTTGAGTTATTTATTAAAGAGTGGATCACTGAACAACAAGAGCAATTATACAAAGAGCTCTACTCTAATAATTCTCTAAAATTTTGGAATAAAGATAAGACATTGCAAAAATTACTTTATTAAATTCCAACACTATTATTCAAGTCAAACAAATAGTGTACACATACCAGGATATCCAAGAACTTGATAAACAAATCAAGGAACTTCTAGATAAAGAATTAATCAGAAACAACGAGAGTCCTTATACTAATCCCACGTTCTTGGTAAGAAATCATGCTGTAGAAAAAAGGGGAAAAGCTAGAATCACTACAAGAAAATCTAGTTTTTGTAGCATTTGATTTTGCCACAATATGCTCAAATATTGCTACAATAACCTTTTGTGGAAATTTGAAAATATGCTACAAAGTTACCACAAATAGTGCATTACGAACGGCTATTGTGGCAACTATCATTTGCCACCAAATATAAAGCTTTTGTGGTACAATTTAATATGCATAATTA
Organism: Carnegiea gigantea; assembly: GCA_029747015.1. NCBI lineage: Eukaryota > Viridiplantae > Streptophyta > Magnoliopsida > Caryophyllales > Cactaceae > Carnegiea > Carnegiea gigantea. Next base: position 11,670 of record JAKOGI010000397.1, on the reverse strand, counting down.
CGAAATTGCTACAATAGCTTATACTTTATAGCAAATCAAACATTGCTACAAAAATATATTTGCTACAAAAACATGGTATTTGTGGCAATATAGTTAGTTATAAATTTGCCTTTTGATGTCTAAATTGAATACACTTATTGGCGAATCCTATTGTGCCACTAAAAATGTATAATTATTCTATTATACACTTTTGTGTATTCGAATTTCGTTTTAAATTTTACGGATATATGTTATGATATAATTACCTTTTGCAATTGGTAATGTTATGATATAATTAGCTTTTGCAATTGGTGTTGAAGTTAAATATTGCAGATAAATATACTTAATAAATAAAAATAAATAAAGGAAGCCGAAGACAAAACTAGAGAATGAGAATTCATTTCATATATCAGAAGTGGAATCATATAGTATTATTCTTCGTAAATGTACTTTGTTTAGAATTTATAATGAATGAAAAATTGAACAATTCCATTTGTACTGAAATTCGAGAAACGTAGATTCTGCTAACTAATTAAGAAAGCAAAGAGAAAAATTAAACGAAGACTTCAAGATTAACATCTTGTCCTCTTCACCATGTATGCTCATCCAACATCATTCTTTGAATGGGATGCCTACATAAAAGACCAAGTAAATAAAGAAATAAGCCTTTGCACCGGTTCATATTTACATATAAAAAATATGACAATCTACACTAATATGATTTTCAAACAAACATGAAAACGGATGGACTCCCCTACAAAGTGCTCAGCCTAATGTGTACCTGAGAACAAATGAGCGGAGTCTTGGTGAGGCCACAAGGGAGTATGGGTTTGGTAAACTTTGTTATGGCATGGCATTTAGACAAAAATCTCATCGAACTTATGGTATCAAAGGAGCAATTGCACAGTATGATGTTGTCAAAGTCGCTGGACAGATTCCTAACAGGGATGACATCCCTCATGCTAACTACTACAAGCAGCTTCTACGGTAAAGTTATGACTGCTGCTCATTCTGGGAAGTGGTTCTATGTCCCATTATAAACTATTACAAGCAGAAGTATGGCCCACTATAGAGAACTCATTTCCTAGCCTACACACTGCAGGTGCTGCTGCCTGTACAGGGCACCAACCTGTACAGTGTAGGTGCAGCCTGTACAGTGCAGGCATTGCTGCTTGTCTAGGGCAGCAACATGAACAGTGCAGGTGCAGCCTGCACAGTACCAGTACCACTGCCTATACAGGTGAACCTGCTTGTGCAGGGCAGCAACCTGTATAGTGCAGGTACAGCTTGCCTGTGCAGGTGTAACCTGTACAGTGCAGGGGCACCCTGTGCAGGTGCTGCTACCTGTACAGTGCACCAACTTGTACAGTGCAGGTGTGGCCTGTACAGTGCAGGCGTTGCTGCCTATATAGGACAGCAACCTGAACAGTGCAGGTGCCACTGCCTGTACAGGTGAACCTGCCTATGCAGGGCAGCAACCTGTACAGTGCATGTACAGCCTGCCTGTGCAGGTGCAACCTCTACAGTGCAGGGGCGCCCTGTACTGTGTGGTTCAGCTTGTGTCGAGCACCTAAACAGTGATGCGTGTTCTGCATTTTTGAGATCCAACCACAAAAATCCACCATTGAAGTCAAATAGCAATGGCTTCACAAAGTTTCAACACAAAGTAATTTAAACAAATCCTCAAAAATATCCCAAGTATTTTCTAAGGCACCATTCAATATAAACTAATTACAAGACCAAAACAAAATCACTAAGCATAACAAAGTAAAACATAAAAACAATCCTAGATATCCACAACTATTCATAATCCTATATATCCACAACTAACAAGTAATCACCAAAAAAAAAAAAAAATATCATAACACAACCAAGGATGATCATAGCCAACACGGCTCAACAGATCCCAAATTTTTCCTCAAGATCGATTACCCATATAATCACAATCCTAAATATACATAACTATGTACAAAAAGAAAAACCCTCACAAACTCTCACAAAGGGTGCAGTATTTCAATCCAAACCAAATCAAAAAAACGCTCACAAAGGGTGCACCATTTCAACTCAAACCAAACCAGGACAATGCTAATCCAAATCAACATTAAGATACCACCAATTGCATACCAATTCAAATTTCTAACATACCTCTAGTTTTGTCCCCTATGACTACGCTCCATGGAAGAAGAAGAAAGATGCTAGGATGATCCACTTGATTGCACCTATAGGCGAAGGTGATAAAGTAAATTAGTTATATTTAAATTATGATGATTGTTTTCCAAAAAAATAAGAATGTCTACAATGTTGTTAACACTAACCTGTGCATTTGAAGGACTTAGTCTTTCCTCTAGAGCATGAAGGCGAGCTTTATAAGAATCATCAATTTAAGCAATTCACCTATTAACTTCATTGTCAATCCTCTCTTAGATCTCAATTTCAGGTATGACCTTCTTTTGATAACTATAAAATGATAACACCCCTTGACCCATGCCTTTTTGGTGATGTGATCCTTTACGATGTTCTAGGATACGACTGAAGGCCTCTTGGGGAGTGAGGTTGTCCACTTCATACTCATCTAGTTATTTTTGATGTAATACTTGAAGATTCTTGCATGCTTTCTCTGCTAGCTCATCTGACCAAGTCCCGCTTTCTTCTTTCTTTTAATCCTCCATAATTGTAAATAATATGGTTCTTCCTCTTCAATTTGTAGTTGAGACTCTGCATTCGAATGGCTGTACACAGCCATTGGTTTCTACAAATGAATTCAAGTAAGAAAGTCCTATGTTAAGTTACAAACATAATTAATATTCAATAGTACTAGCATCAAATAACAACAAACATTAGTTACCATCTCGTAGAAAGTACTGGCAATTGATTTGGTCCCAACTTTTGCTAACATTTTCTAAAATTTTTGACTTTTAGTATTTATCCCACTTCGACGTTATGATTACCAATAGAAATAGAAAAAGTAAGTAAACAATCATAGTTGGTATATGTTCAGATAACAATAATAAAACATGATCTATTCATAGTTGGTATATGTTCATATAAGAATAATAAAAATAGAGCTTTCAACTTACCCTAAACTTCTCACTATCCAAATGATTGACTAACCATTTCCATTGTTCGGGATCAACTTCCTGGGGTGGATTTGTACTCCTATCAGCTACAGTAGCATAGTCATTGTATGCTTTTTGCTTTAAGTCATAGTGTCATTTCCTATACCAAACCTTGCAACGATGCTTATTTGCCCTTTTCACATGAGAATCTTCAAGCAATTTAAACATATCCTACATATAAAGTATAAAATGTTAATAACAAAAAAGGGAGGGGGTTAATGATGGATAAAATTAGACTTAGGGTGAAAACCTTCAGCTTTATAAAGAATTTTCTTTTCTTATCTGCATGTATATGACCCCATTTCTCAACAACCAATGGCATGCATTTATTTCATCAAGTAGCTAGCCTCACTAATGAATTGAGTGCTATTGTGACCAATAACATGCATAAGTTCAGGTGGGATTTCAATATCTACCTGTCTTTGATCTGCTTCCCTTTTCCTTTTCTATTTTTGACATTTTGTTTTCCCATGTCTAAGTGAGGGAGCTGCAATAAAAATACCATAAATATAGTGAAAACAAGACCGTATATATTGTTGAAGATAAAAACATGACAAACCTTTATGCTCGGATGAGTTAATTTGGGTGTCATCCTCCGTGTTGTGGTTTGTAATGCTATCCATAAATGTACCTGATAAGTGCTTTACATACATTATTTTTAGGATGTTTTGTAGCACTTTTTAAGGCATAGATGAGTTTTATTTAATAATTTATACTCCTATACTCGTTTTATACTTGGGTATGGTTCTTTGATGATATTTGCAGAAATTTGGACCATTTTGACCCGACATTTGACCCTCATTTGAGTGTATGTTGACCCCTCACGGATGCCCGTGAGTTGCCATGGCCATGGAGCAAGAGAAGAGTAGAAGATTTCAGATTCAGCAAACACCATGGTCTGCCAATGGTGGTTGCCATACCCGTGGTGAGCCTATAACTATTAATCTCTTCACCTTCGTTGTGCAACTAAGAATGCTCCATTTGCTATTTAAATTATGGCTGAAAGAAGACATTCAACATCCCATTCCATGACCCATCACCTCATCTACCATTAGAGATTAATTTAGATTAGATAGAGGGAGAGAACGAGGATCGAAGTGAGATCTTACAAGGAACCCATGTCGAGTGTGCGATCAACAGATCCAAGTGCGATTTCTGGCTGAGCAATTCTTTTCTTTTCCTTTCTTTTCTCCCCTGATTTTAGAATTCATGTTTTGCAATTTTGATTTAGATTTGTAGTTTTGATCTTGGATTTATGCAAATTCTACTTTATTTCCCAATCTTGCATTGTTAACTTTGGTGCTTTTGAATTTGTTGGATTGTTTTATTGAATCGTAGATGCTTATTGCCTTGTGAGAAACTTGATCATTTTCTTGCATGTTGCGGGTATTGGGTGATGAACTGAGAGGTGAAATCTAATATCAGAATCCTAGGATTTGACTTGATTGCGTGGAGTCTTGAGAAAGTCACACCAATTGAGAAACTATTGATTTGATAATCACATGCTCAATGAATCGAGAGCCCTTGAGAAATGGTAATTGGTTAGATTTAGGTATTTCACTTCACCTTGAAAGAGGGTTGTGAAACTTCGATTATCGATTTTAAAACAACCATTAGAGAAAAAAGTGTCTATTTGATATTTTGGATTGGAAAATTGCTTGATTTGTTTAATTCCTTGATTTTTTTTTCCATTACATTAGATAGTTTATTATTAACATTTCAATCTGAAACTTGGATTCGCTTAGCATATGTTGAGGAAATATAGCCCAATAAATCAACCTAGCCTTTGTAGGATCGATCGTGATTTGCTACAATCCCACCGTGCGCTTGCGGGTGTATTAAATTTTTGGTGTCGTTGCCGGAGACTAGTGTCAAATATTGGGTTTTTCTCAATAGATGTGACTAAACATTTTGTTTTTCTTTGGAAAAAAAACAAAACAAAACAATTTTGAAAATTTAAAAAAAATTGAAAGAAAAAAAAACAATGGCCATTCTCCATTTTTCCCAATTCAATCATGAATTCTTTTAAAGGTACTTAAAATGTTTAAATGCCTTTCTTGCTTAATGTGGTTATTGTGTTGGTAAATGGAAAATTTTGGACATTGTTGATGAGGGCGTGAATAGTGAAACCCATATTCTTTTAGAGTATTGGGGTTTTCATGGTAAAAATGTTGATGAAGTATGGTATTTGCTTGAGTGAATTGCTTGGGATTCATTTGAATTTGAGAAGGCTAGTTGTGTTTCTGGCTACTCATTCCCTAATCCTTGTGCATTTTTTACTAGATCTTATTATTCTCCTTTTGGATGTGATTTATGTAATTCTTCTGACCATAAAACTAATTTGTGTCCTTGTTATGCATGCTATACTCAGCCTGACTTTGCATCACCCAGGGACAATACTAATGTTGTCTTGACCTTATCTGTTTCATCCTTCTTTTTAGTTCAGTGCATGGGACTCAAGGTCGGTGAACCTTTTGGGAAAGCTACTAGCTTTAGTGTTACTGAAGCATTTTTTCAGTCGGAAGATATTTTTGATTAGGTGCATTATCGAGCTGAGACTCCTTTGGAGGGGTCATGTGACGTGTTTATGCATGAAGAATCTCCTAGCCTTGGTTATAATAATGTTCTCGCTAATCCCCTTGATCATTCCCATGTTTCACCTATTTGTTTGTTACCCTTTCAATCCCCAGAGTACTATCGTGATGAGCCTATTAATAATTTCCTGATTTGTGATATTACTGTTGATTTGGGCTATAAGGATAACATATTTAGTATGCTTGGTGGGAATGTTCATGATTATGTGTCCCTAGGTTACTTTAGAGTGTATGATCCCTCCATTAACCCTTATTATATATGCCTAGAGAACTTGCCTAAGAAAGTCACATAGACTACATTCTTTAATCCTTTCTATGATGTTTCTAAGACCTTTGATAAGGTTAAGAGGATAGTTGTTGTCTTTGGTGCGATTTTGGTTATTGCCTCTTACCTTGTATTTTCTAAATTGTGGTCCCACGAGTTTGATAAGCTCCTGCACGTGTTGATAGCATTTGATTTAATAAGGTGAGTCTTGAAGTTGTGATGAAGTGGCTAATGCTCCATTTGGCCCATATTGCCGGGAGGCCTTAGCGTAGGTGCACTTAGCACCTAACCTGGTGAGATTGTTCTCTTTTGTTTTCCCTTTACCTTCTCTTACCTTTCTTTCCTTTGAATAATAATGCTTTATCTAACCATAGGGGAAGGGCAGCTTCATGTTTTCTATTTTGGTTTTTAGTTTGCATACTTGTTAGAGCATATAGCTTTAGATTTCTTTTTGTTTGCATTATAGTGTTACATTTAGTTGATTTTTAGGTTTGCATATAGGATTGTGTGTAGGAATGGTGTGGACTGGTTTGAGATAATCTCCAGTAATGCTTTTGTTTAGGCATAATAGCTTTCATGAGCCTGAGTAACTTTTGATGTGTAATCCCTTTTGGTGCTAAAATTTTTGCAGGTTTTGTAAATATTTCTTGTTTTGACCCTTATCTTAATTGAGAACGTTTTTATTCCGTAGAGTCCTTAGCACTATTGTTGGTACATGAAAGTCATTTTATGAGCTAGTTAAGACTTTGGTAGATATCCCGTGAGATTTTGAGCCTTTTTTTAAGACTAATTCATTATATTTAGTCTCATATTTCTTTCATGTTGCGATCTCTTCCATGTTGCATCTCTAGAACTTGCCTAGATTTTTGTTCAAAACTACGCTAGCATATGCATATTTGATGATATGATAGAGGCATTTTTTTCTTTTGTTATTTTAGTCACATATCCAAATAGCTTGCCCTTGTATTATATGTTTTTCCCCTTTGCTTGCCCCTTTGAGCTTGTATCTTTCTTTATTATGATCCCTTCATATTAGCTCTTAGCCGAACACATATTCCTACCTTTAAGCCAAGTCTATGGAGCATCACTTCATCTATGTAGTAGGTGGTTTGGGAATAATTGAGTTTAAGGTGGTTTTTGTACGTTGGTTTATTGAGAGATTGATGATATTAAGCATTTTCTTTTATTCCTCTCTTGTTTGGGTTGTGTGTGTGTGTGTGTGTGTGTGTGTGTGTATATATATATTTGGTTGTGATTTGACAGTTAGTGATCCTATGCTTTTTAATAATTGCAATTTTTGTTTTATTTTTTTAAAAAATAAAAAAAGTTATGTTGTAGAAAAAAATAAAAATAAAAAGAAAAGCAAAAGAAAAAGGCGGAAAAAAGAAAATGACTCAATGATTGGCGTTGGATATGTAAAAAGCTTATGTTCCTTATTTGTCAACTCATTCCCTACTTAATTGATTGGGGTATGTTCATTGTATTTTGAGGTTTGGAGTGTTAGTGAGCTTCAAGGTTTCTTGGTGTTTTGTTGGTTACTCCCTAGTTACTTGGCTAAGTAGCTCCACATTGTCCCAAATGCATTTGTCCACTCCTTTCCCTTAACCCTTCTAGCCTACATTATAACCCAAATAAAGTCCTCTTGATTGTCTTGTGCACATTGCATTCTAGTGGTGGAGAATTTGAGAGTCTTGTCAAGCATATGGTAGATTGTATCTTTGGAATGAGTCTTGAGTGAACATATGCTATATTTTAAACACATGAGCAGGAGTGATCCACATTTTTCAAAAGTGAGGCTCTACCGGTCCTTTTGACTCTAATCAATTCCATGTGCTTCCATGATGTGTTTTGTGGTTCTTTAGGGGTGATCAAGTTTGATGTCGAGCTTGTGGTCATGTACTTCTTTGAAACATTCACCTTCTTCTGATTTTGAAATGTTTTGCGCACTATTTGGGGTTACTGTTAGTTGATATTCTTGCTTGTGATATGCTATGGCATGCCTACTTTAAGAAGGTTGTCATGTTCTGAGTCCTAGATGCATCTCCCCTTGTCGGTTTTATCTAATGTTTGCTTGAGGACAAGCAATGGTTCAAGCATGGGGGAGTTTGATAAGTGCTTTTACATACATCATTTTTAGGACGTTTTATAGCACTTTTTTTGGGTAAATATGAGCTTTATGTCATAATTTGTACTCCTATTCTCATTTCATGCTTGGGTATGATTCTTTGATAATATTTGTAGGAATTTGGACTATTTTGACCCGGCATTTGACCCTCATTTGAGTGTATGTTGACCCCCATGGATGCCCCTGAGTTGCCATGCTGGTAGACTAAGAGAAGAGTAGAAGATTTCAAATCCAGCAAGCACCACGGTCTGCTAATAGTGGCTGTCATGCCCGTGGTGAGCCTATAACTGCTAATCTTGTCATCTTCCTTCGTTGTGTGGCTGAGGATGCTCCCTTTGCTACTTAAAATGGCTGTTTTTTGGCTGGAAGCAGACATTCAACATCCTATTCCATCACCCATCACCTCATCCACCATTAGAGATTAGTTTAGATTAGATAGAGGGAGAGAAAGAGGATCAAAGTGAGATCTTGCAAGGATTCCCTGTTGGGTTTGCGATCGACAAATTCAAGCTTGAGTTTTGGCTGAATAATTTTTCTCTCTTCCTTTCTTTTCTCCCCTTATTTTAGAATTCATGTTTTGTAATTTTGATTTAGATTTGTAGTTTCCATCTTGGATTTATACGAATTCTAGTTTATTTTCCAATCTTGCATTGTTAACTTTGATTCTTTTGAATTTGTTGGATAGTTTTATCAAATCGTATATGCTTATTACCTTGTGAGAAATTTGATCACTTTCTTGCATGTTGCAGGGTATTGGGTGATGAACTAAGAGTGAAATCTAATACCGAGATCTAGGATTTGACTTGATTGTGTGGAGTCTTGAGTAAGCCACATCGATTGAGAAACTATTGATTTAATAATTGCATGCTTAATGAACCTAAATGAATCGAGAGCTCTTGAGAAATAGTAATTGGTTAGATTTAAGTATTTCACTTCACCTTGAAAGAGGGTTGTGAAACTTCGATTATCGGTTTTAAAACAACTATTAGAGGAAAAAGTGTCTATTTGATATTTTGGATTGGGAAATTACTTGATTTGTTTAATTCCTTGATTTTTATCCATTACATTAAATAGTTTATTATTAACATTTCAATCTCAAACTTGGATTTGCTTAACATATCTTGAGGGAATATAGCTTAATAGATCAACCTAGTCTTTGTGGGATCAACCTTGATTTGCGACAATGCCACCATGCACTAGCGGGCCTATTAGTACTTGCATTTATAATTCAAACTCCAAGATTACATAAATGAATGAGATTAAAGAATCTATAGGTGTGTGTGAAACAAAAAGAGATTGCTTCCTAACCTCTATCATGGGAGTAATTGAGATCATTTTCCCTATGTAAATAAGATTATCTTGTCCACGGCCCTTGGTTATCTAATATAGGTGTGTGCAAATTGCTATCTTGATTGCCACGGAAATCATTTAATTCAGCATGCACTGTTTCACCTATCATAAAAAATTAAAGAGGTCAAATAATATTTTATTAAATAAACACATAAACATATCATATGTAACCTATATTTAACAATTTACTTGAAGAAAGCATCACTTGATTATCATTTCTAGAACTTGATCTTGCAGGCCTGCTAATGTCACCTAATATAGAGAATTTATAGAGAATAGCAAAATGAACACACACTATGGAAATGGCATAGATAGCTATAATTTGTCTTTGCTACACGCGTTATTGACTTACCTGATCTTATCATAGTAACTTGTCTTTCCAATGAAGTTTTAAGCACACTAGTTCTTTGAGTGTCAAAAGGAACATCATCATATTCTGCCTACACTCTTTCATCTTTTGTCGAACGATACTCATAGTCTTCCTCACAGTTTTGCTCACCATATAGTTGGATACTTCCATTGGTTCTTCTTGTTGGTTACATCATCCTTTGTATTCCAAGTTTCTGAAGTTTTCGATTATTTTACTGAATATTCAACTCCCGTTGCCTTTCATATTCGTTGATGTTGTCCTTGCCAGAAACACCACCGGATGCACTTGAGATCCTTTTGGGTCTTGCCATATTTCACAGGTTCTCAAGAGTGATATACAGGGTTAGCCGATAATCACAATACAACTGCAAAGTGTAAGAAAAAACTAAGAAGGAAACAATAAAACTGTAACTGCACCTAATGAATCTTAGTAAAGAAATGATAAATACCTAACAACTAAATGGATAGATAAGAAATGCTTTTAAACAAATGACAATTAGGTCATACTAACGGTAAAAATAATACTAGCGTTAGCAAAATCTGAAAGAAAATAAATATCATACTTAGAATATAGCAAAAAAAAGTGACCAAAACAAATACACATATGGCTATTGGACATGCCTTTCCTTATAAATGTGCTGCTACCAAAGAAAGGTTCAATAATAATACTAATGTCAGCGCCAGACAAGTTTAATTGAACTCATTGTCAGATTCATCAGCAAATAGTAGCATGTCATCTTCATCACTTGACTCATATTCACTCCTATCATTAGCAACTGTCATTTCACCCTTCTTGCTATGCCGCTGCATCGCTTGTGTTATACTGATAGCATCTACCACATCTGGGTTTACATCACTTCTGACCAAAGAAGTTGTACCATCATTTGCTAGTGGGATATATGCTTCTCCAACTACATCAACACCGTCCACAATTGATTTGGCTTCTTCATCTTCATCTTCATCTTCAGAAGGAATGTCATAGAAATTACAAGGATTTGTTTTCATAACCACTCACCAATTTTGATGCATGTGATCTATCACATAGTATACTTGCTCAACTTGAGAAGCTAAAAGAAATGGCTTAGGAAATTCCCATGGATTGTAGTTTCTTAAGATTCCATCATTCAACAAATGAAGCAAAACTATTTTTCGATTTTGATGATTATAATTGTCATAATTAACACAAGGACATATAATTTTTCCATCTTTAGGGACATTAACAAATGTAAAGTCAAGAAATTTATTAATCCCTTTGATATATTCTGGCTTTTGCCTACATTTAACAGTCTTCCAGTTCATCCAACCTCGATCTCTATTCATGTTGTACCCTAAAATATAAATTGATTACTCACCTACATAGAAGGAAATTAATGCATTGAAAATTTAAATTAATCAGTTAGAAAATCTTACTCTAATAATAACAGATGGCAGCACTTCAAAGAACAGGAAATATTACTCTAATCATAAGGGACGGTAGTGATTAGTTAAAAATATAAGCTGACATTAGCACCAGTGCAGTACAGGGTGCACCAGCACTGTATATGACGCACCTGCCCAGTTCAGGCTACACCTGTAGCGTACAGGATGCACCTGCATTATCCAGGTAGAACCTGCACTGCATAGGGTGCACCGGTACTGTCCAAGATGCACCTGCCCAGTGTGTGTGTGTGTGTGTGTGTGTGTATTTATATATGTGCATATGAGTGTGCATATCATACATACAAATATATATATACATACATATATATATATATATATACATATATATATATGTATAATATACAATATATATATATATATGTATAATATACAATATATATAAATATATATATCTATATATATATATATAAATATATATATCTATATATATAT